>JAZKLR010000462.1:0-682463 GCA_037103525.1 Ganaspis brasiliensis | reverse complement strand
AACAAAATTGTACAAAACTTAACCCAGTGCGCATTAGTTTCAACTTGTCAAGAAATGAAAATTCAATCAATTTTTGCCTCGCAAGAAAAATTTGGCAAAATACACTAAAAAATTTTCAGCCAATATCAAGTACTTTCCGTGTTTCTAGATCTAATTTCAAACTTTTTCATATATTAACGAACAAAATTGTACAAAAATTAACCCAGTGCGCATTAGTTTCAACTTGTCAAAAAATGAAAATTCAATCAATTTTTGCCTCGCCAGAAAAATTTGGCAAAATACACTAAAAAATTTTCAGCCAAATATCAAGTACTTTCCGTGTTTCTAGATCTAAATTCAAACTTTTTCATATATTAACGAACAAAATTGTACAAAAATTAGCCCAGTGCGCATTAGTTTCATCTTGTCAAAAAATGAAAATTTAATCAATTTTTGCCTCGCCAGAAAAATTTGGCAAAATACACTAAAAAATTTTTAGCCAAATGTCAAGTATTTTCCGTGTTTCTAGATTTAATTTCAAACTTTTTCATATATTAACGAACAAAATTGTACAAAACTTAACCCAGTGCGCATTAGTTTCAACTTGTCAAGAAATGAAAATTCAATCAATTTTTGCCGCGCAAGAAAAATTGGCAAAATACACTAAAAAATTTTCAGCCAAATATCAAGAATTTTCCGTGTTTCTAGATCTAATTTCAAACTTTTTCATATATTAACAAACAAAATTGTACAAAAATTAACCCAGTGCGCATTAGTTTCAACTTGTCAAAAAATGAAAATTCAATCAATTTTTGCCTCGCCAGAAAAATTTGGCAAAATACACTAAAAAATTTTCAGCCAAATGTCAAGTATTTTCCGTGTTTCTAGATCTAATTTCAAACTTTTTCATATGTTAACGAACAAAATTGTACAAAAATTAACCCAGTGGGCATTAGTTTCAACTTGTCAAAAAATGAAAATTCAACAATTTTCGCCTCACAAGAAAATTTTAGCAAAATACACTAAAAAATTTTCAGCCAAATATCAAGTATTTTCCGTGTTTCTAGATTTAATTTCAAACTTTTTCATATATTAACGAACAAAATTGTACAAAACTTAACCCAGTGCGCATTAGTTTCAACTTGTCAAGAAATGAAAATTCAATCAATTTTTGCCTCGCAAGAAAAATTTGGCAAAATACACTAAAAAATTTTCAGCCAAATATCAAGTACTTTCCGTGTTTCTAGATCTAATTTCAAACTTTTTCATATATTAACGAACAAAATTGTACAAAAATTAACCCAGTGCGCATTAGTTTCAACTTGTCAAAAAATGAAAATTCAATCAATTTTTGCCTCGCCAGAAAAATTTGGCAAAATACACTAAAAAATTTTCAGCCAAATGTCAAGTATTTTCCGTGTTTCTAGATCTAATTTCAAACTTTTTCATGTGTTAACGAACAAAATTGTACAAAAATTAACCCAGTGGGCATTAGTTTCAACTTGTCAAAAAATGAAAATTCAAACAATTTTCGCCTCACAAGAAAATTTTAGCAAAATACACTAAAAAATTTTCAGCCAAATATCAAGTATTTTCCGTGTTTCTAGATTTAATTTTAAACTTTTTTATATATTAACGAACAAAATTGTACAAAACTTAACCCAGTGCGCATTAGTTTCAACTTGTCAAGAAATGAAAATTCAATCAATTTTTGCCGCGCAAGAAAAATTTGGCAAAATACACTAAAAAATTTTCAGCCAAATATCAAGTATTTTCCGTGTTTCTAGATCTAATTTCAAACTTTTTCATATATTAACAAACAAAATTGTACAAAAATTAACCCAGTGCGCATTAGTTTCAAACTTGTCAAAAAATGAAAATTCAATCAATTTTTGCCTCGCCAGAAAAATTTGGCAAAATACACTAAAAAATTTTTAGCCAAATGTCAAGTGTTTTCCGTGTTTCTAGATTTAATTTCAAACTTTTTCATATATTAACGAACAAAATTGTACAAAACTTAACCCAGTGCGCATTAGTTTCAACTTGTCAAGAAATGAAAATTCAATCAATTTTTGCCTCGCAAGAAAAATTTGGCAAAATACACTAAAAAATTTTCAGCCAAATATCAAGTACTTTCCGTGTTTCTAGATCTAAATTCAAACTTTTTCATATATTAACGAACAAAATTGTACAAAAATTAGCCCAGTGCGCATTAGTTTCAACTTGTCAAAAAATGAAAATTTAATCAATTTTTGCCTCGCCAGAAAAATTTGGCAAAATACACTAAAAAATTTTTAGCCAAATGTCAAGTATTTTCCGTGTTTCTAGATCTAATTTCAAACTTTTTCATGTGTTAACGAACAAAATTGTACAAAAATTAACCCAGTGGGCATTAGTTTCAACTTGTCAAAAAATGAAAATTCAAACAATTTTCGCCTCACAAGAAAATTTTAGCAAAATACACTAAAAAATTTTCAGCCAAATATCAAGTATTTTCCGTGTTTCTAGATTTAATTTTAAACTTTTTTATATATTAACGAACAAAATTGTACAAAACTTAACCCAGTGCGCATTAGTTTCAACTTGTCAAGAAATGAAAATTCAATCAATTTTTGCCGCGCAAGAAAAATTTGGCAAAATACACTAAAAAATTTTCAGCCAAATATCAAGTATTTTCCGTGTTTCTAGATCTAATTTCAAACTTTTTCATATATTAACAAACAAAATTGTACAAAAATTAACCCAGTGCGCATTAGTTTCAACTTGTCAAAAAATGAAAATTCAATCAATTTTTGCCTCGCCAGAAAAATTTGGCAAAATACACTAAAAAATTTTTAGCCAAATGTCAAGTGTTTTCCGTGTTTCTAGATTTAATTTCAAACTTTTTCATATATTAACGATCAAAATTGTACAAAACTTAACCCAGTGCGCATTAGTTTCAACTTGTCAAGAAATGAAAATTCAATCAATTTTTGCCTCGCAAGAAAAATTTGGCAAAATACACTAAAAAATTTTCAGCCAAATATCAAGTACTTTCCGTGTTTCTAGATCTAAATTCAAACTTTTTCATATATTAACGAACAAAATTGTACAAAAATTAGCCCAGTGCGCATTAGTTTCAACTTGTCAAAAAATGAAAATTTAATCAATTTTTGCCTCGCCAGAAAAATTTGGCAAAATACACTAAAAAATTTTTAGCCAAATGTCAAGTATTTTCCGTGTTTCTAGATTTAATTTCAAACTTTTTCATATATTAACGAACAAAATTGTACAAAACTTAACCCAGTGCGCATTAGTTTCAACTTGTCAAGAAATGAAAATTCAATCAATTTTTGCCGCGCAAGAAAAATTTGGCAAAATACACTAAAAAATTTTCAGCCAAATATCAAGTATTTTCCGTGTTTCTAGATCTAATTTCAAACTTTTTCATATATTAACAAACAAAATTGTACAAAAATTAACCCAGTGCGCATTAGTTTCAACTTGTCAAAAAATGAAAATTCAATCAATTTTTGCCTCGCCAGAAAAATTTGGCAAAATACACTAAAAAATTTTTAGCCAAATGTCAAGTATTTTCCGTGTTTCTAGATCTAATTTCAAACTTTTTCATGTGTTAACGAACAAAATTGTACAAAAATTAACCCAGTGGGCATTAGTTTCAACTTGTCAAAAAATGAAAATTCAAACAATTTTCGCCTCACAAGAAAATTTTAGCAAAATACACTAAAAAATTTTCAGCCAAATATCAAGTATTTTCCGTGTTTCTAGATTTAATTTTGAACTTTTTCATATATTAACGAACAAAATTGTACAAAACTTAACCCAGTGCGCATTAGTTTCAACTTGTCAAGAAATGAAAATTCAATCAATTTTTGCCGCGCAAGAAAAATTTGGCAAAATACACTAAAAAATTTTCAGCCAAATATCAAGTATTTTCCGTGTTTCTAGATCTAATTTCAAACTTTTTCATATATTAACAAACAAAATTGTACAAAAATTAACCCAGTGCGCATTAGTTTCAACTTGTCAAAAAATGAAAATTCAATCAATTTTTGCCTCGCCAGAAAAATTTGGCAAAATACACTAAAAAATTTTTAGCCAAATGTCAAGTATTTTCCGTGTTTCTAGATTTAATTTCAAACTTTTTCATATATTAACGAACAAAATTGTACAAAACTTAACCCAGTGCGCATTAGTTTCAACTTGTCAAGAAATGAAAATTCAATCAATTTTTGCCTCGCAAGAAAAATTTGGCAAAATACACTAAAAAATTTTCAGCCAAATATCAAGTACTTTCCGTGTTTCTAGATCTAAATTCAAACTTTTTCATATATTAACGAACAAAATCGTACAAAAATTAGCCCAGTGCGCATTAGTTTCATCTTGTCAAAAAATGAAAATTTAATCAATTTTTGCCTCGCCAGAAAAATTTGGCAAAATACACTAAAAAATTTTTAGCCAAATGTCAAGTATTTTCCGTGTTTCTAGATTTAATTTCAAACTTTTTCATATATTAACGAACAAAATTGTACAAAACTTAACCCAGTGCGCATTAGTTTCAACTTGTCAAGAAATGAAAATTCAATCAATTTTTGCCGCGCAAGAAAAATTTGGCAAAATACACTAAAAAATTTTCAGCCAAATATCAAGTATTTTCCGTGTTTCTAGATCTAATTTCAAACTTTTTCATATATTAACAAACAAAATTGTACAAAAATTAACCCAGTGCGCATTAGTTTCAACTTGTCAAAAAATGAAAATTCAATCAATTTTTGCCTCGCCAGAAAAATTTGGCAAAATACACTAAAAAATTTTCAGCCAAATGTCAAGTATTTTCCGTGTTTCTAGATCTAATTTCAAACTTTTTCATATGTTAACGAACAAAATTGTACAAAAATTAACCCAGTGGGCATTAGTTTCAACTTGTCAAAAAATGAAAATTCAAACAATTTTCGCCTCACAAGAAAATTTTAGCAAAATACACTAAAAAATTTTCAGCTAAATATCAAGTATTTTCCGTGTTTCTAGATTTAATTTCAAACTTTTTCATATATTAACGAACAAAATTGTACAAAACTTAACCCAGTGCGCATTAGTTTCAACTTGTCAAGAAATGAAAATTCAATCAATTTTTGCCTCGCAAGAAAAATTTGGCAAAATACACTAAAAAATTTTCAGCCAAATATCAAGTACTTTCCGTGTTTCTAGATCTAATTTCAAACTTTTTCATATATTAACGAACAAAATTGTACAAAAATTAACCCAGTGCGCATTAGTTTCAACTTGTCAAAAAATGAAAATTCAATCAATTTTTGCCTCGCCAGAAAAATTTGGCAAAATACACTAAAAAATTTTCAGCCAAATATCAAGTACTTTCCGTGTTTCTAGATCTAAATTCAAACTTTTTCATATATTAACGAACAAAATTGTACAAAAATTAGCCCAGTGCGCATTAGTTTCATCTTGTCAAAAAATGAAAATTTAATCAATTTTTGCCTCGCCAGAAAAATTTGGCAAAATACACTAAAAAATTTTTAGCCAAATGTCAAGTATTTTCCGTGTTTCTAGATTTAATTTCAAACTTTTTCATATATTAACGAACAAAATTGTACAAAACTTAACCCAGTGCGCATTAGTTTCAACTTGTCAAGAAATGAAAATTCAATCAATTTTTGCCGCGCAAGAAAAATTTGGCAAAATACACTAAAAAATTTTCAGCCAAATATCAAGAATTTTCCGTGTTTCTAGATCTAATTTCAAAATTTTCATATATTAACAAACAAAATTGTACAAAAATTAACCCAGTGCGCATTAGTTTCAACTTGTCAAAAAATGAAAATTCAATCAATTTTTGCCTCGCCAGAAAAATTTGGCAAAATACACTAAAAAATTTTCAGCCAAATGTCAAGTATTTTCCGTGTTTCTAGATCTAATTTCAAACTTTTTCATATGTTAACGAACAAAATTGTACAAAAATTAACCCAGTGGGCATTAGTTTCAACTTGTCAAAAAATGAAAATTCAAACAATTTTCGCCTCACAAGAAAATTTTAGCAAAATACACTAAAAAATTTTCAGCCAAATATCAAGTATTTTCCGTGTTTCTAGATTTAATTTCAAACTTTTTCATATATTAACGAACAAAATTGTACAAAACTTAACCCAGTGCGCATTAGTTTCAACTTGTCAAGAAATGAAAATTCAATCAATTTTTGCCTCGCAAGAAAAATTTGGCAAAATACACTAAAAAATTTTCAGCCAAATATCAAGTACTTTCCGTGTTTCTAGATCTAATTTCAAACTTTTTCATATATTAACGAACAAAATTGTACAAAAATTAACCCAGTGCGCATTAGTTTCAACTTGTCAAAAAATGAAAATTCAATCAATTTTTGCCTCGCCAGAAAAATTTGGCAAAATACACTAAAAAATTTTCAGCCAAATGTCAAGTATTTTCCGTGTTTCTAGATCTAATTTCAAACTTTTTCATGTGTTAACGAACAAAATTGTACAAAAATTAACCCAGTGGGCATTAGTTTCAACTTGTCAAAAAATGAAAATTCAAACAATTTTCGCCTCACAAGAAAATTTTAGCAAAATACACTAAAAAATTTTCAGCCAAATATCAAGTATTTTCCGTGTTTCTAGATTTAATTTTAAACTTTTTTATATATTAACGAACAAAATTGTACAAAACTTAACCCAGTGCGCATTAGTTTCAACTTGTCAAGAAATGAAAATTCAATCAATTTTTGCCGCGCAAGAAAAATTTGGCAATATACACTAAAAAATTTTCAGCCAAATATCAAGTATTTTCCGTGTTTCTAGATCTAATTTCAAACTTTTTCATATATTAACAAACAAAATTGTACAAAAATTAACCCAGTGCGCATTAGTTTCAACTTGTCAAAAAATGAAAATTCAATCAATTTTTGCCTCGCCAGAAAAATTTGGCAAAATACACTAAAAAATTTTTAGCCAAATGTCAAGTGTTTTCCGTGTTTCTAGATTTAATTTCAAACTTTTTCATATATTAACGAACAAAATTGTACAAAACTTAACCCAGTGCGCATTAGTTTCAACTTGTCAAGAAATGAAAATTCAATCAATTTTTGCCGCGCAAGAAAAATTTGGCAAAATACACTAAAAAATTTTCAGCCAAATATCAAGTATTTTCCGTGTTTCTAGATCTAATTTCAAACTTTTTCATATATTAACAAACAAAATTGTACAAAAATTAACCCAGTGCGCATTAGTTTCAACTTGTCAAAAAATGAAAATTCAATCAATTTTTGCCTCGCCAGAAAAATTTGGCAAAATACACTAAAAAATTTTTAGCCAAATGTCAAGTATTTTCCGTGTTTCTAGATCTAATTTCAAACTTTTTCATATGTTAACGAACAAAATTGTACAAAAATTAACCCAGTGGGCATTAGTTTCAACTTGTCAAAAAATGAAAATTCAAACAATTTTCGCCTCACAAGAAAATTTTAGCAAAATACACTAAAAAATTTTCAGCCAAATATCAAGTATTTTCCGTGTTTCTAGATTTAATTTCAAACTTTTTCATATATTAACGAACAAAATTGTACAAAACTTAACCCAGTGCGCATTAGTTTCAACTTGTCAAGAAATGAAAATTCAATCAATTTTTGCCTCGCCAGAAAAATTTGGCAAAATACACTAAAAAATTTTTAGCCAAATGTCAAGTATTTTCCGTGTTTCTAGGTTTAATTTCAAACTTTTTCATATATTAACGAACAAAATTGTACAAAAATTAACCCAGTGCGCATTAGTTTCAACTTGTCAAAAAATGAAAATTTAATCAATTTTTGCCTCGCCAGAAAAATTTGGCAACATACACTAAAAAATTTTTAGCCAAATGTCAAGTATTTTCCGTGTTTCTAGATCTAATTTCAAACTTTTTCATATGTTAACGAACAAAATTGTACAAAAATTAACCCAGTGGGCATTAGTTTCAACTTGTCAAAAAATAAAAATTCAAACAATTTTCGCCTCACAAAAAAATTTTAACAAAATACACTAAAAAATTTTCAGCCAAATATCAAGTATTTTCCGTGTTTCTAGATTTAATTTCAAACTTTTTCATATATTAACGAACAAAATTGTACAAAACTTAACCCAGTGCGCATTAGTTTCAACTTGTCAAGAAATGAAAATTCAATCAATTTTTGCCTCGCAAGAAAAATTTGGCAAAATACACTAAAAAATTTTCAGCCAAATATCAAGTATTTTCCGTGTTTCTAGATCTAATTTCAAACTTTTTCATAAATTAACGAACAAAATTGTACAAAAATTAACCCAGTGCGCATTAGTTTCAACTTGTCAAAAAATGAAAATTCAATCAATTTTTGCCTCGCCAGAAAAATTTGGCAAAATACACTAAAAAATTTTCAGCCAAATGTCAAGTATTTTCCGTGTTTCTAGATCTAATTTCAAACTTTTTCATATGTTAACGAACAAAATTGTACAAAAATTAACCCAGTGGGCATTAGTTTCAACTTGTCAAAAAATGAAAATTCAAACAATTTTCGCCTCACAAGAAAATTTTAGCAAAATACACTAAAAAATTTTCAGCCAAATATCAAGTATTTTCCGTGTTTCTAGATTTATTTTTAAACTTTTTCATATATTAACGAACAAAATTGTACAAAACTTAACCCAGTGCGCATTAGTTTCAACTTGTCAAGAAATGAAAATTCAATCAATTTTTGCCGCGCAAGAAAAATTTGGCAAAACACACTAAAAAATTTTCAGCCAAATATCAAGTATTTTCCGTGTTTCTAGATCTAATTTCAAACTTTTTCATATATTAACAAACAAAATTGTACAAAAATTAACCCAGTGCGCATTAGTTTCAACTTGTCAAAAAATGAAAATTCAATCAATTTTTGCCTCGCCAGAAAAATTTGGCAAAATACACTAAAAAATTTTTAGCCAAATGTCAAGTATTTTCCGTGTTTCTAGATTTAATTTCAAACTTTTTCATATATTAACGAACAAAATTGTACAAAACTTAACCCAGTGCGCATTAGTTTCAACTTGTCAAGAAATGAAAATTCAATCAATTTTTGCCTCGCAAGAAAAATTTGGCAAAATACACTAAAAAATTTTCAGCCAAATATCAAGTACTTTCCGTGTTTCTAGATCTAAATTCAAACTTTTTTATATATTAACGAACAAAATTGTACAAAAATTAGCCCAGTGCGCATTAGTTTCATCTTGTCAAAAAATGAAAATTTAATCAATTTTTGCCTCGCCAGAAAAATTTGGCAAAATACACTAAAAAATTTTTAGCCAAATGTCAAGTATTTTCCGTGTTTCTAGATTTAATTTCAAACTTTTTCATATATTAACGAACAAAATTGTACAAAACTTAACCCAGTGCGCATTAGTTTCAACTTGTCAAGAAATGAAAATTCAATCAATTTTTGCCGCGCAAGAAAAATTTGGCAAAATACACTAAAAAATTTTCAGCCAAATATCAAGTATTTTCCGTGTTTCTAGATCTAATTTCAAACTTTTTCATATATTAACAAACAAAATTGTACAAAAATTAACCCAGTGCGCATTAGTTTCAACTTGTCAAAAAATGAAAATTCAATCAATTTTTGCCTCGCCAGAAAAATTTGGCAAAATACACTAAAAAATTTTCAGCCAAATGTCAAGTATTTTCCGTGTTTCTAGATCTAATTTCAAACTTTTTCATATGTTAACGAACAAAATTGTACAAAAATTAACCCAGTGGGCATTAGTTTCAACTTGTCAAAAAATGAAAATTCAAACAATTTTCGCCTCGCAAGAAAATTTTAGCAAAATACACTAAAAAATTTTCAGCTAAATATCAAGTATTTTCCGTGTTTCTAGATTTAATTTCAAACTTTTTCATATATTAACGAACAAAATTGTACAAAACTTAACCCAGTGCGCATTAGTTTCAACTTGTCAAGAAATGAAAATTCAATCAATTTTTGCCTCGCAAGAAAAATTTGGCAAAATACACTAAAAAATTTTCAGCCAAATATCAAGTACTTTCCGTGTTTCTAGATCTAAATTCAAACTTTTTCATATATTAACGAACAAAATTGTACAAAAATTAGCCCAGTGCGCATTAGTTTCATCTTGTCAAAAAATGAAAATTTAATCAATTTTTGCCTCGCCAGAAAAATTTGGCAAAATACACTAAAAAATTTTTAGCCAAATGTCAAGTATTTTCCGTGTTTCTAGATTTAATTTCAAACTTTTTCATATATTAACGAACAAAATTGTACAAAACTTAACCCAGTGCGCATTAGTTTCAACTTGTCAAGAAATGAAAATTCAATCAATTTTTGCCGCGCAAGAAAAATTTGGCAAAATACACTAAAAAATTTTCAGCCAAATATCAAGTATTTTCCGTGTTTCTAGATCTAATTTCAAACTTTTTCATATATTAACAAACAAAATTGTACAAAAATTAACCCAGTGCGCATTAGTTTCAACTTGTCAAAAAATGAAAATTCAATCAATTTTTGCCTCGCCAGAAAAATTTGGCAAAATACACTAAAAAATTTTCAGCCAAATGTCAAGTATTTTCCGTGTTTCTAGATCTAATTTCAAACTTTTTCATATGTTAACGAACAAAATTGTACAAAAATTAACCCAGTGGGCATTAGTTTCAACTTGTCAAAAAATGAAAATTCAAACAATTTTCGCCTCACAAGAAAATTTTAGCAAAATACACTAAAAAATTTTCAGCCAAATATCAAGTATTTTCCGTGTTTCTAGATTTAATTTCAAACTTTTTCATATATTAACGAACAAAATTGTACAAAACTTAACCCAGTGCGCATTAGTTTCAACTTGTCAAGAAATGAAAATTCAATCAATTTTTGCCTCGCAAGAAAAATTTGGCAAAATACACTAAAAAATTTTCAGCCAAATATCAAGTACTTTCCGTGTTTCTAGATCTAATTTCAAACTTTTTCATATATTAACGAACAAAATTGTACAAAAATTAACCCAGTGCGCATTAGTTTCAACTTGTCAAAAAATGAAAATTCAATCAATTTTTGCCTCGCCAGAAAAATTTGGCAAAATACACTAAAAAATTTTCAGCCAAATGTCAAGTATTTTCCGTGTTTCTAGATCTAATTTCAAACTTTTTCATGTGTTAACGAACAAAATTGTACAAAAATTAACCCAGTGGGCATTAGTTTCAACTTGTCAAAAAATGAAAATTCAAACAATTTTCGCCTCACAAGAAAATTTTAGCAAAATACACTAAAAAATTTTCAGCCAAATATCAAGTATTTTCCGTGTTTCTAGATTTAATTTTAAACTTTTTCATATATAAACGAACAAAATTGTACAAAACTTAACCCAGTGCGCATTAGTTTCAACTTGTCAAGAAATGAAAATTCAATCAATTTTTGCCGCGCAAGAAAAATTTGGCAAAATACACTAAAAAATTTTCAGCCAAATATCAAGTATTTTCCGTGTTTCTAGATCTAATTTCAAACTTTTTCATATATTAACAAACAAAATTGTACAAAAATTAACCCATTGCGCATTAGTTTCAACTTGTCAAAAAAAGAAAATTCAATCAATTTTTGCCTCGCCAGAAAAATTTGGCAAAATACACTAAAAAATTTTTAGCCAAATGTCAAGTATTTTCCGTGTTTCTAGATTTAATTTCAAACTTTTTCATATATTAACGAACAAAATTGTACAAAACTTAACCCAGTGCGCATTAGTTTCAACTTGTCAAGAAATGAAAATTCAATCAATTTTTGCCTCGCAAGAAAAATTTGGCAAAATACACTAAAAAATTTTCAGCCAAATATCAAGTACTTTCCGTGTTTCTAGATTTAATTTCAAACTTTTTCATATATTAACGAACAAAATTGTACAAAACTTAACCCAGTGCGCATTAGTTTCAACTTGTCAAGAAATGAAAATTCAATCAATTTTTGCCGCGCAAGAAAAATTTGGCAAAATACACTAAAAAATTTTCAGCCAAATATCAAGTATTTTCCGTGTTTCTAGATCTAATTTCAAACTTTTTCATATATTAACAAACAAAATTGTACAAAAATTAACCCAGTGCGTATTAGTTTCAACTTGTCAAAAAATGAAAATTCAATCAATTTTTGCCTCGCCAGAAAAATTTGGCAAAATACACTAAAAAATTTTCAGCCAAATGTCAAGTATTTTCCGTGTTTCTAGATCTAATTTCAAACTTTTTCATATGTTAACGAACAAAATTGTACAAAAATTAACCCAGTGGGCATTAGTTTCAACTTGTCAAAAAATGAAAATTCAAACAATTTTCGCCTCACAAGAAAATTTTAGCAAAATACACTAAAAAATTTTCAGCCAAATATCAAGTATTTTCCGTGTTTCTAGATTTAATTTCAAACTTTTTCATATATTAACGAACAAAATTGTACAAAACTTAACCCAGTGCGCATTAGTTTCAACTTGTCAAGAAATGAAAATTCAATCAATTTTTGCCTCGCAAGAAAAATTTGGCAAAATACACTAAAAAATTTTCAGCCAAATATCAAGTACTTTCCGTGTTTCTAGATCTAATTTCAAACTTTTTCATATATTAACGAACAAAATTGTACAAAAATTAACCCAGTGCGCATTAGTTTCAACTTGTCAAAAAATGAAAATTCAATCAATTTTTGCCTCGCCAGAAAAATTTGACAAAATACACTAAAAAATTTTCAGCCAAATATCAAGTACTTTCCGTGTTTCTAGATCTAAATTCAAACTTTTTCATATATTAACGAACAAAATTGTACAAAAATTAGCCCAGTGCGCATTAGTTTCAACTTGTCAAAAAATGAAAATTTAATCAATTTTTGCCTCGCCAGAAAAATTTGGCAAAATACACTAAAAAATTTTTAGCCAAATGTCAAGTATTTTCCGTGTTTCTAGATTTAATTTCAAACTTTTTCATATATTAACGAACAAAATTGTACAAAACTTAACCCAGTGCGCATTAGTTTCAACTTGTCAAGAAATGAAAATTCAATCAATTTTTGCCGCGCAAGAAAAATTTGGCAAAATACACTAAAAAATTTTCAGCCAAATATCAAGTATTTTCCGTGTTTCTAGATCTAATTTCAAACTTTTTCATATATTAACAAACAAAATTGTACAAAAATTAACCCAGTGCGCATTAGTTTCAACTTGTCAAAAAATGAAAATTCAATCAATTTTTGCCTCGCCAGAAAAATTTGGCAAAATACACTAAAAAATTTTCAGCCAAATGTCAAGTATTTTCCGTGTTTCTAGATCTAATTTCAAACTTTTTCATATGTTAACGAACAAAATTGTACAAAAATTAACCCAGTGGGCATTAGTTTCAACTTGTCAAAAAATGAAAATTCAAACAATTTTCGCCTCACAAGAAAATTTTAGCAAAATACACTAAAAAATTTTCAGCCAAATATCAAGTATTTTCCGTGTTTCTAGATTTAATTTCAAACTTTTTCATATATTAACGAACAAAATTGTACAAAACTTAACCCAGTGCGCATTAGTTTTAACTTGTCAAGAAATGAAAATTCAATCAATTTTTGCCTCGCAAGAAAAATTTGGCAAAATACACTAAAAAATTTTCAGCCAAATATCAAGTACTTTCCGTGTTTCTAGATCTAATTTCAAACTTTTTCATATATTAACGAACAAAATTGTACAAAAATTAACCCAGTGCGCATTAGTTTCAACTTGTCAAAAAATGAAAATTCAATCAATTTTTGCCTCGCCAGAAAAATTTGGCAAAATACACTAAAAAATTTTCAGCCAAATGTCAAGTATTTTCCGTGTTTCTAGATCTAATTTCAAACTTTTTAATGTGTTAACGAACAAAATTGTACAAAAATTAACCCAGTGGGCATTAGTTTCAACTTGTCAAAAAATGAAAATTCAAACAATTTTCGCCTCACAAGAAAATTTTAGCAAAATACACTAAAAAATTTTCAGCCAAATATCAAGTATTTTCCGTGTTTCTAGATTTAATTTTAAACTTTTTCATATATTAACGAACAAAATTGTACAAAACTTAACCCAGTGCGCATTAGTTTCAACTTGTCAAGAAATGAAAATTCAATCAATTTTTGCCGCGCAAGAAAAATTTGGCAAAATACACTAAAAAATTTTCAGCCAAATATCAAGTATTTTCCGTGTTTCTAGATCTAATTTCAAACTTTTTCATATATTAACAAACAAAATTGTACAAAAATTAACCCAGTGCGCATTAGTTTCAACTTGTCAAAAAATGAAAATTCAATCAATTTTTGCCTCGCCAGAAAAATTTGGCAAAATACACTAAAAAATTTTTAGCCAAATGTCAAGTATTTTCCGTGTTTCTAGATTTAATTTCAAACTTTTTCATATATTAACGAACAAAATTGTACAAAACTTAACCCAGTGCGCATTAGTTTCAACTTGTCAAGAAATGAAAATTCAATCAATTTTTGCCTCGCTAGAAAAATTTGGCAAAATACACTAAAAAATTTTTAGCCAAATGTCAAGTATTTTCCGTGTTTCTAGATTTAATTTCAAACTTTTTCATATATTAACGAACAAAATTGTACAAAATTTAACCCAGTGCGCATTAGTTTCAACTTGTCAAGAAATGAAAATTCAATCAATTTTTGCCTCGCAAGAAAAATTTGGCAAAATACACTAAAAAATTTTCAGCCAAATATCAAGTACTTTCCGTGTTTCTAGATCTAAATTCAAACTTTTTCATATATTAACGAACAAAATTGTACAAAAATTAACCCAGTGCGCATTAGTTTCAACTTGTCAAAAAATGAAAATTTAATCAATTTTTGCCTCGCCAGAAAAATTTGGCAATATACACTAAAAAATTTTTAGCCAAATGTCAAGTATTTTCCGTGTTTCTAGATCTAATTTCAAACTTTTTCATATGTTAACGAACAAAATTGTACAAAAATTAACCCAGTGGGCATTAGTTTCAACTTGTCAAAAAATAAAAATTCAAACAATTTTCGCCTCACAAAAAAATTTTAGCAAAATACACTAAAAAATTTTCAGCCAAATATCAAGTATTTTCCGTGTTTCTAGATTTAATTTCAAACTTTTTCATATATTAACGAACAAAATTGTACAAAACTTAACCCAGTGCGCATTAGTTTCAACTTGTCAAGAAATGAATATTCAATCAATTTTTGCCTCGCAAGAAAAATTTGGCAAAATACACTAAAAAATTGTCAGCCAAATATCAAGTATTTTCCGTGTTTCTAGATCTAATTTCAAACTTTTTCATAAATTAACGAACAAAATTGTACAAAAATTAACCCAGTGCGCATTAGTTTCAACTTGTCAAAAAATGAAAATTCAATCAATTTTTGCCTCGCCAGAAAAATTTGGCAAAATACACTAAAAAATTTTCAGCCAAATGTCAAGTATTTTCAGTGTTTCTAGATCTAATTTCAAACTTTTTTAGATGTTAACGAACAAAATTGTACAAAAATTAACCCAGTGGGCATTAGTTTCAACTTGTCAAAAAATGAAAATTCAAACAATTTTCGCCTCTCAAGAAAATTTTAGCAAAATACACTAAAAAATTTTCAGCCAAATATCAAGTATTTTCCGTGTTTCTAGATCTAATTTCAAACTTTTTCATATATTAACGAACAAAATTGTACAAAACTTAACCCAGTGCGCATTAGTTTCAACTTGTCAAAAAATGAAAATTCAAACAATTTTCGCCTCACAAGAAAATTTTAGCAAAATACACTAAAAAATTTTTAGCCAAATATCAAGTATTTTCCGTGTTTCTAGATTTAATTTAAAACTTTTTCATATATTAACGAACAAAATTGTACAAAACTTAACCCAGTGCGCATAAGTTTCAACTTGTCAAGAAATGAAAATTCAATCAATTTTTGCCGCGCAAGAAAAATTTGGCAAAATACACTAAAAAATTTTCAGCCAAATATCAAGTATTTTCCGTGTTTCTAGATCTAATTTCAAACTTTTTCATATATTAACGAACAAAATTGTACAAAAATTAACCCAGTGCGCGTTAGTTTCAACTTGTCAAAAAATGAAAATTCAATCAATTTTTGCCTCGCCAGAAAAATTTGGCAAAATACACTAAAAAATTTTCAGCCAAATGTCAAGTATTCTCCGTGTTTCTAGATCTAATTTCAAACTTTTTCATATGTTAACGAACAAAATTGTACAAAAATTAACCCAGTGGGCATTAGTTTCAACTTGTCAAAAAATGAAAATTCAATCAATTTTCGCCTCACAAGAAAATTTTAGCAAAATACACTAAAAAATTTTCAGCCAAATATCAAGTATTTTCCGTGTTTCTAGATTTAATTTCAAACTTTTTCATATATTAACGAACAAAATTGTACAAAACTTAACCCAGTGCGCATTAGTTTCAACTTGTCAAGAAATGAAAATTCAATCAATTTTTGCCTCGCAAGAAAAATTTGGCAAAATACACTAAAAAATTTTCAGCCAAATATCAAGTATTTTCCGTGTTTCTAGATCTAATTTCAAACTTTTTCATATATTAACGAACAAAATTGTACAAAACTTAACCCAGTGCGCATTAGTTTCAACTTGTCAAGAAATGAAAATTCAATCAATTTTTGCCTCGCAAGAAAAATTTAGCAAAATACACTAAAAAATTTTCAGCCAAACATCAAGTATTTTCCGTGTTTCTAGATCTAATTTCAAACTTTTTCATATATTAACGAACAAAATTGTACAAAAATTAACCCAGTGCGCATTAGTTTCAACTTGTCAAAAAATGAAAATTCAATTAATTTTTGCCTCGCCAGAAAAACTTGGCAAAATACACTAAAAAATTTTCAGCCAAATGTCAAGTATTTTCCGTGTTTCTAGATCTAATTTCAAACTTTTTCATATGTTAACGAACAAAATTGTACAAAACTTAACCTAGTGCGCATTAGTTTCAACTTGTCAAGAAATGAAAATTCAATCAATTTTTGCCTCGCAAGAAAAATTTGGCAAAATACACTAAAAAATTTTCAGCTAAATATCAAGTATTTTCCGTGTTTCTAGATCTAAATTCAAACTTTTTCATATATTAACGAACAAAATTGTACAAAAATTAGCCCAGTGCGCATTAGTTTCAACTTGTCAAAAAATGAAAATTTAATCAATTTTTGCCTCGCCAGAAAAATTTGGCAAAATACACTAAAAAATTTTTAGCCAAATGTCAAGTATTTTCCGTGTTTCTAGATTTAATTTCAAACTTTTTCATATATTAACGAACAAAATTGTACAAAACTTAACCCAGTGCGCATTAGTTTCAACTTGTCAAGAAATGAAAATTCAATCAATTTTTGCCTCGCAAGAAAAATTTGGCAAAATACACTAAAAAATTTTCAGCCAAATATCAAGTACTTTCCGTGTTTCTAGATCTAAATTCAAACTTTTTCATATATTAACGAACAAAATTGTACAAAAATTAGCCCAGTGCGCATTAGTTTCAACTTGTCAAAAAATGAAAATTTAATCAATTTTTGCCTCGCCAGAAAAATTTGGCAAAATACACTAAAAAATTTTTAGCCAAATGTCAAGTATTTTCCGTGTTTCTAGATTTAATTTCAAACTTTTTCATATATTAACGAACAAAATTGTACAAAACTTAACCCAGTGCGCATTAGTTTCAACTTGTCAAGAAATGAAAATTCAATCAATTTTTGCCGCGCAAGAAAAATTTGGCAAAATACACTAAAAAATTTTCAGCTAAATATCAAGTATTTTCCGTGTTTCTAGATCTAATTTCAAACTTTTTCATATATTAACAAACAAAATTGTACAAAAATTAACCCAGTGCGCATTAGTTTCAACTTGTCAAAAAATGAAAATTCAATCAATTTTTGCCTCGCCAGAAAAATTTGGCAAAATACACTAAAAAATTTTCAGCCAAATGTCAAGTATTTTCCGTGTTTCTAGATCTAATTTCAAACTTTTTCATATGTTAACGAACAAAATTGTACAAAAATTAACCCAGTGGGCATTAGTTTCAACTTGTCAAAAAATGAAAATTCAAACAATTTTCGCCTCACAAGAAAATTTTAGCAAAATACACTAAAAAATTTTCAGCCAAATATCAAGTATTTTCCGTGTTTCTAGATTTAATTTTAAACTTTTTCATATATTAACGAACAAAATTGTACAAAACTTAACCCAGTGCGCATTAGTTTCAACTTGTCAAGAAATGAAAATTCAATCAATTTTTGTCGCGCAAGAAAAATTTGGCAAAATACACTAAAAAATTTTCAGCCAAATATTAAGTATTTTCCGTGTTTCTAGATCTAATTTCAAACTTTTTCATATATTAACAAACAAAATTGTACAAAAATTAACCCAGTGCGCATTAGTTTCAACTTGTCAAAAAATGAAAATTCAATCAATTTTTGCCTCGCCAGAAAAATTTGGCAAAATACACTAAAAAATTTTTAGCCAAATGTCAAGTATTTTCCGTGTTTCTAGATTTAATTTCAAACTTTTTCATATATTAACGAACAAAATTGTACAAAACTTAACCCAGTGCGCATTAGTTTCAACTTGTCAAGAAATGAAAATTCAATCAATTTTTGCCTCGCAAGAAAAATTTGGCAAAATACACTAAAAAATTTTCAGCCAAATATCAAGTACTTTCCGTGTTTCTAGATCTAAATTCAAACTTTTTCATATATTAACGAACAAAATTGTACAAAAATTAGCCCAGTGCGCATTAGTTTCAACTTGTCAAAAAATGAAAATTTAATCAATTTTTGCCTCGCCAGAAAAATTTGGCAAAATACACTAAAAAATTTTTAGCCAAATGTCAAGTATTTTCCGTGTTTCTAGATTTAATTTCAAACTTTTTCATATATTAACGAACAAAATTGTACAAAACTTAACCCAGTGCGCATTAGTTTCAACTTGTCAAGAAATGAAAATTCAATCAATTTTTGCCGCGCAAGAAAAATTTGGCAAAATACACTAAAAAATTTTCAGCCAAATATCAAGTATTTTCCGTGTTTCTAGATCTAATTTCAAACTTTTTCATATATTAACAAACAAAATTGTACAAAAATTAACCCAGTGCGCATTAGTTTCAACTTGTCAAAAAATGAAAATTCAATCAATTTTTGCCTCGCCAGAAAAATTTGGCAAAATACACTAAAAAATTTTCAGCCAAATGTCAAGTATTTTCCGTGTTTCTAGATCTAATTTCAAACTTTTTCATATGTTAACGAACAAAATTGTACAAAAATTAACCCAGTGGGCATTAGTTTCAACTTGTCAAAAAATGAAAATTCAAACAATTTTCGCCTCACAAGAAAATTTTAGCAAAATACACTAAAAAATTTTCAGCCAAATATCAAGTACTTTCCGTGTTTCTAGATCTAATTTCAAACTTTTTCATATATTAACGAACAAAATTGTACAAAAATTAACCCAGTGCGCATTAGTTTCAACTTGTCAAAAAATGAAAATTCAAACAATTTTCGCCTCACAAGAAAATTTTAGCAAAATACACTAAAAAATTTTCAGCCAAATATCAAGTACTTTCCGTGTTTCTAGATCTAATTTCAAACTTTTTCATATATTAACGAACAAAATTGTACAAAAATTAACCCAGTGCGCATTAGTTTCAACTTGTCAAGAAATGAAAATTCAATCAATTTTTGCCTCGCAAGAAAAATTTGGCAAAATACACTAAAAAATTTTCAGCCAAATATTAAGTATTTTCCGTGTTTCTAGATCTAATTTCAAACTTTTTCATATATTAACAAACAAAATTGTACAAAAATTAACCCAGTGCGCATTAGTTTCAACTTGTCAAAAAATGAAAATTCAATCAATTTTTGCCTCGCCAGAAAAATTTGGCAAAATACACTAAAAAATTTTTAGCCAAATGTCAAGTATTTTCCGTGTTTCTAGATTTAATTTCAAACTTTTTCATATATTAACGAACAAAATTGTACAAAAGTTAACCCAGTGCGCATTAGTTTCAACTTGTCAAGAAATGAAAATTCAATCAATTTTTGCCGCGCAAGAAAAATTTGGCAAAATACACTAAAAAATTTTCAGCCAAATATCAAGTATTTTCCGTGTTTCTAGATCTAATTTCAAACTTTTTCATATATTAACGAACAAAATTGTACAAAAATTAACCCAGTGCGCATTAGTTTCAACTTGTCAAAAAATGAAAATTCAATCAATTTTTGCCTCGCCAGAAAAATTTGGCAAAATACACTAAAAAATTTTTAGCCAAATGTCAAGTATTTTCCGTGTTTCTAGATTTAATTTCAAACTTTTTCATATATTAACGAACAAAATTGTACAAAACTTAACCCAGTGCGCATTAGTTTCAACTTGTCAAGAAATGAAAATTCAATCAATTTTTGCCTCGCAAGAAAAATTTGGCAAAATACACTAAAAAATTTTCAGCCAAATATCAAGTACTTTCCGTGTTTCTAGATCTAATTTCAAACTTTTTCATATATTAACGAACAAAATTGTACAAAAATTAACCCAGTGCGCATTAGTTTCAACTTGTCAAAAAATGAAAATTCAAACAATTTTCGCCTCACAAGAAAATTTTAGCAAAATACACTAAAAAATTTTCAGCCAAATATCAAGTACTTTCCGTGTTTCTAGATCTAATTTCAAACTTTTTCATATATTAACGAACAAAATTGTACAAAAATTAACCCAGTGCGCATTAGTTTCAACTTGTCAAGAAATGAAAATTCAATCAATTTTTGCCTCGCAAGAAAAATTTGGCAAAATACACTAAAAAATTTTCAGCCAAATATTAAGTATTTTCCGTGTTTCTAGATCTAATTTCAAACTTTTTCATATATTAACAAACAAAATTGTACAAAAATTAACCCAGTGCGCATTAGTTTCAACTTGTCAAAAAATGAAAATTCAATCAATTTTTGCCTCGCAAGAAAAATTTGGCAAAATACACTAAAAAATTTTCAGCCAAATATCAAGTACTTTCCGTGTTTCTAGATCTAAATTCAAACTTTTTCATATATTAACGAACAAAATTGTACAAAAATTAGCCCAGTGCGCATTAGTTTCAACTTGTCAAAAAATGAAAATTTAATCAATTTTTGCCTCGCCAGAAAAATTTGGCAAAATACACTAAAAAATTTTTAGCCAAATGTCAAGTATTTTCCGTGTTTCTAGATTTAATTTCAAACTTTTTCATATATTAACGAACAAAATTGTACAAAACTTAACCCAGTGCGCATTAGTTTCAACTTGTCAAGAAATGAAAATTCAATCAATTTTTGCCGCGCAAGAAAAATTTGGCAAAATACACTAAAAAATTTTCAGCTAAATATCAAGTATTTTCCGTGTTTCTAGATCTAATTTCAAACTTTTTCATATATTAACAAACAAAATTGTACAAAAATTAACCCAGTGCGCATTAGTTTCAACTTGTCAAAAAATGAAAATTCAATCAATTTTTGCCTCGCCAGAAAAATTTGGCAAAATACACTAAAAAATTTTCAGCCAAATGTCAAGTATTTTCCGTGTTTCTAGATCTAATTTCAAACTTTTTCATATGTTAACGAACAAAATTGTACAAAAATTAACCCAGTGGGCATTAGTTTCAACTTGTCAAAAAATGAAAATTCAAACAATTTTCGCCTCACAAGAAAATTTTAGCAAAATACACTAAAAAATTTTCAGCCAAATATCAAGTATTTTCCGTGTTTCTAGATTTAATTTTAAACTTTTTCATATATTAACGAACAAAATTGTACAAAACTTAACCCAGTGCGCATTAGTTTCAACTTGTCAAGAAATGAAAATTCAATCAATTTTTGTCGCGCAAGAAAAATTTGGCAAAATACACTAAAAAATTTTCAGCCAAATATTAAGTATTTTCCGTGTTTCTAGATCTAATTTCAAACTTTTTCATATATTAACAAACAAAATTGTACAAAAATTAACCCAGTGCGCATTAGTTTCAACTTGTCAAAAAATGAAAATTCAATCAATTTTTGCCTCGCCAGAAAAATTTGGCAAAATACACTAAAAAATTTTTAGCCAAATGTCAAGTATTTTCCGTGTTTCTAGATTTAATTTCAAACTTTTTCATATATTAACGAACAAAATTGTACAAAA
Source organism: Ganaspis brasiliensis (assembly GCA_037103525.1). Taxonomy (NCBI): domain Eukaryota; kingdom Metazoa; phylum Arthropoda; class Insecta; order Hymenoptera; family Figitidae; genus Ganaspis; species Ganaspis brasiliensis. The sequence continues at coordinate 660,309 of JAZKLR010000462.1, read as the reverse complement.
CTTAACCCAGTGCGCATTAGTTTCAACTTGTCAAGAAATGAAAATTCAATCAATTTTTGCCTCGCAAGAAAAATTTGGCAAAATACACTAAAAAATTTTCAGCCAAATATCAAGTACTTTCCGTGTTTCTAGATCTAAATTCAAACTTTTTCATATATTAACGAACAAAATTGTACAAAAATTAGCCCAGTGCGCATTAGTTTCAACTTGTCAAAAAATGAAAATTTAATCAATTTTTGCCTCGCCAGAAAAATTTGGCAAAATACACTAAAAAATTTTTAGCCAAATGTCAAGTATTTTCCGTGTTTCTAGATTTAATTTCAAACTTTTTCATATATTAACGAACAAAATTGTACAAAACTTAACCCAGTGCGCATTAGTTTCAACTTGTCAAGAAATGAAAATTCAATCAATTTTTGCCGCGCAAGAAAAATTTGGCAAAATACACTAAAAAATTTTCAGCCAAATATCAAGTATTTTCCGTGTTTCTAGATCTAATTTCAAACTTTTTCATATATTAACAAACAAAATTGTACAAAAATTAACCCAGTGCGCATTAGTTTCAACTTGTCAAAAAATGAAAATTCAATCAATTTTTGCCTCGCCAGAAAAATTTGGCAAAATACACTAAAAAATTTTCAGCCAAATGTCAAGTATTTTCCGTGTTTCTAGATCTAATTTCAAACTTTTTCATATGTTAACGAACAAAATTGTACAAAAATTAACCCAGTGGGCATTAGTTTCAACTTGTCAAAAAATGAAAATTCAAACAATTTTCGCCTCACAAGAAAATTTTAGCAAAATACACTAAAAAATTTTCAGCCAAATATCAAGTACTTTCCGTGTTTCTAGATCTAATTTCAAACTTTTTCATATATTAACGAACAAAATTGTACAAAAATTAACCCAGTGCGCATTAGTTTCAACTTGTCAAAAAATGAAAATTCAAACAATTTTCGCCTCACAAGAAAATTTTAGCAAAATACACTAAAAAATTTTCAGCCAAATATCAAGTACTTTCCGTGTTTCTAGATCTAATTTCAAACTTTTTCATATATTAACGAACAAAATTGTACAAAAATTAACCCAGTGCGCATTAGTTTCAACTTGTCAAGAAATGAAAATTCAATCAATTTTTGCCTCGCAAGAAAAATTTGGCAAAATACACTAAAAAATTTTCAGCCAAATATTAAGTATTTTCCGTGTTTCTAGATCTAATTTCAAACTTTTTCATATATTAACAAACAAAATTGTACAAAAATTAACCCAGTGCGCATTAGTTTCAACTTGTCAAAAAATGAAAATTCAATCAATTTTTGCCTCGCCAGAAAAATTTGGCAAAATACACTAAAAAATTTTTAGCCAAATGTCAAGTATTTTCCGTGTTTCTAGATTTAATTTCAAACTTTTTCATATATTAACGAACAAAATTGTACAAAAGTTAACCCAGTGCGCATTAGTTTCAACTTGTCAAGAAATGAAAATTCAATCAATTTTTGCCGCGCAAGAAAAATTTGGCAAAATACACTAAAAAATTTTCAGCCAAATATCAAGTATTTTCCGTGTTTCTAGATCTAATTTCAAACTTTTTCATATATTAACGAACAAAATTGTACAAAAATTAACCCAGTGCGCATTAGTTTCAACTTGTCAAAAAATGAAAATTCAATCAATTTTTGCCTCGCCAGAAAAATTTGGCAAAATACACTAAAAAATTTTTAGCCAAATGTCAAGTATTTTCCGTGTTTCTAGATTTAATTTCAAACTTTTTCATATATTAACGAACAAAATTGTACAAAACTTAACCCAGTGCGCATTAGTTTCAACTTGTCAAGAAATGAAAATTCAATCAATTTTTGCCTCGCAAGAAAAATTTGGCAAAATACACTAAAAAATTTTCAGCCAAATATCAAGTACTTTCCGTGTTTCTAGATCTAATTTCAAACTTTTTCATATATTAACGAACAAAATTGTACAAAAATTAACCCAGTGCGCATTAGTTTCAACTTGTCAAAAAATGAAAATTCAAACAATTTTCGCCTCACAAGAAAATTTTAGCAAAATACACTAAAAAATTTTCAGCCAAATATCAAGTACTTTCCGTGTTTCTAGATCTAATTTCAAACTTTTTCATATATTAACGAACAAAATTGTACAAAAATTAACCCAGTGCGCATTAGTTTCAACTTGTCAAGAAATGAAAATTCAATCAATTTTTGCCTCGCAAGAAAAATTTGGCAAAATACACTAAAAAATTTTCAGCCAAATATTAAGTATTTTCCGTGTTTCTAGATCTAATTTCAAACTTTTTCATATATTAACAAACAAAATTGTACAAAAATTAACCCAGTGCGCATTAGTTTCAACTTGTCAAAAAATGAAAATTCAATCAATTTTTGCCTCGCCAGAAAAATTTGGCAAAATACACTAAAAAATTTTTAGCCAAATGTCAATTATTTTCCGTGTTTCTAGATTTAATTTCAAACTTTTTCATATATTAACGAACAAAATTGTACAAAACTTAACCCAGTGCGCATTAGTTTCAACTTGTCAAGAAATGAAAATTCAATCAATTTTTGCCTCGCAAGAAAAATTTGGCAAAATACACTAAAAAATTTTCAGCCAAATATCAAGTACTTTCCGTGTTTCTAGATCTAAATTCAAACTTTTTCATATATTAACGAACAAAATTGTACAAAAATTAGCCCAGTGCGCATTAGTTTCAACTTGTCAAAAAATGAAAATTTAATCAATTTTTGCCTCGCCAGAAAAATTTGGCAAAATACACTAAAAAATTTTTAGCCAAATGTCAAGTATTTTCCGTGTTTCTAGATTTAATTTCAAACTTTTTCATATATTAACGAACAAAATTGTACAAAACTTAACCCAGTGCGCATTAGTTTCAACTTGTCAAGAAATGAAAATTCAATCAATTTTTGCCGCGCAAGAAAAATTTGGCAAAATACACTAAAAAATTTTCAGCCAAATATCAAGTATTTTCCGTGTTTCTAGATCTAATTTCAAACTTTTTCATATATTAACAAACAAAATTGTACAAAAATTAACCCAGTGCGCATTAGTTTCAACTTGTCAAAAAATGAAAATTCAATCAATTTTTGCCTCGCCAGAAAAATTTGGCAAAATACACTAAAAAATTTTCAGCCAAATGTCAAGTATTTTCCGTGTTTCTAGATCTAATTTCAAACTTTTTTATATGTTAACGAACAAAATTGTACAAAAATTAACCCAGTGGGCATTAGTTTCAACTTGTCAAAAAATGAAAATTCAAACAATTTTCGCCTCACAAGAAAATTTTAGCAAAATACACTAAAAAATTTTCAGCCAAATATCAAGTACTTTCCGTGTTTCTAGATCTAATTTCAAACTTTTTCATATATTAACGAACAAAATTGTACAAAAATTAACCCAGTGCGCATTAGTTTCAACTTGTCAAGAAATGAAAATTCAATCAATTTTTGCCTCGCAAGAAAAATTTGGCAAAATACACTAAAAAATTTTCAGCCAAATATCAAGTATTTTCCGTGTTTCTAGATCTAATTTCAAACTTTTTCATATATTAACGAACAAAATTGTACAAAAATTAACCCAGTGCGCATTAGTTTCAACTTGTCAAAAAATGAAAATTCAAACAATTTTCGCCTCACAAGAAAATTTTAGCAAAATACACTAAAAAATTTTCAGCCAAATATCAAGTATTTTCCGTGTTTCTGGATCTAATTTTAAACTTTTTCATATGTTAACGAACAAAATTGTACGAAAAATAACCCAGTGGGCATTAGTTTCAACTTGTCAAAAAATGAAAATTCAAACAATTTTCGCCTCACAAGAAAATTTTAGCAAAATACACTAAAAAATTTTCAGCCAAATATCAAGTATTTTCCGTGTTTCTAGATTTAATTTTAAACTTTTTCATATATTAACGAACAAAATTGTACAAAACCTAACCCAGTGCGCATTAGTTTCAACTTGTCAAGAAATGAAAATTCAATCAATTTTTGCCTCGCAAGAAAAATTTGGCAAAATACACTAAAAAATTTTCAGCCAAATATCAAGTACTTTCCGTGTTTCTAGATCTAAATTCAAACTTTTTCATATATTAACGAACAAAATTGTACAAAAATTAGCCCAGTGCGCATTAGTTTCAACTTGTCAAAAAATGAAAATTTAATCAATTTTTGCCTCGCCAGAAAAATTTGGCAAAATACACTAAAAAATTTTTAGCCAAATGTCAAGTATTTTCCGTGTTTCTAGATTTAATTTCAAACTTTTTCATATATTAACGAACAAAATTGTACAAAACTTAACCCAGTGCGCATTAGTTTCAACTTGTCAAAAAATGAAAATTCAATCAATTTTTGCCTCGCCAGAAAAATTTGGCAAAATACACTAAAAAATTTTCAGCCAAATGTCAAGTATTTTCCGTGTTTCTAGATCTAATTTCAAACTTTTTTATATGTTAACGAACAAAATTGTACAAAAATTAACCCAGTGGGCATTAGTTTCAACTTGTCAAAAAATGAAAATTCAAACAATTTTCGCCTCACAAGAAAATTTTAGCAAAATACACTAAAAAATTTTCAGCCAAATATCAAGTATTTTCCGTGTTTCTAGATTTAATTTCAAACTTTTTCATATATTAACGAACAAAATTGTACAAAACTTAACCCAGTGCGCATTAGTTTCAACTTGTCAAGAAATGAAAATTCAATCAATTTTTGCCTCGCAAGAAAAATTTGGCAAAATACACTAAAAAATTTTCAGCCAAATATCAAGTATTTTCCGTGTTTCTAGATCTAATTTCAAACTTTTTCATATATTAACGAACAAAATTGTACAAAAATTAACCCAGTGCGCATTAGTTTCAACTTGTCAAGAAATGAAAATTCAATCAATTTTCGCCTCGCAAGAAAAATTTGGCAAAATACACTAAAAAATTTTCAGCCAAATATCAAGTATTTTCCGTGTTTCTAGATTTAATTTCAAACTTTTTTATATATTAACGAACAAAATTGTACAAAACTTAACCCAGTGCGCATTAGTTTCAACTTGTCAAGAAATGAAAATTCAATCAATTTTCGCCTCGCAAGAAAAATTTGGCAAAATACACTAAAAAATTTTCAGCCAAATATCAAGTATTTTCTGTGTTTCTAGATCTAATTTCAAACTTTTTCATATATTAACGAACAAAATTGTACAAAAATTAACCCAGTGCGCATTAGTTTCAACTTGTCAAGAAATGAAAATTGAATCAATTTTTGCCTCGCAAGAAAAATTTGGCAAAATACACTAAAAAATTTTCAGCCAAATATCAAGTATTTTCCGTGTTTCTAGATTTAATTTCAAACTTTTTTATATATTAACGAACAAAATTGTACAAAACTTAACCCAGTGCGCATTAGTTTCAACTTGTCAAGAAATGAAAATTCAACCAATTTTTGCCTCGCAAGAAAAATTTGGCAAAATACACTAAAAAATTTTTAGCCAAATATCAAGTATTTTCCGTGTTTCTAGATCTAATTTCAAACTTTTTCATATATTAACAAACAAAATTGTACAAAAATTAACCCAGTGGGCATTAGTTTCAACTTGTCAAGAAATGAAAATTCAATCAATTTTTGCCTCGGCAGAAAAATTTGGCAAAATACACTAAAAAATTTTCAGCCAAATATCAAGTATTTTCCGTGTTTCTAGATTTAATTTCAAACTTTTTCATATATTAACGAAAAAAATTGTACAAAACTTAACCCAGTGCGCATTAGTTTCAACTTGTCAAGAAATGAAAATTCAATCAATTTTTGCCTCGCAAGAAAAATTTGGCAAAATACACTAAAAAATTTTCAGCCAAATATCAAGTATTTTCCGTGTTTCTAGATCTAATTTCAAACTTTTTCATATATTAACGAACAAAATTGTACAAAAATTAACCCAGTGCGCATTAGTTTCAACTTTTCAAAAAATGAAAATTCAATCAATTTTTGCCTCGCCAGAAAAATTTGGCAAAATACACTAAAAAATTTTCAGCCAAATGTCAAGTATTTTCCGTGTTTCTAGATCTAATTTCAAACTTTTTCATATGTTAACGAACTAAATTGTACAAAAATTAACCCAGTGGGCATTAGTTTCAACTTGTCAAAAAATGAAAATTCAATCAATTTTTGCCTCGCCAGAAAAATTTGGCAAAATACACTAAAAAATTTTCAGCCAAATATCAAGTATTTTCCGTCTTTCTAGATCTAAATTCAAACTTTTTCATATATTAACGAACAAAATTGTACAAAAATTAACCCAGTGCGCATTAGTTTCAACTTGTCAAAAAATGAAAATTCAATCAAATTTTTCCTCGCCAGAAAAATTTGGCAAAATACACTAAAAAATTTTCAGCCAAATGTCAAGTATTTTCTGTGTTTCTAGATCTAATTCAAACTTTTTCATATATTAACGAACAAAATTGTACAAAACTTAACCCAGTGCGCATTAGTTTCAACTTGTCAAGAAATGAAAATTCAATCAATTTTTGCCTCGCAAGAAAAATTTGGCAAAATACACTAAAAAATTTTCAGCCAAATATCAAGTATTTTCCGTGTTTCTAGATCTAATTTCAAACTTTTTCATATATTAACGAACAAAATTGTACAAAAATTAACCCAGTGCGCATTAGTTTCAACTTGTCAAGAAATGAAAATTCAATCAATTTTCGCCTCGCAAGAAAAATTTGGCAAAATACACTAAAAAATTTTCAGCCAAATATCAAGTATTTTCCGTGTTTCTAGATCTAATTTCAAACTTTTTCATATATTAACGAACAAAATTGTACAAAAATTAACCCAGTGCGCATTAGTTTCAACTTGTCAAGAAATGAAAATTGAATCAATTTTTGCCTCGCAAGAAAAATTTGGCAAAATACACTAAAAAATTTTCAGCCAAATATCAAGTATTTTCCGTGTTTCTAGATTTAATTTCAAACTTTTTTATATATTAACGAACAAAATTGTACAAAACTTAACCCAGTGCGCATTAGTTTCAACTTGTCAAGAAATGAAAATTCAACCAATTTTTGCCTCGCAAGAAAAATTTGGCAAAATACACTAAAAAATTTTTAGCCAAATATCAAGTATTTTCCGTGTTTCTAGATCTAATTTCAAACTTTTTCATATATTAACAAACAAAATTGTACAAAAATTAACCCAGTGGGCATTAGTTTCAACTTGTCAAGAAATGAAAATTCAATCAATTTTTGCCTCGGCAGAAAAATTTAGCAAAATACACTAAAAAATTTTCAGCCAAATATCAAATATTTTCCGTGTTTCTAGATTTAATTTCAAACTTTTTCATATATTAACGAAAAAAATTGTACAAAACTTAACCCAGTGCGCATTAGTTTCAACTTGTCAAGAAATGAAAATTCAATCAATTTTTGCCTCGCAAGAAAAATTTGGCAAAATACACTAAAAAATTTTCAGCCAAATATCAAGTATTTTCCGTGTTTCTAGATCTAATTTCAAACTTTTTCATATATTAACGAACAAAATTGTACAAAAATTAACCCAGTGCGCATTAGTTTCAACTTTTCAAAAAATGAAAATTCAATCAATTTTTGCCTCGCCAGAAAAATTTGGCAAAATACACTAAAAAATTTTCAGCCAAATGTCAAGTATTTTCCGTGTTTCTAGATCTAATTTCAAACTTTTTCATATGTTAACGAACTAAATTGTACAAAAATTAACCCAGTGGGCATTAGTTTCAACTTGTCAAAAAATGAAAATTCAATCAATTTTTGCCTCGCCAGAAAAATTTGGCAAAATACACTAAAAAATTTTCAGCCAAATATCAAGTATTTTCCGTGTTTCTAGATCTAAATTCAAACTTTTTCATATATTAACGAACAAAATTGTACAAAAATTAACCCAGTGCGCATTAGTTTCAACTTGTCAAAAAATGAAAATTCAATCAAATTTTTCCTCGCCAGAAAAATTTGGCAAAATACACTAAAAAATTTTCAGCCAAATGTCAAGTATTTTCTGTGTTTCTAGATCTAATTCAAACTTTTTCATATATTAACGAACAAAATTGTACAAAAATTAACCCAGTGCGCATTAGTTTCAACTTGTCAAAAAATGAAAATTCAATCAATTTTTGCCTCGCCAGAAAAATTTGGAAAAATACACTAAAAAATTTTCAGCCAAATGTCAAGTATTTTCTGTGTTTCTAGATCTAATTTCAAACTTTTTCATATGTTAACGAACAAAACTGTACAAAACCTAACCCAGTGGGCATTAGTTTCAACTTGACAAAAAATGAAAATTCAAACAATTTTCGCCTCACAAGAAATATTTAGCAAAATACACTAAAAAATTTTCAGCCAAATATCAAGTATTTTCCGTGTTTCTAGATCTAATTTCAAACTTTTTCATATATTAACAAACAAAATTGTACAAAAATTAACCCAGTGGGCATTAGTTTCAACTTGTCAAAAAATGAAAATTCAATCAATTTTCGCCTCACAAGAAAATTTTAGCAAAATACACTAAAAAATTTTCAGCCAAATATCAAGTATTTTCCGTGTTGCTAGATTTAATTTCAAACTTTTTCATATATTAACGAACAAAATTGTACAAAACTTAACCCAGTGCGCATTAGTTTCAACTTGTCAAGAAATGAAAATTCAATCAATTTTTGCCTCGCAAGAAAAATTTGGCAAAATACACTTAAAAATTTTCAGCCAAATATCAAGTATTTTCCGTGTTTCTAGATCTAATTTCAAACTTTTTCATATATTAACGAACAAAATTGTACAAAAATTAACCCAGTGCGCATTAGTTTCAACTTGTCAAAAAGTGAAAATTCAATCAATTTTTGCCTCGCCAGAAAAATTTAGCAAAATACACTAAAAAATTTTCAGCCAAATGTCAAGTATTTTCCGTGTTTCTAGATCTAATTTCAAACTTTTTCATATGTTAACGAACAAAATTGTACAAAAATTAACCCAGTGGGCATTAGTTTCAACTTGTCAAAAAATGAAAATTCAAACAATTTTCGCCTCACAAGAAAATTTTAGCAAAATACACTAAAAAATTTTCAGCCAAATATCAAGTATTTTTCGTGTTTCTAGATTTAATTTCAAACTTTTTCATATATTAACGAACAAAATTGTACAAAACTTAACCCAGTGCGCATTAGTTTCAACTTGTCAAGAAATGAAAATTCAATCCATTTTTGCCTCGCAAGGAAAATTTGGCAAAATACACTAAAAAATTTTCAGCCAAATATCAAGTATTTTCCGTGTTTCTAGATCTAAATTTAAACTTTTTCATATATTAACGAACAAAATTGTACAAAAATTAACCCAGTGCGCATTAGTTTCAACTTGTCAAAAAATGAAAATTCAATCAATTTTTGCCTCGCCAGAAAAATTTTGAAAAATACACTAAAAAATTTTCAGCCAAATGTCAAGTATTTTCTGTGTTTCTAGATCTAATTTCAAACTTTTTCATATATTAACGAACAAAATTGTACAAAAATTAACCCAGTGCGCATTAGTTTTAACTTGTCAAAAAATGAAAATTCAATCAATTTTTGCCTCGCCAGAAAAATTTGGCAAAATACACTAAAAAATTTTTAGCCAAATATCAAGTATTTTCCGTGTTTCTAGATCTAAATTCAAACTTTTTCATATATTAACGAACAAAATTGTACAAAAATTAACCCAGTGCGCATTAGTTTCAACTTGTCAAAAAATGAAAATTCAATCAAATTTTTCCTCGCCAGAAAAATTTGGCAAAATACACTAAAAAATTGTCAGCCAAATGTCAAGTATTTTCTGTGTTTCTAGATCTAATTCAAACTTTTTCATATGTTAACGAACAAAATTGTACAAAACCTAACCCAGTGGGCATTAGTTTCAACTAGACAAAAAATGAAAATTCAAACAATTTTCGCCTCACAAGAAATATTTAGCAAAATACACTAAAAAATTTTCAGCCAAATATCAAGTATTTTCCGTGTTTCTAGATCTAAATTCAAACTTTTTCATATATTAACGAACAAAATTGTACAAAAATTAACCCAGTGCGCATTAGTTTCAACTTGTCAAAAAATGAAAATTCAATCAATTTTTGCCTCGCTAGAAAAATTTAGCAAAATACACTAAAAAATTTTCAGTTAAATGTCAAGTATTTTCCGTGTTTCTAGATCTAATTTCAAACTTTTTCATATGTTAACGAACAAAATTGTACAAAAATTAACCCAGTGGGCATTAGTTTCAACTTGTCAAAAAATGAAAATTCAAACAATTTTCGCCTCACAAGAAAATTTTAGCAAAATACACTAAAAAATTTTCAGCCAAATATCAAGTATTTTTCGTGTTTCTAGATTTAATTTCAAACTTTTTCATATATTAACGAACAAAATTGTACAAAACTTAACCCAGTGCGCATTAGTTTCAACTTGTCAAGAAATGAAAATTCAATCAATTTTTGCCTCGAAAGAAAAATTTGGCAAAATACACTAAAAAATTTTCAGCCAAATATCAAGTATTTTCCGTGTTTCTAGATCTAAATTTAAACTTTTTCATATATTAACGAACAAAATTGTACAAAAATTAACCCAGTGCGCATTAGTTTCAACTTGTCAAAAAATGAAAATTCAATCAATTTTTGCCTCGCCAGAAAAATTTGGAAAAATACACTAAAAAATTTTCAGCCAAATGTCAAGTATTTTCTGTGTTTCTAGATCTAATTTCAAACTTTTTCATATATTAACGAACAAAATTGTACAAAAATTAACCCAGTGCGCATTAGTTTCAACTTGTCAAAAAATGAAAATTCAAACAATTTTCGCCTCACAAGAAATATTTAGCAAAATACACTAAAAAATTTTCAGCCAAATATCAAGTATTTTCCGTGTTTCTAGATCTAATTTCAAACTTTTTCATATATTAACAAACAAAATTATACAAAAATTAACCCAGTGCGCATTAGTTTCAACTTGTCAAAAAATGAAAATTCAATCAATTTTTGCCTCGCCAGAAAAATTTGGCAAAATACACTAAAAAATTTTCAGCCAAATATCAAGTATTTTCCGTGTTTCTAGATCTAAATTCAAACTTTTTCATATATTAACGAACAAAATTGTACAAAACTTAACCCAGTGCGCATTAGTTTCAACTTGTCAAGAAATGAAAATTCAATCTATTTTTGCCTCGCAAGAAAAATTTGGCAAAATACACTAAAAAATTTTCAGCCAAATATCAAGTATTTTCCGTGTTTCTAGATCTAATTTTAAACTTTTTTATATATTAACGAACAAAATTGTACAAAAATTAACCCAGTGCGCATTAGTTTCAACTTGTCAAAAAATGAAAATTCAATCAAATTTTGCGTCGCCAGAAAAATTTGGCAAAATACACTAAAAAATTTTCAGCCAAATGTCAAGTATTTTCCGTGTTTCTAGATCTAATTTCAAACTTTTTCATATATTAACGAACAAAACTGTACAAAAATTAACCCAGTGGGCATTAGTTTCAACTTGTCAAAAAATAAAAATTCAATGAATTTTCGCCTCACAAGAAAATTTTAGCAAAATACACTAAAAAATTTTCAGCCAAATATCAAGTATTTTCCGTGTAGATTTAATTTCAAACTTTTTCATATATTAACGAACAAAATTGTATAAAACTTAACCCAGTGCGCATTAGTTTCAACTTGTCAAGAAATGAAAATTCAATCAATTTTTGCCTCGCAAGAAAAATTTGGCAAAATACACTAAAAAATTTTCAGCCAAATATCAAGTATTTTCCGTGTTTCTAGATCTAATTTCAAACTTTTTCATATATTAACGAACAAAATTGTACAAAACTTAACCCAGTGCGCATTAGTTTCAACTTGTCAAAAAATAAAAATTCAATCAATTTTCGCCTCACAAGAAAATTTTAGCAAAATACACTAAAAAATTTTTAGCCAAATATCAAGTATTTTCCATGTAGATTTAATTTCAAACTTTTTCATATATTAACGAACAAAATTGTATAAAACTTAACCCAGTGCGCATTAGTTTCAACTTGTCAAGAAATGAAAATTCCATCAATTTTCGACTCGCCAGAAAAATTTGGCAAAATACACTAAAAAACTTTTAGCCAAATATAAATTTTTTTCCGTGTTTCTAGATCTACTTTCAAACTTTTTTATATATTAACGAACAAAATTGTACAAAAATTAACCCAGTGCGCATTAGTTTCAACTTGTCAAAAAATGTAAATTCAATCAAATTTTGCGTCGCCAGAAAAATTTGGCAAAATACACTAAAAAATTTTCAGCCAAATGTCAAGTATTTTCCGTGTTTCTAGATCTAATTTCAAACTTTTTCATATATTAACGAACAAAATTGTACAAAAATTAACCCAGTGCGCATTAGTTTCAACTTGTCAAAAAATGAAAATTCAATCAATTTTTGCCTCGCCAGAAAAATTTGGCAAAATACACTAAAAAATTTTCAGCCAAATATCAAGTATTTTCCGTGTTTCTAGATCTAAATTCAAACTTTTTCATATATTAACGAACAAAATTGTACAAAACTTAACCCAGTGCGCATTAGTTTCAACTTGTCAAGAAATGAAAATTCAATCTATTTTTGCCTCGCAAGAAAAATTTGGCAAAATACACTAAAAAATTTTCAGCCAAATATCAAGTATTTTCCGTGTTTCTAGATCTAATTTTAAACTTTTTTATATATTAACGAACAAAATTGTACAAAAATTAACCCAGTGCGCATTAGTTTCAACTTGTCAAAAAATGAAAATTCAATCAAATTTTGCGTCGCCAGAAAAATTTGGCAAAATACACTAAAAAATTTTCAGCCAAATGTCAAGTATTTTCCGTGTTTCTAGATCTAATTTCAAACTTTTTCATATATTAACGAACAAATCTGTACAAAAATTAACCCAGTGGGCATTAGTTTCAACTTGTCAAAAAATAAAAATTCAATCAATTTTTGCCTCACAAGAAAATTTTAGCAAAATACACTAAAAAATTTTTAGCCAAATATCAAGTATTTTCCGTGTTTCTAGATCTAAATTCAAACTTTTTCATATATTAACGAACAAAATTGTACAAAACTTAACCCAGTGCGCATTAGTTTCAACTTGTCAAAAAATAAAAATTCAATGAATTTTCGCCTCACAAGAAAATTTTAGCAAAATACACTAAAAAATTTTCAGCCAAATATCAAGTATTTTCCGTGTAGATTTAATTTCAAACTTTTTCATATATTAACGAACAAAATTGTATAAAACTTAACCCAGTGCGCATTAGTTTCAACTTGTCAAGAAATGAAAATTCAATCAATTTTTGCCTCGCAAGAAAAATTTGGCAAAATACACTAAAAAATTTTCAGCCAAATATCAAGTATTTTCCGTGTTTCTAGATCTAATTTCAAACTTTTTCATATATTAACGAACAAAATTGTACAAAACTTAACCCAGTGCGCATTAGTTTCAACTTGTCAAAAAATAAAAATTCAATCAATTTTCGCCTCACAAGAAAATTTTAGCAAAATACACTAAAAAATTTTCAGCCAAATATCAAGTATTTTCCGTGTAGATTTAATTTCAAACTTTTTCATATATTAACGAACAAAATTGTATAAAACTTAACCCAGTGCGCATTAGTTTCAACTTGTCAAGAAATGAAAATTCCATCAATTTTCGACTCGCCAGAAAAATTTGGCAAAATACACTAAAAAACTTTTAGCCAAATATAAATTTTTTTCCGTGTTTCTAGATTTAATTTTAAACTTTTTCATATATTAACGAACAAAATTGTACAAAACTTAACCCAGTGCGCATTAGTTTCAACTTGTCAAGAAATGAAAATTCAATCAATTTTTGCCTCGCAAGAAAAATTTGGCAAAATACATTAAAAAATTTTCAGCCAAATATCAAGTATTTTCCGTGTTTCTAGATCTAATTTCAAACTTTTTTATATATTAACGAACAAAATTGTACAAAAATTAACCCAGTGCGCATTAGTTTCAACTTGTCAAAAAATGAAAATTCAATCAAATTTTTCCTCGCCAGAAAAATTTGGCAAAATACACTAAAAAATTTTCAGCCAAATTTCAAGTATTTTCCGTGTTTCTAGATCTACTTTCAAACTTTTTCATATATTAACGAACAAAATTGTACAAAAATTAACCCAGTGCGCATTAGTTTCAACTTGTCAAAAAATGAAAATTCAATCAATTTTTGCCTCGCCAGAAAAATTTAGCAAAATACACTAAAAAATTTTCAGTTAAATGTCAAGTATTTTCCGTGTTTCTAGATCTAATTTCAAACTTTTTCATATATTAACGAACAAAATTGTACAAAAATTAACCCAGTGCGCATTAGTTTCAACTTGTCAAAAAATGAAAATTCAATCAATTTTCGCCTCACAAGAAAATTTTAGCAAAATACACTAAAAAATTTTCAGCCAAATATCAAGTATTTTCCGTGTTTCTAGATTTAATTTCAAACTTTTTCATATATTAACGAACAAAATTGTACAATACTTAACCCAGTGCGCATTAGTTTCAACTTGTCAAGAAATGAAAATTCAATCAATTTTTGCCTCGCAAGAAAAATTTGGCAAAATACACTAAAAAATTTTCAGCCAAATATCAAGTATTTTCCGTGTTTCTAGATCTACTTTCAAACTTTTTCATATATTAACGAACAAAATTGTACAAAAATTAACCCAGTGCGCATTAGTTTCAACTTGTCAAAAAATGAAAATTCAATCAATTTTTGCCTCGCCAGAAAAATTTAGCAAAATACACTAAAAAATTTTCAGTTAAATGTCAAGTATTTTCCGTGTTTCTAGATCAAATTTCAAACTTTTTCATATGTTAACGAACAAAATTGTACAAAAATTAACCCAGTGGGCATTAGTTTCAACTTGTCAAAAAATGAAAATTCAAACAATTTTCGCCTCACAAGAAAATTTTAGCAAAATACACTAAAAAATTTTCAGCCAAATATCAAGTATTTTTCGTGTTTCTAGATTTAATTTCAAATTTTTCATATATTAACGAACAAAATTGTACAAAACTTAACCCAGTGCGCATTAGTTTCAACTTGTCAAAAAATGAAAATTCAATCAATTTTCGCCTCGCAATAAAAATTTGGCAAAATACACTAAAAAATGTTCAGACAAATATTAAGTATTTTACGTGTTTCTAGATATAATTTCAAACTTTTTCATATATTAACGAACAAAATTGTACAAAACTTAACCCAGTGCGCATTAGTTTCAACTTGTCAAAAAATGAAAATTCAATCAATTTTTGCCTTGCAAGAAGTATTTGGCAAAATACTCTTAAAAAAATTTCAGCCAAATATCAGTAATTTTCCGTGTTTTTACATCTAGTTTCAAACTTTTTCAAATGTTAACGAACAAAATTGTACAAAAATTAACCCAGTGGGCATTAGTTTCAACTTGTCAAAAAATAAAAATTCAATCAATTTTCGCCTCACAAGAAAATTTTAGCAAAATACACTAAAAAATTTTCAGCCAAATATCAAGTATTTTCCGTGTAGATTTAATTTCAAACTTTTTCATATATTAACGAACAAAATTGTATAAAACTTAACCCAGTGCGCATTAGTTTCAACTTGTCAAGAAATGAAAATTCAATCAATTTTTGCCTCGCAAGAAAAATTTGGCAAAATACACTAAAAAATTTTCAGCCAAAAATCAAGTATTTTCCGTGTTTCTAGATCTAAATTTAAACTTTTTCATATATAAACGAACAAAATTGTACAAAACTTAACCCAGTGCGCATTAGTTTCAACTTGTCAAAAAATGAAAATTCAATGCATTTTTGCCTTGCAAGAAGTTTTTGGCAAAATACTCATAAAAAAATTTCAGCCAAATATCAGTAATTTTCCGTGTTTTTACATCTAGTTTTAAACTTTTTTATATATAACAAAAAAAAATTGTACAAAAATTAAGCGACTGCGCATTAGTTTCAACTTGACAAAAAATTAAAATTCCATCAATTTTCGCCTCGCCAGAAAAATTTGGCAAAATACACTAAAAAACTTTTAGCCAAATATAAATTTTTTTCCGTGTTTCTAGATTTAATTTTAAACTTTTTCATATATTAACGAACAAAATTGTACAAAACTTAACCCAGTGCGCATTAGTTTCAACTTGTCAAGAAATGAAAATTCAATCAATTTTTGCCTCGCCAGAAAAATTTGGCAAAATACACTAAAAAATTTTCAGCCAAATATCAAGTATTTTCCGTGTTTCTAGATCTAAATTCAAACTTTTTCATATATTAACGAACAAAATTGTACAAAAATTAACCCAGTGCGCATTAGTTTTAACTTGTCAAAAAATGAAAATTCAATCAAATTTTTCCTCGCCAGAAAAATTTGGCAAAATACACTACAAAATTTTCAGCTAAATTTCAAGTATTTTCCGTGTTTCTAGATCTAATTTCAAACTTTTTCATACATTAACGAACAAAATTGTACAAAAATTAACCCAGTGGGCATTAGTTTCAACTTGTCAAAAAATGAAAATTCAATCAATTTTCGCCTCACAAGAAAATTTTAGCAAAATACACTAAAAAATTTTCAGCCAAATATCAAGTATTTTCCGTGTTTCTAGATTTAATTTCAAACTTTTTCATATATTAACGAACAAAATTGTACAAAACTTAACCCAGTGCGCATTAGTTTCAACTTGTCAAGAAATGAAAATTCAATCAATTTTTGCCTCGCAAGAAAAATTTGGCAAAATACACTAAAAAATTTTCAGCCAAATATCAAGTATTTTCCGTGTTTCTAGATCTAATTTCAAACTTTTTCATAGATTAACGAACAAAATTGTACAAAAATTAACCCAGTGCGCATTAGTTTCAACTTGTCAAAAAATGAAAATTCAATCAATTTTTGCCTCGCCAGAAAAATTTAGCAAAATACACTAAAAAATTTTCAGCCAAATGTCAAGTATTTTCCGTGTTTCTAGATCTAAATTTAAACTTTCTCATATATTTACGAACAAAATTGTACAAAAATTAACCCAGTGCGCATTAGTTTCAACTTGTCAAAAAATGAAAATTCAATCAATTTTTGCCTCGCCAGAAAAATTTGGCAAAATACACTAAAAAATTTTTAGCCAAATATCAAGTATTTTCCGTGTTTCTGGATCTAAATTCAAACTTTTTCATATATTAACGAACAAAATTGTACAAAAATTAACCCAGTGCGCATTAGTTTCAACTTGTCAAAAAATGAAAATTCAATCAAATTTTTCCTCGCCAGAAAAATTTGGCAAAATACACTAAAAAATTTTCAGCCAAATGTCAAGTATTTTCTGTGTTTCTAGATCTAATTCAAACTTTTTCATATATTAAGGAACAAAATTGTACAAAAATTAACCCAGTGCGCATTAGTTTCAACTTGTCAAAAAATGAAAATTCAATCAATTTTTGCCTCGCCAGAAAAATTTGGAAAAATACACTAAAAAATTTTCAGCCAAATGTCAAGTATTTTCTGTGTTTCTAGATCTAATTTCAAATTTTGTTTTTATGTTAACGAACAAAATTGTACAAAACCTAACCCAGTGGGCATTAGTTTCAACTTGACAAAAAATGAAAATTCAAACAATTTTCGCCTCAAAAGAAATATTTAGCAAAATACACTAAAAAATTTTCAGCCAAATATCAAGTATTTTCCGTGTTTCTAGATCTAATTTCAAACTTTTTCATATATTAACAAACAAAATTGTACAAAAATTAACCCAGTGCGCATTAGTTTCAACTTGTCAAAAAATGAAAATTCAATCAATTTTTGCCTCGCCAGAAAAATTTGGCAAAATACACTAAAAAATTTTCAGCCAAATATCAAGTATTTTCCGTGTTTCTAGATCTAAATTCAAACTTTTTCATATATTAACGAACAAAATTGTACAAAACTTAACCCAGTGCGCATTAGTTTCAACTTGTCAAAAAATGAAAATTCAATGCATTTTTGCCTTGCAAGAAGTATTTGGCAAAATACTCATAAAAAAATTTCAGCCAAATATCAGTAATTTTCCGTGTTTTTACATCTAGTTTCAAACTTTTTCATATATAACCAAAAAAAATTGTACAAAAATTAAGCGACTGCGCATTAGTTTCAACTTGACAAAAAATTAAAATTCCATCAATTTTCGCCTCGCCAGAAAAATTTGGCAAAATACACTAAAAAATTTTTAGCCAAATATAAATTTTTTTCCGTGTTTCTAGATTAAATTTTAAACTTTTTCATATATTAACGAACAAAATTGTACAAAAATTAACCCAGTGGGCATTAGTTTCAACTTGTCAAAAAATGAAAATTCAAACAATTTTCGCCTCACAAGAAAATTTTAGCAAAATACACTAAAAAATTTTCAGCCAAATATCAAGTATTTTTCGTGTTTCTAGATTTAATTTCAAACTTTTTCATATATTAACGAACAAAATTGTACAAAACTTAACCCAGTGCGCATTAGTTTCAACTTGTCAAGAAATGTAAATTCAATCAATTTTTGCCTCGCAAGAAAAATTTGGCAAAATACACTAAAAAATTTTCAGCCAAATATCAAGTATTTTCCGTGTTTCTAGATCTAAATTTTAACTTTTTCATATATTAACGAACAAAATTGTACAAAAATTAACCCAGTGCGCATTAGTTTCAACTTGTCAAAAAATGAAAATTCAATCAATTTTTGCCTCGCCAGAAAAATTTGGAAAAATACACTAAAAAATTTTCAGCCAAATGTTAAGTATTTTCTGTGTTTCTAGATCTAATTTCAAACTTTTTCATATATTAACGAACAAAATTGTACAAAAATTAACCCAGTGGGCATTAGTTTCAACTTGTCAAAAAATGAAAATTAGATCAATTTTCGCCTCGCAATAAAAATTTGGCAAAATACACTAAAAAATTTTCAGGCAAATATTAAGTATTTTACGTGTTTCTAGATCTAATTTCAAACTTTTTCATATATTAACGAACAAAATTGTACAAAACTTAACCCAGTGCGCATTAGTTTCAACTTGTCAAAAAATGAAAATTCAATCAATTTTTGCCTTGCAAGAAGTATTTGGCAAAATACTCTTAAAAAAATTTCAGCCAAATATCAGTAATTTTCCGTGTTTTTACATCTAGTTTCAAACTTTTTCATATGTTAACGAACAAAATTGTACAAAAATTAACCCAGTGGGCATTAGTTTCAACTTGTCAAAAAATAAAAATTCAATGAATTTTCGCCTCACAAGAAAATTTTAGCAAAATACACTAAAAAATTTTCAGCCAAATATCAAGTATTTTCCGTGTAGATTTAATTTCAAACTTTTTCATATATTAACGAACAAAATTGTATAAAACTTAACCCAGTGCGCATTAGTTTCAACTTGTCAAGAAATGAAAATTCAATCAATTTTTGCCTCGCAAGAAAAATTTGGCAAAATACACTAAAAAATTTTCAGCCAAATATCAAGTATTTTCCGTGTTTCTAGATCTAATTTCAAACTTTTTCATATATTAACGAACAAAATTGTACAAAACTTAACCCAGTGCGCATTAGTTTCAACTTGTCAAAAAATAAAAATTCAATCAATTTTCGCCTCACAAGAAAATTTTAGCAAAATACACTAAAAAATTTTCAGCCAAATATCAAGTATTTTCCGTGTAGATTTAATTTCAAACTTTTTCATATATTAACGAACAAAATTGTATAAAACTTAACCCAGTGCGCATTAGTTTCAACTTGTCAAAAAATGAAAATTCAATCAATTTTTGCCTCGCCAGAAAAATTTAGCAAAATACACTAAAAAATTTTCAGCCAAATGTCAAGTATTTTCCGTGTTTCTAGATCTAAATTTAAACTTTCTCATATATTTACGAACAAAATTGTACAAAAATTAACCCAGTGCGCATTAGTTTCAACTTGTCAAAAAATGAAAATTCAATCAATTTTTGCCTCGCCAGAAAAATTTGGCAAAATACACTAAAAAATTTTTAGCCAAATATCAAGTATTTTCCGTGTTTCTGGATCTAAATTCAAACTTTTTCATATATTAACGAACAAAATTGTACAAAAATTAACCCAGTGCGCATTAGTTTCAACTTGTCAAAAAATGAAAATTCAATCAAATTTTTCCTCGCCAGAAAAATTTGGCAAAATACACTAAAAAATTTTCAGCCAAATGTCAAGTATTTTCTGTGTTTCTAGATCTAATTCAAACTTTTTCATATATTAAGGAACAAAATTGTACTAAAATTAACCCAGTGCGCATTAGTTTCAACTTGTCAAAAAATGAAAATTCAATCAATTTTTGCCTCGCCAGAAAAATTTGGAAAAATACACTAAAAAATTTTCAGCCAAATGTCATGTATTTTCTGTGTTTCTAGATCTAATTTCAAATTTTGTTTTTATGTTAACGAACAAAATTGTACAAAACCTAACCCAGTGGGCATTAGTTTCAACTTGACAAAAAATGAAAATTCAAACAATTTTCGCCTCAAAAGAAATATTTAGCAAAATACACTAAAAAATTTTCAGCCAAATATCAAGTATTTTCCGTGTTTCTAGATCTAATTTCAAACTTTTTCATATATTAACAAACAAAATTGTACAAAAATTAACCCAGTGCGCATTAGTTTCAACTTGTCAAAAAATGAAAATTCAATCAATTTTTGCCTCGCCAGAAAAATTTGGCAAAATACACTAAAAAATTTTCAGCCAAATATCAAGTATTTTCCGTGTTTCTAGATCTAAATTCAAACTTTTTCATATATTAACGAACAAAATTGTACAAAACTTAACCCAGTGCGCATTAGTTTCAACTTGTCAAAAAATGAAAATTCAATGCATTTTTGCCTTGCAAGAAGTATTTGGCAAAATACTCATAAAAAAATTTCAGCCAAATATCAGTAATTTTCCGTGTTTTTACATCTAGTTTCAAACTTTTTCATATATAACCAAAAAAAATTGTACAAAAATTAAGCGACTGCGCATTAGTTTCAACTTGACAAAAAATTAAAATTCCATCAATTTTCGCCTCGCCAGAAAAATTTGGCAAAATACACTAAAAAATTTTTAGCCAAATATAAATTTTTTTCCGTGTTTCTAGATTAAATTTTAAACTTTTTCATATATTAACGAACAAAATTGTACAAAAATTAACCCAGTGGGCATTAGTTTCAACTTGTCAAAAAATGAAAATTCAAACAATTTTCGCCTCACAAGAAAATTTTAGCAAAATACACTAAAAAATTTTCAGCCAAATATCAAGTATTTTTCGTGTTTCTAGATTTAATTTCAAACTTTTTCATATATTAACGAACAAAATTGTACAAAACTTAACCCAGTGCGCATTAGTTTCAACTTGTCAAGAAATGTAAATTCAATCAATTTTTGCCTCGCAAGAAAAATTTGGCAAAATACACTAAAAAATTTTCAGCCAAATATCAAGTATTTTCCGTGTTTCTAGATCTAAATTTTAACTTTTTCATATATTAACGAACAAAATTGTACAAAAATTAACCCAGTGCGCATTAGTTTCAACTTGTCAAAAAATGAAAATTCAATCAATTTTTGCCTCGCCAGAAAAATTTGGAAAAATACACTAAAAAATTTTCAGCCAAATGTTAAGTATTTTCTGTGTTTCTAGATCTAATTTCAAACTTTTTCATATATTAACGAACAAAATTGTACAAAAATTAACCCAGTGCGCATTAGTTTCAACTTGTCAAGAAATGTAAATTCAATCAATTTTTGCCTCGCAAGAAAAATTTGGCAAAATACACTAAAAAATTTTCAGCCAAATATCAAGTATTTTCCGTGTTTCTAGATCTAAATTTTAACTTTTTCATATATTAACGAACAAAATTGTACAAAAATTAACCCAGTGCGCATTAGTTTCAACTTGTCAAGAAATGTAAATTCAATCAATTTTTGCCTCGCAAGAAAAATTTGGCAAAATACACTAAAAAATTTTCAGCCAAATATCAAGTATTTTCCGTGTTTCTAGATCTAAATTTTAACTTTTTCATATATTAACGAACAAAATTGTACAAAAATTAACCCAGTGCGCATTAGTTTCAACTTGTCAAAAAATGAAAATTCAATCAATTTTTGCCTCGCCAGAAAAATTTGGAAAAATACACTAAAAAATTTTCAGCCAAATGTTAAGTATTTTCTGTGTTTTTACATCTAGTTTCAAACTTTTTCATATGTTAACGAACAAAATTGTACAAAAATTAACCCAGTGGGCATTAGTTTCAACTTGTCAAAAAATAAAAATTCAATGAATTTTCGCCTCACAAGAAAATTTTAGCAAAATACACTAAAAAATTTTCAGCCAAATATCAAGTATTTTCCGTGTAGATTTAATTTCAAACTTTTTCATATATTAACGAACAAAATTGTATAAAACTTAACCCAGTGCGCATTAGTTTCAACTTGTCAAGAAATGAAAATTCAATCAATTTTTGCCTCGCAAGAAAAATTTGGCAAAATACACTAAAAAATTTTCAGCCAAATATCAAGTATTTTCCGTGTTTCTATATCTAATTTCAAACTTTTTCATATATTAACGAACAAAATTGTACAAAACTTAACCCAGTGCGCATTAGTTTCAACTTGTCAAAAAATAAAAATTCAATCAATTTTCGCCTCACAAGAAAATTTTAGCAAAATACACTAAAAAATTTTCAGCCAAATATCAAGTATTTTCCGTGTAGATTTAATTTCAAACTTTTTCATATATTAACGAACAAAATTGTATAAAACTTAACCCAGTGCGCATTAGTTTCAACTTGTCAAGAAATGAAAATTCAATCAATTTTTGCCTCGCAAGAAAAATTTGGCAAAATACACTAAAAAATTTTCAGCCAAATATCAAGTATTTTCCGTGTTTCTAGATCTAATTTCAAACTTTTTCATATATTAACGAACAAAATTGTACAAAACTTAACGCAGTGCGCATTAGTTTCAACTTGTCAAAAAATAAAAATTCAATCAATTTTCGCCTCACAAGAAAATTTTAGCAAAATACACTAAAAAATTTTCAGCCAAATATCAAGTATTTTCCGTGTAGATCTAATTTCAAACTTTTTCATATATTAACAAACAAAATTATACAAAAATTAACCCAGTGCGCATTAGTTTCAACTTGTCAAAAAATGAAAATTCAATCAATTTTTGCCTCGCCAGAAAAATTTAGCAAAATACACTAAAAAATTTTCAGTTAAATGTCAAGTATTTTCCGTGTTTCTAGATTTAATTTCAAACTTTTTCATATATTAACGAACAAAATTGTATAAAACTTAACCCAGTGCGCATTAGTTTCAACTTGTCAAGAAATGAAAATTCAATCAATTTTTGCCTCGCAAGAAAAATTTGGCAAAATACACTAAAAAATTTTCAGCCAAATATCAAGTATTTTCCGTGTTTCTATATCTAATTTCAAACTTTTTCATATATTAACGAACAAAATTGTACAAAACTTAACCCAGTGCGCATTAGTTTCAACTTGTCAAAAAATAAAAATTCAATCAATTTTCGCCTCACAAGAAAATTTTAGCAAAATACACTAAAAAATTTTCAGCCAAATATCAAGTATTTTCCGTGTAGATTTAATTTCAAACTTTTTCATATATTAACGAACAAAATTGTATAAAACTTAACCCAGTGCGCATTAGTTTCAACTTGTCAAGAAATGAAAATTCAATCAATTTTTGCCTCGCAAGAAAAATTTGGCAAAATACACTAAAAAATTTTCAGCCAAATATCAAGTATTTTCCGTGTTTCTAGATCTAATTTCAAACTTTTTCATATATTAACGAACAAAATTGTACAAAACTTAACGCAGTGCGCATTAGTTTCAACTTGTCAAAAAATAAAAATTCAATCAATTTTCGCCTCACAAGAAAATTTTAGCAAAATACACTAAAAAATTTTCAGCCAAATATCAAGTATTTTCCGTGTAGATCTAATTTCAAACTTTTTCATATATTAACAAACAAAATTATACAAAAATTAACCCAGTGCGCATTAGTTTCAACTTGTCAAAAAATGAAAATTCAATCAATTTTTGCCTCGCCAGAAAAATTTAGCAAAATACACTAAAAAATTTTCAGTTAAATGTCAAGTATTTTCCGTGTTTCTAGATTTAATTTCAAACTTTTTCATATATTAACGAACAAAATTGTACAAAACTTAACCCAGTGCGCATTAGTTTCAACTTGTCAAGAAATGAAAATTCAATCAATTTTTGCCTCGCAAGAAAAATTTGGCAAAATACACTAAAAAATTTTCAGCCAAATATCAAGTATTTTCCGTGTTTCTAGATCTAAATTTAAACTTTTTCATATATTAACGAACAAAATTGTACAAAAATTAACCCAGTGCGCATTAGTTTCAACTTGTCAAAAAATGAAAATTCAATCAATTTTTGCCTCGCCAGAAAAATTTGGAAAAATACACTAAAAAATTTTCAGCCAAATGTCAAGTATTTTCTGTGTTTCTAGATCTAATTTCAAACTTTTTCATATATTAACGAACAAAATTGTACAAAAATTAACCCAGTGCGCATTAGTTTCAACTTGTCAAAAAATGAAAATTCAAACAATTTTCGCCTCACAAGAAATATTTAGCAAAATACACAAAAAAATTTTCAGCCAAATATCAAGTATTTTCCGTGTTTCTAGATCTAATTTCAAACTTTTTCATATATTAACAAACAAAATTATACAAAAATTAACCCAGTGCGCATTAGTTTCAACTTGTCAAAAAATGAAAATTCAATCAATTTTTGCCTCGCCAGAAAAATTTGGCAAAATACACTAAAAAATTTTCAGCCAAATATCAAGTATTTTCCGTGTTTCTAGATCTAAATTCAAACTTTTTCATATATTAACGAACAAAATTGTACAAAACTTAACCCAGTGCGCATTAGTTTCAACTTGTCAAGAAATGAAAATTCAATCTATTTTTGCCTCGCAAGAAAAATTTGGCAAAATACACTAAAAAATTTTCAGCCAAATATCAAGTATTTTCCGTGTTTCTAGATCTAATTTCAAACTTTTTTATATATTAACGAACAAAATTGTACAAAAATTAACCCAGTGCGCATTAGTTTCAACTTGTCAAGAAATGAAAATTCAATCTATTTTTGCCTCGCAAGAAAAATTTGGCAAAATACACTAAAAAATTTTCAGCCAAATATCAAGTATTTTCCGTGTTTCTAGATCTAATTTCAAACTTTTTTATATATTAACGAACAAAATTGTACAAAAATTAACCCAGTGGGCATTAGTTTCAACTTGTCAAAAAATGAAAATTAGATCAATTTTCGCCTCGCAATAAAAATTTGGCAAAATACACTAAAAAATTTTCAGACAAATATTAAGTATTTTACGTGTTTCTAGATCTAATTTCAAACTTTTTCATATATTAACGAACACAATTGTACAAAACTTAACCCAGTGCGCATTAGTTTTAACTTGTCAAAAAATGAAAATTCAATCAATTTTTGCCTTGCAAGAAGTATTTGGCAAAATACTCTTAAAAAAATTTCAGCCAAATATCAGTAATTTTCCGTGTTTTTACATCTAGTTTCAAACTTTTTCATATGTTAACGAACAAAATTGTACAAAAATTAACCCAGTGGGCATTAGTTTCAACTTGTCAAAAAATAAAAATTCAATGAATTTTCGCCTCACAAGAAAATTTTAGCAAAATACACTAAAAAATTTTCAGCCAAATATCAAGTATTTTCCGTGTAGATTTAATTTCAAACTTTTTCATATATTAACGAACAAAATTGTATAAAACTTAACCCAGTGCGCATTAGTTTCAACTTGTCAAGAAATGAAAATTCAATCAATTTTTGCCTCGCAAGAAAAATTTGGCAAAATACACTAAAAAATTTTCAGCCAAATATCAAGTATTTTCCGTGTTTCTAGATCTAATTTCAAACTTTTTCATATATTAACGAACAAAATTGTACAAAACTTAACCCAGTGCGCATTAGTTTCAACTTGTCAAAAAATAAAAATTCAATCAATTTTCGCCTCACAAGAAAATTTTAGCAAAATACACTAAAAAATTTTCAGCCAAATATCAAGTATTTTCCGTGTAGATTTAATTTCAAACTTTTTCATATATTAACGAACAAAATTGTATAAAACTTAACCCAGTGCGCATTAGTTTCAACTTGTCAAGAAATGAAAATTCCATCAATTTTCGACTCGCCAGAAAAATTTGGCAAAATACACTAAAAAACTTTTAGCCAAATATAAATTTTTTTCCGTGTTTCTAGATTTAATTTTAAACTTTTCATATATTAACGAACAAAATTGTACAAAACTTAACCCAGTGCGCATTAGTTTCAACTTGTCAAGAAATGAAAATTCAATCAATTTTTGCCTCGCAAGAAAAATTTGGCAAAATACATTAAAAAATTTTCAGCCAAATATCAAGTATTTTCCGTGTTTCTAGATCTAATTTCAAACTTTTTTATATATTAACGAACAAAATTGTACAAAAATTAACCCAGTGCGCATTAGTTTCAACTTGTCAAAAAATGAAAATTCAATCAAATTTTTCCTCGCCAGAAAAATTTGGCAAAATGCACTAAAAAATTTTCAGCCAAATTTCAAGTATTTTCCGTGTTTCTAGATCTAATTTCAAACTTTTTCATACATTAACGAACAAAATTGTACAAAAATTAACCCAGTGGGCATTAGTTTCAACTTGTCAAAAAATGAAAATTCAATCAATTTTCGCCTCACAAGAAAATTTTAGCAAAATACACTAAAAAATTTTCAGCCAAATATCAAGTATTTTCCGTGTTTCTAGATTTAATTTCAAACTTTTTCATATATTAACGAACAAAATTGTACAAAACTTAACCCAGTGCGCATTAGTTTCAACTTGTCAAGAAATGAAAATTCAATCAATTTTTGCCTCGCCAGAAAAAATTTGCAAAAAATTATTTTAGCCAAAAATCAAATATTTTCCGTGTTTCTAGATCTAATTTCAAACTTTTTTAAATATTAACGAACAAAATTGTACAAAAATTAAGCGACTGCGCGTTACATTCAAATTGTCAAAAAATGAATATTTAGTCAATTTTTGCCTTGCCAGAAAAATTTGGCAAAATACACTAAAAAATTTTCAGCCAAATATCAAGTATTTTCCGTGTTTCTAGATCTAATTTTATACTTTTTCATATATTAACGAACAAAATTGTACAAAAATTAACCCAGTGCGCATTAGTTTCAATTTGTCAAAAAATGAAAATTCAATCAATTTTCGCCTCGCCAGAAAAAATTTGCAAAAAATTATTTTAGCCAAAAATCAAATATTTTCCGTGTTTCTAGATCTAATTTCAAACTTTTTTAAATATTAACGAACAAAATTGTACAAAAATTAAGCGACTGCGCGTTACATTCAAATTGTCAAAAAATGAATATTTAGTCAATTTTTGCCTTGCCAGAAAAATTTGGCAAAATACACTAAAAAATTTTCAGCCAAATATCAAGTATTTTCCGTGTTTCTAGATCTAATTTTATACTTTTTCATATATTAACGAACAAAATTGTACAAAAATTAACCCAGTGCGCATTAGTTTCAACTTGTCAAAAAATGAAAATTCAATCAATTTTTGCTTTGCCAGAAAAATTTGGCAAAATACACTAAAAAATTTTCAGCCAAATATCAATTATTTTCCGTGTTTTTAGATCTTATTTCAAACTTTTTCATATATTAACAAACGAAATTGTACAAAAATTAAGCGACTACGCGTTACATTCAAATTGTCAAAAAATGAAAATTTAGTCAATTTTTGCCTTGCCAGAAAAATTTGGCAAAATACACTAAAAAATTTTTAGCCAAATATCAATTATTTTCCGTGTTTCTAGATCTAATTTCAAACTTTTTCATATATTAACGAACAAAATTGTGCAAAAATTAAGGGACTGCGCGTTACATTCAAATTGTCACAAAATGAATATTTAGTCAATTTTTGCCTTGCCAGAAAAATTTGTCAAAATACAGTAAAAAATTTTCAGCCAAATATCAAGTATTTTCCGTGTTTCTAGATCTAATTTTAAGCTTTTTCATATATTAACGAACAAAATTGTACAAAAATTAAGCGACTGCGCATTAGTTTCAACTTGACAAAAAATTAAAATTCCATCAATTTTCGCCTCGCCAGAAAAATTTGGCAAAATACACTAAAAAAATTTTAGCCAAATATAAATTTTTTTCCGTGTTTCTAGATGTAATTTCAAACTTTTTCATATTTTAACGAACAAATTTGTACAAAAATTAACCCAGTGCGCATTAGTTTTAATTTGTCAAAAAATGAAAATTCAATCAATTTTCGCCTCGCCAGAAAAAATTTGCAAAAAATTATTTTAGCCAAAAATCAAATATTTTCCGTGTTTCTAGATCTAATTTCAAACTTTTTTAAATATTAACGAACAAAATTGTACAAAAATTAAGCGACTGCGCGTTACATTCAAATTGTCAAAAAATGAATATTTAGTCAATTTTTGCCTTGCCAGAAAAATTTAACAAAATACAGTAAAAAATTTTCAGCCAAATATCAATTATTTTCCGTGTTTCTAGATCTAATTTCATACTTTTTCATATATTTACGAACAAAATTGTACAAAAATAAAGCGACTACGCGTTACATTCAAATTGTCAAAAAATGAAAATTTAGTCAATTTTTGACTTGCCAGAAAAATTTGGCAAAATACACTAAAAAATTTTCAGCCAAATATCAAGTATTTTCCGTGTTTCTAGATCTAATTTTAAACTTTTTCATATATTAACAAACAAAATTGTACAAAAATTAACCCAGTGCGCATTAGTGTCAAATTGTCACAAAATGAATATTTAGTCATTTTTTGCCTTGCCAGAAAAATTTGTCAAAATACAGTAAAAAATTTTCAGCCAAATATTAAGTATTTTCCGTTTTTCTAGATCTAATTTTAAACTTTTTCATATATTAACGAACAAAATTGTACAAAAATTAACCCAGTGCGCATTAGTTTCAACTTGTCAAAAAATGAAAATTCAATCAATTTTTGCTTTGCCAGAAAAATTTGGCAAAATACACTAAAAAATTTTCAGCCAAATATCAATTATTTTCCGTGTTTCTAGATCTAATTTTAAACTTTTTCATATATTAACGAACGAAATTGTACAAAAATTAAGCGGTTACGCGTTACATTCAAATTGTCACAAAATGAATATTTAGTCATTTTTTGCCTTGCCAGAAAAATTTGTCAAAATACAGTAAAAAATTTTTAGCCAAATATCAATTATTTTCCGTGTTTCTAGATCTAATTTCAAGCTTTTTTATATATTAACGAACAAAATTGTACAAAACTTAACCCAGTGCGCGTTAGTTTCAACTTGTCAAAAAATGAAAATTCAATCAATTTTTGCTTTGCCAGACAAATTTGGCAAAATACACTAAAAAATTTTCAGCCAAATATCAATTATTTTCCGTGTTTCTAGATCTTATTTCAAACTTTTTCATATATTAACGAACGAAATTGTACAAAAATTAAGCGACTACGCGTTACATTCAAATTGTCAAATAATGAAAATTTAGTCAATTTTTGCCTTGCCAGAAAAATTTAGCAAAATACACTAAAAAATTTTCAGCCAAATATCAAGTATTTTCCGTGTATCTAGATCTAATTTTAAACTTTTTCATATATTAACGAACAAAATTGTACAAAAATTAACCCAGTGCGCATTAGTTTCAACTTGTCAAAAAATGAAAATTCAATCAATTTTCGCCTCGCCAGAAAAATTTAACAAAATACAGTAAAAAATTTTCAGCCAAATATCAATTATTTTCCGTGTTTCTACATCTAATTTCAAACTTTTTCATATATTAACGAACAAAATTGTACAAAAATTAAGCGACTACGCGTTACATTCAAATTGTCAAAAAATGAAAATTTAGTCAATTTTTGCCTTGCCAGAAAAATTTGGCAAAATACACTAAAAAATTTTCAGCCAAATATCAATTATTTTCCGTGTTTCTAGATCTGATTTTAAACCTTTTCATATATTTACGAACAAAATTGTACAAAAATTAACCCAGTGCGCATTAGTTTCAACTTGTCAAAAAATGAAAATTCAATGCATTTTTGCCTTGCAAGAAGTATTTGGCAAAATACTCTTAAAAAAATTTCAGCCAAATATCAGTAATTTTCCGTGTTTTTACATCTAGTTTCAAACTTTTTCATATATTACCAAACAAAATTGTACAAAAATTAAGCGACTGCGCATTAGTTTCAACTTGACAAAAAATTAAAATTCCATCAATTTTCGCCTCGCCAGAAAAATTTGGCAAAATACACTAAAAAACTTTTAGCCAAATATAAATTTTTTTCCGTGTTTCTAGATGTAATTTCAAACTTTTTCATATTTTAACGAACAAAATTGTACAAAAATTAACCCAGTGCGCATTAGTTTCAACTTGTCAAAAAATGAAAATTCAATCAATTTTTGCTTTGCCAGAAAAATTTGGCAAAATACACTAAAAAATTTTCAGCCAAATATCAATTATTTTCCGTGTTTCTAGATCTTATTTTAAACTTTTTCATATATTAACGAACAAAATTGTACAAAAATTAACTTAGTGCGCATTAGTTTCAATTTGTCAAAAAATTAAAATGCAATCAACTTTTGCCTCGCCAGAAAAATTTGGCAAAATACACTAAAAAATTTTTAGCCAAATATCAAGTATTTTTAGTGTTTCTAGATCTAATTTCAAACTTCTTCATATAATAACGAACAAAATTGTACAAAAATTAATCTAGTGCGCATTAGTTTCAACTTGTGAAAAAATGAAAATTCAATGCATTTTTGCCTTGCCAGAAAAATTTGGCAAAATACAGTAAAAAATTTTCAGCCAAATATCAATTATTTTCCGTGTTTCTAGATCTGATTTCAAACTTTTTTATATATTAACGATCAAAATTGTACAAAAATTAACCAAGTGCGACTTTACTTTCAACTTGTCAAAAAATGAAAATTCAATCAATTTTCGCCTCACCAGAAAATTTTAGCAAAATACACTAAAAATTTTTAGCTAAATATCAATTATTTTCCGTATATCTAGATCTAATTTTAAACTTTTTCATATATTAACAAACAAAATTGTACAAAAATTAAGCGACTGCGCGTTACATTTAAATTGTCAAAAAATGAATATTTAGTCAATTTTTGCCTTGCCAGAAAAATTTGGCAAAATACACTAAAAAATTTTCAGCCAAATATCAATTATTTTCCGTGTTTCTAGATCTGATTTCAAACCTTTTCATATATTTACGAACAAAATTGTACAAAAATTAACCCAGTGCGCATTAGTTTCAACTTGTCAAAAAATGAAAATTCAATGCATTTTTGCCTTGCAAGAAGTATTTGGCAAAATACTCTTAAAAAAATTTCAGCCAAATATCAGTAATTTTCCGTGTTTTTACATCTAGTTTCAAACTTTTTTATATATTACCAAACAAAATTGTACAAAAATTAAGCGACTGCGCATTAGTTTCAACTTGACAAAAAATTAAAATTCCATCAATTTTCGCCTCGCCAGAAAAATTTGGCAAAATACACTAAAAAACTTTTAGCCACATATAAATTTTTTTCCGTGTTTCTAGATGTAATTTCAAACTTTTTCATATTTTAACGAACAAAATTGTACAAAAATTAACCTAGTGCGCATTAGTTTCAACTTGTCAAAAAATGAAAATTCAATCAATTTTTGCTTTGCCAGAAAAATTTGGCAAAATACACTAAAAAATTTTCAGCCAAATATCAAGTATTTTTCGTGTTTCTAGATCTAATTTTAAACTTTTTTATATATTAACGAACAAAATTGTACAAAAAATAACCCAGTGCGCATTAGTTTCAACTTGTCAAAAAATGAAAATTCAATCAATTTTCGCCTCGCCAGAAAAAATTTGCAAAAAATTATTTTAGCCAAAAATCAAATATTTTCCGTGTTTCGAGATCTAATTTCAAATTTTTTTAATTATTAACGAACAAAATTGTACAAAAATAAGGCGACTGCGCATTAGTTTCAACTTGACAAAAAATTAAAATTCTATCAATTTTCGCCTCGCCAGAAAAATTTGGCAAAATACACTAAAAAACTTTCAGCCAAATATAAATTTTTTTCCGTGTTTCTAGATGTAATTTCAAACTTTTTCATATTTTAACGAACAAAATTGTACAAAAATTAAGCGACAGCGCGTTACATTCAAATTGTCAAAAAATGAAAATTAAATCAATTTTCGCCTCGCCAGAAAAAATTTGTAAAAAATTATTTTAGCCAAAAATCAAATATTTTCCGTGTTTCTAGATCTAATTTAAAACTTTTTCATATATTAACGAACAAAATTGTACAAAAATTAACTTAGTGCGCATTAGTTTCAATTTGTCAAAAAATTAAAATTCAATCAACTTTTGCCTCGCCAGAAAAATTTGGCAAAATACACTAAAAAATTTTCAACCAAATATCAATTATTTTCCGTGTTTCTAGATCTAATTTCAAACTTTTTTATATTTTAACGAACAAAATTGTACAAAAATTAACCCAGTGCGCGTTAGTTTCAACTTGTCAAAAAATGAAAATTCAATCAATTTTTGCTTTGCCAGACAAATTTGGCAAAATACACTAAAAAATTTTCAGCCAAATATCAATTATTTTCCGTGTTTCTAGATCTTATTTCAAACTTTTTCATATATTAACGAACGAAATTGTACAAAAATTAAGCGACTACGCGTTACATTCAAATTGTCAAATAATGAAAATTTAGTCAATTTTTGCCTTGCCAGAAAAATTTAGCAAAATACACTAAAAAATTTTCAGCCAAATATCAAGTATTTTCCGTGTATCTAGATCTAATTTTAAACTTTTTCATATATTAACGAACAAAATTGTACAAAAATTAACCCAGTGCGCATTAGTTTCAACTTGTCAAAAAATGAAAATTCAATCAATTTTCGCCTCGCCAGAAAAATTTAACAAAATACAGTAAAAAATTTTCAGCCAAATATCAATTATTTTCCGTGTTTCTACATCTAATTTCAAACTTTTTCATATATTAACGAACAAAATTGTACAAAAATTAAGCGACTACGCGTTACATTCAAATTGTCAAAAAATGAAAATTTAGTCAATTTTTGCCTTGCCAGAAAAATTTGGCAAAATACACTAAAAAATTTTCAGCCAAATATCAATTATTTTCCGTGTTTCTAGATCTGATTTTAAACCTTTTCATATATTTACGAACAAAATTGTACAAAAATTAACCCAGTGCGCATTAGTTTCAACTTGTCAAAAAATGAAAATTCAATGCATTTTTGCCTTGCAAGAAGTATTTGGCAAAATACTCTTAAAAAAATTTCAGCCAAATATCAGTAATTTTCCGTGTTTTTACATCTAGTTTCAAACTTTTTCATATATTACCAAACAAAATTGTACAAAAATTAAGCGACTGCGCATTAGTTTCAACTTGACAAAAAATTAAAATTCCATCAATTTTCGCCTCGCCAGAAAAATTTGGCAAAATACACTAAAAAACTTTTAGCCAAATATAAATTTTTTTCCGTGTTTCTAGATGTAATTTCAAACTTTTTCATATTTTAACGAACAAAATTGTACAAAAATTAACCCAGTGCGCATTAGTTTCAACTTGTCAAAAAATGAAAATTCAATCAATTTTTGCTTTGCCAGAAAAATTTGGCAAAATACACTAAAAAATTTTCAGCCAAATATCAATTATTTTCCGTGTTTCTAGATCTTATTTTAAACTTTTTCATATATTAACGAACAAAATTGTACAAAAATTAACTTAGTGCGCATTAGTTTCAATTTGTCAAAAAATTAAAATGCAATCAACTTTTGCCTCGCCAGAAAAATTTGGCAAAATACACTAAAAAATTTTTAGCCAAATATCAAGTATTTTTAGTGTTTCTAGATCTAATTTCAAACTTCTTCATATAATAACGAACAAAATTGTACAAAAATTAATCTAGTGCGCATTAGTTTCAACTTGTGAAAAAATGAAAATTCAATGCATTTTTGCCTTGCCAGAAAAATTTGGCAAAATACAGTAAAAAATTTTCAGCCAAATATCAATTATTTTCCGTGTTTCTAGATCTGATTTCAAACTTTTTTATATATTAACGATCAAAATTGTACAAAAACTAACCAAGTGCGACTTTACTTTCAACTTGTCAAAAAATGAAAATTCAATCAATTTTCGCCTCACCAGAAAATTTTAGCAAAATACACTAAAAATTTTTAGCTAAATATCAATTATTTTCCGTATATCTAGATCTAATTTTAAACTTTTTCATATATTAACAAACAAAATTGTACAAAAATTAAGCGACTGCGCGTTACATTTAAATTGTCAAAAAATGAATATTTAGTCAATTTTTGCCTTGCCAGAAAAATTTGGCAAAATACACTAAAAAATTTTCAGCCAAATATCAATTATTTTCCGTGTTTCTAGATCTGATTTCAAACCTTTTCATATATTTACGAACAAAATTGTACAAAAATTAACCCAGTGCGCATTAGTTTCAACTTGTCAAAAAATGAAAATTCAATGCATTTTTGCCTTGCAAGAAGTATTTGGCAAAATACTCTTAAAAAAATTTCAGCCAAATATCAGTAATTTTCCGTGTTTTTACATCTAGTTTCAAACTTTTTTATATATTACCAAACAAAATTGTACAAAAATTAAGCGACTGCGCATTAGTTTCAACTTGACAAAAAATTAAAATTCCATCAATTTTCGCCTCGCCAGAAAAATTTGGCAAAATACACTAAAAAACTTTTAGCCACATATAAATTTTTTTCCGTGTTTCTAGATGTAATTTCAAACTTTTTCATATTTTAACGAACAAAATTGTACAAAAATTAACCTAGTGCGCATTAGTTTCAACTTGTCAAAAAATGAAAATTCAATCAATTTTTGCTTTGCCAGAAAAATTTGGCAAAATACACTAAAAAATTTTCAGCCAAATATCAAGTATTTTTCGTGTTTCTAGATCTAATTTTAAACTTTTTTATATATTAACGAACAAAATTGTACAAAAAATAACCCAGTGCGCATTAGTTTCAACTTGTCAAAAAATGAAAATTCAATCAATTTTCGCCTCGCCAGAAAAAATTTGCAAAAAATTATTTTAGCCAAAAATCAAATATTTTCCGTGTTTCGAGATCTAATTTCAAATTTTTTTAATTATTAACGAACAAAATTGTACAAAAATAAGGCGACTGCGCATTAGTTTCAACTTGACAAAAAATTAAAATTCTATCAATTTTCGCCTCGCCAGAAAAATTTGGCAAAATACACTAAAAAACTTTCAGCCAAATATAAATTTTTTTCCGTGTTTCTAGATGTAATTTCAAACTTTTTCATATTTTAACGAACAAAATTGTACAAAAATTAAGCGACAGCGCGTTACATTCAAATTGTCAAAAAATGAAAATTAAATCAATTTTCGCCTCGCCAGAAAAAATTTGTAAAAAATTATTTTAGCCAAAAATCAAATATTTTCCGTGTTTCTAGATCTAATTTAAAACTTTTTCATATATTAACGAACAAAATTGTACAAAAATTAACTTAGTGCGCATTAGTTTCAATTTGTCAAAAAATTAAAATTCAATCAACTTTTGCCTCGCCAGAAAAATTTGGCAAAATACACTAAAAAATTTTCAACCAAATATCAATTATTTTCCGTGTTTCTAGATCTAATTTCAAACTTTTTTATATTTTAACGAACAAAATTGTACAAAAATTAACCCAGTGCGCGTTAGTTTCAACTTGTCAAAAAATGAAAATTCAATCAATTTTTGCTTTGCCAGACAAATTTGGCAAAATACACTAAAAAATTTTCAGCCAAATATCAATTATTTTCCGTGTTTCTAGATCTTATTTCAAACTTTTTCATATATTAACGAACGAAATTGTACAAAAATTAAGCGACTACGCGTTACATTCAAATTGTCAAATAATGAAAATTTAGTCAATTTTTGCCTTGCCAGAAAAATTTAGCAAAATACACTAAAAAATTTTCAGCCAAATATCAAGTATTTTCCGTGTATCTAGATCTAATTTTAAACTTTTTCATATATTAACGAACAAAATTGTACAAAAATTAACCCAGTGCGCATTAGTTTCAACTTGTCAAAAAATGAAAATTCAATCAATTTTCGCCTCGCCAGAAAAATTTAACAAAATACAGTAAAAAATTTTCAGCCAAATATCAATTATTTTCCGTGTTTCTACATCTAATTTCAAACTTTTTCATATATTAACGAACAAAATTGTACAAAAATTAAGCGACTACGCGTTACATTCAAATTGTCAAAAAATGAAAATTTAGTCAATTTTTGCCTTGCCAGAAAAATTTGGCAAAATACACTAAAAAATTTTCAGCCAAATATCAATTATTTTCCGTGTTTCTAGATCTGATTTTAAACCTTTTCATATATTTACGAACAAAATTGTACAAAAATTAACCCAGTGCGCATTAGTTTGAACTTGTCAAAAAATGAAAATTCAATGCATTTTTGCCTTGCAAGAAGTATTTGGCAAAATACTCTTAAAAAAATTTCAGCCAAATATCAGTAATTTTCCGTGTTTTTACATCTAGTTTCAAACTTTTTCATATATTACCAAACAAAATTGTACAAAAATTAAGCGACTGCGCATTAGTTTCAACTTGACAAAAAATTATAATTCCATCAATTTTCGCCTCGCCAGAAAAATTTGGCAAAATACACTAAAAAACTTTTAGCCAAATATAAATTTTTTTCCGTGTTTCTAGATGTAATTTCAAACTTTTTCATATTTTAACGAACAAAATTGTACAAAAATTAACCCAGTGCGCATTAGTTTCAACTTGTCAAAAAATGAAAATTCAATCAATTTTTGCTTTGCCAGAAAAATTTGGCAAAATACACTAAAAAATTTTCAGCCAAATATCAATTATTTTCCGTGTTTCTAGATCTTATTTTAAACTTTTTCATATATTAACGAACAAAATTGTACAAAAATTAACTTAGTGCGCATTAGTTTCAATTTGTCAAAAAATTAAAATGCAATCAACTTTTGCCTCGCCAGAAAAATTTGGCAAAATACACTAAAAAATTTTTAGCCAAATATCAAGTATTTTTAGTGTTTCTAGATCTAATTTCAAACTTCTTCATATAATAACGAACAAAATTGTACAAAAATTAATCTAGTGCGCATTAGTTTCAACTTGTGAAAAAATGAAAATTCAATGCATTTTTGCCTTGCCAGAAAAATTTGGCAAAATACAGTAAAAAATTTTCAGCCAAATATCAATTATTTTCCGTGTTTCTAGATCTGATTTCAAACTTTTTTATATATTAACGATCAAAATTGTACAAAAATTAACCAAGTGCGACTTTACTTTCAACTTGTCAAAAAATGAAAATTCAATCAATTTTCGCCTCACCAGAAAATTTTAGCAAAATACACTAAAAATTTTTAGCTAAATATCAATTATTTTCCGTATATCTAGATCTAATTTTAAACTTTTTCATATATTAACAAACAAAATTGTACAAAAATTAAGCGACTGCGCGTTACATTTAAATTGTCAAAAAATGAATATTTAGTCAATTTTTGCCTTGCCAGAAAAATTTGGCAAAATACACTAAAAAATTTTCAGCCAAATATCAATTATTTTCCGTGTTTCTAGATCTGATTTCAAACCTTTTCATATATTTACGAACAAAATTGTACAAAAATTAACCCAGTGCGCATTAGTTTCAACTTGTCAAAAAATGAAAATTCAATGCATTTTTGCCTTGCAAGAAGTATTTGGCAAAATACTCTTAAAAAAATTTCAGCCAAATATCAGTAATTTTCCGTGTTTTTACATCTAGTTTCAAACTTTTTTATATATTACCAAACAAAATTGTACAAAAATTAAGCGACTGCGCATTAGTTTCAACTTGACAAAAAATTAAAATTCCATCAATTTTCGCCTCGCCAGAAAAATTTGGCAAAATACACTAAAAAACTTTTAGCCACATATAAATTTTTTTCCGTGTTTCTAGATGTAATTTCAAACTTTTTCATATTTTAACGAACAAAATTGTACAAAAATTAACCTAGTGCGCATTAGTTTCAACTTGTCAAAAAATGAAAATTCAATCAATTTTTGCTTTGCCAGAAAAATTTGGCAAAATACACTAAAAAATTTTCAGCCAAATATCAAGTATTTTTCGTGTTTCTAGATCTAATTTTAAACTTTTTTATATATTAACGAACAAAATTGTACAAAAAATAACCCAGTGCGCATTAGTTTCAACTTGTCAAAAAATGAAAATTCAATCAATTTTCGCCTCGCCAGAAAAAATTTGCAAAAAATTATTTTAGCCAAAAATCAAATATTTTCCGTGTTTCGAGATCTAATTTCAAATTTTTTTAATTATTAACGAACAAAATTGTACAAAAATAAGGCGACTGCGCATTAGTTTCAACTTGACAAAAAATTAAAATTCTATCAATTTTCGCCTCGCCAGAAAAATTTGGCAAAATACACTAAAAAACTTTCAGCCAAATATAAATTTTTTTCCGTGTTTCTAGATGTAATTTCAAACTTTTTCATATTTTAACGAACAAAATTGTACAAAAATTAAGCGACAGCGCGTTACATTCAAATTGTCAAAAAATGAAAATTAAATCAATTTTCGCCTCGCCAGAAAAAATTTGTAAAAAATTATTTTAGCCAAAAATCAAATATTTTCCGTGTTTCTAGATCTAATTTAAAACTTTTTCATATATTAACGAACAAAATTGTACAAAAATTAACTTAGTGCGCATTAGTTTCAATTTGTCAAAAAATTAAAATTCAATCAACTTTTGCCTCGCCAGAAAAATTTGGCAAAATACACTAAAAAATTTTCAACCAAATATCAATTATTTTCCGTGTTTCTAGATCTAATTTCAAACTTTTTTATATTTTAACGAACAAAATTGTACAAAAATTAACCCAGTGCGCATTAGTTTCAATTTGTCAAAAAATTAAAATTCAATCAATTTTTGCCTCGCCAGAAAAATTCTGCAAAATACACTAAAAAATTTTCAGCCAAATATCAAGTATTTTCAGTGTTTCTAGATCTAATTTCAAACTTCTTCATATAATAACGAACAAAATTGTACAAAAATTAACCTAGTGCGACTTTACTTTCAACTTGTCAAAAAATGAAAATTCCATCAATTTTCGCCTCACCAGAAAATTTTAGCAAAATACACTAAAAAATTTTAGCTAAATATCAATTATTTTCCGTATATCTAGATCTAATTTTAAACTTTTTCATATATTAACAAACAAAATTGTACAAAAATTAAGCGACTGCGCGTTACATTCAAATTGTCAAAAAATGCATATTTAGTCAATTTTTGCCTTGCCAGAAAAATTTGGCAAAATACACTAAAAAATTTTCAGCCAAATATCAAGTATTTTCCGTGTTTCTAGATCTAATTTCAAACTTTTTCATATATTAACGAACAAAATTGTACAAAAATTAACCCAGTGCGCATTAGTTTCAACTTGTCAAAAAATTAAAATTCCATCAATTTTCGCCTCGCCAGAAAAATTTGGCAAAATACACTAAAAAACTTTTAGCCAAATATAAATTTTTTTCCGTGTTTCTAGATGTAATTTTAAACTTTTTCATATATTAACGAACAAAATTGTACAAAACTTAACCCAGTGCGCATTAGTTTCAATTTGTCAAAAAATGAAAATTCAATCAATTTTCGCCTCGCCAGAAAAAATTTGCAAAAAATTATTTTAGCCAAAAATCAAATGTTTTCCGTGTTTCTAGATCTAATTTCAAACTTTTTTAAATATTAACGAACAAAATTATACAAAAATTAAGCAACTGCGCGTTACATTCAAATTGTCAAAAAATGAATATTTAGTCAATTTTTGCCTTGCCAGAAAAATTTAACAAAATACAGTAAAAAATTTTCAGCCAAATATCAATTATTTTCCGTATATCTAGATCTAATTTTAAACTTTTTCATATATTAACAAACAAAATTGTACAAAAATTAAGCGACTGCGCGTTACATTCAAATTGTCAAAAAATGAATATTTAGTCAATTTTTGCCTTGCCAGAAAAATTTGGCAAAATACACTAAAAAATTTTCAGCCAAATATCAAGTATTTTTCGTGTTTCTAGATCTAATTTTAAACTTTTTCATATATTAACGAACAAAATTGTACAAAAATTAACCCAGTGCGCATTAGTTTCAACTTGTCAAAAAATGAAAAATCAATCAATTTTTGCCTCGCGAGAAAAATTTGGCAAAATACACTAAAATTTTTTAGCCAAATATCAATTATTTTCCGTGTTTCTAGATCTTATTTCAAACTTTTTTATATATCAACGAACAAAATTGTACAAAAATTAAGCGACTGCGCGTTACATTCAAATTGTCAAAAAATGAAAATTTAGTCAATTTTTGCCTTGCCAGAGACATTTGGCAAAATACACTAAAAAATTTTTAGCCAAATATCAAGTATTTTTCGTGTTTCTAGATCTAATTTCAAACTTTTTCATATATTAACGAACAAAATTGTACAAAAATTAACCCAGTGCGCATTAGTTTCAACTTGTCAAAAAATGAAAATTCAATCAATTTTCGCCTCACCAGAAAATTTTAGCAAAATACACTAAAAAATTTTTAGCCAAATATCTATTATTTTCCGTGTTTTAATATCAAATTTCAAACTTCTTCATATAATAACGAACAAAATTGTACAAAAATTAACCTAGTGCGCATTAGTTTCAACTTGTGAAAAAATGAAAATTCAATGCATTTTTGCCTTGCAAGAAGTATTTGGCAAAATACACTAAAAAAATTTCATCCAAATATCAATTATTTTCCCTGTTTCTAGATCTAATTTCAAACTTTTTCATATATTAACAAACAAAATTGTACAAAAAATAAGCGACTGCGCGTTACATTCAAATTGCCAAAAATGAAAAACTACGCAATTTTTGCCTTGCCAGAAAAATTTGGCAAAATACACTAAAAAATTTTCAGCCAAATTTCAAGTATGTTCCGTGTTTCTAGATCTAATTTCAAACTTTTTCATATATTAACGAACAAAATTGTACAAAAATTAAGCGACTACGCGTTACATTCAAATTGTCAAAAATGAAAATTTAGTCAATTTTTGCCTCGCAAGAAAAATTTGGCAAAATACACTAAAAAATTTGCAGCCAAATATTAAGTATTTTCCGTGTTTCTAGATCTAATTTCAAACTTTTTTATATATTAACGAACGAAATTGTACAAAACTTAACCCAGTGCGCATTAGTTTCAACTTGTCAAAAAATGAAAATTCAATGCATTTTTGCCTTGCAAGAAGTATTTGGCAAAATACTCTTAAAAAAATTTCAGCCAAATATCAGTAATTTTCCGTGTTTTTACATCTAGTTTCAAACTTTTTCATATATTACCAAACAAAATTGTACAAAAATTAAGCGACTGCGCATTAGTTTCAACTTGACAAAAAATGAAAATTCCATCAATTTTTGCCTCGCCAGAAAAATTTGGCAAAATACACTAAAAAATTTTCATCCAAATGTAAGTGCACTATGAAAGTAGTCTAGCTTGGTGCAGCAAAACAAACAGTTTGACGCGCTTTTATAAGATTGTATTTTAATCATATTGTTAATAATAAATTGATCTTTTTCGAAATAGTAATTTATTACTCTAGTTATTTGAGATAAAGGATCGCTATAAATATCAGAAGTGGGATAGAATATGGTTCTCAGAAGATAAATTGGTGGACGCTTTTAGCTGTGTGCTCGGGCGGGTAAAAAGTGCGTCATTTAGCTTAGTGCTTCAATATATATTAAAGTCTCATACAGCTGGGTGCTAATTGAGAGATGCTCTGTTGAACTTGATGAACTTGAAAAGGTAGCTAGTTTTATATAAAAGCTGTTATTAGAAAGAAATTTTGTGTTTACAAAGCAGTTTTGACGTTCATTTGTGTAACCTGTGAATATAGACGAATGTTGAGGTTAATGGATATTAAATTGTTTTTATACGTCGATGTCTAACGTTTTGAACTTTTAACAAAAATATTAAAATAATATGGATCCTAAGCAATTGAAAGTCGTGCAATTAAAAGAACTTCTCAAGATCAAGCAACTTTCAACGTCAGGTAGAAAAGCTGAACTGATCATGCGTTTAAATGAATTTGATCCTTCAGGAGGATGGGTCGCAGAAGCTCAAGAAATCATTCTTGATTTATTGGATACACAGGATAATTTGGAATTAGATGAGGAGGATAATCAACAAAGAGTGCCTTTACAGGATCCGACTTTCCGGATTTTGGAAAGTTTAGAAGCAGGAGAAGAAAATCGACCAGGTTTATGTAGAAACATGGACAGGCGTGAAGCCGAATTGGATAGAAGGGAAAGAGAGCTGATGCAACGTGAAATTGAGATGTTAAGAAGGGAAAATGAATTTCTCAGAGCAACATCACCACGCTCTAATTCCTCTAATTCAGGGACCACAACATCTCGTTCATCGATAAGTATAAAAAGTGTTGGTGAACTTCTCAGTGAATATAGCGGATCTGGTGTTGACTTTGATAGGTGGAAATCTCAGGTGCTACTTTTGCGTGATACCTACGAACTTAGTGAAAATGAGTTAAAAATATTAACCGGGTCAAAGCTGAGAGGGAAAGCCCTGCAGTGGTATCACAGTAAAGTAAACTACTTGGAAATGAATATCAACGAGTTGATGACAGAGATGGATTCAATTTTTAACCAACGTGT
The DNA here is from genome assembly GCA_037103525.1 of Ganaspis brasiliensis. Taxonomy (NCBI): domain Eukaryota; kingdom Metazoa; phylum Arthropoda; class Insecta; order Hymenoptera; family Figitidae; genus Ganaspis; species Ganaspis brasiliensis. Next base: position 617,370 of record JAZKLR010000462.1, on the reverse strand, counting down.
GAGTAAACTAGAGCTCAGAAAAATCTTTGAAGAACGTGAATGGCGTTCAAATGAATCATTCGCTGATTATTGCCACAATAAATTGATCTTGTGTTTGATTGTGTGGATGTAGAATCATTCTCAGTTTTGTCAAGGTTAGATACAGGATGTCCTATCAGTTTAATTAAAGAAAATTTAGTTAGTAAGCTAATTGTCGAATCTCCTACTAAAGAATGGCAACGCTATTACGGAATAAACAAATCTAAAGTTGTAATTAAAGGGATAGTTAGGTTAAAAGCCACATTGGAAAATGATACTCAAAATTTAGTTATGGGTGTGGTTACAGATGAAACAATGTCGACACCAGTGTTAATAGGGCGAGATTCACTAAAGAAATTCGGTTATAGATTATCAAAAAATCTAGGTTACGATAAAGCCGTGTGTCAAATCCTTAACATAGAAACAGATCATATCTCGGTTGAAAGTAAATTGAATGTTAATCCGAACATTTCAAAATCAGATAGTCAAAATTTTGTGCAATTGTTTATTGATTGTTACGAAATTCCCGAAAGACCGAATATTCCAGAAACATATGCGGAGGCGCACATAATTTTAAAAGACAACCAACCGGTTCAGTTTGGTCCTAGAAGGCTTTCTTATAGTGAGAAAGAAAATGTCAAAAATATAATCGGTAATTTGTTCGAAAAAGGAATTATTAGGGAAAGTTTTTCCGAATATTCATCCCCGATTGTATTGACGCGAAAAAAAAATGGAGAGACGCGTATGTGCATAGATTTTCGTGCTCTTAATAAAAAAATGGCGCGTGATAATTACCCTCTTCCTTTAATCGAGGACCAATTAGATAAGCTTAGAGATAAATGTTATTTCAGTGCACTTGATTTAAAGGACGGGTTTTATCATGTCGCAATGGCATCTGATTCTATCAAATACACTTCATTCGTTACACCTATTGGCCAATATGAGTTTGTAAGAATGCCTTTTGGCCTAAAAATTGGACCTCAACGTTTTCAACGGTTTATTAATAAAGTCATGTCTGAATTGTTAAAATCCGATGTCATAGTAATTTATATGGACGATATCTTAATCGCAACGCGGACTATCAAAGAGCATATGACTGTATTAAAAAAAGTATTTGAAATATTAGTTAAAAACAAGCTGGAATTAAGGTTAGATAAATGTTGTTTTCTATTTACTGAAGTAGATTATTTGGGGTACCGGGTGACAAAAGATGGATTAAGTCCTACTGATAATGGAGTTATGTCAGTATTAAACTTTCCGGAACCAAGAACAGTTAAACAGGTGCAAAGCTTCATCGGCCTGGCTTCTTACTTCCGGAAGTTTATTGAGGGTTTCTCATTAATTGCTAGGCCATTATACACGCTGTTAAAGAAAGACGTCAAATTTAAATTCGAAAGCGATGAAAGAAACGCGTTTGACATTTTAAAAAGGAAGCTTACATGTGCACCAATCTTAGCTATTTATAATCCCTCCGCGGTTACAGAACTTCATTGTGACGCTAGTTCACATGGATTTGGGGCGGTTTTACTTCAAGAACAAGTAGATCTTAAAATGCATCCGTTATTTTATTTTAGTCGGAGGGCTACTGAACCTGAATCGCGATATCATAGTTTTGAGCTTGAAACTCTAGCGATTGTTTATGCTCTACGCAGATTTAAAACTTATCTTCAAGGTATAGCTTTTGTAATTGTTTCTGATTGTAATGCAGTAACTCAAACGTTAGAAAAACGGGACATTAATACTCGCATAGCTCGGTGGAGTTTAGAGTTACAGAGTTTTGATTTTAAAATTGTACACCGTTCAGGTACACAAATGAAGCATGTTGATGCCCTCAGCAGATCTTTTGGTATTTTGGTGGTAGAAGACAACCCATTTGAGTGGAACCTTACAGTTTGTCAATCTCGCGATCCTCAAATAAAAAAACTTATTCAGAAACTTGAAAGAGAAAATGATCCATATTATGAAATGCGCGACGGTATTGTTTATAAAAAACAAGGAGGTAAACTATTGTTTGTCGTTCCGGAATCCATGTCAAAACATGTTCTTTTTCATTATCACAATGAGATGGGACATGTAGGGGTGGGAAAGATGTTAGAAGTAATACGTCGGACATATTGGCTTTCAAATCTGCGGGATAAATGTATCGAACATGTTCGAAATTGCTTGAAATGTATCTCTTTCTCTCCATTATTCGGAAAACGTGAAGGGTTTTTGAATCCCATAGTTAAAGGAAAAACTCCATTTAATATGATGCATATTGATCACTACGGGCCAGTAGATCACCGAGTTCTAACAAAAAAATACGTGTTTTTAGTTATTGACGCGTTTACGAAATTCATACGACTGTATGCGACTAAAACGACCAATTCCAAGGAGGCTATTGCCTCTCTTGATCATTACTTTCATAGCTATAGTCGTCCTTTAGTAATTGTGTCAGATCGCGGAAGTTCTTTTACTTCATTAGAATTTAGTGATTTTCTAAAAAAAATGGCGTCAAACATGTACAGATCGCGACAGGGTCGCCTCAGGCTAACGGTCAAATTGAGCGCATTAACCGTGTACTTACACCGATGCTTGCGAAACTGACTGACAATGATGTGGGTAAACAATGGTATAAAGTACTTGCACATGTAGAGTTTGCCATGAATAACACCCTTAACAGAACTACTGGTAAATCGCCCAGTCAACTACTTTTTGGTGTTGATCAACGTGGACCTATTGTAGATAATCTTAAAGAAATTGTTAATACAGACGTAGATAGTGATTCCCGAGATCTTGAAAAAATGCGTTCAGAAGCAGCTGAAAATATAACTAAGGCTCAAATCGAACAAAAACGAATTTATGACAAAAAACGAAAACCGCCGTATAAGTATAAGGAAAATGACTTGATTATGATAAAAAACTTTGATAGTACTCCGGAGGTATATAAAAAGCTGATTCCCCAGTTTCGAGGTCAATATCAAATTACGAAAATTCTTAAAAATAACAGATATATTGTTACTAATTTACCCGGACTTCAAAATTCGCAAAGACCGTATGTTGGAACCTGGGAATCGGCAAATTTACGACCTTGGTTACCAGATAACATCTAAGAAAAAATATTTGTAAAAAAAAAAAAAAAAAAAATTAATTCGTATAATCTATAATAAATAATGTATGTTTTTAATCGACGGGTCAATGAACCAATATTCTACTATTCCAGTATGTTTCTAATATTATCTATAGGCAACTGCTATTGTAATTTATCTCTTCGTCTTAGGACAAGTCTATGTCAAGATTAGCCGAGTTGTAAGTGCACTATGAAAGTAGTCTAGCTTGGTGCAGCAAAACAAACAGTTCGACGCGCTTTTATAAGATTGTATTTTAATCATATTGTTAATAATAAATTGATCTTTTTCGAAATAGTAATTTATTACTCTAGTTATTTGAGATAAAGGATCGCTATACAAATATCAATTATTTTCCGTGTTTCTAGATCTAATTTCAAACTTTTTCATTTATTAACGAACAAAATTGTACAAAAAATAAGCGACTGCGCGTTACATTCAAATTGTCAAAAAATGAAAATTTAGTCAATTTTTGCCTTGCCAGAAAAATTTGGCAAAATACACTAAAAAATTTTCAGCCAAATATCAAGTATTTTCCGTGTTTCTAGATCTAATTTCAAACTTTTTCATATATTAACGAACAAAATTGTACAAAAATTAAGCGACTACGCGTTACATTCAAATTGTCAAAAAATGAAAATTTAGTCAATTTTTGCCTTGCCAGAAAATTTTAGCAAAATACACTAAAAAATTTTTAGCCAAATATCTATTATTTTTCGTGTTTTAAGATCAAATTTTTTACTTCTTCATATAATAACGAACAAAATTGTACAAAAATTAACCTAGTGCGCATTAGTTTCAACTTGTGAAAAAATGAAAATTCAATGCATTTTTGCCTTGCAAGAAGTATTTGGCAAAATACGCTAAAAAATTTTCATCCAAATATCAATTATTTTCCGTGTTTCTAGATCTAATTTCAAACTTTTTCATATATTAACGAACAAAATTGTACAAAAAATAAGCGACTGCGCGTTACATTCAAATTGTCAAAAAATGAAAAACTAGTCAATTTTTGCCTTGCCAGAAAAATTTGGCAAAATACAGTAAAAAATTTTAAGCCAAATATCAATTATTTTCCGTGTTTCTAGATCTGATTTCAAACTTTTTCATATCAAAATTGTACAAAAATTAACCAAGTGCGACTTTACTTTTAACTTGTCAAAAAATGAAAATTCAATCAATTTTCGCCTCACCAGAAAATTTTAGCAAAATACACTAAAAATTTTTAGCCAAATATCAATTATTTTCCGTATATCTAGATCTAATGTTAAACTTTTTCATATATTAACAAACAAAATTGTACAAAAATTAAGCGACTGCGCGTTACATTCAAATTGTCAAAAAATGAATATTTGTCAATTTTTGCCTTGCCAGAAAAATTTGGCAAAATACAGTAAAAAATTTTCAGCCAAATATCAAGTATGTTCCGTGTTTCTAGATCTAATTTCAAACTTTTTCATATATTAACGAACAAAATTGTACAAAAATTAACCCAGTGCGCATTAGTTTCAACTTGTCAAAAAATGAAAATTCAATCAATTTTTGCCTCGCAAGAAAAATTTGGCAAAATACACTAAAAAATTTGCAGCTAAATATTAAGTATTTTCCGTGTTTCTAAATCTAATTTCAAACTTTTTCATATATTAACAACTAAAATTGTACAAAACTTAACCCAGTGCGCATTAGTTTCAACTTGTCAAAAACTGAAAAATTTAATGCATTTTTGCCTTGCAAGAAGTATTTGGCAAAATACTCTTAAAAAAATTTTAGCCAAATATCAGTAATTTTCCGTGTTTTTACATCTAGTTTCAAACTTTTTCATACATTACCAAACAAATTTGTACAAAAATTAAGCGACTGCGCATTAGTTTCAACTTAACAAAAAATGAAAATTCAATCAATTTTCGCCTCGCCAGAAAAAATTTTGCAAGAAATTATTTTAGCCAAAAATCAAATATTTTCCGTGTTTCTAGATCTAATTTCAAACTTTTTTAAATATTAACGAACAAAATTGTACAAAAATTAAGCGACTGCGCGTTACATTCAAATTGTCAAAAAATGAATATTTAGTCAATTTTTGCCTTGCCAGAAAAATTTAACAAAATACAGTAAAAAATTTTCAGCCAAATATCAATTATTTTTCGTGTTTCTAGATCTTATTTCAAACTTTTTCATATATTAACGAACAAAATTGTACAAAAATTAAGCGACTGGGTGTTACATTCAAATTGTCAAAAAATGAAAATTTAGTCAATTTTTGCCTTGCCAGAAAAATTTAGCAAAATACACTAAAAAATTTTCAGCCATATATCAATTATTTTCCGTGTTTCTAGATCTAGTTTCAAACTTTTTCATATATTAACGAACAAAATTGTACAAAAATTAAGCGACTGGGCGTTACATTCAAATTGTCAAAAAATGAAAAACTAGTCAATTTTTGCCTTGCCAGAAAAATTTGGCAAAATACACTAAAAAATTTGCAGCCAAATATTAAGTGTTTTCCGTATTTCTAGATCTAATTTCAAACTTTTTCATATATTAACGAACGAAATTGTACAAAACTTAACCCAGTGCGCATTAGTTTCAACTTGTCAAAAAATGAAAATTCAATGCATTTTTGCCTTGCAAGAAGTATTTGGCAAAATACTCTTAAAAAAATTTCAGCCAAATATCAGTAATTTTCCGTGTTTTTACATCTAGTTTCAAACTTTTTCATATATTACCAAACAAAATTGTACAAAAATTAAGCGACTGCGCATTAGTTTCAACTTGACAAAAAATTAAAATTCCATCAATTTTCGCCTCGCCAGAAAAATTTGGCAAAATACACTAAAAAACTTTTAGCCAAATATAAATTTTTTTCCGTGTTTCTAGATGTAATTTCAAACTTTTTCATATTTTAACGAACAAAATTGTACAAAAATTAACCCAGTGCGCTTTAGTTTCAACTTGTCAAAAAATGAAAATTCAATCAATTTTTGCCTCGCAAGAAAAATTTGGCAAAATACACTAAAAAATTTTCAGCCAAATATCAATTATTTTCCGTGTTTCTAGATCTTATTTCAAACTTTTTCATATATTAACAAACAAAATTGTACAAAAATTAAGCGACTGGGCGTTACATTCAAATTGTCAAAAAATGAAAATTTAGTCAATTTTTGCCTTGCCAGAAAAATTTAACAAAATACAGTAAAAAATTTTCAGCCAAATATCAATTATTTTCCGTGTTTCTAGATCTAATTTCAAACTTTTTCATATATTAACGAACAAAATTGTACAAAAATTAAGCGACTACGCGTTACATTCAAATTGTCAAAAAATGAAAATTTAGTCAATTTTTGCCTTGCCAGAAAAATTTGGCAAAATACACAAAAAATTTTCAGCCAAATTTCAAGTATTTTCTGTGTTTCTAGATCTAATTTTAAACTTTTTCATATATTAACGAACAAAATTGTACAAAAATTAACCCAGTGCGCATTAGTTTTAACTTGTCAAAAAATGAAAATTCAATCAATTTTTGCCTCGCCAGAAAAAATTGGCAAAATACACTAAAAAATTTTCAGCCAAATATCAATTATTTTCCGTGTTTCTAGATCTTATTGCAAACTTTTTCATATATTAACGAACAAAATTGTACAAAAATTAAGCGACTGGGCGTTACATTCAAATTGTCAAAAAATGAAAATTTAGTCAATTTTTGCCTTGCCAGAAAAATTTGGCAAAATACACTTAAAAAATTTTCAGCCATATATCAATTATTTTCCGTGTTTCTAGATCTAGTTTCAAACTTTTTCATATATTAACGAACAAAATTGTACAAAAATTAAGCGACTGGGCGTTACATTCAAATTGTCAAAAAATGAAAAACTAGTCAATTTTTGCCTTGCCAGAAAAATTTGGCAAAATACACTAAAAAATTTGCAGCCAAATATTAAGTGTTTTCCATATTTTTACATCTAGTTTTAAACTTTTTCATATATTACCAAACAAAATTGTACAAAAATTAAGCGACTGCGCATTAGTTTCAACTTGACAAAAAATTAAAATTCCATCAATTTTCGCCTCGCCAGAAAAATTTGGCAAAATACACTAAAAAACTGTTAGCCAAATATAAATTTTTTTCCGTGTTTCTAGATCTAATTTTAAACTTTTTCATATATTAACGAACAAAATTGTACAAAAATTAAGCGACTGCGCGTTACATTCAAATTGTCAAAAAATGAATATTTAGTCAATTTTTGCCTTGCCAGAAAAATTTGGCAAAATACAGTAAAAAATTTTCAGCCAAATATCAAGTATGTTCCGTGTTTCTAGATCTAATTTTAAACTTTTTCATATATTAACGAACAAAATTGTACAAAAATTAAGCGACTGGGCGTTACATTCAAATTGTCAAAAAATGAAAATTTAGTCAATTTTTGCCTTGCCAGAAAAATTTAGCAAAATACACTAAAAAATTTTCAGCCATATATCAATTATTTTCCTTGTTTCTAGATCTAATTTCAAACTTTTTCATATATTAACGAACAAAATTGTACAAAAATTAAGCGACTGGGCGTTACATTCAAATTGTCAAAAAATGAAAAACTAGTCAATTTTTGCCTTGCCAGAAAAATTTGGCAAAATACACTAAAAAATTTTCAGCCAAATATCAAGTATTTTCCGTGTTTCTAGATCTAATTTTAAACTTTTTCATATATTAACGAACAAAAATTGTACAAAAATTAAGCAACTGCGCGTTACATTCAAATTGTCAAAAAATGAATATTTAGTCAATTTTTGCCTTGCCAGAAAAATTTAACAAAATACAGTAAAAAATTTTCAGCCAAATATCAATTATTTTCCGTGTTTCTAGATCTAATTTTAAACTTTTTCATATATTAACGAACAAAATTGTACAAAAATTAAGCGACTACGCGTTACATTCAAATTGTCAAAAAATGAAAATTTAGTCAATTTTTGCCTTGCCAGAAAAATTTGGCAAAATACACTAAAAAATTTTCAGCCAAATTTCAAGTATTTTCCGTGTTTCTAGATCTAATTTTAAACTTTTTCATATATTAACGAACAAAATTTTACAAAAATTAACCCAGTGCGCATTAGTTTCAACTTGTCAAAAAATGAAAATTCAATCAATTTTTGCCTTGCCAGAAAAATTTGGCAAAATACACTAAAAAATTTTTAGCCATATATCAATTATTTTCCGTGTTTCTAGATCTAGTTTCAAACTTTTTTATATATTAACGAACAAAATTGTACAAAAATTAAGCGACTGGGCGTTACATTCAAATTGTCAAAAAATGAAAAACTAGTCAATTTTTGCCTTGCCAGAAAAATTTGGCAAAATACACTAAAAAATTTGCAGCCAAATATAAATTATTTTTCGTGTTTTGATCTAATTTTAAACTTTTTTATATATTAACGAAGAAAATTGTACAAAATTAAGCGACTGCGCGTTACATTCAAATTGTCAAAAAATGAAAATTTAGTCAATTTTTGCCTTGCCAGAAAAATTTGGCAAAATACACTAAAAAATTTTCAGCCAAATATCAAGTATGTTCCTTGTTTCTAGAACTAATTTTAAACTTTTTCATATATTAACGAACAAAATTGTACAAAAATAAACCCAGTGCGCATTAGTTTCAACTTGTCAAAAAATGAAAATTCAATCAATTTTTTCCTTGCCAGAAAAATTTGGCAAAATACACTAAAAAATTTTCAGCCAAATATCAATTATTTTCCGTGTTTCTAGATCTTATTTCAAACTTTTTTATATATTAACGAACAAAATTGTACAAAAATTAAGCGACTGCGCGTTACATTCAAATTGTCAAAAAATGAATATTTAGTCAATTTTTGCCTTGCGAGAAAAATTTGGCAAAATACAGTAAAAAATTTTCAGCCAAATATCAAGTATGTTCCGTGTTTCTAGATCTAATTTTAAACTTTTTTATATATTAACGAACAAAATTGTACAAAAATTAAGCGACTGGGCGTTACATTCAAATTGTCAAAAAATGAAAATTTAGTCAATTTTTGCCTTGCCAGAAAAATTTAGCAAAATACACTAAAAAATTTTCAGCTATATATCAATTATTTTCCTTGTTTCTAGATCTAATTTCAAACTTTTTCATATATTAACGAACAAAATTGTACAAAAATTAAGCGACTGGGCGTTACATTCAAATTGTCAAAAAATGAAAAACTAGTCAATTTTTGCCTTGCCAGAAAAATTTGGCAAAATACACTAAAAAATTTTTAGCCAAATATCAAGTATTTTCCGTGTTTCTAGATCTAATTTCAAACTTTTTCATATATTAACGAACAAAATTGTACAAAAATTAAGCAACTGCGCGTTACATTCAAATTGTCAAAAAATGAATATTTAGTCAATTTTTGCCTTGCCAGAAAAATTTAACAAAATACAGTAAAAAATTTTCAGCCAAATATCAATTATTTTTCGTGTTTCTAGATCTAATTTCAAACTTTTTCATATATTAACGAACAAAATTGTACAAAAATTAAGCGACTGGGCGTTACATTCAAATTGTCAAAAAATGAAAAACTAGTCAATTTTTGCCTTGCCAGAAAAATTTGGCAAAATACACTAAAAAATTTTTAGCCAAATATCAAGTATTTTCCGTGTTTCTAGATCTAATTTCAAACTTTTTCATATATTAACGAACAAAATTGTACAAAAATTAAGCAACTGCGCGTTACATTCAAATTGTCAAAAAATGAAAATTTAGTCAATTTTTGCCTTGCCAGAAAAATTTAGCAAAATACACTAAAAAATTTTCAGCCATATATCAATTATTTTCCTTGTTTCTAGATCTAATTTCAAACTTTTTCATATATTAACGAACAAAATTGTACAAAAATTAAGCGACTGGGCGTTACATTCAAATTGTCAAAAAATGAAAAACTAGTCAATTTTTGCCTTGCCAGAAAAATTTGGCAAAATACACTAAAAAATTTTTAGCCAAATATCAAGTATTTTCCGTGTTTCTAGATCTAATTTCAAACTTTTTCATATATTAACGAACAAAATTGTACAAAAATTAAGCAACTGCGCGTTACATTCAAATTGTCAAAAAATGAATATTTAGTCAATTTTTGCCTTGCCAGAAAAATTTAACAAAATACAGTAAAAAATTTTCAGCCAAATATCAATTATTTTTCGTGTTTCTAGATCTAATTTCAAACTTTTTCATATATTAACGAACAAAATTGTACAAAAATTAAGCGACTGGGCGTTACATTCAAATTGTCAAAAAATGAAAAACTAGTCAATTTTTGCCTTGCCAGAAAAATTTGGCAAAATACACTAAAAAATTTTTAGCCAAATATCAAGTATTTTCCGTGTTTCTAGATCTAATTTCAAACTTTTTCATATATTAACGAACAAAATTGTACAAAAATTAAGCAACTGCGCGTTACATTCAAATTGTCAAAAAATGAAAATTTAGTCAATTTTTGCCTTGCCAGAAAAATTTGGCAAAATACACTAAAAAATTTTCAGCCAAATATCAAGTATGTTCCGTGTTTCTAGATCTAATTTTAAACTTTTTTATATATTAACGAACAAAATTGTACAAAAATTAAGCGACTGGGCGTTACATTCAAATTGTCAAAAAATGAAAATTTAGTCAATTTTTGCCTTGCCAGAAAAATTTAGCAAAATACACTAAAAAATTTTCAGCCATATATCAATTATTTTCCTTGTTTCTAGATCTAATTTCAAACTTTTTCATATATTAACGAACAAAATTGTACAAAAATTAAGCGACTGGGCGTTACATTCAAATTGTCAAAAAATGAAAAACTAGTCAATTTTTGCCTTGCCAGAAAAATTTGGCAAAATACACTAAAAAATTTTTAGCCAAATATCAAGTATTTTCCGTGTTTCTAGATCTAATTTCAAACTTTTTCATATATTAACGAACAAAATTGTACAAAAATTAAGCAACTGCGCGTTACATTCAAATTGTCAAAAAATGAATATTTAGTCAATTTTTGCCTTGCGAGAAAAATTTGGCAAAATACAGTAAAAAATTTTCAGCCAAATATCAAGTATGTTCCGTGTTTCTAGATCTAATTTCAAACTTTTTCATATATTAACGAACAAAATTGTACAAAAATTAAGCAACTGCGCGTTACATTCAAATTGTCAAAAAATGAAAATTTAGTCAATTTTTGCCTTGCCAGAAAAATTTAGCAAAATACACTAAAAAATTTTCAGCCAAATATAAATTATTTCTCGGGTTTCTAGATCTAATTTTCAACTTTTTTATATATTAACGAACAAAATTGTACAAAAATTAAGCGACTGGGCGTTACATTCAAATTGTCAAAAAATGAAAATTTAGTCAATTTTTGCCTTGCCAGAAAAATTTAGCAAAATACACTAAAAAATTTTCAGCCATATATCAATTATTTTCCTTGTTTCTAGATCTAATTTCAAACTTTTTCATATATTAACGAACAAAATTGTACAAAAATTAAGCGACTGGGCGTTACATTCAAATTGTCAAAAAATGAAAAACTAGTCAATTTTTGCCTTGCCAGAAAAATTTGGCAAAATACACTAAAAAATTTTTAGCCAAATATCAAGTATTTTCCGTGTTTCTAGATCTAATTTCAAACTTTTTCATATATTAACGAACAAAATTGTACAAAAATTAAGCAACTGCGCGTTACATTCAAATTGTCAAAAAATGAATATTTAGTCAATTTTTGCCTTGCCAGAAAAATTTAACAAAATACAGTAAAAAATTTTCAGCCAAATATCAATTATTTTTCGTGTTTCTAGATCTAATTTCAAACTTTTTCATATATTAACGAACAAAATTGTACAAAAATTAAGCGACTGCGCGTTACATTCAAATTGTCAAAAAATGAAAATTTAGTCAATTTTTGCCTTGCCAGAAAAATTTGGCAAAATACACTAAAAAATTTTCAGCCAAATATCAAGTATTTGCCGTGTTTCTAGATCTAATTTTAAACTTTTTCATATATTAACGAACAAAATTGTACAAAAATTAACCCAGTGCGCATTAGTTTCAACTTGTCAAAAAATAAAAATTCAATCAATTTTTGCCTCGCCAGAAAAATTTGGCAAAATACACTAAAAAATTTTCAGCCAAATATCAAGTATGTTCCGTGTTTCTAGATCTAATTTTAAACTTTTTTATATATTAACGAACAAAATTGTACAAAAATTAAGCGACTGGGCGTTACATTCAAATTGTCAAAAAATGAAAATTTAGTCAATTTTTGCCTTGCCAGAAAAATTTAGCAAAATACACTAAAAAATTTTCAGCCATATATCAATTATTTGTCCTTGTTTCTAGATCTAATTTCAAACTTTTTCATATATTAACGAACAAAATTGTACAAAAATTAAGCGACTGGGCGTTACATTCAAATTGTCAAAAAATGAAAAACTAGTCAATTTTTGCCTTGCCAGAAAAATTTGGCAAAATACACTAAAAAATTTTTAGCCAAATATCAAGTATTTTCCGTGTTTCTAGATCTAATTTCAAACTTTTTCATATATTAACGAACAAAATTGTACAAAAATTAAGCAACTGCGCGTTACATTCAAATTGTCAAAAAATGAATATTTAGTCAATTTTTGCCTTGCCAGAAAAATTTAACAAAATACAGTAAAAAATTTTCAGCCAAATATCAATTATTTTTCGTGTTTCTAGATCTAATTTCAAACTTTTTCATATATTAACGAACAAAATTGTACAAAAATTAAGCGACTGCGCGTTACATTCAAATTGTCAAAAAATGAAAATTTAGTCAATTTTTGCCTTGCCAGAAAAATTTGGCAAAATACACTAAAAAATTTTCAGCCAAATATCAAGTATGTTCTTTGTTTCTAGATCTAATTTTAAACTTTTTCATATATTAACGAACAAAATTGTTCAAAAATAAACCCAGTGCGCATTAGTTTCAACTTGTCAAAAAATGAAAATTCAATCAATTTTTGCCTTGCCAGAAAAATTTGGCAAAATACACTAAAAAATTTTTAGCCAAATATAAATTATTTTTCGTGTTTTGATCTAATTTTAAACTTTTTTATATATTAACGAACAAAATTGTACAAAAATTAGGCGACTGTGCGTTACATTCAAATTGTCAAAAAATGAAAATTTAGTCAATTTTTGCCTTGCCAGAAAAATTTGGCAAAATACACTAAAAAATTTTCAGCCAAATATCAAGTATTTGCCGTGTTTCTAGATCTAATTTTAAACTTTTTCATATATTAACGAACAAAATTGTACAAAAATTAACCCAGTGCGCATTAGTTTCAACTTGGCAAAAAATGAAAATTCAATCAATTTTTGCCTCGCCAGAAAAATTTGGCAAAATACACTAAAAAATTTTTAGCCAAATATCAAGTATTTTCCGTGTTTCTAGATCTAATTTCAAACTTTTTCATATATTAACGAACAAAATTGTACAAAAATTAAGCAACTGCGCGTTACATTCAAATTGTCAAAAAATGAATATTTAGTCAATTTTTGCCTTGCCAGAAAAATTTAACAAAATACAGTAAAAAATTTTCAGCCAAATATCAATTATTTTTCGTGTTTCTAGATCTAATTTCAAACTTTTTCATATATTAACGAACAAAATTGTACAAAAATTAAGCGACTGCGCGTTACATTCAAATTGTCAAAAAATGAAAATTTAGTCAATTTTTGCCTTGCCAGAAAAATTTGGCAAAATACACTAAAAAATTTTCAGCCAAATATCAAGTATGTTCTTTGTTTCTAGATCTAATTTTAAACTTTTTCATATATTAACGAACAAAATTGTTCAAAAATAAACCCAGTGCGCATTAGTTTCAACTTGTCAAAAAATGAAAATTCAATCAATTTTTGCCTTGCCAGAAAAATTTGGCAAAATACACTAAAAAATTTTCAGCCAAATATAAATTATTTCTCGGGTTTCTAGATCTAATTTTCAACTTTTTTATATATTAACGAACAAAATTGTACAAAAATTAGGCGACTGCGCGTTACATTCAAATTGTCAAAAAATGAATATTTAGTCAATTTTTGCCTTGCCAGAAAAATTTGGCAAAATACAGTAAAAAATTTTCAGCCAAATATCAAGTATGTTCCGTGTTTCTAGATCTAATTTTAAACTTTTTCATATATTAACGAACAAAATTGTACAAAAATAAACCCAGTGCGCATTAGTTTCAACTTGTCAAAAAATGAAAATTCAATCAATTTTTGCCTTGCCAGAAAAATTTGGCAAAATACACTAAAAAATTTTTAGCCAAATATAAATTATTTTTCGTGTTTTGATCTAATTTTAAACTTTTTTATATATTAACGAAGAAAACTGTACAAAATTAAGCGACTGCGCGTTACATTCAAATTGTCAAAAAATGAAAATTTAGTCAATTTTTGCCTTGCCAGAAAAATTTGGCAAAATACACTAAAAAATTTTCAGCCAAATATCAAGTATTTGCCGTGTTTCTAGATCTAATTTTAAACTTTTTCATATATTAACGAACAAAATTGTACAAAAATTAACCCAGTGCGCATTAGTTTCAACTTGGCAAAAAATGAAAATTCAATCAATTTTTGCCTCGCCAGAAAAATTTGGCAAAATACACTAAAAAATTTTCAGCCAAATATCAATTATTTTCCGTGTTTCTAGATCTTATTTCAAACTTTTTCATATATTAACGAACAAAATTGTACAAAAATTAAGCGACTGCGCGTTACATTCAAATTGTCAAAAAATGAATATTTAGTCAATTTTTGCCTTGCCAGAAAAATTTGGCAAAATACAGTAAAAAATTTTCAGCCAAATATCAAGTATGTTCCGTGTTTCTAGATCTAATTTTAAACTTTTTTATATATTAACGAACAAAATTGTACAAAAATTAAGCGACTGGGCGTTACATTCAAATTGTCAAAAAATGAAAATTTAGTCAATTTTTGCCTTGCCAGAAAAATTTAGCAAAATACACTAAAAAATTTTCAGCCATATATCAATTATTTTCCCTGTTTCTAGATCTAATTTCAAACTTTTTCATATATTAACGAACAAAATTGTACAAAAATTAAGCGACTGGGCGTTACATTCAAATTGTCAAAAAATGAAAAACTAGTCAATTTTTGCCTTGCCAGAAAAATTTGGCAAAATACACTAAAAAATTTTCAGCCAAATATCAAGTATTTTCCGTGTTTCTAGATCTAATTTCAAACTTTTTCATATATTAACGAACAAAATTGTACAAAAATTAACCCAGTGCGCATTAGTTTCAACTTGTCAAAAAATGAAAATTCAATCAATTTTTGCCTTGCCAGAAAAATTTGGCAAAATACACTAAAAAATTTTTAGCCAAATATAAATTATTTTTCGTGTTTTGATCTAATTTTAAACTTTTTTATATATTAACGAAGAAAATTGTACAAAATTAAGCGACTGCGCGTTACATTCAAATTGTCAAAAAATGAAAATTTAGTCAATTTTTGCCTTGCCAGAAAAATTTGGCAAAATACACTAAAAAATTTTCAGCCAAATATCAAGTATGTTCCTTGTTTCTAGATCTAATTTTAAACTTTTTCATATATTAACGAACAAAATTGTACAAAAATAAACCCAGTGCGCATTAGTTTCAACTTGTCAAAAAATGAAAATTCAATCAATTTTTGCCTTGCCAGAAAAATTTGGCAAAATACACTAGAAAATTTTCAGCCAAATATAAATTATTTCTCGGGTTTCTAGATCTAATTTTCAACTTTTTTATATATTAACGAACAAAATTGTACAAAAATTAGGCGACTGCGCGTTACATTCAAATTGTCAAAAAATGAATATTTAGTCAATTTTTGCCTTGCCAGAAAAATTTGGCAAAATACAGTAAAAAATTTTCAGCCAAATATCAAGTATGTTCCGTGTTTCTAGATCTAATTTTAAACTTTTTCATATATTAACGAACAAAATTGTACAAAAATAAACCCAGTGCGCATTAGTTTCAACTTGTCAAAAAATGAAAATTCAATCAATTTTTGCCTTGCCAGAAAAATTTGGCAAAATACACTAAAAAATTTTTAGCCAAATATAAATTATTTTTTGTGTTTTGATCTAATTTTAAACTTTTTTATATATTAACGAAGAAAACTGTACAAAATTAAGCGACTGCGCGTTACATTCAAATTGTCAAAAAATGAAAATTTAGTCAATTTTTGCCTTGCCAGAAAAATTTGGCAAAATACACTAAAAAATTTTCAGCCAAATATCAAGTATTTGCCGTGTTTCTAGATCTAATTTTAAACTTTTTCATATATTAACGAACAAAATTGTACAAAAATTAACCCAGTGCGCATTAGTTTCAACTTGTCAAAAAATGAAAATTCAATCAATTTTTGCCTCGCCAGAAAAATTTGGCAAAATACACTAAAAAATTTTCAGCCAAATATCAATTATTTTCCGTGTTTCTAGATCTTATTTCAAACTTTTTCATATATTAACGAACAAAATTGTACAAAAATTAAGCGACTGCGCGTTACATTCAAATTGTCAAAAAATGAATATTTAGTCAATTTTTGCCTTGCCAGAAAAATTTGGCAAAATACAGTAAAAAATTTTCAGCCAAATATCAAGTATGTTCCGTGTTTCTAGAACTAATTTTAAACTTTTTCATATATTAACGAACAAAATTGTACAAAAATTAACCCAGTGCGCATTAGTTTCAACTTGTCAAAAAATGAAAATTCAATCAATTTTTGCCTTGCCAGAAAAATTTGGCAAAATACACTAAAAAATTTTCAGCCAAATATAAATTATTTCTCGGGTTTCTAGATCTAATTTTCAACTTTTTTATATATTAACGAACAAAATTGTACAAAAAATAGGCGACTGCGCGTTACATTCAAATTGTCAAAAAATGAAAATTTAGTCAATTTTTGCCTTGCCAGAAAAATTTGGCAAAATACACTAAAAATTTTTCAGCCAAATATCAAGTATTGTCCGTGTTTCTAGATCTAATTTCAAACTTTTTCATATATTAACGAACAAAATTGTACAAAAATTAAGCGACTACGCGTTACATTCAGATTGTCAAAAAATGAAAATTTAGTCAATTTTTGCCTCGCAAGAAAAATTTGGCAAAATACATTAAAAAATTTGCAGCCAAATATTAAGTATTTTCCGTGTTTCTAAATCTAATTTCAAACTTTTTCATATATTAACGACTAAAATTGTACAAAACTAAACCCAGTGCGCATTAGTTTCAACTTGTCAAAAAATAAAAAATTCAATGCATTTTTGCCTTGCAAGAAGTATTTGGCAAAATACTCTTAAAAAAATTTCAGCTAAATATCAGTAATTTTCCGTGTTTTTACATCTAGTTTCAAACTTTTTCATATATTACAAAACAAATTTGTACAAAAATGAGGCGACTGCGCATTAGTTTCAACTTGACAAAAAATTAAAATTCAATCAATTTTCTCCTCGCTAGAAAAAATTTGCAAAAAATTATTTTAGCCAAAAATCAAATATTTTCCGTGTTTCTAGATCTAATTTCAAACTTTTTTAAATATTAACGAACAAAATTGTACAAAAATTAAGCGACTGCGCGTTACATTCAAATTGTCAAAAAATGAATATTTAGTCAATTTTTGCCTTGCCAGAAAAATTTAACAAAATACAGTAAAAAATTTTCAGCCAAATATCAATTATTTTCCGTGTTTCTAGATCTAATTTCAAACTTTTTCATATATTAACGAACAAAATTGTACAAAAATTAAGCGACTACGCGTTACATTCAAATTGTCAAAAAATGAAAATTTAGTCAATTTTTGCCTTGCCAGAAAAATTTGGCAAAATACACTAAAAAGTTTTCAGCCAAATATCAAGTATTTTCCGTGTTTCTAGATCTAATTTCAAACTTTTTCATATATTAACGAACAAAATTGTACAAAAATTAACCCAGTGCGCATTAGTTTCAACTTGTCAAAAAATGAAAATTCAATCAATTTTTGCCTCGCAAGAAAAATTTGGCAAAATACACTAAAAAATTTGCAGCCAAATATTAAGTATTTTCCGTGTTTCTAAATCTAATTTCAAACTTTTTTATATATTAACGACTAAAATTGTACAAAACTAAACCCAGTGCGCATTAGTTTCAACTTGTCAAAAAATGAAAAATTCAATGCATTTTTGCCTTGCAAGAAGTATTTGGCAAAATACTCTTAAAAAAATTTCAGCTAAATATCAGTAATTTTCCGTGTTTTTACATCTAGTTTCAAACTTTTTCATATATTACAAAACAAATTTGTACAAAAATGAGGCGACTGCGCATTAGTTTCAACTTGACAAAAAATGAAAATTCAATCAATTTTCTCCTCGCTAGAAAAAATTTGCAAAAAATTATTTTAGCCAAAAATCAAATATTTTCCGTGTTTCTAGATCTAATTTCAAACTTTTTTAAATATTAACGAACAAAATTGTACAAAAATTAAGCGACTGCGCGTTACATTCAAATTGTCAAAAAATGAATATTTAGTCAATTTTTGCCTTGCCAGAAAAATTTAACAAAATACATTAAAAAATTTTCAGCCAAATATCAATTATTTTCCGTGTTTCTAGATCTAATTTCAAACTTTTTCATATATTAACGAACAAAATTGTACAAAAATTAAGCGACTACGCGTTACATTCCAATTGTCAAAAAATGAAAATTTAGTCAATTTTTGCCTTGCCAGAAAAATTTGGCAAAATACACTAAAAAGTTTTCAGCCAAATATCAAGTATTTTCCGTGTTTCTAGATCTAATTTCAAACTTTTTCATATATTACCAAACAAATTTGTACAAAAATTAAGCGACTGCGCATTAGTTTCAACTTGTCAAAAAATGAAAATTATATCAATTTTCGCCTCGCCAGAAAAAATTTGCAAAAAATTATTTTAGCCAAAAATCAAATATTTTCCGTGTTTCTAAGTCTAATTTTAAACTTTTTTAAATATTAACGAACAAAATTGTACAAAAATTAAGCGACTGCGCGTTACATTCAAATTGTCAAAAAATGAATATTTAGTCAATTTTTGCCTTGCCAGAAAAATTTAACAAAATACAGTAAAAAATTTGCAGCCAAATATCAATTATTTTCCGTGTTTCTAGATCTAATTTCAAACTTTTTCATATATTAACAAACAAAATTGTACAAAAATTAAGCGACTACGCGTTACATTCAAATTGTCAAAAAATGAAAATTTAGTCAATATTTGCCTTGCCAGAAAAATTTGGCAAAATACACTAAAAAAATTTCAGCCAAATATCAAGCATTTTCCGCGTTTCTAGATCTAATTTCAAACTTTTTTATATATTAACGAACAAAATTGTACAAAACTTAACCCAGTGCGCATTAGTTTCAATTTGTCAAAAAATGAAAATTCAATCAATTTTTGCCTCGACAGAAAAATTTGGCAAAATACACTTAAAAAATTTTCAGCCAAATATCAAGTATTTTCCGTGTTTCTAGATCTAATTTCAAACTTTTTCATATATTAACGAACAAAATTGTACAAAACTTAACCTAGTGCGCATTAGTTTCAACTTGTGAAAAAATGAAAATTCAATGCATTTTTGCCTCGCAAGAAGTATTTGGCAAAATACACTAAAAAATTTTCATCCAAATATCAATTATTTTTCGTGTTTCTAGATCTAATTTCAAACTTTTTCATATATTAAGGAACAAAATTGTACAAAAAATAAGCGACTGCGCGTTACATTCAAATTGTCAAAAAATGAAAAACTAGTCAATTTTTGCCTTGCCAGAAAAATTTGGCAAAATACACTAAAAAATTTTCAGCCAAATATCAAGTATTTTCCGTGTTTCTAGATCTAATTTCAAACTTTTTCATATATTAACGAACAAAATTGTACAAAACTTAACCCAGCGCGCATTAGTTTCAATTTGTCAAAAAATGAAAATTCAATCAATTTTTGCCTCGCCAGAAAAATTTGTCAAAATACACTAAAAAATTTTTAGCCAAGTATCAATTATTTTCCGTGTTTCTAGATATAATTTTAAACTTTTTCATATATTAACGAACAAAATTATACAAAAATTAAGCGACTGCGCGTTACATTCAAATTGTCAAAAAATGAAAATTTAGTCAGTTTTTGCCTTGCCAGAAAAATTTGGCAAAATACACTAAAAATTTTCAGCCAAATATCAAGTATTTTCCGTGTTTCTAGATTTAATTTCAAACTTTTTCATATATTAACGAACAAAATTGTACAAAAAATAAGCGACTGTGCGTTACATTCAAATTGTCAGAAAATGAAAATTTAGTCAATTTTTGCCTTGCCAGAAAAATTTGGCAAAATACAGTAAACAATTTTCAGCCAAATATCAAGTATGTTCCGTGTTTCTAGATCTAATTTCAAACTTTTTCATATATTAACGAACAAAATTGTACAAAACTTAACCCAGTGCGCATTAGTTTCAACTTGTCAAAAAATGAAAATTCAATCAATTTTTGCCTCGACAGAAAAATTTGGCAAAATACACTAAAAAATTTTCAGCCAAATATCAAGTATTTTCCGTGTTTCTAGATCTAATTTCAAACTTTTTTATATATTAACGAACAAAATTGTACAAAACATAACCCAGTGCGCATTAGTTTCAATTTGTCAAAAAATGAAAATTCAATCAATTTTTGCCTTGCCAGAAAAATTTGGCAAAATACACTAAAAATTTTTCAGCCAAATATCAAGTATTGTCCGTGTTTCTAGATCTAATTTCAAACTTTTTCATATATTAACGAACAAAATTGTACAAAAATTAAGCGACTACGCGTTACATTCAAATTGTCAAAAAATGAAAATTTAGTCAATTTTTGCCTCGCAAGAAAAATTTGGCAAAATACACTAAAAAATTTGCAGCCAAATATTAAGTATTTTCCGTGTTTCTAAATCTAATTTCAAACTTTTTCATATATTAACGACTAAAATTGTACAAAAATTAACCCAGTGCGCATTAGTTTCAACTTGTCAAAAAATAAAAATTCAATCAATTTTTGCCTCGCCAGAAAAATTTGGCAAAATACACTAAAAAATTTTCAGCCAAATATCAAGTATGTTCCGTGTTTCTAGATCTAATTTTAAACTTTTTTATATATTAACGAACAAAATTGTACAAAAATTAAGCGACTGGGCGTTACATTCAAATTGTCAAAAAATGAAAATTTAGTCAATTTTTGCCTTGCCAGAAAAATTTAGCAAAATACACTAAAAAATTTTCAGCCATATATCAATTATTTTCCTTCTTTCTAGATCTAATTTCAAACTTTTTCATATATTAACGAACAAAATTGTACAAAAATTAAGCGACTGGGCGTTACATTCAAATTGTCAAAAAATGAAAAACTAGTCAATTTTTGCCTTGCCAGAAAAATTTGGCAAAATACACTAAAAAATTTTTAGCCAAATATCAAGTATTTTCCGTGTTTCTAGATCTAATTTCAAACTTTTTCATATATTAACGAACAAAATTGTACAAAAATTAAGCAACTGCGCGTTACATTCAAATTGTCAAAAAATGAATATTTAGTCAATTTTTGCCTTGCGAGAAAAATTTGGCAAAATACAGTAAAAAATTTTCAGCCAAATATCAAGTATGTTCCGTGTTTCTAGATCTACTTTTAAACTTTTTTATATATTAACGAACAAAATTGTACAAAAATTAAGCGACTGGGCGTTACATTCAAATTGTCAAAAAATGAAAATTTAGTCAATTTTTGCCTTGCCAGAAAAATTTAGCAAAATACACTAAAAAATTTTCAGCCATATATCAATTATTTTCCTTGTTTCTAGATCTAATTTCAAACTTTTTCATATATTAACGAACAAAATTGTACAAAAATTAAGCGACTGGGCGTTACATTCAAATTGTCAAAAAATGAAAAACTAGTCAATTTTTGCCTTGCCAGAAAAATTTGGCAAAATACACTAAAAAATTTTTAGCCAAATATCAAGTATTTTCCGTGTTTCTAGATCTAATTTCAAACTTTTTCATATATTAACGAACAAAATTGTACAAAAATTAAGCAACTGCGCGTTACATTCAAATTGTCAAAAAATGAATATTTAGTCAATTTTTGCCTTGCCAGAAAAATTTAACAAAATACAGTAAAAAATTTTCAGCCAAATATCAATTATTTTTCGTGTTTCTAGATCTAATTTCAAACTTTTTCATATATTAACGAACAAAATTGTACAAAAATTAAGCGACTGCGCGTTACATTCAAATTGTCAAAAAATGAAAATTTAGTCAATTTTTGCCTTGCCAGAAAAATTTGGCAAAATACACTAAAAAATTTTCAGCCAAATATCAAGTATTTGCCGTGTTTCTAGATCTAATTTTAAACTTTTTCATATATTAACGAACAAAATTGTACAAAAATTAACCCAGTGCGCATTAGTTTCAACTTGTCAAAAAATAAAAATTCAATCAATTTTTGCCTCGCCAGAAAAATTTGGCAAAATACACTAAAAAATTTTCAGCCAAATATCAATTATTTTCCGTGTTTCTAGATCTTATTTCAAACTTTTTTATATATTAACGAACAAAATTGTACAAAAATTAAGCGACTGCGCGTTACATTCAAATTGTCAAAAAATGAATATTTAGTCGATTTTTGCCTTGCGAGAAAAATTTGGCAAAATACAGTAAAAAATTTTCAGCCAAATATCAAGTATGTTCCGTGTTTCTAGATCTAATTTTAAACTTTTTTATATATTAACGAACAAAATTGTACAAAAATTAAGCGACTGGGCGTTACATTCAAATTGTCAAAAAATGAAAATTTAGTCAATTTTTGCCTTGCCAGAAAAATTTAGCAAAATACACTAAAAAATTTTCAGCCATATATCAATTATTTGTCCTTGTTTCTAGATCTAATTTCAAACTTTTTCATATATTAACGAACAAAATTGTACAAAAATTAAGCGACTGGGCGTTACATTCAAATTGTCAAAAAATGAAAAACTAGTCAATTTTTGCCTTGCCAGAAAAATTTGGCAAAATACACTAAAAAATTTTTAGCCAAATATCAAGTATTTTCCGTGTTTCTAGATCTAATTTCAAACTTTTTCATATATTAACGAACAAAATTGTACAAAAATTAAGCAACTGCGCGTTACATTCAAATTGTCAAAAAATGAATATTTAGTCAATTTTTGCCTTGCCAGAAAAATTTAACAAAATACAGTAAAAAATTTTCAGCCAAATATCAATTATTTTTCGTGTTTCTAGATCTAATTTCAAACTTTTTCATATATTAACGAACAAAATTGTACAAAAATTAAGCGACTGCGCGTTACATTCAAATTGTCAAAAAATGAAAATTTAGTCAATTTTTGCCTTGCCAGAAAAATTTGGCAAAATACACTAAAAAATTTTCAGCCAAATATCAAGTATGTTCTTTGTTTCTAGATCTAATTTTAAACTTTTTCATATATTAACGAACAAAATTGTTCAAAAATAAACCCAGTGCGCATTAGTTTCAACTTGTCAAAAAATGAAAATTCAATCAATTTTTGCCTTGCCAGAAAAATTTGGCAAAATACACTAAAAAATTTTTAGCCAAATATAAATTATTTTTCGTGTTTTGATCTAATTTTAAACTTTTTTATATATTAACGAACAAAATTGTACAAAAATTAGGCGACTGCGCGTTACATTCAAATTGTCAAAAAATGAAAATTTAGTCAATTTTTGCCTTGCCAGAAAAATTTGGCAAAATACACTAAAAAATTTTCAGCCAAATATCAAGTATTTGCCGTGTTTCTAGATCTAATTTTAAACTTTTTCATATATTAACGAACAAAATTGTACAAAAATTAACCCAGTGCGCATTAGTTTCAACTTGGCAAAAAATGAAAATTCAATCAATTTTTGCCTCGCCAGAAAAATTTGGCAAAATACACTAAAAAATTTTTAGCCAAATATCAAGTATTTTCCGTGTTTCTAGATCTAATTTCAAACTTTTTCATATATTAACGAACAAAATTGTACAAAAATTAAGCAACTGCGCGTTACATTCAAATTGTCAAAAAATGAATATTTAGTCAATTTTTGCCTTGCCAGAAAAATTTAACAAAATACAGTAAAAAATTTTCAGCCAAATATCAATTATTTTTCGTGTTTCTAGATCTAATTTCAAACTTTTTCATATATTAACGAACAAAATTGTACAAAAATTAAGCGACTGCGCGTTACATTCAAATTGTCAAAAAATGAAAATTTAGTCAATTTTTGCCTTGCCAGAAAAATTTGGCAAAATACACTAAAAAATTTTCAGCCAAATATCAAGTATGTTCTTTGTTTCTAGATCTAATTTTAAACTTTTTCATATATTAACGAACAAAATTGTTCAAAAATAAACCCAGTGCGCATTAGTTTCAACTTGTCAAAAAATGAAAATTCAATCAATTTTTGCCTTGCCAGAAAAATTTGGCAAAATACACTAAAAAATTTTCAGCCAAATATAAATTATTTCTCGGGTTTCTAGATCTAATTTTCAACTTTTTTATATATTAACGAACAAAATTGTACAAAAATTAGGCGACTGCGCGTTACATTCAAATTGTCAAAAAATGAATATTTAGTCAATTTTTGCCTTGCCAGAAAAATTTGGCAAAATACAGTAAAAATTTTTCAGCCAAATATCAAGTATGTTCCGTGTTTCTAGATCTAATTTTAAACTTTTTCATATATTAACGAACAAAATTGTACAAAAATAAACCCAGTGCGCATTAGTTTCAACTTGTCAAAAAATGAAAATTCAATCAATTTTTGCCTTGCCAGAAAAATTTGGCAAAATACACTAAAAAATTTTTAGCCAAATATAAATTATTTTTCGTGTTTTGATCTAATTTTAAACTTTTTTATATATTAACGAAGAAAACTGTACAAAATTAAGCGACTGCGCGTTACATTCAAATTGTCAAAAAATGAAAATTTAGTCAATTTTTGCCTTGCCAGAAAAATTTGGCAAAATACACTAAAAAATTTTCAGCCAAATATCAAGTATTTGCCGTGTTTCTAGATCTAATTTTAAACTTTTTCATATATTAACGAACAAAATTGTACAAAAATTAACCCAGTGCGCATTAGTTTCAACTTGTCAAAAAATAAAAATTCAATCAATTTTTGCCTCGCCAGAAAAATTTGGCAAAATACACTAAAAAATTTTCAGCCAAATATCAAGTATGTTCCGTGTTTCTAGATCTAATTTTAAACTTTTTCTTATATTAACGAACAAAATTGTACAAAAATTAAGCGACTACGCGTTACATTCAAATTGTCAAAAAATGAAAATTTAGTCAATTTTTGCCTTGCCAGAAAAATTTGGCAAAATACACTTAAAAAATTTTCAGCCAAATATCAAGTATTTTCCGTGTTTCTAGATCTAATTCTAAACTTTTTTATATATTAACGAACAAAATTGTACAAAAATTAACCCAGTGCGCATTAGTTTCAACTTGTCAAAAAATGAAAATTCAATCAATTTCTGCCTTGCCAGAAAAATTTGGCAAAATACACTAAAAAATTTTCAGCCAAATATAAATTATTTCTCGGGTTTCTAGATCTAATTTTCAACTTTGTTATATATTAACGAAGAAAATTGTACAAAAATTAAGCGACTGCGCGTTACATTCAAATTGTCAAAAAATGAAAATTTAGTCAATTTTTGCCTTGCCAGAAAAATTTGGCAAAATACACTAAAAAATTTTCAGCCAAATATCAAGTATTTGCCGTGTTTCTAGATCTAATTTTAAACTTTTTCATATATTAACGAACAAAATTGTACAAAAATTAACCCAGTGCGCATTAGTTTCAACTTGTCAAAAAATAAAAATTCAATCAATTTTTGCCTCGCCAGAAAAATTTGGCAAAATACACTAAAAAATTTTCAGCCAAATATCAATTATTTTCCGTGTTTCTAGATCTTATTTCAAACTTTTTCATATATTAACGAACAAAATTGTACAAAAATTAAGCGACTGCGCGTTACATTCAAATTGTCAAAAAATGAATATTTAGTCAATTTTTGCCTTGCGAGAAAAATTTGGCAAAATACAGTAAAAAATTTTCAGCCAAATATCAAGTATGTTCCGTGTTTCTAGATCTAATTTTAAACTTTTTTATATATTAACGAACAAAATTGTACAAAAATTAAGCGACTGGGCGTTACATTCAAATTGTCAAAAAATGAAAATTTAGTCAATTTTTGCCTTGCCAGAAAAATTTAGCAAAATACACTAAAAAATTTTCAGCCATATATCAATTATTTTCCCTGTTTCTAGATCTAATTTCAAACTTTTTCATATATTAACGAACAAAATTGTACAAAAATTAAGCGACTGGGCGTTACATTCAAATTGTCAAAAAATGAAAAACTAGTCAATTTTTGCCTTGCCAGAAAAATTTGGCAAAATACACTAAAAAATTTTCAGCCAAATATCAAGTATTTTCCGTGTTTCTAGATCTAATTTCAAACTTTTTCATATATTAACGAACAAAATTGTACAAAAATTAAGCAACTGCGCGTTACATTCAAATTGTCAAAAAGTGAATATTTAGTCAATTTTTGCCTTGCCAGAAAAATTTAACAAAATACAGTAAAAAATTTTCAGCCAAATATCAATTATTTTCCGTGTTTCTAGATCTAATTTCAAACTTTTTCATATATTAACGAACAAAATTGTACAAAAATTAAGCGACTACGCGTTACATTCAAATTGTCAAAAAATGAAAATTTAGTCAATTTTTGCCTTGCCAGAAAAATTTGGCAAAATACACTAAAAAATTTTCAGTCAAATTTCAAGTATTTTCCGTGTTTCTAGATCTAATTTTAAACTTTTTCATATATTAACGAACAAAATTGTACAAAAATTAACCCAGTGCGCATTAGTTTCAACTTGTCAAAAAATGAAAATTCAATCAATTTTTGCCTTGCCAGAAAAATTTGGCAAAATACACTAAAAAATTTTTAGCCAAATATAAATTATTTTTCGTGTTTTGATCTAATTTTAAACTTTTTTATATATTAACGAAGAAAATTGTACAAAATTAAGCGACTGCGCGTTACATTCAAATTGTCAAAAAATGAAAATTTAGTCAATTTTTGCCTTGCCAGAAAAATTTGGCAAAATACACTAAAAAATTTTCAGCCAAATATCAAGTATGTTCCTTGTTTCTAGATCTAATTTTAAACTTTTTCATATATTAACGAACAAAATTGTACAAAAATAAACCCAGTGCGCATTAGTTTCAACTTGTCAAAAAATGAAAATTCAATCAATTTTTGCCTTGCCAGAAAAATTTGGCAAAATACACTAGAAAATTTTCAGCCAAATATAAATTATTTCTCGGGTTTCTAGATCTAATTTTCAACTTTTTTATATATTAACGAACAAAATTGTACAAAAATTAGGCGACTGCGCGTTACATTCAAATTGTCAAAAAATGAATATTTAGTCAATTTTTGCCTTGCCAGAAAAATTTGGCAAAATACAGTAAAAAATTTTCAGCCAAATATCAAGTATGTTCCGTGTTTCTAGATCTAATTTTAAACTTTTTCATATATTAACGAACAAAATTGTACAAAAATAAACCCAGTGCGCATTAGTTTCAACTTGTCAAAAAATGAAAATTCAATCAATTTTTGCCTTGCCAGAAAAATTTGGCAAAATACACTAAAAAATTTTTAGCCAAATATAAATTATTTTTTGTGTTTTGATCTAATTTTAAACTTTTTTATATATTAACGAAGAAAACTGTACAAAATTAAGCGACTGCGCGTTACATTCAAATTGTCAAAAAATGAAAATTTAGTCAATTTTTGCCTTGCCAGAAAAATTTGGCAAAATACACTAAAAAATTTTCAGCCAAATATCAAGTATTTGCCGTGTTTCTAGATCTAATTTTAAACTTTTTCATATATTAACGAACAAAATTGTACAAAAATTAACCCAGTGCGCATTAGTTTCAACTTGTCAAAAAATGAAAATTCAATCAATTTTTGCCTCGCCAGAAAAATTTGGCAAAATACACTAAAAAATTTTCAGCCAAATATCAATTATTTTCCGTGTTTCTAGATCTTATTTCAAACTTTTTCATATATTAACGAACAAAATTGTACAAAAATTAAGCGACTGCGCGTTACATTCAAATTGTCAAAAAATGAATATTTAGTCAATTTTTGCCTTGCCAGAAAAATTTGGCAAAATACAGTAAAAAATTTTCAGCCAAATATCAAGTATGTTCCGTGTTTCTAGATCTAATTTTAAACTTTTTCATATATTAACGAACAAAATTGTACAAAAATTAACCCAGTGCGCATTAGTTTCAACTTGTCAAAAAATGAAAATTCAATCAATTTTTGCCTTGCCAGAAAAATTTGGCAAAATACACTAAAAAATTTTCAGCCAAATATAAATTATTTCTCGGGTTTCTAGATCTAATTTTCAACTTTTTTATATATTAACGAACAAAATTGTACAAAAAATAGGCGACTGCGCGTTACATTCAAATTGTCAAAAAATGAAAATTTAGTCAATTTTTGCCTTGCCAGAAAAATTTGGCAAAATACACTAAAAATTTTTCAGCCAAATATCAAGTATTGTCCGTGTTTCTAGATCTAATTTCAAACTTTTTCATATATTAACGAACAAAATTGTACAAAAATTAAGCGACTACGCGTTACATTCAAATTGTCAAAAAATGAAAATTTAGTCAATTTTTGCCTCGCAAGAAAAATTTGGCAAAATACATTAAAAAATTTGCAGCCAAATATTAAGTATTTTCCGTGTTTCTAAATCTAATTTCAAACTTTTTCATATATTAACGACTAAAATTGTACAAAACTAAACCCAGTGCGCATTAGTTTCAACTTGTCAAAAAATAAAAAATTCAATGCATTTTTGCCTTGCAAGAAGTATTTGGCAAAATACTCTTAAAAAAATTTCAGCTAAATATCAGTAATTTTCCGTGTTTTTACATCTAGTTTCAAACTTTTTCATATATTACAAAACAAATTTGTACAAAAATGAGGCGACTGCGCATTAGTTTCAACTTGACAAAAAATTAAAATTCAATCAATTTTCTCCTCGCTAGAAAAAATTTGCAAAAAATTATTTTAGCCAAAAATCAAATATTTTCCGTGTTTCTAGATCTAATTTCAAACTTTTTTAAATATTAACGAACAAAATTGTACAAAAATTAAGCGACTGCGCGTTACATTCAAATTGTCAAAAAATGAATATTTAGTCAATTTTTGCCTTGCCAGAAAAATTTAACAAAATACAGTAAAAAATTTTCAGCCAAATATCAATTATTTTCCGTGTTTCTAGATCTAATTTCAAACTTTTTCATATATTAACGAACAAAATTGTACAAAAATTAAGCGACTACGCGTTACATTCAAATTGTCAAAAAATGAAAATTTAGTCAATTTTTGCCTTGCCAGAAAAATTTGGCAAAATACACTAAAAAGTTTTCAGCCAAATATCAAGTATTTTCCGTGTTTCTAGATCTAATTTCAAACTTTTTCATATATTAACGAACAAAATTGTACAAAAATTAACCCAGTGCGCATTAGTTTCAACTTGTCAAAAAATGAAAATTCAATCAATTTTTGCCTCGCAAGAAAAATTTGGCAAAATACACTAAAAAATTTGCAGCCAAATATTAAGTATTTTCCGTGTTTCTAAATCTAATTTCAAACTTTTTTATATATTAACGACTAAAATTGTACAAAACTAAACCCAGTGCGCATTAGTTTCAACTTGTCAAAAAATGAAAAATTCAATGCATTTTTGCCTTGCAAGAAGTATTTGGCAAAATACTCTTAAAAAAATTTCAGCTAAATATCAGTAATTTTCCGTGTTTTTACATCTAGTTTCAAACTTTTTCATATATTACAAAACAAATTTGTACAAAAATGAGGCGACTGCGCATTAGTTTCAACTTGACAAAAAATGAAAATTCAATCAATTTTCTCCTCGCTAGAAAAAATTTGCAAAAAATTATTTTAGCCAAAAATCAAATATTTTCCGTGTTTCTAGATCTAATTTCAAACTTTTTTAAATATTAACGAACAAAATTGTACAAAAATTAAGCGACTGCGCGTTACATTCAAATTGTCAAAAAATGAATATTTAGTCAATTTTTGCCTTGCCAGAAAAATTTAACAAAATACATTAAAAAATTTTCAGCCAAATATCAATTATTTTCCGTGTTTCTAGATCTAATTTCAAACTTTTTCATATATTAACGAACAAAATTGTACAAAAATTAAGCGACTACGCGTTACATTCCAATTGTCAAAAAATGAAAATTTAGTCAATTTTTGCCTTGCCAGAAAAATTTGGCAAAATACACTAAAAAGTTTTCAGCCAAATATCAAGTATTTTCCGTGTTTCTAGATCTAATTTCAAACTTTTTCATATATTAACGAACAAAATTGTACAAAAATTAACCCAGTGCGCATTAGTTTCAACTTGTCAAAAAATGAAAATTCAATCAATTTTTGCCTCGCAAGAAAAATTTGGCAAAATACACTAAAAAATTTGCAGCCAAATATCAGTAATTTTCCGTGTTTTTACATCTAGTTTCAAACTCTTTCATATATTACCAAACAAATTTGTACAAAAATTAAGCGACTGCGCATTAGTTTCAACTTGTCAAAAAATGAAAATTATATCAATTTTCGCCTCGCCAGAAAAAATTTGCAAAAAATTATTTTAGCCAAAAATCAAATATTTTCCGTGTTTCTAAGTCTAATTTTAAACTTTTTTAAATATTAACGAACAAAATTGTACAAAAATTAAGCGACTGCGCGTTACATTCAAATTGTCAAAAAATGAATATTTAGTCAATTTTTGCCTTGCCAGAAAAATTTAACAAAATACAGTAAAAAATTTGCAGCCAAATATCAATTATTTTCCGTGTTTCTAGATCTAATTTCAAACTTTTTCATATATTAACAAACAAAATTGTACAAAAATTAAGCGACTACGCGTTACATTCAAATTGTCAAAAAATGAAAATTTAGTCAATATTTGCCTTGCCAGAAAAATTTAGCAAAATACACTAAAAAAATTTCAGCCAAATATCAAGCATTTTCCGCGTTTCTAGATCTAATTTCAAACTTTTTTATATATTAACGAACAAAATTGTACAAAACTTAACCCAGTGCGCATTAGTTTCAATTTGTCAAAAAATGAAAATTCAATCAATTTTTGCCTCGACAGAAAAATTTGGCAAAATACACTTAAAAAATTTTCAGCCAAATATCAAGTATTTTCCGTGTTTCTAGATCTAATTTCAAACTTTTTCATATATTAACGAACAAAATTGTACAAAACTTAACCTAGTGCGCATTAGTTTCAACTTGTGAAAAAATGAAAATTCAATGCATTTTTGCCTCGCAAGAAGTATTTGGCAAAATACACTAAAAAATTTTCATCCAAATATCAATTATTTTTCGTGTTTCTAGATCTAATTTCAAACTTTTTCATATATTAAGGAACAAAATTGTACAAAAAATAAGCGACTGCGCGTTACATTCAAATTGTCAAAAAATGAAAAACTAGTCAATTTTTGCCTTGCCAGAAAAATTTGGCAAAATACACTAAAAAATTTTCAGCCAAATATCAAGTATTTTCCGTGTTTCTAGATCTAATTTCAAACTATTTCATATATTAACGAACAAAATTGTACAAAACTTAACCCAGCGCGCATTAGTTTCAATTTGTCAAAAAATGAAAATTCAATCAATTTTTGCCTCGCCAGAAAAATTTGTCAAAATACACTAAAAAATTTTTAGCCAAGTATCAATTATTTTCCGTGTTTCTAGATATAATTTTAAACTTTTTCATATATTAACGAACAAAATTATACAAAAATTAAGCGACTGCGCGTTACATTCAAATTGTCAAAAAATGAAAATTTAGTCAGTTTTTGCCTTGCCAGAAAAATTTGGCAAAATACACTAAAAATTTTCAGCCAAATATCAAGTATTTTCCGTGTTTCTAGATTTAATTTCAAACTTTTTCATATATTAACGAACAAAATTGTACAAAAAATAAGCGACTGTGCGTTACATTCAAATTGTCAGAAAATGAAAATTTAGTCAATTTTTGCCTTGCCAGAAAAATTTGGCAAAATACAGTAAACAATTTTCAGCCAAATATCAAGTATGTTCCGTGTTTCTAGATCTAATTTCAAACTTTTTCATATATTAACGAACAAAATTGTACAAAACTTAACCCAGTGCGCATTAGTTTCAACTTGTCAAAAAATGAAAATTCAATCAATTTTTGCCTCGACAGAAAAATTTGGCAAAATACACTAAAAAATTTTCAGCCAAATATCAAGTATTTTCCGTGTTTCTAGATCTAATTTCAAACTTTTTTATATATTAACGAACAAAATTGTACAAAACTTAACCCAGTGCGCATTAGTTTCAATTTGTCAAAAAATGAAAATTCAATCAATTTTTGCCTTGCCAGAAAAATTTGGCAAAATACACTAAAAATTTTTCAGCCAAATATCAAGTATTGTCCGTGTTTCTAGATCTAATTTCAAACTTTTTCATATATTAACGAACAAAATTGTACAAAAATTAAGCGACTACGCGTTACATTCAAATTGTCAAAAAATGAAAATTTAGTCAATTTTTGCCTCGCAAGAAAAATTTGGCAAAATACACTAAAAAATTTGCAGCCAAATATTAAGTATTTTCCGTGTTTCTAAATCTAATTTCAAACTTTTTCATATATTAACGACTAAAATTGTACAAAACTAAACCCAGTGCGCATTAGTTTCAACTTGTCAAAAAATGAAAAATTCAATGCATTTTTGCCTTGCAAGAAGTATTTGGCAAAATACTCTTAAAAAAATTTCAGCTAAATATCAGTAATTTTCCGTGTTTTTACATCTAGTTTCAAACTTTTTCATATATTACAAAACAAATTTGTACAAAAATGAGGCGACTGCGCATTAGTTTCAACTTGACAAAAAATTAAAATTCAATCAATTTTCTCCTCGCTAGAAAAAATTTGCAAAAAATTATTTTAGCCAAAAATCAAATATTTTCCGTGTTTCTAGATCTAATTTCAAACTTTTTTAAATATTAACGAACAAAATTGTACAAAAATTAAGCGACTGCGCGTTACATTCAAATTGTCAAAAAATGAATATTTAGTCAATTTTTGCCTTGCCAGAAAAATTTAACAAAATACAGTAAAAAATTTTCAGCCAAATATCAATTATTTTCCGTGTTTTTAGATCTAATTTCAAACTTTTTCATATATTAACGAACAAAATTGTACAAAAATTAAGCGACTACGCGTTACATTCAAATTGTCAAAAAATGAAAATTTAGTCAATTTTTGCCTTGCCAGAAAAATTTGGCAAAATACACTAAAAAGTTTTCAGCCAAATATCAAGTATTTTCCGTGTTTCTAGATCTAATTTCAAACTTTTTCATATATTTACGAACAAAATTGTACAAAAAATAAGCGACTGCGTGTTACATTTAAATTGTCAAAAAATGAAAAACTAGTCAATTTTTGCCTTGACAGAAAAATTTGGCAAAATACAGTAAAAATTTTCAGCCAAATATCAATTATTTTCCGTGTTTCTAGATCTGATTGCAAACTTTTTCATATATTAACGATCAAAATTGTACAAAAATTAACCAAGTGCGACTTTAGTTTCAACTTGTCAAAAAATGAAAATTCAATCAATTTTCGCCTCACCAGAATTTTTAGCAAAATACACTAAAAATTTTTAGCCAAATATCAATTATTTTCCGTATATCTAGATCTAATTTTAAACTTTTTCATATATTAACAAACAAAATTGTACAAAAATTAAGCGACTGCGCGTTACATTCAAATTGTCAAAAAATGAAAATTTAGTCAATTTTTGCCTTGCCAGAAAAATTTGGCAAAATACACTAAAAAGTTTTCAGCCAAATATCAAGTATTTTCCGTGTTTCTAGATCTAATTTCAAACTTTTTCATATATTAACGAACAAAATTGTACAAAAATTAACCCAGTGCGCATTAGTTTCAACTTGTCAAAAAATGAAAATTCAATCAATTTTTGCCTCGCAAGAAAAATTTGGCAAAATACACTAAAAAATTTGCAGCCAAATATCAGTAATTTTCCGTGTTTTTACATCTAGTTTCAAACTCTTTCATATATTACCAAACAAATTTGTACAAAAATTAAGCGACTGCGCATTAGTTTCAACTTGTCAAAAAATGAAAATTATATCAATTTTCGCCTCGCCAGAAAAAATTTGCAAAAAATTATTTTAGCCAAAAATCAAATATTTTCCGTGTTTCTAAGTCTAATTTTAAACTTTTTTAAATATTAACGAACAAAATTGTACAAAAATTAAGCGACTGCGCGTTACATTCAAATTGTCAAAAAATGAATATTTAGTCAATTTTTGCCTTGCCAGAAAAATTTAACAAAATACAGTAAAAAATTTGCAGCCAAATATCAATTATTTTCCGTGTTTCTAGATCTAATTTCAAACTTTTTCATATATTAACAAACAAAATTGTACAAAAATTAAGCGACTACGCGTTACATTCAAATTGTCAAAAAATGAAAATTTAGTCAATATTTGCCTTGCCAGAAAAATTTGGCAAAATACACTAAAAAAATTTTAGCCAAATATCAAGCATTTTCCGCGTTTCTAGATCTAATTTCAAACTTTTTTATATATTAACGAACAAAATTGTACAAAACTTAACCCAGTGCGCATTAGTTTCAATTTGTCAAAAAATGAAAATTCAATCAATTTTTGCCTCGACAGAAAAATTTGGCAAAATACACTTAAAAAATTTTCAGCCAAATATCAAGTATTTTCCGTGTTTCTAGATCTAATTTCAAACTTTTTCATATATTAACGAACAAAATTGTACAAAACTTAACCCAGCGCGCATTAGTTTCAATTTGTCAAAAAATGAAAATTCAATCAATTTTTGCCTCGCCAGAAAAATTTGTCAAAATACACTAAAAAAT
Organism: Ganaspis brasiliensis; assembly: GCA_037103525.1. NCBI lineage: Eukaryota > Metazoa > Arthropoda > Insecta > Hymenoptera > Figitidae > Ganaspis > Ganaspis brasiliensis. Next base: position 582,143 of record JAZKLR010000462.1, on the reverse strand, counting down.
TTTTAGCCAAGTATCAATTATTTTCCGTGTTTCTAGATATAATTTTAAACTTTTTCATATATTAACGAACAAAATTGTACAAAAATTAAGCGACTGCGCGTTACATTCAAATTGTCAAAAAATGAAAATTTAGTCAGTTTTTGCCTTGCCAGAAAAATTAGGCAAAATACACTAAAAATTTTCAGCCAAATATCAAGTATTTTCCGTGTTTCTAGATTTAATTTCAAACTTTTTCATATATTAACGAACAAAATTGTACAAAAAATAAGCGACTGTGCGTTACATTCAAATTGTCCGAAAATGAAAATTTAGTCAATTTTTGCCTTGCCAGAAAAATTTGGCAAAATACAGTAAACAATTTTTAGCCAAATATCAAGTATGTTCCGTGTTTCTAGATCTAATTTCAAACTTTTTCATATATTAACGAACAAAATTGTACAAAACTTAACCCAGTGCGCATTAGTTTCAACTTGTCAAAAAATGAAAATTCAATCAATTTTCGCCTCACCAGAATTTTTAGCAAAATACACTAAAAATTTTTAGCCAAATATCAATTATTTTCCGTATATCTAGATCTAATTTTAAACTTTTTCATATATTAACAAACAAAATTGTACAAAAATTAAGCGACTGCGCGTTACATTCAAATTGTCAAAAAATGAAAATTTAGTCAATTTTTGCCTTGCCAGAAAAATTTGGCAAAATACACTAAAAAGTTTTCAGCCAAATATCAAGTATTTTCCGTGTTTCTAGATCTAATTTCAAACTTTTTCATATATTAACGAACAAAATTGTACAAAAATTAACCCAGTGCGCATTAGTTTCAACTTGTCAAAAAATGAAAATTCAATCAATTTTTGCCTCGCAAGAAAAATTTGGCAAAATACACTAAAAAATTTGCAGCCAAATATCAGTAATTTTCCGTGTTTTTACATCTAGTTTCAAACTCTTTCATATATTACCAAACAAATTTGTACAAAAATTAAGCGACTGCGCATTAGTTTCAACTTGTCAAAAAATGAAAATTATATCAATTTTCGCCTCGCCAGAAAAAATTTGCAAAAAATTATTTTAGCCAAAAATCAAATATTTTCCGTGTTTCTAAGTCTAATTTTAAACTTTTTTAAATATTAACGAACAAAATTGTACAAAAATTAAGCGACTGCGCGTTACATTCAAATTGTCAAAAAATGAATATTTAGTCAATTTTTGCCTTGCCAGAAAAATTTAACAAAATACAGTAAAAAATTTGCAGCCAAATATCAATTATTTTCCGTGTTTCTAGATCTAATTTCAAACTTTTTCATATATTAACAAACAAAATTGTACAAAAATTAAGCGACTACGCGTTACATTCAAATTGTCAAAAAATGAAAATTTAGTCAATATTTGCCTTGCCAGAAAAATTTGGCAAAATACACTAAAAAAATTTTAGCCAAATATCAAGCATTTTCCGCGTTTCTAGATCTAATTTCAAACTTTTTTATATATTAACGAACAAAATTGTACAAAACTTAACCCAGTGCGCATTAGTTTCAATTTGTCAAAAAATGAAAATTCAATCAATTTTTGCCTCGACAGAAAAATTTGGCAAAATACACTTAAAAAATTTTCAGCCAAATATCAAGTATTTTCCGTGTTTCTAGATCTAATTTCAAACTTTTTCATATATTAACGAACAAAATTGTACAAAAATTAAGCGACTGCGCGTTACATTCAAATTGTCAAAAAATGAAAATTTAGTCAGTTTTTGCCTTGCCAGAAAAATTTGGCAAAATACACTAAAAATTTTCAGCCAAATATCAAGCATTTTCCGCGTTTCTAGATCTAATTTCAAACTTTTTTATATATTAACGAACAAAATTGTACAAAACTTAACCCAGCGCGCATTAGTTTCAATTTGTCAAAAAATGAAAATTCAATCAATTTTTGCCTCGCCAGAAAAATTTGTCAAAATACACTAAAAAATTTTTAGCCAAGTATCAATTATTTTCCTTGTTTCTAGATATAATTTTAAACTTTTTCATATATTAACGAACAAAATTGTACAAAAATTAAGCGACTGCGCGTTACATTCAAATTGTCAAAAAATGAAAATTTAGTCAGTTTTTGCCTTGCCAGAAAAATTTGGCAAAATACACTAAAAATTTTCAGCCAAATATCAAGTATTTTCCGTGTTTCTAGATTTAATTTCAAACTTTTTCATATATTAACGAACAAAATTGTACAAAAAATAAGCGACTGTGCGTTACATTCAAATTGTCCGAAAATGAAAATTTAGTCAATTTTTGCCTTGCCAGAAAAATTTGGCAAAATACAGTAAACAATTTTTAGCCAAATATCAAGTATGTTCCGTGTTTCTAGATCTAATTTCAAACTTTTTCATATATTAACGAACAAAATTGTACAAAAAATAAGCGACTGTGCGTTACATTCAAATTGTCCGAAAATGAAAATTTAGTCAATTTTTGCCTTGCCAGAAAAATTTGGCAAAATACAGTAAACAATTTTTAGCCAAATATCAAGTATGTTCCGTGTTTCTAGATCTAATTTCAAACTTTTTCATATATTAACGAACAAAATTGTACAAAACTTAACCCAGTGCGCATTAGTTTCAACTTGTCAAAAAATGAAAATTCAATCAATTTTTGCCTCGACAGAAAAATTTGGCAAAATACACTAAAAAATTTTCAGCCAAATATCAAGTATTTTCCGTGTTTCTAGATCTAATTTCAAACTTTTTTATATATTAACGAACAAAATTGTACAAAACTTAACCCAGTGCGCATTAGTTTCAATTTGTCAAAAAATGAAAATTCAATCAATTTTTGCCTCGACAGAAAAATTTGGCAAAATACACTTAAAAAATTTTCAGCCAAATATCAAGTATTTTCCGTGTTTCTAGATTTAATTTCAAACTTTTTCATATATTAACGAACAAAATTGTACAAAACTTAACCTAGTGCGCATTAGTTTCAACTTTTGAAAAAATGAAAATTCAATGCATTTTTGCCTCGCAAGAAGTATTTGGCAAAATACACTAAAAAATTTTCATCCAAATATCAATTATTTTTCGTGTTTCTAGATCTAATTTCAAACTTTTTCATATATTAACGAACAAAATTGTACAAAAAATAAGCGACTGCGCGTTACATTCAAATTGTCAAAAAATGAAAAACTAGTCAATTTTTGCCTTGCCAGAAAAATTTGGCAAAATACACTAAAAAATTTTCAGCCAAATATCAAGTATTTTCCGTGTTTCTAGATCTAATTTCAAACTTTTTCATATATTAACGAACAAAATTGTACAAAACTTAACCCAGCGCGCATTAGTTTCAATTTGTCAAAAAATGAAAATTCAATCAATTTTTGCCTCGCCAGAAAAATTTGTCAAAATACACTAAAAAATTTTTAGCCAAGTATCAATTATTTTCCGTGTTTCTAGATATAATTTTAAACTTTTTCATATATTAACGAACAAAATTGTACAAAAATTAAGCGACTGCGCGTTACATTCAAATTGTCAAAAAATGAAAATTTAGTCAGTTTTTGCCTTGCCAGAAAAATTTGGCAAAATACACTAAAAATTTTCAGCCAAATATCAAGTATTTTCCGTGTTTCTAGATTTAATTTCAAACTTTTTCATATATTAACGAACAAAATTGTACAAAAAATAAGCGACTGTGCGTTACATTCAAATTGTCAGAAAATGAAAATTTAGTCAATTTTTGCCTTGCCAGAAAAATTTGGCAAAATACACTAAATAATTTTCAGCCAAAAATCAATTATTTCCTTGTTTCTAGATCAAATTTAAAACTTTCTCATATATTAACGAACAAAATTGTACAAAAAATAAGCGACTGCGCGTTACATTTAAATTGTCAAAAAATGAAAATTTAGTCAATTTTTGCCTTGCCAGAAAAATTTGGCAAAATACACTAAAAAATTTTCAGCCAAATATCAATCATTTTCGATGTTTCTAGATCTAATGTTAAACTTTTTCATATATTAACGAACAAAATTGTACAAAAATTAAGCGACTGCGCGTTACATTCAAATTGTCAAAAAATGAATTTTAGTCAATTTTTGCCTTGCCAGAAAAATTTGGCAAACTACACAAAAAATTTTCAGCCAAATATCAAGTATTTTCCGTGTTTCTAGATTTCATTTCAAACTTTTTCATATATTAACGAACAAAATTGTACAAAAATTAACCCAGTGCGCATTAGTTTCAACTTGTCAAAAAATGAAAATTCAATCAATTTTTGCCTCGCAAGAAAAATTTGGCAAAATACACTAAAAAATTTGCAGCCAAATATCAGTAATTTTCCGTGTTTTTACATCTAGTTTCAAACTCTTTCATATATTACCAAACAAATTTGTACAAAAATTAAGCGACTGCGCATTAGTTTCAACTTGTCAAAAAATGAAAATTATATCAATTTTCGCCTCGCCAGAAAAAATTTGCAAAAAATTATTTTAGCCAAAAATCAAATATTTTCCGTGTTTCTAAGTCTAATTTTAAACTTTTTTAAATATTAACGAACAAAATTGTACAAAAATTAAGCGACTGCGCGTTACATTCAAATTGTCAAAAAATGAATATTTAGTCAATTTTTGCCTTGCCAGAAAAATTTAACAAAATACAGTAAAAAATTTGCAGCCAAATATCAATTATTTTCCGTGTTTCTAGATCTAATTTCAAACTTTTTCATATATTAACAAACAAAATTGTACAAAAATTAAGCGACTACGCGTTACATTCAAATTGTCAAAAAATGAAAATTTAGTCAATATTTGCCTTGCCAGAAAAATTTGGCAAAATACACTAAAAAAATTTCAGCCAAATATCAAGCATTTTCCGCGTTTCTAGATCTAATTTCAAACTTTTTTATATATTAACGAACAAAATTGTACAAAACTTAACCCAGTGCGCATTAGTTTCAATTTGTCAAAAAATGAAAATTCAATCAATTTTTGCCTCGACAGAAAAATTTGGCAAAATACACTTAAAAAATTTTCAGCCAAATATCAAGTATTTTCCGTGTTTCTAGATCTAATTTCAAACTTTTTCATATATTAACGAACAAAATTGTACAAAACTTAACCTAGTGCGCATTAGTTTCAACTTGTGAAAAAATGAAAATTCAATGCATTTTTGCCTCGCAAGAAGTATTTGGCAAAATACACTAAAAAATTTTCATCCAAATATCAATTATTTTTCGTGTTTCTAGATCTAATTTCAAACTTTTTCATATATTAACGAACAAAATTGTACAAAAAATAAGCGACTGCGCGTTACATTCAAATTGTCAAAAAATGAAAAACTAGTCAATTTTTGCCTTGCCAGAAAAATTTGGCAAAATACACTAAAAAATTTTCAGCCAAATATCAAGTATTTTCCGTGTTTCTAGATCTAATTTCAAACTTTTTCATATATTAACGAACAAAATTGTACAAAACTTAACCCAGCGCGCATTAGTTTCAATTTGTCAAAAAATGAAAATTCAATCAATTTTTGCCTCGCCAGAAAAATTTGTCAAAATACACTAAAAAATTTTTAGCCAAGTATCAATTATTTTCCGTGTTTCTAGATATAATTTTAAACTTTTTCATATATTAACGAACAAAATTGTACAAAAATTAAGCGACTGCGCGTTACATTCAAATTGTCAAAAAATGAAAATTTAGTCAGTTTTTGCCTTGCCAGAAAAATTTGGCAAAATACACTAAAAATTTTCAGCCAAATATCAAGTATTTTCCGTGTTTCTAGATTTAATTTCAAACTTTTTCATATATTAACGAACAAAATTGTACAAAAAATAAGCGACTGTGCGTTACATTCAAATTGTCCGAAAATGAAAATTTAGTCAATTTTTGCCTTGCCAGAAAAATTTGGCAAAATACAGTAAACAATTTTTAGCCAAATATCAAGTATGTTCCGTGTTTCTAGATCTAATTTCAAACTTTTTCATATATTAACGAACAAAATTGTACAAAACTTAACCCAGTGCGCATTAGTTTCAACTTGTCAAAAAATGAAAATTCAATCAATTTTTGCCTCGACAGAAAAATTTGGCAAAATACACTAAAAAATTTTCAGCCAAATATCAAGTATTTTCCGTGTTTCTAGATCTAATTTCAAACTTTTTTATATATTAACGAACAAAATTGTACAAAACTTAACCCAGTGCGCATTAGTTTCAATTTGTCAAAAAATGAAAATTCAATCAATTTTTGCCTCGACAGAAAAATTTGGCAAAATACACTTAAAAAATTTTCAGCCAAATATCAAGTATTTTCCGTGTTTCTAGATTTAATTTCAAACTTTTTCATATATTAACGAACAAAATTGTACAAAACTTAACCTAGTGCGCATTAGTTTCAACTTTTGAAAAAATGAAAATTCAATGCATTTTTGCCTCGCAAGAAGTATTTGGCAAAATACACTAAAAAATTTTCATCCAAATATCAATTATTTTTCGTGTTTCTAGATCTAATTTCAAACTTTTTCATATATTAACGAACAAAATTGTACAAAAAATAAGCGACTGCGCGTTACATTCAAATTGTCAAAAAATGAAAAACTAGTCAATTTTTGCCTTGCCAGAAAAATTTGGCAAAATACACTAAAAAATTTTCAGCCAAATATCAAGTATTTTCCGTGTTTCTAGATCTAATTTCAAACTATTTCATATATTAACGAACAAAATTGTACAAAACTTAACCCAGCGCGCATTAGTTTCAATTTGTCAAAAAATGAAAATTCAATCAATTTTTGCCTCGCCAGAAAAATTTGTCAAAATACACTAAAAAATTTTTAGCCAAGTATCAATTATTTTCCGTGTTTCTAGATATAATTTTAAACTTTTTCATATATTAACGAACAAAATTATACAAAAATTAAGCGACTGCGCGTTACATTCAAATTGTCAAAAAATGAAAATTTAGTCAGTTTTTGCCTTGCCAGAAAAATTTGGCAAAATACACTAAAAATTTTCAGCCAAATATCAAGTATTTTCCGTGTTTCTAGATTTAATTTCAAACTTTTTCATATATTAACGAACAAAATTGTACAAAAAATAAGCGACTGTGCGTTACATTCAAATTGTCAGAAAATGAAAATTTAGTCAATTTTTGCCTTGCCAGAAAAATTTGGCAAAATACACTAAATAATTTTCAGCCAAAAATCAATTATTTCCTTGTTTCTAGATCAAATTTAAAACTTTCTCATATATTAACGAACAAAATTGTACAAAAATTAACCCAGTGCGCATTAGTTTCAACTTGTCAAAAAATGAAAATTCAATCAATTTTTGCCTCGCAAGAAAAATTTGGCAAAATACACTAAAAAATTTGCAGCCAAATATCAGTAATTTTCCGTGTTTTTACATCTAGTTTCAAACTCTTTCATATATTACCAAACAAATTTGTACAAAAATTAAGCGACTGCGCATTAGTTTCAACTTGTCAAAAAATGAAAATTATATCAATTTTCGCCTCGCCAGAAAAAATTTGCAAAAAATTATTTTAGCCAAAAATCAAATATTTTCCGTGTTTCTAAGTCTAATTTTAAACTTTTTTAAATATTAACGAACAAAAATGTACAAAAATTAAGCGACTGCGCGTTACATTCAAATTGTCAAAAAATGAATATTTAGTCAATTTTTGCCTTGCCAGAAAAATTTAACAAAATACAGTAAAAAATTTGCAGCCAAATATCAATTATTTTCCGTGTTTCTAGATCTAATTTCAAACTTTTTCATATATTAACAAACAAAATTGTACAAAAATTAAGCGACTACGCGTTACATTCAAATTGTCAAAAAATGAAAATTTAGTCAATATTTGCCTTGCCAGAAAAATTTGGCAAAATACACTAAAAAAATTTCAGCCAAATATCAAGCATTTTCCGCGTTTCTAGATCTAATTTCAAACTTTTTTATATATTAACGAACAAAATTGTACAAAACTTAACCCAGTGCGCATTAGTTTCAATTTGTCAAAAAATGAAAATTCAATCAATTTTTGCCTCGACAGAAAAATTTGGCAAAATACACTTAAAAAATTTTCAGCCAAATATCAAGTATTTTCCGTGTTTCTAGATCTAATTTCAAACTTTTTCATATATTAACGAACAAAATTGTACAAAACTTAACCTAGTGCGCATTAGTTTCAACTTGTGAAAAAATGAAAATTCAATGCATTTTTGCCTCGCAAGAAGTATTTGGCAAAATACACTAAAAAATTTTCATCCAAATATCAATTATTTTTCGTGTTTCTAGATCTAATTTCAAACTTTTTCATATATTAACGAACAAAATTGTACAAAAAATAAGCGACTGCGCGTTACATTCAAATTGTCAAAAAATGAAAAACTAGTCAATTTTTGCCTTGCCAGAAAAATTTGGCAAAATACACTAAAAAATTTTCAGCCAAATATCAAGTATTTTCCGTGTTTCTAGATCTAATTTCAAACTTTTTCATATATTAACGAACAAAATTGTACAAAACTTAACCCAGCGCGCATTAGTTTCAATTTGTCAAAAAATGAAAATTCAATCAATTTTTGCCTCGCCAGAAAAATTTGTCAAAATACACTAAAAAATTTTTAGCCAAGTATCAATTATTTTCCGTGTTTCTAGATATAATTTTAAACTTTTTTATATATTAACGAACAAAATTGTACAAAAATTAAGCGACTGCGCGTTACATTCAAATTGTCAAAAAATGAAAATTTAGTCAGTTTTTGCCTTGCCAGAAAAATTTGGCAAAATACACTAAAAATTTTCAGCCAAATATCAAGTATTTTCCGTGTTTCTAGATTTAATTTCAAACTTTTTCATATATTAACGAACAAAATTGTACAAAAAATAAGCGACTGTGCGTTACATTCAAATTGTCAGAAAATGAAAATTTAGTCAATTTTTGCCTTGCCAGAAAAATTTGGCAAAATACACTAAATAATTTTCAGCCAAAAATCAATTATTTCCTTGTTTCTAGATCAAATTTAAAACTTTCTCATATATTAACGAACAAAATTGTACAAAAATTAACCCAGTGCGCATTAGTTTCAACTTGTCAAAAAATGAAAATTCAATCAATTTTTGCCTCGCAAGAAAAATTTGGCAAAATACACTAAAAAATTTGCAGCCAAATATCAGTAATTTTCCGTGTTTTTACATCTAGTTTCAAACTCTTTCATATATTACCAAACAAATTTGTACAAAAATTAAGCGACTGCGCATTAGTTTCAACTTGTCAAAAAATGAAAATTATATCAATTTTCGCCTCGCCAGAAAAAATTTGCAAAAAATTATTTTAGCCAAAAATCAAATATTTTCCGTGTTTCTAAGTCTAATTTTAAACTTTTTTAAATATTAACGAACAAAATTGTACAAAAATTAAGCGACTGCGCGTTACATTCAAATTGTCAAAAAATGAATATTTAGTCAATTTTTGCCTTGCCAGAAAAATTTAACAAAATACAGTAAAAAATTTGCAGCCAAATATCAATTATTTTCCGTGTTTCTAGATCTAATTTCAAACTTTTTCATATATTAACAAACAAAATTGTACAAAAATTAAGCGACTACGCGTTACATTCAAATTGTCAAAAAATGAAAATTTAGTCAATATTTGCCTTGCCAGAAAAATTTGGCAAAATACACTAAAAAAATTTCAGCCAAATATCAAGCATTTTCCGCGTTTCTAGATCTAATTTCAAACTTTTTTATATATTAACGAACAAAATTGTACAAAACTTAACCCAGTGCGCATTAGTTTCAATTTGTCAAAAAATGAAAATTCAATCAATTTTTGCCTCGACAGAAAAATTTGGCAAAATACACTTAAAAAATTTTCAGCCAAATATCAAGTATTTTCCGTGTTTCTAGATCTAATTTCAAACTTTTTCATATATTAACGAACAAAATTGTACAAAACTTAACCTAGTGCGCATTAGTTTCAACTTGTGAAAAAATGAAAATTCAATGCATTTTTGCCTCGCAAGAAGTATTTGGCAAAATACACTAAAAAATTTTCATCCAAATATCAATTATTTTTCGTGTTTCTAGATCTAATTTCAAACTTTTTCATATATTAACGAACAAAATTGTACAAAAAATAAGCGACTGCGCGTTACATTCAAATTGTCAAAAAATGAAAAACTAGTCAATTTTTGCCTTGCCAGAAAAATTTGGCAAAATACACTAAAAAATTTTCAGCCAAATATCAAGTATTTTCCGTGTTTCTAGATCTAATTTTAAACTTTTTCATATATTAACGAACAAAATTGTACAAAACTTAACCCAGCGCGCATTAGTTTCAATTTGTCAAAAAATGAAAATTCAATCAATTTTTGCCTCGCCAGAAAAATTTGTCAAAATACACTAAAAAATTTTTAGCCAAGTATCAATTATTTTCCGTGTTTCTAGATATAATTTTAAACTTTTTCATATATTAACGAACAAAATTGTACAAAAATTAAGCGACTGCGCGTTACATTCAAATTGTCAAAAAATGAAAATTTAGTCAGTTTTTGCCTTGCCAGAAAAATTTGGCAAAATACACTAAAAATTTTCAGCCAAATATCAAGTATTTTCCGTGTTTCTAGATTTAATTTCAAACTTTTTCATATATTAACGAACAAAATTGTACAAAAAATAAGCGACTGTGCGTTACATTCAAATTGTCCGAAAATGAAAATTTAGTCAATTTTTGCCTTGCCAGAAAAATTTGGCAAAATACAGTAAACAATTTTTAGCCAAATATCAAGTATGTTCCGTGTTTCTAGATCTAATTTCAAACTTTTTCATATATTAACGAACAAAATTGTACAAAACTTAACCCAGTGCGCATTAGTTTCAACTTGTCAAAAAATGAAAATTCAATCAATTTTTGCCTCGACAGAAAAATTTGGCAAAATACACTAAAAAATTTTCAGCCAAATATCAAGTATTTTCCGTGTTTCTAGATCTAATTTCAAACTTTTTTATATATTAACGAACAAAATTGTACAAAACTTAACCCAGTGCGCATTAGTTTCAATTTGTCAAAAAATGAAAATTCAATCAATTTTTGCCTCGACAGAAAAATTTGGCAAAATACACTTAAAAAATTTTCAGCCAAATATCAAGTATTTTCCGTGTTTCTAGATTTAATTTCAAACTTTTTCATATATTAACGAACAAAATTGTACAAAACTTAACCTAGTGCGCATTAGTTTCAACTTTTGAAAAAATGAAAATTCAATGCATTTTTGCCTCGCAAGAAGTATTTGGCAAAATACACTAAAAAATTTTCATCCAAATATCAATTATTTTTCGTGTTTCTAGATCTAATTTCAAACTTTTTCATATATTAACGAACAAAATTGTACAAAAAATAAGCGACTGCGCGTTACATTCAAATTGTCAAAAAATGAAAAACTAGTCAATTTTTGCCTTGCCAGAAAAATTTGGCAAAATACACTAAAAAATTTTCAGCCAAATATCAAGTATTTTCCGTGTTTCTAGATCTAATTTCAAACTTTTTCATATATTAACGAACAAAATTGTACAAAACTTAACCCAGCGCGCATTAGTTTCAATTTGTCAAAAAATGAAAATTCAATCAATTTTTGCCTCGCCAGAAAAATTTGTCAAAATACACTAAAAAATTTTTAGCCAAGTATCAATTATTTTCCGTGTTTCTAGATATAATTTTAAACTTTTTCATATATTAACGAACAAAATTGTACAAAAAATAAGCGACTGTGCGTTACATTCAAATTGTCAGAAAATGAAAATTTAGTCAATTTTTGCCTTGCCAGAAAAAATTGGCAAAATACACTAAATAATTTTCAGCCAAAAATCAATTATTTCCTTGTTTCTAGATCAAATTTAAAACTTTCTCATATATTAACGAACAAAATTGTACAAAAAATAAGCGACTGCGCGTTACATTTAAATTGTCAAAAAATGAAAATTTAGTCAATTTTTGCCTTGCCAGAAAAATTTGGCAAAATACACTAAAAAATTTTTAGCCAAGTATCAATTATTTTCCGTGTTTCTAGATATAATTTTAAACTTTTTCATATATTAACGAACAAAATTGTACAAAAATTAAGCGACTGCGCGTTACATTCAAATTGTCAAAAAATGAAAATTTAGTCAGTTTTTGCCTTGCCAGAAAAATTTGGCAAAATACACTAAAAATTTTCAGCCAAATATCAAGTATTTTCCGTGTTTCTAGATTTAATTTCAAACTTTTTCATATATTAACGAACAAAATTGTACAAAAAATAAGCGACTGTGCGTTACATTCAAATTGTCAGAAAATGAAAATTTAGTCAATTTTTGCCTTGCTAGAAAAATTTGGCAAAATACACTAAATAATTTTCAGCCAAAAATCAATTATTTCCTTGTTTCTAGATCAAATTTAAAACTTTCTCATATATTAACGAACAAAATTGTACAAAAAATAAGCGACTGCGCGTTACATTTAAATTGTCAAAAAATGAAAATTTAGTCAATTTTTGCCTTGCCAGAAAAATTTGGCAAAATACACTAAAAAATTTTCAGCCAAATATCAATCATTTTCGATGTTTCTAGATCTAATGTTAAACTTTTTCATATATTAACGAACAAAATTGTACAAAAATTAAGCGACTGCGCGTTACATTCAAATTGTCAAAAAATGAATTTTAGTCAATTTTTGCCTTGCCAGAAAAATTTGGCAAACTACACAAAAAATTTTCAGCCAAATATCAAGTATTTTCCGTGTTTCTAGATTTCATTTCAAACTTTTTCATATATTAACGAACAAAATTGTACAAAAAATAAGCGACTGCGCGTTACATTTAAATTGTCAAAAAATGAAAATTTAGTCAATTTTTGCCTTGCCAGAAAAATTTGGCAAAATACACTAAAAAATTTTCAGCCAAATATCAAGTATTTTCCGTGTTTCTATATCTAATTTCAAACTTTTTCATATAATAACAAACGAAATTGTACAAAAATGAACCTAGTGCGCATTAGTTTCAACTTGTCAAAAAATGAAAATTCAATGCATTTTTGCCTTGCAAGAAGTATTTGGCAAAATACTCTTAAAAAAATTTCAGCCAAATATTAGTTATTTTCCGTGTTTCTAGATCTATTTTCAAACTTTTTCATATATTAACGAACAAAATTGTACAAAAAATAAGCGACTGCGCGTTACATTTAAATTGTCAAAAAATGAAAATTTAGTCAATTTTTGCCTTGCCAGAAAAATTTGGCAAAATACACTAAAAAATTTTCAGCCAAATATCAATTATTTTCCGTGTTTCTAAATCTAATTTTAAACTTTTTCATATATTAACGAACAAAATTGTACAAAAAATAAGCGACTGCGCGTTACATTCAAATTGTCAAAAAATGAAAATTTAATCAATTTTTGCCTTTCCAGAAATATTTAGTAAAATACACTAAACAATTTTTAGTCAAATATCAATTGTTTCTATAGTTTTAGATCTAATTTTATGCTTTTTCATCTATTAACGAACAAAATTGAACATAAATTGTGCAACTTTAACAAGCTGAAACAAATGCGCAGTAGGTTAATTTTGGATCAATTTTGTTTGTTAATAGCTAAAAAAGTTTGAAATTAGGTCTAGAGACACGGAAAATAAATGATATTTGGCTGAAAATTTTTTACTGTATTTTGCCAAATTTTTCTGGCAAGGCAAAAATTGACTAAATTTTCATTTTTTGACAATTTGAATGTAACGCGCAGTCGCTTAATTTTTGTACAATTTTGTTCGTTAATATATAAAAAAGTTGGAAATTAGATCTCGAAACACGAAAAATAATTAATATTTGACTGAAAATTTTTAAGTGTATTTTGCCAAATCTTTCTGGCAAGGTAAAAATTGACTAAATATTCATTTTTTGACAATTTGAATGTAACGCGCAGTCGCCTAATTTTTGTACAATTTTGTTTGTTAATATATAAAAAAGTTTGAAATTTGATCTAGAAACACGGAAAATAACTGATATTTGACTGAAAATTTTTTAGTGTATTTTGCTAAAATTTTCTGGTAAGGCGAAAATTGATTGAATTTTCATTTTTTGACAAGTTGAAACTAATGCACACTGGGTTAATTTTTGTACAATTTTGTTAGTTATAATATGAAAAAGTTTGAAATTAGATCGAAAAACACGGAAAATAATTGATATTTGGCTGAAAATTTTTTACTGTATTTTGCCAAATTTTTCTGGCAAGGTAAAAATTGACTAAATATTCATTTTTTGACAATTTGAATGTAACGCGCAGTCGCTTAATTTTTGTACAATTTTGTTCGTTAATATATAAAAAAGTTTGAAATTAGATCTAAAAACACGGAAAATAATTGATATTTGGCTGAAAATTTTTTAGTGTATTTTGCCAAATTTTTCTGGCAAGGTAAAAATTGACTAAATATTCATTTTTTGACAATTTGAATGTAACGCGCAGTCGCTTAATTTTTGTACAATTTTGTTCGTTAATATATAAAAAAGTTTGAAATTAGATCTAGAAACACGGAAAATAATTGATATTTGGCTAAAAATTTTTTAGTGTTTTTTGCAAATTTTTTCTGGCGAGGCGAAAATTGACGGAATTTTAATGTTTTGTCAAGTTTTAACTAATGCGCAGTCGATTAATTTTTGTACAATTTTGTTTGGTAATATATGAAAAAGTTTGAAATTAGATCTAGAAACACGGAAAATAACTGATATTTGACTGAAAATTTTGTAGTGTATTTTGCTAAAATTTTCTTGTGAGACGAAAATTGATTGAATTTTCATTTTTTGACAAGTTGAAACTAATGCGCACTGGGTTAATTTTTGTACAATTTTGTTTGTTAATATATGAAAAAGTTTACAATTAGATCTAGAAACACGGAAAATACTTGATATTTGGCTGAAAATTTTTTAGTGTATTTTGCCAAATTTTTCTGGCAAGGCAAAAATTGACTAAATTTTCATTTTTTGACAATTTGAATGTAACGCGCAGTCGCTTAATTTTTGTACAATTTTGTTCGTTAATCTATGAAAATGTTTGAAATTAGATCTAGAAATGTGGAAAATAATTGATATTTGACTGAAAATTTTTAAGTGTATTTTGCCAATAATTTCTGGCAAGGCATAATTATGAAGAAATGTTCCCATATGTATAATAAACGGACAAAATTATTGTTTTAGTTAGGTAATGTTTTAACATTTCAAATTTTTTTTCAGTTTTTTTGCGTAAATTGATATTTTCCTTTTTAATATTATCCGAATGTTTTTATTAGGGGTGGTTTTCACGTGTTGATATTTTTTGTTATTAATTTACAAAGTTAGGGTGTATATTTCTGAGTATGTTTTACTCTTTCAGATGGTGATTAGATTTTTTTTTTGAACGAATTTTTATTTTTTTAATAATTTTGTCAGAATATCATCCTTTAGGGTGGTTTTCATGGGTTGATCATTTTTTTTATTAATTCAAATAATTAAATTGTATATTTTTGAGTATGATCAACCATTTTCGATTTTGATTAGATTTTGTTGTTCAAATTGATTGTTGTGCCCCTTTCTGCTACTACCTGTCGTACATTTTAATTTTTGTTATCTTAATATCTCAATTTTTTTTTTGTGTAATTAAAGTTTTATTTTTTTAATTGTTAATTTTGTGGTAGATAAATATTTTATTTTTATTTGGATTTAATTAGTTTACTTTTAAATTTAATTTTATTAATTGTAACATTTTGTTCTTAAGAAATGAAATAATTATGCTTTCAATAATGATCAGAATTGATTAATCAATTATTTTTGTTTAAACTTTTGATTTTTGTACTGATATATTCTTTAAGTCAACAAGAGTGATTTGATTTTCGTGCGGAAAAGCACGTGACCTCCTCTGATTGGTGGTCAATCTGTGCAGATTAGTGGGCTTAAACAACTTACTTATTTTCGCTTTTTTTATTATTAATTTACCAATTTTTAAAGATTGTGCAAGTGCAATCTGATTGAGGAGGCATCCATTAATCATTTGCAATAATTTTGAACTCATTTTATATTGTTGTTTTGCTTTGGGTTGACGGAATTCAGTTCTTTATGTTTTCTTTTAGAAATTAACTATTTATTTCTTTGTATATTGTCTGGCTTCTTTAAAACAATAAGTTTTATCATAATAAGTCGTTTAGGAATTTAGATTTTTGCTTTTTTACATATTTTCCAGCAAAACACATAATATGGACTTGCAGTTTAAGAAAAAGATTTGTTGTTTGTCTAGAAGTTAATCGAGATAGCTTAGTTGGTTAGGTGTTAGGTTTTAGTTAGTTGCGTGCGGCGAACCCGGGTTCGATTCCCTGTCCCCCCAAATTTGTTTTTAAAAAATATCCTCATTATGTGAGGTTCTCGCAGTTAATTGTAGCAACAATTAATCTTAATTCGTTCACTTTTATAGTAATTTGTATTTTTAAAATTCTTTTTTAATTTATTAAATTTAAAAATTGTATTTATTAACTGAAATATAACTTTTATTAATTTTAAGCTACACATAACCTTTATGTGTAGTTTACAACCCAAGCTGTTCATTGTTTTTTGTATTTTGCTGTTTAGAATCGTTTATTTATTAAAAAATAATTTATTTTAGCGATTTGTGGCATTTTTTTTTGACGTAATTTTTCTGACGTGATTTACTTGACGTCGCGAAAAAACGTCATGTAATTTACGTCAAGCGCGTATGACATACATTTTATGTCATAAACTTTCGTATGGGTGGGTCTATTGTCATCCGTATAACGGGTGGACATCCTATCTTTGAAAAGGAGGACAATTTCCTCCCTTTCTTGCGCCAAAAGATCTGCCGGCGGGACGCTGGCAAGGACCTGAGCAGCACTCGCAGATACTGTCCTATAGGCAGAGATTATACGCTTGGTTATAATCCTTTGCACGGACAGTATCTTCTCCAAGATGGTCTTGCTTCTGTCTGTTCGCAGGGAGGGAGCCCACACTGGTGCTGCATAAAGCAGCTTTGAGTGGAACACACTCGCCACCCATCTCCTTTTCTTTTCAAAAGGCCCACCGACGTTCGGCATTATACGGGCTAAATTTAGTGCACATTCTGCAGCTTTATGGGAAGCCACAGCAATGTGGTGCTTAAAATTCAAAAACTTGTCGAGTTGTACACCAAGATACTTTATATGCGTGCTCCACTTGACCTCGAATCCGTCTACTTCGATCCGGGGAAGTTCGTAACCACGTCTGTCTGTGACCATGAGCGCTTCAGTTTTGTCCAGGGCCATTTGAAGGCCTCTGGCATCCAGCCAGCTCTTTGTTCGTCGCAGACATTCGTTTACCAAGATTCCGAGCTCTTCTGCAGTTTCGGCAGAGCATACGATACCAATTTGTCCTTTCCTTCCTTGGCTAGGTCCACTGCCTTTTGTATGGCATCTACTGTGGACAGGCCTTTACGGAAACCAAATTGGTAGTCGGATAGACTATTCTCTCCATTTAAGTGAAGATGCATCCTCTGCAGAACCATGTCCTCCAGAAGTTTGCCCATCGTATCTAACAGGCATATTCGCCTGTAAGATGAGACATTATCTAGAGGTTTGTTACCTTTTCTTAGGAGGACCAGCCTCTGTCGTTTCTAGTCCCGGAAGAACTCTCCTCTTCTTAGGCAATTGTTGAAGCAATCTAAGAGAATCTGGGGTGAAGCAACGATCACTTGTTTAAGTATCTCGTTACTTATCCCATCAATTCCAAGCGCCTTGCCTGGCTTCAATCTTCTGCCGGCTTGGTGGAGCTCTGCAAGAGTGAAGAGTTCCTCCTCACGGACTTGACAGTCACTCCAGTCCATCCTAGGCCATGGTTCTGCTGGTGGAAACAAGGCCCTGATTATTTGACGCACCCAATCGGGATTGTCCAGGCCGGGGGTCTTTTGCTTCGTTACCAATTTCTTGGTGACGATTTTATAGCCCAGACCCCATGGGTCCTTCTCGACATCCTCGATCAGGGTCTTCCAACACCTTCGCTGTGAAACTCGAATTTCCTTTCTGAGGATCCTCTTGGCCTCTATATATGCGTCCTTTAGCATAGGATCTCCCTTAGAGCGGGTGTATATCCTTCTTGCTCTGACGCATGCTTTTCGCAAAGAGGCCAGCTCCTCTGACCACCAGTATACATTACGTCTTCTGGGAGTGGTACTTCTACGACGCGGCATTGACGCGTCGCATGCGGCGATTATCATGTTCATCACCGGCCGCACCTCCCCATCCAGATTATTCGGTCTCTTCACCCATCCAAGTTCCTCAATGAGACGGGATTCTTCAAGAGACCGACCGAATTTTTCGACGTCTAGTTTCTTAATGTTCCACCTAGGGCCTTTCTTACAGGAAGCAACCAGCTTGTTTGCTCTAGGTGTGTCTCCTCCTAAGACTGAAAACTTAATATACTGGTGATCACTTTCGGTATGATCCTCAGAGACGTGCCAGTCTGTAATGCGCTTGTTTAAGAGAGATGTTGTTATCGTTAGATCGATAATTGATCCGATATTATGGTCACTCCTAAACGTCCATTTATGGCCCTGGTTAACAACCATTAGATTGTTCCTGGAGACCATTTCTGCTATTAGAATTCCTCTATTGTCGAGCCTTGTCTCGCCCCAGTCTGGCGACTTCGCATTGAAGTCGCCTGTGACGAGAACATCCAGCCTGGATTCTCGCAGGCTCGACTCGAGTTCGTCTATCTCCGCTTCGAAGGTTGTCAGTGGGTCGTTGGGTGAGAAGTAGCAGCTATACATGCGTATACCTGAAATTTCCACCCACACGAACCCACTGCTCGTCTCCAGGAACTTGTCTACCCTCAAATCGGGATTGTAGACCTGAATGGCTGCCCTACCCGATGAATCCTGGTACCAGCAGGCGAGATCATTTCTTTTGTTCTGCTTACTACAGAACAGAACGTCGATCCCCTCCTGAGGGGCTGTCACCAGCATCAGGTCCTGGGCTTTCTTCGCTGTGTGCAGGTTAACCTGCAAAAACTTTAGGCTTTTGCCTTTTTAAGCTTCTGTAGTTCCTGCTTGTACACCGGGCAGGCGTTGCTACCAGTCCAATGTCCGAGGTCGGATTTTCCCAAGTCCGAGCACGTTATACACTTTGGCTCGTTTTCGTGTTTACCGTGTCCGTATCCTAAACACTTTTGGCACCTCGGGACTTCGACGTGTTGCCTAATTGCTGCATTAATCCAGCCAACCCGGACTTTGCCTATCTTCAGGAGAGTATCACACTCTCCTTCTGGTAGGCGGACCAATGCCATCTTCATTCCGCCAAAACGCGAGATAAGGCGACACGTCAGGTCCGGATAGGCGTTCTCAAGCTTAGCCCTTAGAGCAGTAACAACGTCCTCTTCCGTGGTTGTCTCGTCGAGATCTCGGATCTCGACGGTTTTTTTGTTCATTAGGGCGGACACTTCCGCCTTATTCTGCAATACCGCAGTAAGAGCTTCAGCAAGTTCTGAGGTCTTTCCTCCCTTTTTTACGACAATGAGGACCTCTTTCTTGATGGTCCTTCTGACTTTAAGTACCTCTGCGCCGAACTGGTCCGGATTAATGGACGATTTCATGGCGCGGAGTATCTCGTCGTAGGCTTCCGAAGACTCTGCTGAGATTTTGACGGCCTCCGTCATCCTCGGCTTAGAAGATATTTTCTTCTCCGCCAATTGGATCTTTCTCTCAGCAGCCTTCTTTTCCTTGGCCTCTTTCTTCTTATCTCTGACGGGTATAAAGCCGTCGCTCTCCATAGGAGCTGACCCTAGTGCCACATCTGCATAGGTCCTGGCAGGAGGTTTTGCCGGAGCAGTAATCTGCTCTTTCGGTTTCCCCCTCTCCAGATTCGCTGCAACTGGGGCCCTGCGTCTAAGTTTCTTTTCCCGTTCTATCGAACGAATAGCATCTGGGCTGTCCCCCTCGATACGCGGGCGCTTTTTTTCTACTCCTATTTTTTCCTGAGGACCATTCTTCGCGGACGTTTTTGCCGACTTCTGGGTCGGCATTTGGACAAATCGCAAATTTTTGCTGATTTTATCAAAAACGTCCGCTAGGTCTTGGATGCCTTTTTGGACCTCCTTTTTTATATTTTTTTGGGTTCCGATGCCCTTTTTTATGACCTCGAAGATCTTTGGAACACCGGCCAACTCGTTGGCGATAATTTCCAAAAATCTCGTATTCGACATAAATTGGTCATCGATCTCCATACTATTTTCGGCTGTACTAGACAGCAAGTGAGATTGGCTCTCTCCAGAATCCTTGAAGCCAGCGTTGGCCATCGGGGCTTTCACCCGATCGAAACCCACAGCAGGACCACCCTCGGAAGAGGGGCCTGCCTGGGGTAGTGTGTTTTGATCCGCACTTTCCATTTTTACTAGTTTGGTGTCGTTGGTCAGACCGAACAGACAACCGGTCCATCGGGCGCCAACCCTGGATCGAGGCTACTCCACACCAACTTAGAGAAACCAAGAAGGCAGGAGTGTCCCATTCCTGCCAGAACCCATGTCGTCCACAGCTGACAAAGATGGTTAGCCCCCATTTGGAATCCGAATTAACATCATCCGCACAGGATAGCTAGTGCACAGGTTCGAAAAACGGTGACTACCCGAATTAACGGGGTCCCGTTCATTCCCCTGTGCCCAAACTCGCCAGGCATCGGGAGTCGATAAGTCCTGGGAAGAGCCGAACAGCTCGTCCAGTGATGGCGTCCGAAGGACAAGCGCCTGGCCGGTCCTAAGCCCCCTCAGCACGACAAGGTGACACCACGAGGGGGTATATTACTATTATTATAAATAGTATTATATCAATCAATGGTCGTAAAGCTTGTTCCTATAGCTTGTGTCGGTAGATTTGTCAGCCACACAGGATATCGCAAAAAAAAAAAATTACTTCGGCACAATTCAGATTTTTTATGCAGCCAATATTGCGCCAGTATTGGCAGTCGGTACAGCCTTAGTACCGCCAGACAGTACCAAACGTAGTTATCATCCCAGAGTTATGCCAGTACTGCGCCAGACCTCGCTGCCAGTACCGCGCCGACAATGCCAGTATTGGCGCAGTACTCAGCCGATGCTTAATTTCCTCTTGGGTGTTCTCCTTGTGTTCTCACTTTCCATTAGGAAAAGACATAACTGGTACACAAGTAGTGGGGTTATGTATCGCTTATGTTATGTCGAGTGAATAACTTGATCCTGTCACATTTTGCTCACCACTTCACCGTCACCTAAAACCCGTAAAATTAATATAAATACAAAATTTGCCTCGATTGGCATTTCAATGTAATCTCTGCGTTTGTTTTTTTTAAAAAAGCAGTTGTTATGGACGCGAAAGCCCGGAAATTCGATCTATTTTATTGAATTACTGATTATTGATGTTTTCTGCGAGCAAGAGTAGCGCATGCGCGTAGAATATAATATTATCCGCGAATATATCAAATACCAATAATTTTAAGTAAGAGAAATTATCTTATAAACATAAATTATTTCAACATGGATAATTTCCATTAATAATTTACTAATTTTATAAATCATTCACTCTATAAATTTTTTTATTCAATTTAACTTTTAATTTATTTAAGAAAAAAATTTAAATTAATAACCAAACAAGTGAAATAAAAAAAATTAAAATTAAACTTTTATCTTACAGAGAATGCAGTTATAAATAAATAAGCAATATATAATAAAAGACTTTATTTTAAAATTATTTTTAATTAGTCATAACAACGAAAATTTGGTCGAGCCAACCAAATTAACCAACCACAAACATAAACGTAATGCCTTTTCTGATCAGATCATGGAAGACAGTCGTTAGGAATCTCGGGAAAACTGCTGGCGAGTTTGATAATCCATACGGCATCTTAATGAATTGATACTATCCATATGGTAGACCACGCGTTTGCGTAGATTTTCGTAAAATAAATCGCAAATTAGAAAAGGCCAGATTTTCATTGCCGTTAGTGGATGATGTTTTAAATAAGCTTCAGAGTACTGTAATTGATTTAAAAAATGGGTTTTTTCATGTGATGGTGTCAAAGGAAAACAGAAAATATATATCTTTTCTTTTAGCTACTTCTAATTTACTCGCGTACTCGGATGGACAAGGTTCTATTTCTTTTCTTTCTAGCCACGTTTCGATTTGTTTATCAACGATTTCTAATTCTACCGGTGCTAATCTCATCGGTCTGTTAAACACGGGTTCACTATCTTTGAAAACTATTTTTAACTTAACATCAGTCGACTTTATTTTATCGGGTTTATAATTTTCGACTAAATCTTTGACTTCATTTCGAATTTCGTCTCTAAGTATATGACTAACATCGATTATATGGTTCTTGTTTAAATCAATACATGTTAAAAAAACAGTAGGATTAATTTTCTTAATGATAACAATTTTGGGCCCAATGGAAACTTTGGCTTGAGAAGTGATATCGTTTTCTATAGCCGCATTGACAGGCGCATTGCCGTCAGGAATAACATAAACAGTTAGAGGAAATTCCTCATCGGCGACCTTAATGATATTTTAAAAAATCCCAAAGGTTTAATTCCATCATAACCTATACATACTAATAAAATGTCAGTTGAACGCAAAGTCAACTTTTGACTTTTGCCAATATATTTGTAAACATGTTCCTGAATAAAATTAACCATACTTCCCATATCTAAGTAACCTTCAATTAAAACGTTACCCAAGTAGCACGTAATATTACGTGAGTATCGCAGTAATATTACATTCAACATTGGTAATATTACGGGTTGATGTTACAGTAATATTACTGTAACATTAAAATGTCCGCGTCAAGGTAATATTACAGGGTAACGTTGAGGTAATATTACGTAGTAATATTACAAAGAAATATGGAGTTAATATTACAGTAATATTACAAATCTCCTTGTAATATTACATTAATATTACAAATCTCCTTGTAATATTACATTAATATTACAAATATCTAGTACAATATGTAGAAGACTTTCTAAAATATATTCTAAGAGCTAAGTAGCCGAGTGGTTTAAGGCATCTACCTACATGGTCAGCTTACAAGGGTTCAAGACTCAGTCCCCCAAAATTTTTTATGCATTATATTTAATTGTAATATTACTATAATGTCACTGTAATATTACTGTAATATTACTTTGCAACATTACTGTAATATCACTTTGTAACAATACCTCAATATTACCTTGTAATATTACCTTGACGCGGACATTTTAATGTCACAGTAATATTACTGTAACATCAACCTGTAATATTACTAATATTGAATGCAATATTACTGCGATACTTACGTAATATTACGTGCTACTTGGGTAGCTATTTCGTAATTTTTATGTAATTTAGTATCTTTAGTTACAGTTACGAGATTGACATTCGTGGTTTTATTGTTATCCAACTTTGACTTACTACTTTCCGTTTCTGTACAATTACGTGAGGTGTGGCTAAATTTATTACAATTGAAGCATTTCTTACCTATACTGAGAAAAATGTTTAGTCATAGCAACAAAAATTTGGTTGAGCCAACCAAATTATTTGGTTGTTATTTAATCAACCAAACTATTTGGTTGAGACAACTAAATTATTTGGTTCAGTGTTGTTTGTTAGCATAACAAAAACTTTTGGTTGTCACAACTATATTTTTTTATTCGGGATAACAAAAATTTTGGTTGTCATAAAAAAAAAATTATTTGGGAGCTAACTAACCCAGGTGCGAATTTTCGGTCGGCCAATACATATAATTACATAATTCACATGTTATAAATTTAATTACACAACTATAATCAGATAAGAATGTAGAAATTTCATATTAATGAAAACCTAAAACAGAAAAATTTCATTAGTCATAAAGGTTCGAACCCGGGTTTTCCAGCTGCCAGTCCAGTAGGCTAAACACCTTTTTTTTTTTTTTAATTTATTTTTTTTAAATAACATCATCCTTATACATCTTCAAGTCGGCGAAAACAAATGAAACAACGCCGTAACAATATTAACGGTTAAAAGGCTATATGTCGAACGTACCATAGTGGCACTCGGGTCACAAGGACCAACTCGTCAACTAAATATAACATTCTATATACTTGATTACTCTACCTTTCTCTCTTTTAATTTTACTTAAATCATTACGATAAGTTCCTCTGTCTATTTTTTACCACTAATACTCGAGAAAAATGAAAATTTGATTTTCGTGAAAAACTCAAGATTAATTTGTAGGCTAACCACCAGCCCATGAGAGATATGAAGGACCAATATGGAATAAACCTTATAGCTAGACAGTTCAGTAACAGACACCGTTGGCTCAACTATCAGACCCAGGTTCGGCCGACCGTCTGGTATTGTTTTTTATTTAGATTTTATTTATATTACACAGGTTTACATTGAAATTGCCAATTCAGCAATTTCAATTTTTTTCGATTATTTTGAGTGTTTTAAGCTAAAAAAAATTTATTTTAATTTTTTTCCTTCGTGCAGTTTCGCTGTACATGAAAATTAAGGTGTTTCGTGCTCAGAGTTCACTTAAACAGTTCTAGAAAAGCAGCATCTTTTTCAATTCAAATAAATAATAAGTCATTTTAAAGATAATTAAATTACCTTTAAAATGACCTATTATTCGTTGAAAAAAAATAAAAAATGGCTGAGTTATAGAGAACCAAAGTCAAAGTTTTATGACAATTTTTGTAATTTTCAGTTGTTTGGATCTTTTCTGTTAATTTTTTTTAAACCAAAACAATGGAAAAGTAAAAATATTGTAGGCCTCAATGATAGTATATTCTATTAGGAAAATTTTGAGCTTGGTTGGATCAAAAACAGATAAAAAATGGTAACTCTACTTTAAATTATATTAAAAAATATTTTTTCAAAAATTTAAGTAATAGTGTTTTTTTAAGTTTAAACCTGAATTAATTATAATGAATTTAAATTAATTCAATTTAAAGAGACAGGTTTTGGTCTAGAAATTATATTCTTACTATACTGTTAAAAACTTGGAGAATTAACGATTGCTGGATTTTGGAGTTAAATTTTTGGAGTTAAAAATCAACACCAAAAGGGAGGTGAACCTATGCGTGTCATTATAAAGAAGAGTAGGTACTTTAGATTTAGATTTTGTTTCACACCTAAAAGTAAAAATCGAATATTTAGAAAGAATATCTGTTAAACCCGATACTTGCAGTTCATTTTTATTGAATGCTTTGTATTTTTCAACCAAGTTGTTCATTTTTTCAGCGTAGGTTATACTTCTGTCTTTACTCTTCTTGATTCGTGTTTTGTAGAAAACATCAAATTAGTACTAATTTTTAGTTTGGTTTGGGTCAAACTCAAATCTACTAAAATCGGCTTCCTAAAATTTAAATATTGTCTATATACTCTTAAAACAAATTTCTCGGAGGTGTTTTATTTTGTCCCATTTTTTTCACAACTTCTTGGGCAATAACAAAAGTCCAGACTACGCTGAAAAAATCAACATCTTGGTTGAAAAATACAAAGCGTTCGGTAAGCATGAACTGCAAGTATTAATTTTAACAGACATTCATTTCCATTATTTAATTTCGAATTTTAGGTGCGAATATGACGATCAAAATGCTTTTCCTGTTCAGCCACTTGAATTTCTTCCCAAAAAATTTAGGAGCCGAGAGCGATGAACAAGGTGAGCGCTTTCATCAGGATATGAGTGAAATCGAAGATAGGTACAAAGGCTTTTGGGATAAATCTATGA
This sequence comes from Ganaspis brasiliensis, assembly GCA_037103525.1. Taxonomy (NCBI): domain Eukaryota; kingdom Metazoa; phylum Arthropoda; class Insecta; order Hymenoptera; family Figitidae; genus Ganaspis; species Ganaspis brasiliensis. The sequence goes on along the minus strand of JAZKLR010000462.1, from coordinate 556,405 downwards.
TGGCGGATTACTGTTGGTTCCTGATACGCGAAGATCAGAACAAAAACAAGCGTAAGAGTACGAACAGAAATTCTTTTCCTAACATCGACAACGAAAATGTACAGGCGCACCAAGCCAGGAAAATCAGTCGACGAAATCAAAAGTAGGATGAATATCATTTCTAGACCGAAAACTCTCTTTTTAAGTTTATTTAATTGTTCATTTTAATTTATTCAGACTTAAACTAAAAAAAAACACTAATATTTTAATTTTTGAATAAAGATTTTTTAATATAATTTAAAGTAGAGTTACCATTTTTTATCTGTTTTTGATCCAACCAAGCTCAAAATTTTCCTAATAGAATATACTATCATTGAGGCCTACAATATTTTTACTTTTCCATTGTTTTGGTTTAAAAAAAATTAACAGAAAAGATCCAAACAACTAAAAATTACAAAAATTGTCATAAAATTTTGACTTTGGTCCTCTATAACTCAGAGATTTTTTATTCTTTTTCAACAAATAATAGGTCATTTTAAAGGTAATTTAATTATCTTTAAAATGACCTATTATTTATTTAAATTGAAAAAGATGCTGCTTTTCTAGAACGGTTTAAGTGAACTCTGAGCACGAAACACCTTAATTTTCATGTACAGCGAAACTGCACGAAGGAAAAAAATTAAAATAAATTTTTTTTAGCTTAAAACACTTAACATAATCGAAAAAAATTAAAATTGCTCAATTGGCAAAAAAGAGTTTTCAATTTGTAAACCTGTGTTATTATCGGCAGCTTAATTACAAACTAATCACCAATTTTTTTTTAATAATTATTTGGTTGTCACAACTAAATTATGTTTGGATGTCACAACCAATTTCTGCTTGGTTGTCACAACCAAATTATGTTTGGTTGTCACAACTAAATTATGTTTGGTTCAACCAAATAAAAGCAATAAAATAATATGGTTGTCCTAAACAACTTGATGTGTTACGCCAACCAAATCGTTTTGTTATACCAATCAAAATATTGTTGTTACAACCAACAATGGTCAACTAAAAAATATTGTTGGTAAAACTAAACCTTTTTTCTGAGTGTAGTAATTAAATTTTTTTTTGGATAACTAATATTTTAAGCAATAGAAGAATTAAACACTTTTGAAATTATAAGTACACCGCACTCTCTTTATATGAAGGTTCGAAATATGACATTCTGCGAATAAGAAGAAAGGGGAATTAGAGTTGAGCGTCCAGCAGGTAGGGGCAAAAACGTAAGAGGGGTTGCAAAGCACAATGCGTTTCGAGCGTTTGTTTACAATTCGCTATACAACAAAAAGTGAGTTTTTTTTATATACAATCGTACGGAAAAATTTCAGTAATGTAATATTATTATTACTATTATAATATTTTTTTTTTTATTATATTATTATTATTATTATTATTATTATTATTAATATTCTTTATTCAAATTTTATTAGAATTATTATTATAACTTTTTTTTTTTTTTTTTTTACAAAACAAGTTTATTATTATTATTATATTACTATTTTTATAAATAGTATTATACAATTCAGATTTTCTATGCAGCCAATATTGCGCCAGTATTGGCAGTCGGTACAGCCTTAGTACCGCCAGACAGTACCGAACGTAGTTATCATACCAGAGTTATGCCAGTACTGCACCAGACCTCGCTGTCAGTACCGCGCCGACATTGCCAGTATTGGCGCAGTACTCAGCCGATGCTTAATTTCGTCTAGAGTAACAATGGCTCTTTTCTTTTACATATGTACTGGTGAAGACCGTAGGTTAAGAAGAAACCGAAGAAGAAACATATTTGTTTATTTAAAACTTAATATTCACTTTCGTTGCATAAATTGTAAACTTCATTGTATATAATTATAATTGATAAAAGAAACATCTAGTATAGAATCTTTTAGTATAGAAATATACCGTATCGCTTAAACTGTTAATAAAAAATTCTAAAAAAAAGTGTTTTTCTTAGGAAAGAGTTCGGTTGACACAGACACCCGTGAATAAAATAAAGGGTGTACTTTTTAAAGCTATGTATAAATAAATGTTTGTTATATATGTGTGTTACGAAAAAAAAGAAGAGGCAATCAATCTAGCTCGAAATACGGTTGAAAATAACTTTTGAAATAAAACTGACATTTTAATTGCTACAATGTAAAATTGCAATTCTAGAATGTAATTCTTCACCTAAATATATAAAAAGCTTTCAATTTGTATAGGTTTTAAAATTTACAAAAATGTCAAGATATCCCACCTCTCAAACACGTTTAATGTAAAATATACTACACAAATTTTCTCAGTGTAGTAGATTTTTCTACTTAAAGTGATTCAATGGGCCTTAACGATATTTTGTCATTGAAACTACTACACTAAATAATAGATTTTACTACATAAAGTTATTTAATATGCTTCAACGACATTTTTGTAGTAGAGTGAACAACTAAATGTAGTTCATATGACCCGGAAAATGTAGTAAAATTCAAGTAAAAACAACTATTTAAAGTAGTAAAATGAAATTGTTTACTATTATTTATTATTATTAAGACACATTTTTCCTTCCTCTCCCCTGCTATTTTTGTTTACTGCCGCTTTATATTATTTCATTACTATATTCCTAACAGAGAAAAATCTCTAAACGTTGGGTAATGAACGCTCGACCCTAACATTCAACAGCCGCACAGTAGTCTGAAATGGAAAAGTAGGTGGACAAAACCCCAAAAATCAAAGTTGTCAAATCGGTCTCAATACTGCATGCACATATTCTGGAAAGACTTATGAAAAGATCCCTTTACTATAGAGACGAAACAATAGCTTCTTAGATGACCTGTCCGACTTACGAAGCCGCGCTTCCATGTTTACGTGAGCGACCACGGAATGTCAGGCTTTACTTCAGAAGATGCTAGCAAGCGAGGTTTTGAACGTTTTTAACAATTTTTTTTTTTTGAATAACAGGAAAAATTGTAAACTTTCAGCCTGTTATTTTAACATTTGACGATTTTTAGTTTTTAACTGTTAAAATCATCAACTTCGATAAGCATATTTAGAAACTAATTATATGAAACTTAAAAACTGCACAAAACATAATATTAAAAAATCCTATTAGGTTTTCTGATTACTGAACAACTGAACTAAGTGTACATACAAGAGGCTTGACCAACTTTGGCCAACTTTGTCAGATAAGTGAGTTTAACATTCGCGCTATCGAATCCTTTTTTGTAACGCGGACTACCGATTACTGCCCAGAGTAGACACAGCGTTTATTTATTTGTATATTGCAAAATAGACTTAAAATCATCAATGTTTTTTACTATAATTGTTGTGTGTTAACTAATAATATATTTTACTAATATTTTTATTTTTGCGTAGGATGTGAAAACCTGCATTCAGGTACCCTGTAGCCCGTACTACAGGGTTATGCGGGGGTGGCGATGTTCTGCCGACCCGCTAAAAACACACCCTTATTTGGGGACCTTAAGACCACTCCCGGCTAGCACTTTTCGCGCGTATCGCCATCGGGAGTAGTCTTATATCCCCTCCTCTGTCGCCTAAGCGACTTTCTCCCTTATTCTACGGGGACCTCCATTCTTTGGCGACCATCGAGGTCTTTGACCCTCATAACATAATGTATGAAGGTCTCGATGGTTCGCCAATCCTCGGGAGAGCGAGTCATAAGCGGGATCATGTTCTCCGGTGTAACCTTGCGATTAACACCCGTAAACATAACCTGCCTCTCCGCGTCCTAACGCTTACAGCTGAAGAGTGTGTGCTCTGGTTCGTCCACTGGGAACTTGCAGTACACACACTCGGAGCTAACGACTTTTTTAAATCGCTCCAGATAGGAGCCGAAACACCCGTGCCCTGTGAAAGCTTGGGTTAAATAGTAGGAAACCACTCCGTGCTTCCTACTTATCCAGGTGGCGAGTGTAGGTATCAGCCAATACGTCCATCGGCCTGTCTCCTCCCCGCTCCATCGTTCTTGCCATCTGTCAACGAGTCTGCTTCTCGCATCTCGGCGAATTTGGTCCTTGCTGGGTCTATTATCTTCCGTATTTGCGGAAGAATTTCTCTTCTTGAAAAGGAGAAAAACTTCCTCCCTTTCTTGTGCCAAAAGATCTGCCGGCGGGACGCAAAAGATCTGCCTGGCAAGGACCTGAGCAGCACACGTCGGTACTGTCCGATAGGCCGAAATAATACGTTTCGTAATAGTTCTCTGTGCGGACAGCACCCTTCTACAGATGGTCTTGCATCTGTCATTTCGCAGGGTCGGAGCCCATACAGGTGCTGCGTATAGCAGCTTTGAAAGGGCAACACTCGCCACCAGTCTCTTCTTTGCTTCAGAAGGCCCACCAATGTTCAGCATTAGACGAGCTAAACTTGCCGAACATTGTCCGGCCTTCTGACAAGCTACGGCTATATGGTGTTTCAAATTCAAAAATTTGTCGAGTTCAACACCTAAATATTTAATATGATTCCTCCATTGGACCTCGAATTCGTCTATCTGAATACCAGGGGCGGTATAACCACGTCTGTCTGTGACTAGCAGCGCTTCGGTCTTTTTCAGAGCCATTTGCAGGCCTCTGGCCTTCAGCCAGCGCTTTGCCCGTCTCAGACATTCGTTCACCAATACGCCCAGGGCTTCTAAAGTTTCGGCAGTGCATACGATCAATGCGTCGTCCGCGAAGAAGTCATCATAAGAGATGTTCCATACGAATGGTCCTATCCTCGAGCCTTGAGGGGCACCTCTTAGCATCTCTTCCTTCAGAGTGCAAGTGTCACCCTCGTATATAACCCACCTGTGGCTAAAATAATTATCCATTATCCGCAACAGGTAGGGCGGTATTCCTTTGTTTCTCATCGACTTGATGAGATCTTTCCATCGCGCGGTATTAAACGCGTTACGTATGTCAATGGCTACCAACGCGAAGAAGCCCTTTTTCTTCCCTGGTCCCAATTTGGCTTTTCCTTCCCTGGCTAGGTCCACCGCCTTCTCGATGGCGTCTACTGTGGACAGGCCTTTACGGAAACCAAATTGGTTGTCAGACAGACTATTCTCTCCGGTCAAGTGAGATTGCATTCTCTGCAGAACCATGTCCTCTAGAAGCTTACCCATCGTATCTAACAGGCATATAGGCCTGTAGGATGAGACTTTATCTAGAGGTTTGTCTCCTTTCCTTAGGAGGACCAGCCTCTGTCTTTTCCAGTCGCGGAAAAACTCTCCTCTCTTCAGGCAGAGAGGCCTACTGCCTGCTTTTTTTAATTCTGTAAGAGTAAAGAGTTCTTCCTCACCGACATGACAGTTACTCCAGTCTATTCTAGGCCATGGTTCTGCTGGAGGAAACAAAGCCTTTATGATTTGCCGGACCCAATCGGGATTGTCTAGACCGGGGGTCTTTTGTCTCGACAACAATTTCTTGTTAACGATTTTATAAGCCAGACCCCATGGGTCATTTTCGACGTCACCGATTATGTTCTTCCAGCTTTTTCTTTTTGCAGCGCGTATCTCCTTCCTGAGGATTCTCTTGGCCTCTGTATATGCCTCCTTCAGCAGAGGATCTCCGTTTGAACGGTCATATCTCCTTCTTGCTTTGAGGCATGCCTTTCGCAAAGAGGCCAATTCCTCTGACCACCAGTATACATTTCTTCTTCTTGGGGTTGTGCTTCTACAACGCGGCATAGACGCGTCGCATGCGGTGACAATCATATTTTTTACCTTCCGCACGTCCCCTTCAAGGTTATTCGGCCTCTTCACCCATCCCAAATCCTCTATGAGGCGGGATTCTTCCAGGGACCGGCCGAACTTCTCCTTGTCGATTTTCTTAATGTTCCAATTTGGGCTATTTTCACGGAGAACTCCGTGGTTCCTGGCCCGCAGCGTGTCTCCCCTTGATACTGAAAACTCGATATACTGGTGGTCACTATGGGTATAATCCTCCAGGACGCGCCAATCTTTAATACGTTTATTTAGGAGGGCCGTTGTGATCGACAAGTCAATTATCGATCCCTGACCGTTTCTCCTAAAAGTCCAAGACCTCCCACGGTTCGCAACCATCAGGTTGTTCCTGGAGATCATTTCTCCGACCAAGATTCTTCGATTGTCGAGCCTTTTCTCGCCCCATTCTGGTGACTTAGCTTTAAAGTCACCTGTAATGAGGGTATCCAACCTGGATTCTCTAAGGCTCATTTCCAGGTCATAAATCTGATCTTCGAAGGCTGACAGTTTATCGTTGGGCGAGAAATAACAGCTGTACATACGTATGCCTGACATTTCTACCCACACGAATCCACTGTTCGTCTCCAGGAACTTATCTGCCCGCAACTCGTTCTTTCTGTTCTGTTCTGTGCAGAACCACACATCGATCTTCTTCTCCCCGGCTGTTTGCATAAGGAGGTCTTGAGCCTCTTTGCACTTGTGCAGGTTAACCTGCAGAAACTTTAGGCCCTTGCCTTTTTAAGTTTCTGCAGTTCCTCTTTGTAGGTTGGACAAGTGCTACTCCAAGAGAGATGAGCACAGTCCTCCTTTTTTAGGTCTGAGCAAGTCAGACATTGCGGATGTTCAGAGGTACAGTCTCTAGCCATATGACCCGAGGTGCCGCATCTCCGACAGTTTTTAGTTCTGTCGGGTCCCTTGCAATTTTGGGTCAGGTGACCGAAGCCAAGGCACTTCTGGCATCTAGGAACCTCTAAATGCTCTCGGACGTGAGCATTGATCCATCCCACTCGGAGTTTGCCGGACTTAAGCAGAGTATTACTCTGTGTCTCCGGCAATCGGATCAATGCTGTCTTCATTCCACTGTAACGTGAAAGAAGGCGACACGTAAGCTCCAAGTTGTTATCTTCAACCTGTTCCTTTACCGCTGTTATAACCTCAGCTTCGGTTACTGTCTCATCCAGGTCTCGAACCTCGAGGCTTCTTCGGTTGACAAGAGCAGTCACTTGGGTCCTGTTCTTTAGAGCAGTAGGAAGTGCTCCCGCAAACTTTGACGTTTCTCCTCCCTTTTTAACTACGAGGAGAACCTCCTTTTTGAGGGTACGTCTTATTTTTAGGACCTCGATATTCGAGTCCTGTGGCTTAAGTTCCGTTTTCATGTCCTTGATGAGCTGGTCATAGGACTGCGACTCACCGACCGAAATTCTTACTGCTTCCGTGGATCTGGATTTAAGGTTTTTACTTTTCTCCATCTTCCTTTCCCTATTTTCTGCCTTATTCTCGGCTTTCTTTTTTCTTGCTTCCTTTCTCTTATTAATTTTAATCTGGAAGCCATCATCTTTCGATGCTTCTTCCCTGGCGCCAATGGTTTCTCTCTTGAGAGCTTCGCCATATGACAGGGTTGGAAGGACGTTCATCTGAGAAGGGGGACCTGCTACCTTCTTTATCGGCGTCTTCTCTTCAGGCGTTTGAGATGGTCTTCGTTTAGCGCTTTTCCTGCGCTGAGGAGGAGTTGAAAGGTCCAAAGCCCTCCTCTTTAACTTAAGGTGGCTCTTTTCCCCCTTCAACTCCTTTTCCAAAACCCTCGTAAGAACATCTGCCTGTGTCCTCATTTCCCTTACAACGCCGACAAGTTTCTCGCTCTTCTCGTAAGAGATACGAGCTTCGTCTTTAACCAGCTGAGGATTATTCTTCAGTTGGTTATCTTGGACATACTTTAGAGACAAGGAAATTCCCTCCGTGGCCTTCACCTGTTGTTCCATTAAATGGAGCATTCGTCTGAACGCCATCAATAATGGAGGGACCTTCTCCTTAAAGTCTGCGGGCTTTGCGCTTTTCTCCATCTCCTGCTTCTTGCTAGCCTCGTCTAGCTGTTTTGAGGAGTTTTGAAGCTCTTTAAAAGCCGGTACAAAAATCTCATTTTTATCGGTCCCACCACGTGTTGATGAGCTAGAACCAGGGTCCGTAAGACCAGGGTCCACTTCCATCTCCTCTCGAAAAATTCCATTTAAATCTATAGTTTAGTTTTTACCAGCGCCTCGTGCGTAAAGTGGCGTACCGCCTTGATTGGGAACGGGTACACCCTCGGATACTGCGATCCTACCCCAGATCCCTGAGGCCCAATCAGCTGCTTAGCCGTTCCCGGAACACACGGACGGAACGGACTCGCCAGTAACAATGCAGGTTCCGATCCCTTACATCCATTACGCACTCGCTGATCAATCCCGAAGGGGCTGGCTTCTGACCCTACCTGCCACGGTTTCTTCATTTGAGGCTACGAGCGTTTATCATAGAAATTAGTGTAAAACTGTATTGCCTCGCATGTAGGTTGGTAAAAGTAGCAGACTTTTAAAAACTAATCAAGATATTTAGCTTTACTTAGTACTAAGTCAACATATTATATAAAATATTGCATTAAAATTATTACAGTTATTAATAAAAAAATTGTTAAAACAAATTATTATTGTTATTCACTAACTTTTTATACAGTGATCCTAGAAATATGCAGTTTTTTTTCCCTAATTTTGCAAATAATCAAACTTTATACAAATGCAGATAAAAAATGCAAATAAAATTATTATTTAAACAATTTTTAAACAAATATTTGTTGCTATATACCAACTTTTTATTCACTGCTTCTAAAAAGATCCAGTTTTTTCAGTTTTCCAATTAATTATTAAAACAATTTTTAACCAAATAATTTTTGTTTTTTACCAACTTTTTATTCAGTACTTTTAGAAATATGCAGTTAGATAAATTGTAAAATTTGAAAAAAAATTCATCTTTCTAAGGTGCAATATGAGAATAGTTTGTAAATAACGATAATTACTTGTTTAGAAATTATTTAAATTACTACTTTATTTGTGTTTTTCATCAGTAATTAACTAATTATAAAAAGTTTGGTTAATTGAAAAATTAGAAAAAAACTGCACCTTTCTATGAGCATTGAAGAAAAAGTTGGTAAATAACAATCATTTGTTTAAAAATTGTGTAAATACTAATTTTATTTGTATTTTGTATCCGTAGTTGTATAAAGTGTGTTTAATTTCAAAATTAGACAGAAATTACATCTTCCTAGGTGCTCTGTAAGAAAGGTTGGTTAGTAACAATAATGTTTTGTTTAAACATTGTTTAAATAATCATTTTATATGTAATCTTTCTCCGTAATTGTATGAAGTTTAATAAATTGTAAAAGTAGGAAAAAAATGCATCATTGTGTTTTTTATATAGAAAGTTAATAAATAACAATAATTTGTTTAATGAAATTAAAATTTATTGTGACTTTTGTAAAAACATATTATTTGTTGACACACATCAATATTTTAATGATTTTAATACTCATTTACCGCTAAGAAATAATAAAACTTTCAAACTTATCTTGGCTTTCTCAGAAGATAATTTACATACATTTACAAATGTTCTAAATATACAATGAGAAATAAAAAATAGTATATTATGCCTCCCGAGGTGCATATGCTATGTTCTACCACAACTGTGCGAAAACCTCGTGTTTTGTGAGCGTGTTTTTTTTCTCCGTTAGAAACTTTTTTAACTCTGACGTTCACTAACCTGAAACTGCGAGTTTTGGTCCGCTTTACGTAAACAAAAACAAGAATTTTTCACGCATATGTGGTAGAAAACAAAATTTCAATTTTTCAAAATTAAATAAGAGTTTCTTTAGTAACATAAAATTAGTCCGCCATATTGGATCTGCCAATTTGAATTTTTTAAAACCGACTTTAGATTTGTAATTAGCGACCTCAATAACCGTTGATTACGAATATTTTATAAAAATACATAATGTTTTCAAAAATTCGTCAGTCATATTGGATCCGCTATTTTGAATTTTTTAAAACGGATTTGAAATTCATAATCAGCGACTTTAAAACCTTTGGATAACAAGTTTTATAAAAATACATTTTATTTTAGAAATTCGTCCGCTATATTTGATCCGCCATTTTTAATTTTTTAAATCCGACTTCAGATTTGTAATCAGCGACCTCAAAAACCTTAAGATACCAAGTTTTATAAAAATACATAACTTTTTTTAGAAATTCTTCCGCCATATTAAATCTGCTATTTTGAATTTTTTAAATCCGACTTCAGATTCTTAATCTGCGACCTCAGAAACCCTTGGATACCAAGTTTTTAAAAAATACACAATTTTGTAATAAATTCGTCCGTGCAATAAATATATGTACTTTGCTTTCCAATGAAGGCAAGCACACCTTGCATCTTGACAAATATCCCCATATTGGACCCGCCATTTTGAATTTTTTAAATCCGACTTTAGATTCGTAATCAGCGACCTCAAAAACCCTTGGATACCAAATTTTATAAAAGAATATATTTTTTTTAGAATTTCGTCTGCCATATTAGATCCGCCATTTTGAATTTTTTAAATCCGACTTCACATTCTTCATTTGCGATCTCAGAAACCCTTGGATACCTAGTTTTATAAAAATACATTATTTTTTTTAAAAATTCGTCCGCCATATTGGATCTGCCATTTTGAATTTCTCAAATCCGACTTCAGATTCCTTATCAGCGACCTCAAAAACCTTTAGGTACTACCTTTTATAAAAAAGAAACTGAGAGATTAGTTTTGTCCACCTATTTTTCCGTTTCAGCCCACTGTGAGCCAGTATCTTAACTATTTAACCACGCACGAACGCTACGATTGCTTGCATGAAACTTGAGGACATTATTGTCATAATCCAAGTGACAACTGTGCAGTTAACTTTACTATTTAAAGTAGTAAAACATACATACTTCTTTTTAAGAATTTTGAATAAATTCAATATTATTAAAAGGCCCACCAAGGTACTTTAACAACAGTTTCTTTTCACGCGCTGCTTCTTGCAATGCACAGTAGGTATCATTATTTTCAGCAATAATAGAAACAAACCTTGGTGGTAAAAAAACATTGTAACTTTCCTCTAATTCTATAACAATTCTTAGTCCATATTTCGTTTTTGCTTGTCTTACATGAGTCACTGAATAGTTGTTGTTCACTTCCAAGTCGGATAACTTCTTCAAAGGTAGGAATGGATCAATTCGTCCAACAACGTTGATTTGCTGAATTTGCTCCATGTTGTTTTCTCAGAAGATGACCTGCAGGTAACCTGGAGATGATTCTGGCTTGAAGAAGACCTTGCGGTGACTCGGACTTAGGTCGAAAATGATCTAGAGGTGACTCTGGTTTCACTCGCAGAAGAAGTTCTTAAGATGACTCTGGCTTGACTTGGAGAAGGTGACCTGCAGATGACTCTGGCTGGACACTGAGAAGAAGATGTCTTAGAAAACAGTCTTGTGAACCACCTTTTATACATTAAAATCCCCACTTTTTAAAATTCCCCACTTTTTTTAATATTACTAGTTACAGTAGAGTGCTCCTTTTTTTAAGTTATCTCTTCTTCTCTAAACCTTTAACATAGACTGTCCGTGCGCCGGATAATTGCTCATGAAGTATAAGTTGTAATTCTTCATAGGAAATATCTCCAGATGTCCATTTGATGACATGATAGTTGTGCATTAACCATAGATTTTCACTCTTATATCTTCCAGGAAGTGAACTCCAGCAGCAGGGTGGTTCGAACAAGAACACCATTGGTTGAGCATCTTCTTCTAGCGGTAGTATCACCAGCACCTTGAAGATGAATTCATTGTAAGGTTTTTTGAAGCCTTGAACGTCTACTATGAACTCCATCCTCGAACAGAAATAAAATTCTACTGAAGAACACTACTTATATACCCTAAAGTCACACCCCTCCACTTTTTACGGCTTCTTTACAATACCGCTGATTGGCTTATATTGCACAATGCGATCATGGATGACTAAGCAGTATGCAGTTGTCTCCTCAGGCACATTGCTTCTGGTTTCAAATTCCAAACGTACATCGACTGATGTCTGCTTTAGGAACTCGTTTTGTTTTGAGCAGTCAATAACAATTAAAGGTGCGAATGATCTAAAAGTTGATCTACTTAGTATAGGTTCGGAATCTCTTCCATAGTAAGATAATTGAAAATTAGCATACATATCATATAATACAGAATACTGATTATTATTATAGTGTATATTCAAATTTACATATGGATAAGATTGTGAGTTTAAAAAGGAAGCAATGGATACTCATACATTTCCCATGATCTAAAAATCATTGAAATTAATGGATCTTTCTTAATAAATTTCAATAATTTAATTTTATTATTTTCAGATTGTTTTACATATGGTACCAACCATTCAATATTATGAATCACAAATTTGAACCCAGGAATAAGTGGTCCATTGAAAATAGCAGAATTATAATCAGTACGCGATCTAATTAAAATGAGTTCATGTTTAGCATTCATAACATTTTTCTTATAATCTTCAGCAGAACCAAAAATCATACTCAAAGGTATTATTACATTAAAATATCCATTTACCATTGACACTCTTGAATTTGATTCAAATTTCACAAATCCAGCATTTTCTATACGATTAACTTGAGATGGTGTTAAAGATACTAAATTTTTCATAGTTGTGGTGCGTCCAACGTACTTGCATCGATCAATCTCAATGCCATTTAATTCATAACGAATTTCATCAAACAAATAAGCTATAGCATTATTTGTAAGTTCAACATTCTCTGTGAGAACGGTTTCATCATCCTTACATAAATTTCCAAATATATGTAATGAACTGTTGCTTGGTAAAATAGACAAATCTTGATTTTGTACTACAATGCGGATTTCATCACTATTATTAAAAGTTGATGATGCATATGGTTGATGACTATGAATCTCATAATTGGCGCCGGATTCATCAAAATTCACTGCAGTTGGAATGTTAATAGAATGTCTTCCATTTTTCTTATAACAGCTGCACATAAAAAATAGAAAAATTTGATCTTTTTTCTTCCTCTTCCTTTTTCTTATTTTTGAATTTTCACTTGTAGACCGAGTTTTTTCAGGAACAGTCGATTCTGAGGTGTTAACACCTTCCGAGTTACACTCACACTGACCTTCTTTGCACATGTTAGTTGACTTTAATAACTACTGCCAACTTTTCTTTTTTGGTTATAAATGATACCCATTACATTGATTTTATATGTAAACGTATTGTTATTGTTTCTCCTCTAAAATTAACCAAGTCACCGTCCTGATCAATTAAGCGAAGTTGAATATTATGTATTGTCTTCACGGCGATTGGAAGGTAAATGATTCGAGCTGGAACTTCTGTGATCTTATATCCAGGTGGAACAAGAGGGAAGAATTCATGTACAGTATGAACTTTTTGATTATTTATGTACGCTCCAGTTGTAATACTACATTCAATACGTAGAGTATTCACTTTTAATATAGATACAGGTAAAACAGATTCATGATTTTCATCAGCTTTCAGTTGACGAGGAGCAAATCCTAATAATTTACCAATAGAATCTTTCGGATGAAAGTTTATGTCACAATTTGATTTAATGTGACAACCTAATGTATTGTTGTTAGGTTTAATAATTAATGCAAACTTATTTGGCAATTTTGCTTTAATATATGATTCAATATCTTCAATTTCATAACTACCTGTTGGTATAGTCACTACAGAATTATCTACGTAAAACTTATTGCAACCTTTATCAATGTTGGGAATTGAATTAAATGTAAACAGATCAACAAGTCGAAGTACATAATTCTTGTCTTGTGAGAGCTCAATTGGTGGGAAATAAGTAGTTTCGAGAACTGATGAGTTTCTCGTTAACGTTAAAGTAAATGAGTCATTCATGATTGACATCTGTTTTCATAATGATGATTACAACTTTATTACTTGCTATTATATAGACTAAAACTGTTTGCAATATTAAGTTGATCGCATAGAAACTTTAAACATAAATGTCCACATATAAATGTATCAAACTTTTGATATCTCTCATGATTATATTTTATACAGCTACCAACACCTAAATAGACAATGAGATCTGATGGTGGTAAAAAATTTCCAAAACTATCAAAGTATTCAGTTTTATTGTTAATCTTTTCATATGCTACCCAATGAGTTCCAGGTCCTTCCTTATCATCAAGATTAATAATTGCTATTTCATATTTATGAGGTCCTGTAATAGGTAATTCATTTCGCATGAATACTCCACGAAAATGAGGTATATTCATAATTTTAGCATATTTAAACAGATCAAAGTCAGTAAGTGCACGGTGAGGTAGCTTCAAAATTAGTTTTTTTGAGTCCTTTTCTTATTTGTCAATCCTTTTCCTTTATACGGTTGAATATAAAGACCAAATCCTTGTCGATAAGGTTTTAAGTGTAAACCTTTTCCCAAGACAATAGTCTCCATTCTTTGATTATGTCGTTGAGCTTCTGAAAGTCGTTTTTTGGCTGCATTAGCATCATTTACAGCTTTTACTATACCATCAATTCCTCCGCTAAGAGCTCCAAGAGCACTAAGTCCAGCGAAAATTGAAATAAGTGGTAAAATACCACCCACTTTTAAGGGCACTGGAAGAATTCTAGGTGTTGAAATTTTAGATTTACAACCAAACTCTTTTATAACCTTCTGTGCACCAATCATAGCAGTTTTAATAGTATCTATAGAATTACTGTTTGACTTCATACATTTTTTAGCAGCATGAACAACTTTATTTAATGTAATTCTTTTTTTATTCTTGGAAACTCTCTTCTTCTTTCTCTGCTTTTTATTCTTCTTTATTTTTTCATCTTTTTCTTTGTATTATCATTATTTTTCTATATTTTACTTTTCTTTTGAATATGCAATATCATGTGCCTTACAAGCTGCATCCAAAGAATTTACACCGGGATCACCACGAGCTAAACGTTTTTTCAATTTTGTACTAGGTTCACAATATTGGTATCCAGGAGTATGTAACTCAATTGGTAATTTATTTATTATATTATTAAGAAAACCTTGACCAGTGTGAGATTTGTTTTCTTCACTTTTTCATGAATGTCCATTCTTCACTCGACGATGGTTTACAACCGACTGATGGAAATAGATTATAAAAGTGTGATATATATAGTTTTTTTCTCAGTCGAGTCCAAGATGCAGTTCAAGGTACAAGCTAATCAGCTCCCAAATGTAAATGGAAAAACAAATGCTCTTCTTTCTCTGATTATACATCCGAATGGCTTGAGCTTTGAGAATATTTATTTATACTCAAAGTCATTACAACAGCATAATTATAAATTTCTAGAAAAAGTATCAGGGGCGCCAAGATTGTCTTAATGCAAAATGGGCGCCGGAAATAGGCCCGGGGCGCTGAAAAGCGCCCGCCCCCTATGGTTTGCCCGGTTAAAAAATTTAGCTTCCTAAAGCTCGCCTAAAGATGCTAAACCAAATTCAATCTTTATTTTTGATGCTATTGCTTGTGAGAAACAGAACAACGTAAGAGCCTTCTTTTGTATGGGTAGACATGTTAACGTTGATAGTTTTTATCTGTGTCAAACATATGCTAATATTCCTAAACATTTAGTTAGAGATAATGTTAACTTACTTGTGCTTTTTAAGCAGGATAATAGAAACCTTAAGCATGTTTATAATGATCATGTGAACACTGATAGATATGGATTTGTAGTTATTGACAAAGATAGAAATTTGAATGAAGGAAGATATAGAAAAGGATTTAACTGCTTCATTCATTTATAAATAATATATGTTTCCAGAGAAATGCATTAGTACAATTTTAGACTTCAATACATAGAGATATAAGAATAGAGCGCGCGAGTTGGTTAGATTCCCATGAGAGTCGGCAACAGTGGTTTTAGAGCGAGACAGCTGCGAAGGAGGCCCCCTGAGTGTGTACTTCTATTACACACAGGGGGCCTCCTTTGCAGCGGTCTCGCTCTAAAACCACTGTCGCGCATTCGGGCCACCCGCGCACTCTATTCTTATATCTCTATGCTTCAATACATAAACATGTATCGAAAAGAGTTAGAAACACTTCATCAGGTTGTGAAGGCAAGTGAAGCTATTCGACGAAAACATCAAATACTTAAAAGCGGTAGAGAAAATGCTGAAAATATATTAAGAGAAACTTTTTAACCATTGGTTACTCCATTAGAAAAATTGGTTGCTGTAACTCATACACCTGTCAAAGTTAAAAATGTTAGGAAAAAAGAAGAAAAAGAAGAATACTTTGATGCATCTTTTAAGACTGCTATTAGTGAAACTGTGCCATTTGATTTATCCGAAAAATATTTTTATGATGTTTTTAGTGAAGAATCTAATATGCATAATATTAAAAATGAAAATTTGTTTAATGAATCAAAGAATCAAGTGGATTTCTATGATGCTTTTAGTAAAAAATCTAATTTGCATAAAATTAAGAATGAAAATTTGTTTAATGAATCAAAGAATCAAGAGTCTAATGATATTACTTTTGAAAAAGATAATATATCTAATACTGATGCAACGGATGAAGAAACTTATAAATTAACAAATAAATTTATACAAATGTTGAATAAAAACAGAAAGCAGTATTTGGATATGGTATATGGAGTACGCAAACTTCCTAAAGGTACATTCATAATTGGTGATACAAAAATTGATTTTAAAGGTCCATACATTAATTTAGTTGGAAAGAAAAAGTATTTAAAAACGCGTGGATTACTGGAACTTCTAGTCAGACAACAACCAGGTGAAGCTTCCATGTGTTCAAATGACTTAGCAAACTATAAGGAAATTGTTTCTTCTACTAATGCACATAAAAAGAGTTACAGTCCAAGCAAATCAATGTGCATTAACAAGAGTTCTAAAGACACTAATGTTATTGCATAGCTTTTCACAAAAACAGGAAATTCTTTACAGAAAAAGAGTCGTTTACCACAATCTACGATTGTGAAAAGAGAAACTTATCCAGACTATATTTATTGGGATGATCCAAATGAGCTTGTAGACCGTTTACGTTTACTGATAGCATCACAACAGGCTGGTAATCCTAGTCATAATAATGAAATTATGTCAGTCATTGAGGAATTACGTGAAGCTCAAATCATATATTAATAGTACACTAGAAAAAATTGAGATCAGTATCTTGTTGATCATTGATGTATTCAGATGTTTGAAAAAAATTATTAAAAGTGAATGATAAAAAATTAGTAGTAGTCACAGAATTACATAAACAAGCTAGGCGGAATTATCAACGTCGTAAGGTACAAATACGGGGGATAAATGAAACATGGCAAGCAGATTTAGTTAAAATGATACCTTATTCTAAAGTTAATAATGGTTTTAAATATATACTTACAGTTATAAATATATTCTCAAAGTATGCATGGGCTATTCCAGTCAAAAGTAAATGTGGAAAAGATGTTTCTGCAGCTATGAAATCTATACTTTTAAATGAATGTGTTCTAAAAAATTGCATACTGATATGTAGAGGCGAAGAATTTTATAATTCTCCATTCGAGAGTTTAATGATATCTTATACAATCATATTTTATTCAACCTATAGTAATTTAAAAGCTTCAATTGTTGAAAGATTCAAGAATATGACGTGGCCACAATTCAACTTGCAAGGAAATTATAAATGAATAAATATTTTACCATCTCTCGTTTCACAGTATAATAACAAAAAACATCGTACTATTGGCATGAAATTAAAAGATGTAAGAATAGATGATAAAAGTATGCTCTTAAAACGTATATCTAAACAAAGGAAAATTTCAGTTAAGAAAATAAAATCCAAAGTTGGTGATCGAGTTCGTGTAAGCAAGTATAAGAATGTTTTCAGTAAAGGATATACACCCAACTGGACAACGGAAATATTTACTATTACTGCAGTTAAATCAACAAACCCAGTAATATATAAACTAAAGGATAATCAGGATCACCCCATTGAAGGCGGCTTCTACAAAGAAGAAATCTCCAAAGTGAAATATCCAGATGACTATCTCGTAGAAAAAGTTCTCAAACAACGTCAAGATAAACTCTATGTAAAATGGCTTGGATTTGACAGCTCACACAATAGTTGGATACAAAAATCAGAAATGTAATTATTCAGCAAATGTTAAAGTTAAATTTTAAATAAGTTAAAGTTAACTTTTGGAAAAGTTAACTTTTGGAAAATTTAACTTTCATAAAAGTTAAATGGAATTAACATGTAATTTCCATAAGAGTTAAAGTTAACTTCTGGAAAAGTTAAAGTTAACTTTTTGAAAAAGTTAAAGTTAAATTAAGCAAATATGTGATGATGTAATTTTTATTTATTTGATAGTTTAAGTTTAAATTATACTTTAGAAAAAAATATTATTTTAACTTAAAAATGTAAGCAAGAGAAGGTGGTAATAAATGAGGTAATAACAGTTTTAAATTTAAAACATTGTTTATTTTTTTGTAAACCTCCTTCATATGTACAGGTTATATAATACAATTATATACATTAATACAGTTCAATTCCTTTATATACTTTTATAATGACCTCAAGCAAGGGTATCTGTACTATTAGGCAATAATTAACGTTTATCATCAAAGGGACTTAATGCTACTTTAAACTGTTTCACAGTTTCTACTTGATGTAGCCGAGATCTAATTATATGTTGCGTTCGCGTTCGAATTCTAGATTTCTGTAGACATTCCACATAATCATCAAAGTTAATAGTTAAGTGTGGTTAAATTAACCACACTTGCCTTTACACCTTTAGCTTTTTTTACAAAATCTTGTCCGTTAACTTGAATGCTATACATTTTACTTCTTAGACCAATAAATTCAGTAATTATCTCTCCATTACATTCATCTTTCATTAATCCCACTTTTTTCTTGTTGACTTGTGGAATATTATATACATTATCTTTCGCATAATCTGAAGTGTCAAACTTGTGAATATCATCATTCATATCACTATAAATATCTCTACCAGTGTACAACAACTTACAATTTTACCATATTTTTTTAACATAATTCATAATGAAAATCATACATAAGTGTCTTGGATAAATCAAGTATTGCAAACCCAACGTATATAGTTTTATTGAGCAATATTTCTGTTTTTCGAAGCTCTATTGCCACTAAATTTTTAATAAAAATTGATCTACTATGAAAGTTAGGTTTAGATATCAGAGCTTTAGCGCCATATCTACCATCCCATTTTGTAACAAGTTTCACATCAACATGATTTCGCACATTCTCCATAGTTTTACCGTAAACTGCATTATTCATTAATTTAAACAAGTTCTTTTCAAACTCATTTTTAGCGTCTCTTCTCATAGAAGTATTAAAGTCGATGTAAGACTTGAGACACGTTTTTTGATTGAATTTAAGTACTCTATGAATTTTCACTAGCGTTAGACTATTTGAAAGAGCTTATTTTACCGCTCGAAAATGAATAATATACTTGAGTTCATGTGACAGAGTGGTGAAAAGTTTAGTTTGCTTTGACGTTGTTGTTGGTAAGTTTTAGTGTTCTGAACAAAAAGGAAAATCACTATGACTATCATGTAATTCTTGAGGATATTCAAGATCCGCTTCTAAAATGTACCCAATAGGTGAGTCATCCAGAATATTAAAATTAAAACTGTTATTCAAAACAGGAAGCCACTCAAATCCACCATATGGAAGTGGTTGCATCATACCCCATCCATAGAGATTGTTTGCATCAAAATACATTATATATTTAATTTCATCATTTGGGTTAAAATTGTCCATGTACATATTATTAGCCTTTGCATATCGGTTGCAACATTGGCTTATGCCTCTTCTTATACCACGTTCAATAAACAAAAAGGTGTCAACATCAGTTATGAGTTCTAATTTCATCTTCGTGTAATTCAACATTGCATCCCATGTAAATGCAGGAGTTGTATAATAATGAGCAGGATCAAGATTATAAGCTCGCAAACATTGATTTCGAAAATTTTCGAAGACATCTGCCAATAATAGTATATCAGTTTTCATATATAAATCAACATATTCACCAAGATTTTTACATTGAAATGTAGACCATACATTTTGAGCATGACTATAATCTTCATCAGAGATTGTACTATCATTGAGAGAGCTATAAAAATTTTCTTTTTTGGGTAATGCTAAATCTTTTAATTTATTTAATGAATCTATGTATTCATAAGGTAAAACACCTTTGCGTGTAAGTAACTTTATTTCAGTAGCAGTGAAATTAGTAAACTCTGAATTGACAATTTTGTATTCTGTTAGATATGATGCTAGTTCTTCTAAAGAGCTTACCATAAATCTAAAGGAATCTATGAAACGAAATTTGATTTCACTTTTCTTTATTCTCTTTGTAAATGAAATATATTTTTCCTTGTTTATTGGAAGCAAATCAATTTTCCCTTCAAATACATGGCAAATATCTTCAATTATAAAATGAGCATCATACCCACTTAAGTTATGAAAAACCACAGGTATAATCCGAGAATCTTCGTAATTTAAATTACAATTTTTATGCGCAGCTCCTCGATACTTGCCAGTTAAATGTGAATGATCACGAACTTTTTTTTCTTGATAAGATATTGGACCTTCACAAATATGCCGGATAGCAGCATGTACAAAAGCTTCAGTCTGCGCGGTTGACAAATGTTCCATTGGGATTGAATTTTTCAAAATTAACTCTACACGTTTAGCCAACACCAGTAACTTCTGTGCAAACCATTTGGCAGCATTTACATCTGATGGGCTCGGATGATATCCTGAAAAAGAATCATCATAACTGCACTTCAAATAAAATCCAATATTAAAAAGTTCATGATTTTGTACTACTTCAGTTTTACAAGTTGTCTCACCTTTAACTGGCTTTAAAAGACACTCACAGTCAGCGTACACAACAAATGGCACTTTTTCCTTATAGGAATAGTTTTTAAATTTCATACAATTTTGACCTGGTTTAGGAAGAATTACTTTACACTCATTTTATTTGTAACATTCACCATCATGTCGAGAAAGCCTCTCTTCCCTCGCAAAGTAGTGAAGACATCGATCACAAATATATTTTTTCCCATTACATAAAGATAATTGACGACTCACAAGGCGAGATAAATCCTTGATTCACATATATAATGAAAATTATTTGATGTATTCACATTTTCAGCATCTTCATCAGCTTCATCATCGTCATCATTTTCATTCTGATAGTTATCTTCAATCCTTAAAAAATTAATATGTCTTTGTTCTTTATCAGATGTAAGATGTATGGGAAAAGTTTAAATTTTTGAATTTCGCTTATTCAAACCATAAACATTGTAATGGCGTGAAATATGGAATTATATTATATTTATGCCATTACTATATTTAAATTCTAGACGGCTGTGACGTCGCGTCAATACGACCAAGCTGTGCCGCTCCCTACACTGAAAAAAATGATTCGGTAATTTTACCACTATGTAAGTAGGAGCGTTTATTACCTACTTCTATAGTAACAGTTTTACATATTTTACGGATTTTACGCGCACAGATAGGAATAATACTTTAACCTTATGTAAAATTCCTAATGCTTTTGTGAAATTACAGAAAATAAAATTCGCCAGTTATGAAATAAATATAAGTATTAGAAATTCTAATAAAAAAATAAATTATGAATTTTATTGTGAAATTATAAAAAAGCAATGTGAAATAAATAAATTATGTAATTTCACAAATTTTTGTATTTGTTATTGTTTTAAACTTTGGCATTGCACCTGAACTTAACCTCTACCTTATGAAAATTTTTGAAAGATTCTGTCATTTTTTCGTAACAAAAGGGAGAAAAAATGTATAATTTCTTAATTCAACCAAAGATACTTTACACATAGATCCGGCAAGGGTCCTGGTGGCATGTGGACTAACTAAAAATTTCCATTAGTAAGAAAAGGACGGAGATATCTGTGTCCTTTTCTTACTAATGGAAATTTTTAGTTAGTCCACATGCCACCAGGACCCTTGCCGGATCTATGTGTAAAGTATCTTTGATTCAACAGAAGTTGAATTTCTTTTTTTAATCAAATGCCCGTTGACGGTTAAAATAGACACATAACCAATTCGTTTTCAAGAAATATCTTAACTAATATGTGAAACTTTTTTAAGACGTTTACAATTAAAACAATTAGGTTTCTATAATTAATCATTTTTGCTTGGAATTTTACATAAGAGGATTATGGATAAATAGATCAAGCTATAATATTTTACTTCAAGATGATAACATTGAGATTATAAACAGGATTTTTACATGCTTTTGTAACTTTACAGTTACTGGTGATTTTGATACTATGAAGGTAGGTGCTTTTATTACCTAATACCAAAGTATTACATTCACAACCCTGAATGTACATTTACTGAAAAATGTAATATTACATTACTGAAAGCTGTAAAAATTCAAGTTGATTGGTATTATTGCTACTTTCCAAAGAGTAATATTTCAGAAAGTTTCTAAAGTAACATTACAATACGGACGTAATTTTCCTGAAGTATTTTTTACAGTGTACCTACCGCTTGTACCGCTCCCCACCCGTGTGCTCACCGGCACAGGTGATGGGGCAGCGATTATATTAGTCGGCTCGCGCTGCCGATTAATTAGTCTTCTGGTTGTCGAGACTCGAGGTGCTCCTCGGTCTCATGCTAGGACACTCAGGTAACAGGCAGATTTGCGTGTGGGTGCTCCCGCCGCATTTCACCCTTGACCCTGGGTACCTAGTAGGTCAGATAGACTGCCGAGAACGTACGAGGATTGAGTAGAGGTGCTCCTCTATCAAAACTCACACGTATCATCCAGAACCTTTGAGGTGAAGGATGTCCTAGGCGTTCACCAAATTGATAGAGGTGCTCCTCTTCGGATTGGCGAACGGAAATGGAGGATTGCAATGCCTATGGGTGCTTCCGTGACATTGGAATACGTGTTCTTCTAGGTTCTCAATTTCTTGGCTAGAGAGAGAAAAATATAGGTGCTCCTGTTTGCTTTCTCTCTACCCAAAGAAAAAAAAAATAGACTCAACTCTTCCCTTGGAGGAATTTGTTGAACATAGGCGGTGGAGGGTGGTAATTGTTTATTGTGATAAATTTTTTTTTATTGTAGTAGAATTTCTATGGGGTAAAATATTTTTTTTTATATACGGAAAACTTATAGCTAGTTGGAAGATTTTTGTTAAAAGTCGAAAGTTTGGAAATAGAAACTAGAAAACTGAGAAAATAAATTTTATTTGAATTGGGATAATTATTAATTAGTTTATGTTAGTTAAGACTAGAAAAGAAAAATTCAATATTTGTTACAGATCCAAGCCTAGAAATCTAGTAGCAGTTTGGCTAAAACAACCAGCCGTTGTTGCATCAAATGCAGAAATTGAAATTTCGTATAAAATGTCGGGATTTATAATTTTGTTTGTCAATTGTTAAGTCAATTTTTATTTTGTTAATATATTTCTATCTTATTCTTAAATTAAGAAAATTTGAGTTTTGACTTACTACCCCTGTCCTTAGAAATAAAGAAAAGTAAATTTAACGTTAAATGTCAGCCAGCAGGCTAAGATTTATTTGGCTTTTGCTTTTCTTTTAATTTTCAGCTAGAATTTAAGTTCGATTCATCGTTGGGTTGAAAATTCCATTTAAATTTTGAGGTTATGAACGCTGGACAATCTCACGAGCGTATTCCGAAGCAACTTTTTAAATTAAGAAAAAGTCAGATCATTACAACATTTATAGAAATATCATTTTGTTTTTGAAATCTCATGATATCTTTAAGTGAAGCTGAAAATTCTATTCCACTCCAATTTAACTCATTTACATACTTGTAGTAATTGGAAACCCGTTGGGGTGACTTACATCTGAATATAAAGCTGATAAAACTGCCCACATAAAGCATTTATAATCATCATTCTCAACGTTGATGCAAGCCATCTTCACTTTAATTGAAGAAGGTAAATCAATATATGATCCAGCTCTAAGCGGATTATATTTATTGATATTTATTTCTAATTTGATTATAGAATAAAGCGTCCATTGTGATTCTTTTTCTTCAAACAATTGTACATCTTTTAATATTGGGTTTTTAATATTCATGCAAAACCAATCTTCTAAAACAGTTGAAGTAAATATCTCTGCAGCTCTCACATTAAAATACTTTGATTCCACTTTTTCTTCTTCTGCGTTAAGGAATTTATGAAATTTTGCTCCCAGCACAGCATACACTTTTAATGGTTCATGTTTATTTAATACTTTTCCAATGTTGTACATAAAAAGGATGGATGCATCGTTGAAAAAGGCTACTATATCAATGTGTGTAAGATTAATAATAATGCTCGTCTGAAGACGACTTTTAAATGCACTTTCACGGTTCCCCAACGAACGCGACCACTTATTTGATCATCAATGTTTTCCAATGTATTAACTCCAAATCCTTCTTTTAAATACTTCTTGAAATTTGCATGATGACTCATAATTATTTGAATAATATTCAGACATCTATATTTATTCTTAGCTAACTTGAGAAAATGGAAGACACTTTTCATGTTCTTAAATTTTGATTGCAAATCGACGCCCCCCGTTGATAAAGTGTTTATTAAAAAGCCAATGTAATAGAATGTTAATTTGAAAAACAGTGGAATGTCATTTTTATAACCAATTTTGTTGGATATGATTTCTATTAAACTGTTTGTTTAATCAAATGTCTTTTGAAGTTTTGTCATAAAATGTTAATTGAACCGAACGATGGATACACTTGTTTATTAATTAAAATATGCAATAACATTCTGTAAAAAATTCTTTATAACCTTGCTTTAACATTATTCTACTGTTTTTCAAATTAACATTTTATTACACTGGCTTTTTAATAAACACTATATCAACGGGGGGCGTCGAAATATTCATCCACCTGTCAGCAAACAACATTCTGTCTTCATCTTGTAATATGTGCAGAAGACTTGATGCATCTTCAATACTCGGAATAATAGCTTCACATTCATCTAGGAGCCTCGTAAAATCCTTCCTAATCTTATTCGAAACCTCCTCTGCTTCTGAACTATCCGGTTCTTTACGCTTGCCTGGCATTCTGAAAAATATAATAATTTTAAACATTAATTTTTTATTTATTTTTTTATTTGGTAAAATACAATTTTTATTATGATAATTAAACATACTTTTATTTCTAAATGTAAAATGTTCACTAAAGCGTTAGTCGACTGGAATCTACATCCATGTTTGTTCAAGACGAGGGCTTCTAAATCAAGACAAACATGCTGCGTAGATACGGCTCCGTATTAGTATAAGATGCCGGTCCGCTACCCCTCACTGGATGCAGCACGCCTAGTAGTATGAGATTGCCAACTCTGCTGCGGGCCTGCCGCCACGTCACGTAGTACATGCAGCTCACTCAGAATGGACGGTTTTCATGCACGTAGTGTAAGGGCGCAATTACATGTCTGCGTCGAACGTTGCGTTCTTGCGTTGAATGGTGAGAGTGACAAAGATGTGACTATATTTCTGTCTTCCTCTCTCTCAACATAGAACGCAATAACGCAGCGTTCGACGCAGACATGTAATTGCGCCCTAAGAAATAAACACTGCAGGGGGGCTCGTTGCTGGTAGTGAATGCTGCCTGGGTTGGTGGCTGGTTGTGTATGCTGCCGGGACTCGTGGCTGGTCGTGTATGCTGTCGAGCTGGTAGAGGATGCTGTTCAACTTAGATGCCTGATCCTAATGCTGACTCTCATGATTCCACCTCCTTATATACTCCATTACATAGATACATACATGTAAAATACACTAACACATTGTAAAAATACACGCGCGATATTCAAGAGCGGTAAACTCACTAACCCCATTCTAAGAGACAAAGTATCGATTGATCTATAAATCCATAACTTACCTTCAGACCGGTTACCGATCAAGGGATAATATCCGTCGAGCAAGCAAGTAATCTGCATCACCGACTGACGGTAATTTATCAACAAAAACGTTAAAAATACACTGCAGGTAACTGACTAAGGCACCGCCTGGTGGCGAAAATCAGAACTATGGTTTCAACCTTTTCTAGTTAGACTGCTACAGTGGATTTGGTAGTGAAGAAATAACTATTATACAGTCTATCTAATGACCAGGATACACAAAATTTTGTTCAATATTGGAATCCAGCAGCTAAAGTTCAAAAGTCTTAAGCACTGAATTTAAATAATATTGATAAATAATCGTGGCTCTTTTTATTACTATTATTAACCTTTTTTTTAATAGATCATAATTAAAATTTGTCTCTTTTATATATCGTTTTTTATTAAATAAACTCATATTAGTAAAGAAACAAATTTGTAATTACTATTATAACAAATAAATATACATTATGCTATTTTCTTAAGTAAATCAATAAAAATATGATTATTCTTATACTTAATTAAAGTAATTTATTTTAAAATTTTGTAATATATTTGAACAATTATTATCAGTCACATTGATAAAATATATTTGATAAAAATTGTAAAATACCTATCATTAATTTATAAGTATGGGTCAAGTCTCATGCAGCAGAGTAGCATATTAGCGGATTAGAATTCAGCCAATCAGGTGATTGCTGGGGATTTGTGAACTGTGCGTTCCTAAACTCATCTGATTTAGCCCTTGCCTAAAAACAGCAACTAAGCTCCTCTCTGCTATCTTGATTGTTTTGTGGTCTAATTTATAAATAAACATTATAGATACATTAAAGCTGAAGAAGCAAAATGCCGAAAGAAAAAATTAATAAATCAAAAGAAGAAAGTGAAGTTTGTGGGCCAGTAAGTGCGTCAAATAATATTAAATAAATTATTATAATTTGTTCAATATAATGAATACAACTTAAAGAGCATAATTGTTTGTATGCATTACTTGAAAAATTTTTGAGGTTATGCATGGTGTTTATTATATTTAGTTTGAAGATGATTTATTTTATAGTTAATGAAATGCGGTTACTGTGGTGAAATTTTGAGTTTTACTACTGAAACATTGGAAAAGCTTCCTAAGGAGAATGACTGCTTTAAGAATTTCGATGCAATGTTACACGGTTTCAATATAGACAAGAAAATGGTTATAACAATGGGTAGGTAATAATAAAACGCAGTATTAAATAAAGATTTAGTATTTTTAAATTGCCTAAAACTTACAAATCTATTTTCAAGTAAAAATTGGTAAACAGTTTACATTTGAGATATGCAACGACGGTATTTTTTAGTAATACTATTTACTTTAAGGGCCTAAATTATTTATTAGCTATTACCAAAAAGAACAAAAACAAAATTTTCTTAATTGTTATTCTCCCTTCATGACACATAATCTTTCTGTGAGCCTGCAGCAAGATTACGTGCTATCTGGGACAATATTACTATATATTAATCTTTTATTAATTTCTTATGTCTCCTTTGAAATGTCATATCTCCTGAGACGCCGTTGCCAATGACGATTATGGATTTAAATGATGCCATAATAATTGAAGTAAAACGAAGACCAGCAATTTATGATGTGAAAAATCTGAAAGTGAAAGAACGAAGTCCCCTGAAAAAAAAGGATTTGTGGTAAAAAATGTCATGCTGCTTGAATGGTAAATGATATTTTTATTATTAAATCTCATAGATGATCCAATCTTTTCACTTAATTGATATTTTTGTCAGTCCCTTTAATTGAAAAATGTATATTTTCTTCCCTTTTCTTCATTTGTTTAATTCCTTAAACATTAATACAAGTCAATATAAGAATGCAAATATTAACATGTTGCTACTTTTTTTTAATAAATACATCATTGTTATTCCAATTTTTTTATTTTTTCAAAAACTTTGAATTTATTTTTGTGTTCAACATATTTTTTGTATTTTTATTTTTTATTATATTTAAGTAATTATTGTTCATAGATCAGTTTATGTCACGAACTTTTTTAACTTTTATTATTAAATTTGTCGTTAATTTTTTTCTGTTTTATAAATTTTTTCATTCTTTGGTAGACTAGTTACATAACAATTAGGGAATACATTTTCTAAAAACATTAACTTATTTATCTGTTTTCCAAATATTTTTTTTACTTTCGTAAATTTTATACTAATGTAAGTTTAAAATACTTTTGTTTGTATAGAATTTTGTTATTTACAATTACGTGAAACCTTATTGTTTGTAGGCTTCATTAGAGTTAAAGAAGTGTAAAGAATTTATATTTAACAATTAAATCATAGGTGTACTGAAGGCTTCTGAAATTGAGGAAAGGTGGTCGACATTAAGAAAGCGTTATTTAGATGCTAGAAAAGAAGAAAACCGTTACGTACCCAGCGGATCAGCTGCAGGGAACTGTAATAAAAGAAAAAATACGTTTCCATTTATGAAACAAATGGAATTTTTAAATGACACTCAAGTTTTTGATACGTAAGTTGTATTATCTTGAATTGAAATTGGAAATATTAAGAAATTATAATTAATAAGATTTTGGTGTTGACAGGGTGTCTAATGAATGATTATTTTGAAATTGTCGAAAAATTCCCTGTTTTTCTTATGATATATTAAATTTCCAGTATTCTTCGACATCGCTAGACACCTTAGGAATTGTCACCGGCATTTAAAGGAAATGAGCTAGAAGTCTCAAATTTTGACATATTGTTCCTCAAATCAATTCAGGAAGCCTTGATTTTTTTCAAAATTTTCACCACGTATTTTTTGTTTAAAAAATTAAAATAAATGTGCAATTTAACACAGGTTCTTATGGAAACTCACCTAAATATTCGAAAAAAATGTGATGGAAATGAGCTTAAATTCTGAAATTTAGATATTAGAAAGAAAATGTCGTCAAATTTCAATTAAAAAAGTTAAGAAAAAACTGACCATGGATTTACTGAATAAATAATTATGAAAGTTGTTTTTTACCAAAAATGAATGATGACCTTGAAACTAGCACTTGCGCAGTAACATTACACTTAATTCAAATGTAGTAATACAAAAGCCATAAATTTTTCTTTTACACTAAAAAATGTTAATTGTTTTTGTTAATAAAACAATTTGTACATCTTTACCTTTATAATATTAAAGTCACTTTTATATTTCAAAACTTCTAGACTCTTTGATTTCAAGAAATACACAAAATTTGAGGTTAGGAAGGAACCTAAGTTTTTGCAGGAAGCTTATTTAGCAAAATTTGTATAAATATTATATATTAATATTTTTCAGCAAGTTTGAGAAACAAATATTTTACTTTTTTTTAATTTGAAACCCTGCGTGATAATGGACCCAGGCGAGAGGGCGAAACACAACAGAAACACAACGATCGATTATGTTCTCCTTGTGTTCTCACTGTCCGTTAGGAAAAGACATAACTGGTACACAAGTGGTGGGGGTATGTCTCCGTTGTGTTTCCACATCTCGCCAGGGGAGCTAATACACGGGAATTACGAAACAATCCCCTTACCGCACATCTCGCCATTGACAATCCTTAAGGTTGTTGGAAGGACAAAATATGCAGGCTTTCTCAAAAACACTTCCCCAGCATCCACACCCCTTTGCCGTAAATATCTACTTTAACCTTTTTTTTCAAACAAACTGTACACTTTTCCGACAACAGAATATAATAGAAGGGATTTGTGAGAAAGAAGGAATCTGAAAATAACTTCGATTTGTTATTTAATTCTTTTCTGACTCGATAAAAAGTCGAGAACGGTGAGAAAATCCTGACGTTAGCTGTCTAATACTTCTCTCTATTCACCTGAACACTGTATTTTAAAAATTTTTTCGCGAAACTGTACGCTTTATCGTCGAAAGAAAATGATAGAAGGGGTCTACAGGAAATAAGGAACCTGAAAATAACTTTCCTATTTTTGTTTTATTATTTCCTGACGCGATGAAAAGTCGAGAGCAGTGAAGAATTTTGACGTTTTCAGTATCAAAATGTCAGACACCAGCCCTGTGACATGGCGTTGCCCTAGTGGCGAATAATCTTATTATCTTATGTCATACGGCTGGTGTCTGACATTTTGATACTAAAAACGTCAAAATTCTTCACTACCGCTCCTCTCACAGCACCTTAACTGGCCGCAACTTTGCTAACCTTGCCTCAAGTATAGTCAACTTTCAGAAACTTTGCTGCAAGTTTAGAAACTTGAGGCAAGGTTGGCCAGGTTGAGGCAAGTTTAGGTACTAATGGGGTCTCGACTTTTTATCGCGTCAGGAAATAATAAAACAATAAAGGAAAGTTATTTTCAGGTTCCTTATTTCCCGTAGACCCCTTCTACCATTTTCTTTCGACGGTAAAGCGTATAGATTTCGCGAAAAGAAATTGTCAAAATACAGTGTTTAGGTGAATAGAGGCAAGTGTTGGACAGCTCACGTCAGGATTTTCTCACCGTTCTCGACTTTTTATCGAGTCAGGAAAGAATTAAATAACAAATCGAAGTTATTTCCAGATTCCTTCTTTTCCACAAATCCCTTCTATTATATTCTTTTGTCGGAAAAGTGTACAGTTTTTTTTAAAAAAAATTGTCAAAGTGCAGTTTTTAGGTGAATAGAGACAAGTGTTTGTCAACTCTCGTCTGGATTTCCTACCGTTCTCGACTTTTTATCAATTCAGGAAAGAATGAAATAAAAAATCAAAGTCATTTTCTGATTCCTTATTTCCTACGAATTCCTTCTATTATATTCTTTTGTCGAAAAAGTTTACAGTTTGTTTGAAAAAAAAGGTTAAAGTGGATATTTACGGGAAAGGGGTGTGGGGGCGGGGAAAGTGTTTTTGAGAACGCCTGCATATTTTGTCCTTCCAACACACTTAAGTTGGATTGGAAAAATTTAATTTTTTTACTGTATGCACTTTTCTTCATTCCATATCATTTTTTCATTCAATTTAAATATGGGGCAAAATTTCTGTATCGATCCAAGTAAAAATTTTTCTCAGATTGGGCTAAAACTTGCACTAAGTTTAAGTCTATGCATGAGTACATTAGTCACCAAGTATTGCTAAAATTTATCAATAACTGTGTAATGGGTAAAGGTTTTTTCTGCTCTTTCAAAAGGTAAAAATAATTATTTCGAACATTAAAAATTTTACCCTTTTTTTTTGAAAATCAAAAATATTTTGGACTTTTTTTTCAAAATCGACATTTTTTTTTCATTTTTTCTTTTTTTTTAAATAAAGCTTAAAATGTATACTTTAAGTACAGCAAGTATGAAAAGGTCCTTTGTTTTTGTTTTCGAGATATTAAATAATGAATTATTAAAAATTAAATGAAAAAATGAGTAATTCCTCAATAAAGTAAAGTTAGAGTTGATATAAGTGTTTCATTCTAAAGCCATTAAAAACTTTTATTCAATAAAACTCAAATATATAACGTTTTGCATGAAAGAATATTAAATAAACAAAATTTAAGTAATTATTAATGAAAAATTAATTTAAATTAAGAAAAAACCCTTTCAAAAATATATAGGTCAAAAATTTGTCCGATTTACAGTATAAAATTAACGAGTGATTATAAAACTAGTCCGACCACCCTTTATCAAAAACTTGGCCTCTCTCCACACTACACAGTTATTAATGAAATTTAGCAATACTTGGTGGCTAATGTACTCATGGATAGACCTAAACTTAGTGCAAGTTGTAGCCCAATCTAAAAAAAAATTGTTTTTACTTGGATCGATCATAGACCACTGCTGTATGTAATAAAAATACATTATAATTTACTTACTACTGTACTGTTATAATTTACCTCCATTTCTATATGAATAATGTTTCAGGACTGAGTGTTCTTTAAACAGAATGGTTGCTGAGTCAAATAAGATATTGGAGGATGACGTGAACATTACTAATTCTGAGAACGGTAAGAGAAATGGTTTTACTAATTTACTGAATAATTCTGCACAAATTTTGAATTTAAAGTTGATATTAAACTTATTTTCTTAAATTAGAATGTATTTCTTCCATTACTTATTTTCCAACAATGAATTGATAATAAGTTTTTTAAAACACTTACCTACAGATGTATTTCAATAAATTGCAAGCGCAAAATTAATTTGGCTCAATGTTTTTAATTTGTTTGAAAATAATGTGAAAAAATAATATAAGCACAAGTGGCAAAATTTTAGATGAAACAATTTTCAAAATTTTTTGTTTTTGAAATTATATTCACTTTTCTTTACGCATAACTTTAAAGTTATTGAGTTTTTAAGTTTTAACACTCAAATACTGTTAAAAAATTTGTAGTGTTGACTACAAATGTCATATTTAAATATTTAACATTTCTTAATATTATTCTGATTATTTTTCAGAGAATGATAAGGAATTAATAGAGGAATTTGACAAATCGATCAATGATATTACAAAGGACATAAATAGAAAGCCTGATACCATCGACGGTTTTGTAATTCTGGTGAAAAATGTAATACAAAAATTGACAGAGAATGTGCGACTGAATGCTGAAGTAGAATTGCTGACTTTCACAAAAAATATAGTTGTTGCACACAAGGATTCCTAAACATTGATTTGTAATTTGTATTTTTTTAAAGCTTTTATAATATTAAAGTAAAGTTAATAGTACAATGAAGTCTTATTAGATTAAAAGTATTTAAAATTTGAAAATAATTTAATGTTTCTTTTATCCTTCGACTCGGAGTAATCGTTATGATCTTATTTTAATATTAAATGACCGAGTGATAAAGTCGTTATTCTTATTAGATTGAATTAATGACGCTTACGCGAAAATTGAAGAAAAATCGATTTTGCTTCCTTTTTGATTTCACTTCAATCCAACGCAAAAAAAAGTGAAATGTGTTCAAAAGTACTAATAAACAATTAAAAATAATAAATGGAGAGTACATTTCAAGGGCTTAAGTGATTTAATTTACGTCAGGAAAACGTTGTTTTGTTATAAAAAACTATTAGTTATCGATAAAACAAATCAAATCACTCTTCTTGAATTAGAATTAGCTTATTTGGTTAAGGTCCTGGACTCTACGGTCGCGCCAAGTCAAGCGTCAAGCTTTCTTGGTTCGCGCCCCGGTGAGTCTGGGATTTTTTCCGGCTGTGAGATAACTTCAGTGGAAGGTAAAGACGTCAAGGTATAATGATATGCACTGTCGGTAATCGACCTGTACAGATCACTAGAACTTGACTGTCAATAAACCGGTTGTACTATGGAAAGGTTTTTTTACAGTTTTCCCTTTCCAAAAATAAAGTCTACATAAAAGTAATTGATTAATTAATTTCTCTCATTATTAAAAGCATAATTACTTTAATTTCTAAAAAACAAAATGTTGCAATTACTTTAATTAAATTTAAAAGTAAACTAATTAAATAAAAAAACAAAAATTTCCAATTAAATCATTTATCTACCAATATATTAACAATTATAAAATTGAAACTTAAATTACAGGAAATTTAAAATTAGATGTTAAAATTACTAAAATATTAAATTGCAATTAAAATGCACGACGGGTGGTAGCAAGCAGGGGCACAACACCCAATTTCCAAAATGGTGTCATATGTTACAGAAAATGCCTATAATTGTAATTAATTCATAGACTTAATAACCCCCAAAAACTCTCCTAAGGAAAATATACAAACAAAATGTTTAACAAAATTATAAA
This sequence comes from Ganaspis brasiliensis, assembly GCA_037103525.1. Classification (NCBI taxonomy): domain Eukaryota; kingdom Metazoa; phylum Arthropoda; class Insecta; order Hymenoptera; family Figitidae; genus Ganaspis; species Ganaspis brasiliensis. The sequence continues at coordinate 522,987 of JAZKLR010000462.1, read as the reverse complement.
TTAAAAAAAAATATTAATAATGTTTTACAATAGTGAAACACACAGAAATATGCATAACATTTTTCCACACTGATAACAAGAATTATCAAGCCCTACAAACCACTCTTAAGGAAAATATTTTGAAAAAAATTATGATCAGAATTATCAGTATGTACAAACAAATCCTAACGAAGATCTAAAATGGTGAAATCTACCCAGAAATATAACCTCTAATTCTCTGAATTGATAACAAGAATTACCAACCCCTAGAAACCACTATTTAGGTGGTTTTTTATTTCTGTGTATGTTTCACTATATTAAATCTTCATTAAAATTTTTTTGTGCAAATTGATAATTGACTTAGTATTTTTTTCAGATTATTCTCCTTAAGGGTGCTTTTTACGGATTGTCAATTCCTATTATAAATTCAAGAAATTAGAGGGTATATTTCTAGGTACGTTTCACTATTTCAGATCTTCAATAAAAAATTTTTGTGGAAATTGGACATTGCCTCCGTAATTATTTCCCATTATTCTCCTTAAAGGTGGTTTTTAGGGGTTGATAATTATTATATCCATTCTAAAAATTAGGGGATATATTTGTGGGTATGTTTCACCATTCTTTATCTTCAATAGAATTTTTTTGTGCAAATTGTAAATTGTCTTCGTAATTATTTCCCATTATTTTCCTTAAGGGTGGTTATAGGGATTGGTAATTCCTAGTATCAATTCAGAAAATTAAAAGGAATATTTATATATACGTTTCATCATTTTAGATCTTTATTAAAATTTTGTTGTGCAAATTGAAAATTGTCTTCGTAATTATTTTCCATTATTTCCCTTAAGGGTGGTTTTTAGGGATTGGTAATTCCTAGCATTACTTCAGAAAATTAAGAGGAATGTTTATGAGTATGTTTCACCATTTTAGATCTTTATTAAAAAATTTTTGTGCAAATTAGTAAATTGTCTACGTAATTATTTCCGATTATTGTCCTTAAGGGTGATTTTTAAGGGTTGGTAATTCCTAGTATCAATTCAAAAAATTAAGGGGTATATTTCTGGGTACGCTTCACCATTTCAGATTTTCATTACAATTTTTTTATGCAAATTGATAATTGAATTCATAATTTTTTCCGATTATTGTCCTTAAGGGTGGTTTTTAGGGGTTGGTAATTCCTAGTATCAATTCCGAAAATTAGAGGGTACATTTTTGGGTATGTTTCACAGTATTATATCTTCATCAGAATTTTTGTGTGCAAATTGACCCAGCATGCTTTTATTATAATATTGGAAATTCCCTGAAATGACTACGTAAATTGAATATATAAAATGTACAAAGTTATTATAAAAAACATTATGAAAAATTAAAGCAATTTGTATACAGATATTTAAAAAAAAAATTTATTCAATTTTTAAAAATATTATTTTGTACAAACTATAGCAGTATACATAGTATAAAATTTGCTTTGGAAAATACGAAGTATAGGTACTTACTAAATAATAAATATAGAAATTTATATAATGCAATCAGTTAATATTAAATTATTATAAAAAAATTATAAAGTTCTATTAATTATAAAGGATTCTATTAACTTATATTCTGCTTGATTTTAAAATAATTTTTTTTTTTCAAACGAAGTAATTGATAATTTCAATAATTAATTCTCTATTCTGCTAATCTGCGAAATTTAGTATCCCTGTGTCACATGGAGCAGATTAGCAGATTAGTGAATTAGAAAGTATCCAATGACATGGATTGTTTAAAAAGAAAAAATATTTGGAACTAGAGGCAGCTGATTGTGATTGGTTCTTTGTTTACTCTGCTTTTTCTATTCTGCTCCATGTGACACCGCGAGGTACAGAATTTTGCATATCAGCAGATTAGGCGCCATCCATAAATTACGTAAGACTTTTAGGGGGGAGAGGGGTCCAGCAAATCTTACTACCAATAGAAAAAATGACGCTAATGTATGTAAAGAATCTTACAGGGGGGGGGGGGGGGGTTTGAAATTACAGAAAAAACTAAAAAAAACCTCTTACGTAATTTATGGACGGCCCTTTGGACGAATGTTAGGTTAACATTGTTTGTTTCTTTTGTTTCTTATTTATTATGTAGAAGTTAAAATAAACAACAGAATATTTAAGAAGTAAGTTACATCATTGTAATTCATTGTTATTCACCAAATAAAATAACACAAACGTTGAATACCACGAAACAATCAAGATAGCAAAGAGGAGCATAGTTGCTGTTTTCAAGCAAGAGCTAAATCGGACGAGTTTAGGAACGCACAGTTCACAAATCCTTAGCAATCACCTGATTGGCTGAATTAGTAAGAATACTTGCTTTTTCGATATTGAGGATTTACATTGGGTCAATGTTTCTGCCAATGTTGGACTGTTACTTCAGTGTTTCAAAATTAATCTACGCCCAATATTGATACTTTAATATAAGCCCTAGTTTGGCCTTCAGTTAAGCCCAACATCAAAACCTTTAATGGACCCAATTATGCGTAAAGGAGACCGGGGTAAATAGTACAACTTAACTTAAGTTAACATTCAACTTATGTTAACGAACTTTTATTTAGTTTCATGAATTCAACTTGGAATCAGAGGCGTTTAAGTGTTTTTAGAGGTGCCAGCAAAAGAAAACTTTCTTCGGATTTTTACGTTTTTCGATCATTATTTTTGAGTCTTAATTTATTTGGATAAGTTTTTTCGATGCTTTTGGATGTCCTTTTTCGAAGTACATCTATAGACATATATAGACATATATGCATACCAAATTTTAACTCTTTAAGTCAAATAGTTAGGCAGATACGGGGGAAGATACGGTCATTTTTTAGTTAAAATGCATTTAAAATGCCATTCCTTGGCGCTTATCAACAAAATTATTGGACATAGAGTGTTATAATTTGGTATGAACATGTAGTTTTATTTGTAGATTACAGAACAAAGGTTGATAATTTTGTTGCAGGCTGTTATCATATTGTTTTATAGCAAATATTCACGACTTAAAAAAATGGTTAAAAATGATCATATCTCCCATCCCCCTTATCTGTCAAAATATTAGAATTAGAGAATTTTAATTTGCAAAAATGCATAAATAAAATCGGGCAAATACGAGTTACACTCGTACTAAAACCAAGGGTTCCGTACAATTATTGTTAAATATTGTTAAATATTGTTGAAACAAAAAGTGTATAAATTCTTTTAAAATACTAATTGTAATTTTCAATTATTTTAAAAAGAAATTTTATAATTTTTACCATTTTGTGGAATAAAGTGTGTATTTGTGTACGCTGCGCAAAAATGTGTTACTAATATAAATAATAGTTCAAATAAAATAAGTAAATATTCTTATTTACCTTTTATCCCACTTTCCAATTTTGCTACAGAGTTTTTCTAATTTCGTCCAATAAGGTCGTTAAATTGATATTTAATAATTAAACAATTGTATTTTGATAAACTACGAACTAGTCAGATTAATTTATGTAATATTATATTCGGCAGCGTACACAAATACATATTTTATTCCACAAAATGTAAAAATTATAAAATTTCTTTTTGAAATAATTGAAAATTACAATTAGTATTTTAAAAAATTTTATACACTTTTTGTTTCAACAATATTTAACAATATTTAACAATAATTGTACGGAAGCCTTGGTTTTAGTACGGGTGTAACTCGTACTTGCCCAATTTTATTTTTTTATTTTATCACATAATTAATATTACAATTTTTACTAAAGCATCAAATATAATTAATAAAAGTGTTAAAAATTATCTTCAGTGAAATGTAGTGACGTATAAAAAAGGAATGAAGAAGGAACGTGGATACGAAACAATATGTTGACAAAATGATATAATTTTGTTCTGTACTTAGATTTCCAAAACAATAAATAAATTTAAATATGTATTTATTAGTTTCGTCATTAATATGTAATTTAAGTTCTAATTGATATGATTTTCTAATATACTGATATGTTGTTTTTTATATCTTATAGTTTCACTTAAATTAGTGTTTATTGAAAAGTAGGGTTATTGAAATTGTAAATGATAACTTAATAAGTTTTCAATACCACTATATTTATTATTTAATAAAGGATTTTTAACATTTAAAGATTGGATTTTAAATTTTAAATTTATGTTTTTTTTCCTTTAGGCATTTCAAAATTCAATAAGATACTTATTGTATGTATACAAAAAATAACGTATGTACTACTTAAACCGATATTAAACTTATTAATTTCTTTAAATGTAACAATCTGTTAGCTTTAAATATATTTTATTATTAATGTTATTTTTCAAAATTAAATCATATGACTCGTTGTTTACAGGATTAATAATACTTGTATATTTGTAAACAAGAATTCAAGGTTATTTTAATTAACTTTAAAATAAAAAAAGTCATTTATCACATTATGCAAAATTATATTAATTTACATTTTAATTAATAATTAATAGTAATTGATAAAACTAACTAAATATGTAAATGAATTTATTGTTTTGAAAACATAAATATAAATACATAATTATAATTTTATTAACTTATTTCTTATTCTTTATATTTCTTATTCTTTCTTCTTTTCAACTTAATACTTTTCACTAATTTTGCTCAAGATAATCATATTAATATTTTTAGTTAATTAATTGTTAAATTAAAATTAAAACTGTTATTGACAAATATTGACTGTTTATTTGTTTCGAAGATTTTCACTATCGCTAAATCACTAAAGTTCGTTTCAAGAAGTTGACTGTACCTATAGCTTACCTAAAGGTGCGTTTCACTGTTATATTTAAAAAGTTTTTCTATTTTGGTTATTTTAGAAGAATACACCCAGCTGAAAAAACTTGTACAAGATCTTGAACCTGTACTTGTCCTGTACTTGTCCTCGATAGCCGTGGGATTTAATGCGTTCGCGTTTAGGTTCGGTAGTTAGGTTAGATAGGTTCGAAACTCGTTGATGTCAAAATTTTTAATATTATATTTAATTGTAATAGTCTTCGTAAATATCTTTAGTGGTCAATGCGATAACGGTGTCTTGAATTCAGGCGTTAATTAATTTTATTTTAATAAAAATGAATGTTCCCGTACAAGAACTGGTACAAGTTCCATAATAGTATACATTTTTTCGCGAAAGAAATTATTCAAGAACTTGTATAAGATCTTGTACAGACAATTTACCAGTGAATTTTTCATTGTAGTTCTTGTACAAGAACTTGGGCAAGTTCGTTTACAGGGAATTTTTCACTTTTAAAAGCTACATAAGATCATGCACAAGAAAATGTAAAAGAATTTGTATAAGAAAATACGGCATAAATTGTAGCTCAATGCTACACAAGAACTTACGTAAGAACATACATTGGTTCTCGCAGTCTCTCTAATCAAACAACAGGACAAGTACAAGATCTTGCACAAGCTCTCGCACAAGACCTTGTCTTAGTCCTTGTACAAGTCAGTGTACTTGTAGGAGACCTTGTGCAAGAACATATACAAGAACTATGTTCCAAATTCTTGGACAGAACTTATACACGACCTTGGACGATCTTGTACAAGTTTTCACTTCTGATCGTGCATAAGAACTGACACAAGTACAGGTTCAAGATCTTGTACATGTTTTTTCAGCTAGGCATAATTTACTAAAATATGAAATTTCGAATTTCAACAATAACAAAAGAAATACCAATTTATTAAAACATTTTACTGAAAATAGCAGAAACATTTATACAAATTAACTGTACATTTTCTTATTATAGCTTTATTTTCAAATTTGGTGGTTCGCCACGCTAGATTTTTTCCGTGCTCCTTCTAACAAGTAACACTACCCAAGTGTAACTCATCGATTTTCTTGGTAATTGGTATAAATATTCTACATTTGACCTACCATGTTTTATATCTGCTAAAAAAACTTTTTAGGGGTAGAGATTACCGTTGTAATATTTACATTATACGTAAAGGCCAATTAGAACATATGGTTAAATTACTGTATGTATTGTAAATTCCTTGCATGAAACTTTTTGCAGTAAAGAAAAAACATTAAAGAAAAAGAAAAATTTAAAAAATTAGTTTATAATAAAATTGTTTAAACAAAAAAAAAAAAATAACTTTTTAGCAATTTTTACTATCTATATCAATTAGCGCAAAAAATTCATGGAAAAGACTAATTATTTAATTATTTCAACACTTTTGTTATAAACTAATTGCTTTTTAAAATTTTTTCTGAGTCTATAATGTTTTTTCTTTGCCATAAGATAATTTAATGTTGAAAATTTAAAATACATACAGTAGTTTAACCATAGGTTCTAATTACCTTTACGTATAATGTAAATATTACAAGGGTAATCTCTACCCCTAAAAAGTTTTTTTTAGCAGATATAAAACATGGTAGGTCAAATGTAGTTCGATGTAGAATATTTATACCAAGTACCAAGAAAATCGGTGAGTTACACTTGGGTAGTGTTACTTGTAAGAGTAAAAAGATAAAAATCCTATCAGTTTGAATCATTTTTTATCCGTGACATAAAAAGAGTAAATAAATATTATCTCATTCTATCACACGTGTGTGTATCAAGTGTTATCTGATCCTATCTCTTGTGACTTCAAATCTATTTGATATATATTTGAAAAGGATATCCTTTTCATTATTTGCCCATGTCTTATTACCTCATATGAATCTTTTTCTTTGCCTTGTCTATTAATCCCTATCCACTTTTATTTCCTCTTTATATATCTTCATTTTGTTCAATCACTCTGTTTATATTATGAATTCCATATCTCCTCCAATCACATTATTTCCATCTTACCCTATTCTTTTTTATCGCACTCTATTGCATTTTATCTCCTGATAAATACAATATATAGCCTATCCTCTTCAATCGCCTCTTTTCTATCTTAACCTATTTTTTTAATGAACACCCTGGCAAATAAGCGTCACCGATTGCGGACTAAAAAGGTGCCGATAAAGTCCGCATTTGGTACCGAATCGGTCCTGACGTTAGAAATTAAAATTCATATGTTCCAATTAACTTGTACAGTATTTATTTAATGAAATTAGTTAATTCTGTAATCATTTTAATAAGTATTATTTTTATTATTGAAAGAAAAAGTAAAAAAAAATGTAAAACTTGAATTCTATATTTTTTAATTTTTCTTTCCTTAATAAAAAATAATACTTATTAAAATGATTATAGAATTAACTAATTTCATTAAATAAATACTGTACAAGTTAATTAGAACATATGAATTTTAATTTCTAACGTCAGGACCGATTCGGTACCAAATGCGGACTTTATCGGCACCTTTTTAGTCCGCAATCGGTGACGCTTATTTGCCAGGGCACAGATTACTTTTCTATCTTTTGTCAACAACATCAACATTTAATCTCTTTCAGTTTTTCCTTCTCTATTCCAATCTATTTCGTAACATTGTAACTGCAGGTATTTTCCATAATTATGAATATACTATTTATTTTAATCAAGAATTTTCAATATTTGTCAATTTCTTACTACTCTAACTCTATATTTTTCTTTTTTTCAGTAAATAAACTGAATAACTAGTTCCTTCTAAGCATCTTTCTTTAATCTCACCCTATTCTTTCTAAATTGCTTTCCATTGCATCTTATATCTCCTAATGAATATAATGAACGTCCTATCCTTTTCAATCTCCTTTTTTCTATCTTGAAAAATTTTCTTAATCCCTACAATCCTACATATTACTTTTCCTGTACTTGGTCAATGACATCAATATCCAATCTCTTTCAGTTTTTCTTTTTCTATTCCAGTCTATTCCCTAACATTGTAACTGTATGTGACGGGCCTACTTGGCCGTCTTTTATGAAAAGTCCCTAGATAACTCTAGAAATAAATTTTATAGGAATTTTAATTTTGTTGCCAAATAATTTAAATTATACAAGTTAAAATAAAATATAATTATGGTTGATTTAAATTTGGTGATATTATACTTAAAACTTAAATAATTAAAACTTTATATTTAATACAAATCAAATGTTAGAAAAATCTATTAGTTAATTTATAAATATCTTATAAATGATAATTATTTATGAATTTTAATTATTATTTAATTATTATTATAGTTGTTAATTGGATTACTTCCAGATTGATCAATTTGGCTAGCAAATATTAATGATGACAACAACAATTATTATTATTATTATTATTATTATTATTATTATTTTTTTTTTTTTTTTACAAAACAAGTTTAGGAGAGGAAAAAATGCTTTTACGCACTTGTTCGTGTGGGACTCAACCACGTGCTGTGGCAATACCGCACTAAAACAACCTCTCCCATTCTTGCTTTACTTACTCTATCCGTTCCTGCTCCCTCCATCCTGGAAGGTTAGCAAGAGCGTGATCCACTTACTCGAGACGTTTCTCATGTTTCTTGCACTGTTGTCCTTGCCCATAGCCGCCGATGTTCTTAAGCGGTGGTCCAGAACGTTGTTGGATGCTTTTTTAGAGCTACCAAATATTATTATTATTATTATTATTATTATTAATGGAATCATTAAAATTCGGTAAAAATCATATAGATAACAATAACAATGTTTTTGGAGTTCAAATTATTAAACAATAATTTGAAATTATGAATATTAAATTTAATCTCTCTTTATCCTACATCAAAGACACTTCGAAAATAACAAATAAAAATTTGTTCAAGTTAAAATCACAAACGAAAATCATAAATTAATAAGAAATAAGAAACATAAATAAGATCTTACGAGAATAAGAATTGCAATTTAATTTTAATAACTAAATTTCATAGAACACCGATACGAAAATTATAAGAAATTGTTTGTATTAAGCCGCGATGTTGTCGAGAAACCCATAAATTGTACACGCTGTCATACCTCCCCTAGAAAAATATCACTCGTCGCTTGCGCAATACAATTTCTTAAAATCTAAATCGGATTTATTCTCAAATTGTATGATTGGTAATTTAATCATAAAATGTAACCCTTCTTTTATTTTCATTGGTTAAAATTTTTTAAGAAGCAGATTATTCTCGACTTTCAAAGCTAAAACCCGTATTCGTTTTACTCTTAATTTGATTAAAAGTTTGGACTTTGTCAAATTCTTGATGATAAGAATTCAATTGACGGACTTAGCCGATTTCTACTCTAATCTTGAAATCGAATTAATAATACTTTCTTTTAAATATCGATTAATTAAATTCGGGATCGACGCGAATATTAAATAATAAGAGTAATAAACAATTATAGATTCATTAATATGATAAATTAATGAATTGTGAACTTGAGTGACTTTTTCAATTCAATTACATTCAATCCTATGATGTGAATTAATAATGTATCGATATCTGACTTTAATTATAGAAGTTGGGTTTTTACTAATTTTCCCAACTATAAAAAATATTGGAGTTTCATTGACTTTACCTAACCATTTATTACAATTATAATTTAAATTATAATTATTTCGAGTGGTTGGTTTCAACGAACGAATGATTAAAAGAACTCATTCGTAAAATTCTCTATAAGGGACTAGATTTCACCAGCAGTTCATTTAAAGGGATCCAGAGGTTCATCGAGTTCATTTTAATGAACTAGCTCCATCTACGGTTTGTCATAGGAAATTTTAATTTCCAAAGGTGAGATCCAGGACATAACATTGGTGTCAGAAGTGGGATAATCACACTCGATTAAAATTTTGAAATAAATCGCTTTATCAAAATTCGATTATAAATTCAAAATTTGTGAACAGAAAATTTCCAAGAATTCTCTGATACTCGGCGAAACCCTCCGAAGGACGATTACAGGACTTTAAGGAACGCATGAAGGGAATCTTCAATGTAAATCGATTAATCAAGGTTATCTTCTCTAAGGATCCCGAACATCGGATGAATCCTCAAAATCTTGCAAATTAAATTGCTGACAGAATTTACATCACAACTACAAAATCACACTACATCTACAAATTTGTGTTAAGTGAAGTGAAGTGTAGTGCCTTTATAAGTGAAAATTTCAATTCCTTTTGAAGGTTTATTTGTGACAATTGGATTACAGATAATAGTAAGTCATATTAATAATTTATTATAAACAAGGAGTTAAAACAATGTTAAGGAACAAAATTTAGGGACTCTTTTCCTATTTTATTTCATACAATCAGCGATTACATTTTAACAAAATTAAAAGACTCGTTCGACTTATTCTAAAATCACTATAATTAATCCGATAATTATAAAAATCTCTTTCGACAAAATCAATAATAAATTAACAAAATGAATAGGCCCAAGACGCGCAGCCAAAGGCGAGTCACGACGAATTCAATTACAATACCGGTCAATACAAACTCTGCATTAATTAATGAAAAAAAAAATAACGTTAATAATGAAAATGATGGTAACAATCACGGAGAGCTTTTATTGAGGGAAAGAACTGCTAATAATTCTTCACTTTCTCAACCTTCTTCATCAAATTCACTGCCAATATTTGACGTAAATTGTTCTACATCTAGGAAAATGCCAAAAGTAGAAAACATAATTCCAGTCTTTGACGGATCTAATATTACGATCAAGATGTTTGTAAAACATTGTAGAGTAGCAGGCTCAATAATCGCTCCCCAGGATTTAGATTATTTAACGATGTTCATTTGTACTCGAATAACCGGCGATGCTAGATGTCATGTCCAGGATGGGATGAGTTTGGATGAAATTTTATTGACCTTGACACAATTTTATTTCATTGATGAAGATAAATATCATCTTTCTCAGCAATTGGCTGCCCTGAAACAAAACGCAAACGAGACAATAGTACAGTTTGGAAGTAAAGTGAAACAAGTTTTAAATAAATTAATTTCTCTAACACAAATGAAAATAATTCACATGAAATCGCGTTAGGAATGTGTAAAGCATATCAACAAACTGCTATCGGGAATTTTATAAGGGGATTAAATCGAGAGATTTTTTCTAAACTTTACGATAAAACTATTCCCACCCTGGACCATGCCATCACAATGGCAATGAAGGAAGAGTTATTGTTAAAAACCTGGGATGTTGTGCACGGAAATGATCAACCCACTACTTCTAAAATTAATAAAAATAAAGATTCTCAAATGAATCAAAAAAGAGTTGCTCATTTCCAAGCCAAAGAATTCCAGGAACCCGATATTAAAAGGGAAAAACAGATTCAAAATTCAAAAAGAAATATCGAGTGTTATTATTGTCATAAAAAGGGGCATATCAAAAACGAGTGTAGAAAACTTAAGGCTAAACAAAACAATGTAATTGATAATAAGGATAAAGAGAGAAAATGCATTTATTGCCAAAAGAATAATCATACTATTGAAAAATGTTTTCTTAAAATTAGACACGAAAGAGAAAGGGGTGGTTCTGTTAATACGGGAAAAGATAACTTAAATTTAACTCCCAAGATTAAAATACCTAATCAAAAAAACTTGACTTGGAATCAACAGATAGGGGAACTGTTGATCGCCAACAAAAATTCAACCCCGAAAAAAGAATCGTCCTTCATTTCGGAGACGGTGAATTTAGAGGAAAAGCCCCTACGGTAGAATTAGAAAATAATTTTTTTTTGAGGGGAAAAATTAATTTTATGATCGATACTGGAGCAAGTGTTAATATAATTAAATTAAAGGCTTTAAAGGAGAATAATGTTGTTAATCATAATAAAAAATTTAATTTGGTCGGAATTAATCCAATAATGACACGACAATCCGGGAAACAAAATTGATTTTCCAGGGTATGGAATCTTCTTCTCAGGTAGTACCATCAAACTTTCCTATTAAGTACGATGGAATTTTGGGAATGATGTTCTTAAAACAACATGCTTCCATTATAAATTTTATGGATGATTACATAGAATTAGCAATAATGACTATCCTTTACAACTAGAAAAAATAATTAATTTATCACCAAGGTCGAAAACCTTGATAGAATTGCCTATAAGAGAGACAAATGTAATTGAAGGTTACATTCCCAGATTTTCATGCGGGCCCGGAATATTTTTGGGTGGTTCATTAGTTAGAATAAAAAATAATAATGTTCATTTATTTGTTATAAATTCAAATGATGAGGAAATTCAATTACCCTTACCCCCAATAGAAGTGGAGGATTATTCTATTCCATTAGACTTGCCCAACCCAGACGAAAATTGCGAAACACAACGATTAAAACAAATTAAAAATAATAACGAACATGCCCATCGAGTTGCATTACTTTTAAAAAATCTGAATCTCAAGGGTCTAAATGATGAAGAAATTAGTAGCCTCCTTAAAATATTCAATAAATTTCCTTATCAATTTTATTTACCTGGGGATAAATTATTAGCAACAAATGTTTTAAAACACAAATTAATAATTATCGATGAAAAACCAATATTTGTTAAACAATATAGATACCCACCAGTACATAAACAAAAATAACGCGTCAAATTAATGAACTTTTAGAGTCTGGAATTATAAAGCCGTCAACCTTTCCTTATAATTCGCCGCTTTGGATTGTTCCAAAGAAACCTGATTCAATGGAGAATAAACGTTGGAGAATGGTCATAGATTAAAGGCAATTAAACGATAAAACAGTGGGGGACGCTTACCCCCTCCCCAGTATTGTAGATATTTTGGATCAATTGGGAGGATCCAAATATTTCTCTGTATTGGATCTTGCCCAGGGATTCTATCAAATACCTGTGGACCCTGACGCAAGTCATAAAACCGCGTTTTCAACCCCCTACGGGCATTTTGAATATAACAGAATGCCTTTTGGACTAAAGACAGCACCTAATACATTTCAGAGACTTATGGATGTGGTATTGAGTGGATGTCAAGGTATCGACATGTTTATATACCTTGCAACCTGATAAATGTCTCTTTCTTAGGAAAGAAATTACATATTTGGGTCATTTAATTACTGAAAAGGGAGTGCAACCAAATCCTGAAAAAATTAAATCCGTAATTAAATTTCCAATTCCGAAAACGAAGAAAAATATAAAAGAATTTTTGGGGTTGGTGGGATATTATTATCGTAGATTTATTCCGGATTTTTCAAAAATATCAAAACCTCTCACCTTTCTTTTAAAGGGTGATATTGCCTTCCAATGGACTAAATTGCATCAACAAGCCTTTGAATATTTCAGGGATAAAATTTGTTCACAACCTATCCTTCAATACCCTGACTTTTCAAAAATTTTTCTTTTAACGACTGACGCTTCTCAGTTTGCTTTGGGCGGTGTCTTGAGTCAGGGCGAAATAGAAAATGATCTACCAATAGCTTACACTTCTAGAGTATTACAAAATGCGGAAATAAATTATTCAACAACAGAGAAAGAACTGTTGTCTATCGTTCATTGCGTGAAACATTTTCGCCCATCATGATTTTGATCGAACTGATCCTTCTACCAGTGTTGGTTTGTCAATCATTGCAGATTTTGAAGTTAGGAAACCTTTCCCGAAAAATGGAATTGACAATTCTTCTGTGGCTTCAATGAACTGTTTTTACGATTCCCCTTGTAAAAAGGATGTTTGTTTTGTGGAAAAATCCTTGGCCAAGGTACACCCCACAATTCCTTCTCAGAGTGACGTTGACCATTTAATCGGAACCATATTTCAGATCGAAAATGGCTGTTTGATTTATAGTAAAGACAATCTTACTATGGGTAAAAGTCACATTGTAAATTTTATGTCAGCAGATTGCGTAATGAAATCTAAGATATGTAAAGAACTAATCAAGGAAAATTTATTAAAACCAGATTTGCAAAATAAAGACGATTTTAAATTAGGACAGGTTGTCGTACTCGCTCAAGGAGGTCTATATATTTTTCATATTATAATAGAAGAAAAGTTTGAAGACAAGGTTTTTCTCAATATTTTATCACGGACACTTTTAGCCCTTAAAATTGCAATGGAAAAATTGAATGTAAAATGGGCAAGAATTTCCAATAATGATGATAATATAGATGGCGTTTCTTGGTTTTCTATTGAAAAACTTATTTGTCAACATTTTTCAAATTCTGCTTTAAAATTTATAATTTGTTCGGGAGAAATTAAATTTCCCTTAATAGACAATCAAAAATCAATTATCAAAGAATATCATGAATCTGTTGTAGGTGGTCATAAAGGAGTAGCAAAAACCTATTCTCGAATTAGATCGATTTATTTTTGGCCAAATATGAAGACAGAAATCCAAACCTATATTAAAAATTGTAAGAATTGCCAGCGGAATAAGATTACAAATTTGAGAACAAAACAACCCATGATAATTACCGATTCACCCAAGGAACCTTTCGAAAAAATCCAAATTGATCTAGTAGGACCATTACCGATCACCCAACGTGAAAATAGGTACATCTTAACAATACAATGTATTTTTTAGTAAATATGCCGATGCTATTGCCTTAAAAAACATTGACTCCATTACGATCGCTCATTCTCTAGCCGAACAATTCATATCCCGTTATGGATGTCCGAAAATCATTCATAGCGATCGAGGTAGCAATTTCATAAGCAATGTGATGAAAACTTTCTGCAAAATATTCAAAATCGAAAAAATACAATCGACTGCTTACCATCCTCAATCACTGAGCTCTCTCGAAAGAAGTCATCAAACTCTTGTCGAATATCTCCGTCAATTTGGTGACAGTCAGACTTGGGGCGAATGGTTGAGATACGCGATATTTTCGTATAACACTCAAATCCATGAGAGTACAGGGTTCGCGCCTTACACTTTAGTCTTCGGGAAGGAAGTTACTATTCCCTCTGCCTTTAATATTGAACGGGTTGACAAAACATATACTCAGTATTTGTTAGAAATCTTCCATAAATTAGATAATTGTAGGGCTCTTGCTCACGAACGGCTCCAAAATGCTAAAAGAAAATCAAAAATTTATTACGATAAAAATATCCACTTGGTTAAATATAATATCGGAGACCTTGTAAACTTTAAAATAAACGTGTGACATGACAAAAAATTTGACCCCTTTTTCGAGGGATCCTACGTTATAGAAGAAATTATTGGCGAATCGAATGTTAAAATCAAAAAATTAAACACTTCTGAAACTAAGACTGTCCATAAGGACCAAATACAGTTGATAAATCCATGAACGATGGTCATTGCTATTGTGTTTATATGCTTTCTTAATTAATTGAAAATTCAAACTATTATTTCCAAGTATTGAATTGGATATCGAGTTGTGCGAGTATACGTGTGTGTGTGAATTGTGGTTTGAAAAAAAAAAAAGAGTAACATTAGTACCATATAATAAATATAATCCCTTCATATATCTAAATCAATGATAAAAATAAACAATACCTTATTCCTCAACAGCAACAAAATTTTTTTTTTATAATAATAAATATCCTCTTTTAATTCATTTCAAAATTTTATAGATTTAAAATTACATTGATCATAAGTCGTTACATATTATTGAAATTGAGAACTACAATAGTTGTCGAATTCACCTTGAGAAATTAACAAGAGTGTATAAACGGATAAATGAGAAAACATGAAATCACCTTCAAATCTATCAATTTAATTCTATCATGAATATTTCAAATATCTAACACTTATATATTTATTGATTTAATCCTATCATAAATAATTCAGATATCTAACACTTACACACTTATTAATTAGTTCTATTATAAATATTTTATTTGTTTGTTTATTTTGTTCTTTTCTTTTAAATCTTACTTTTACCACCAAATTAACTTAATAATTTTTCTTTTATTTTTAATTTCATTCACACCGATTGTAAAAATTTTTTTCTATTAAATAAACCTATTGCCTTGTGACTGTTGCTTAAATTGTTACAAACAAATTTAATAATCAAAATTCTTAAGGAGGAAGAGGATACATGTGTATGTATTTATGTCTACATTCAATACTAAATTATTTTATTTATCACAATTAAATTTTTACCTTAATCAACGCCTTTAAATTTCATAACAAAATCTATATATTTTGAATTATTATCAAATAAAAATAATACATTTCAATTCTCTAAATAAAATTTTGATATTTGTTAAAATAACTGAGCTGCAATTATCTTTTTATCCTTTCCATAACAATCGACTACAATTTACACACACGAGACCTAAATATTTTATATTCATTATAAAAAAAAATATATTAAACTATAAATAACTTAACAAATGACTAATTTTATTCTCCATAAAAAAATATTTATAATAGTATATTATGCATCAAGGGAGGGAAGTCCGTGTTTTTTTGTCAAGCACAAATGTTCGAAGAACGAGTGTAGCACGAGGGCAGCGAGTGCGAAACAAGTTCGGAGAACATTGTGCGAGACAAAAAATCGGCCTCCCGAGGTGCATATGCTATTTTCTATCACATATGTACGAAAATCTCGTGTTTCGTTCGCGTTAGCGGGTCAGCACTCGTAGACTGTTTCACTGTTCGGAAGTTTTTTTACCTCTAACGTCACTGACCTAAAAACTGTGAGTTCTGCCCCGCTTAAGGCGAACGAAAACCCGAGGTTTTCGTGCATGTGTGGTAGAAAAATATTTATATATTCTTAACCTAAAAATAGTAATAATATAATTTATAGTTAAAAATCTTAGAACTAAGAATCCAAATACTGTATTTTTCAACACATTTATAGACTCTTATATTTAGTCAAATTCTTTAAAAGAAATTAAACAAGTCCAAAACTATTTTCCCAATAATGTTTCAATTGTTTAATTATTTCCTTCATTATTCCCCACTCCCTAACCTAGTTAAATTATTTATTTCTATTATTAATTATCTACTTCGACTCTATTTAAATTCACAATTTACTTACTTATTTCCTTATTTCTTTTGAATTAATTTTATTTCCCTAAATTTTCCTTTTATTTCTCATTTAACCTAAAATTATTATTATGTCGTTATAAACTTAATTTATAAATCATTCAATGATCCTGATATTGTAATCTGTTAACAATCTAAAAGAAATCTTACTTACCCTCAAGAACACATATATACGTATATGTGTAATCATACATTACAAGTTCAAATTCGAGACAAATAAAAACTAAAATTCTACTTCAACTTGATAAAAATTAATAAATTGAAACCTGTGAATTAATTTATTAATAATTTTGAACTTAAAATTCAAACAAACAAAAAAGGGGAGAAAAGAAATCAACATGAAAATACTGACCTACGGAAATTCACTTGACTATCCTAGTCAAGGGAGCACACGATTGGTTGTTTACATTTCTTCCCCCAATTTCACGTCTAGACGGGTCAGTACCTTTTAGGACCCAACAGTTCGAGCAAGTGCTACGATCTGTTTTGCTTTGAAACCAAGATATGTAATAGAAAAGAGTGAAAGGTGGTCGAATAAACATTAAGAAAAGGGAAATATCCGCACAAAACAAAATGGATTTTTATCACCCTCTTGTAATTCCACTATTTAACAATAATTTGGGACTCGTTCTTCTAGTTTATCCAATGGTAAATATAAATAGATCACAATATTTTTGAATAACGTTTATAAATTAATTGAGAAGATTTAGATTATATTGATAGTTTGGTTGTTCAGTTATTTTTCGGTCTCATTATTAACCCGAAGCGTCCCGTTATTGGATTTGCCTATGGGTGTAGAATTTTTATATGTATATGTTTATATATATATATCTATTTGTGTCGTTAAATAGGATTACTGGATTTATATGCAACATCGCGATCACCACCTTAGGCACGTGGACGCGACAATATACAACGGTGTAAACCTCGAAACAGGGATGAGGTTCTGGAGGTGCGAGCGTTGTTTAACTCGCGGAATTTTGCCCCGATATTACCATGGAGAACTCACCCATTTCCATTTCTTGGGATCTAAACATCTACTAAATGAAAAAGGGTGTGGAGGATGTGGAAGACGGACATTTGAAAATTATCCCGCGGGAAGGTGTTTCCTTTGCTGTCATCTAACCAGTGAGATAAATTTAAATCATTTTGATTTCACAAGTAAATTGTTCTGGATTCATCGTAATAACTTGTATCCAATTTACGGGGGATTATCTCTTTATTGGGGAAGAGTATTACCTGAACACAATCAGGAATGGGAAAGATTTTTTTGGAGTAGAGCAGAATTAGATATAAATAATCAAGTTATTTATCGAGAGATTATTTTTGATAACGATAGCGATTCATCTGATGATGATGAAGTCGCAAGAATATTTAACGTACAATTGTTCTCAAGCGACTCAGAAGATTCAGGGATTGGAGGGGACAAATATTTGCATAGATAATTGAAATCCTTCAATTCATTTTGTACCGTCTTAGATCATTTATGTTCATGATTCCTATCTTTTTATTTTTATTTTATTTGTTTTGTGAGTGTTTTCTTTTTTTATTTATATTTTTTTAATATTATTATTTTCCTATTTTCTTATTTTTACTTTTATTCGTTCTGTGAATGTCCTTTAAAAGGTTTTTTTATATATTATTATTGATAAATTTTTCTTTTTATTTTTCTTTTAATTTTCCACTTTTAAAGGATATTTTCTTTTGTGTGTAATTTGTAGAACAACGTATATATATATATGTATGTATGTATGCAGGCGTACATCTATAAGTGTGAGAGTAAAAGAATGTACAACCAATTCTCAGGAGAATGATTTTATCTCTATTTAGAGAGTTAATTTTAAATTTATATATATATATATATATATACGTATATATATTCTTAATAATTAAAAACATGCAAGTGAATGTGCGTACGTATGCACGAAAAATAAAAAGTGATCCGGAATATCACTTTCCAAAGTTGTTCAGTCACTCAGAGGTTGACTTATGTTACTATATAAGATTTTAATAAATTTATATTTTTCAACTGATATATATATATTTTTTTTATTTTAAAATTAACCAATTGTAATCCTAATTATAATATTGGAAATAAATGCACAAACAATATCTAAATTATAATTTTCCTTAATTTATTATTAATATTACATTATAATTTATCTATCGAAAAAAAAAGAAAAAAAAAGAGAAAAAAATTTTTATATATACTTATCTTGATAGAGAACCATCCTAAAAAAGTTGACCCTCAGAGAATCAAGAAATGTTTGATTTTCTTTTTTTTTTTTTAGAAATATAAACGAATCTGAGAAAACGTTTAATATTTCATGGAAATAATTCTTGGGTGTCCTTGTCGATATTGGGGAAAACAGATTATCACAAGGTTCTCTGTTTACATTCCAACTCAAGTGGATCCACTTAAAATTTCACGACTTTTATTTCACAGCTTGAATCACTCACAGACTTCAATGTACATTAAGAGTTAACTGAGTCTACCATCACTATACTAACCACACATACAAAATTCAATACTGGTACGTTTCGTCTAGGTCGGGAGGTGTGACGGGCCTACTTGGCCGTCTTTTGCGAAAAGTCCCTAGATAACTCTAGAAATAAATTTTATAGGAATTTTAATTTTGTTGCCAAATAATTTAAATTATACAAGTTAAAATAAAATATAATTATGGTTGATTTAAATTTGGTGATATTATACTTAAAACTTAAATAATTAAAACTTTATATTTAATACAAATCAAATGTTGAAAAAATCTATTAGTTAATTTATAAATATCTTATAAATGATAATTATTTATCAATTTTAATTATTATTTAATTATTATTAAAGTTATTAATTAGATTACTTCCAGATTGATCAATTTGGCTAGCAAATATTAATGATGACAACAACAACAATATATTTTTTTTTTTTTTTACAAAACAAGTTTAGGAGAGGAAAAAATGCTTTTACGCACTTGTTCGTGTGGGACTCAACCACGTGCTGTGGCAATACCGCACTGGGTAAAAATTTCTGAAGTGGCCCCCTGATTTGCAAACATGTAATGAAATTTGAAATTAATGTTATATTCCTATACTACTAAATGAGAGATAGTTTGCATATAAATAGTTTTTTTTAATTTAAATAATGTCAAAAGTTATAAACAAATGAAAATTTTTGCATCATTTTATTTGAAAATTCATATCTTTTTTTAATATTATTGAAAATTAATAAAATTTGTATGACTTGTGTACAAAAGTATAAACTTTAAGATAAAAATAATTTCGATCACGTGCATTTATTTTTTAATGCAAAATTTATGATTTTTTATAAACAATTAAAACAAAAAACATGTTCTGGGCCTTCTAACAAATTTTGTTAAAAACGTATTGATTCAGTATGAATTTAGGTTTATTATACAAAAATAAAAATTTGGTTAGGTTTATATTTAACAGAATAGCGTTAATTTGTTTATAACGCTCCGGAAACAATATCAAGCGGCACTGGTTCGTTCGCAACTGCGCCTTCCGTAGTCCCTCCTATAATAAGATATGAAATAATTATGAAGTTAAATCATGTCAAAGGATTTAGTTGAACATAATAAAAATCACTTTTTTCATTTATTTATATAAAAAAACAATATGTAATTAATTAAATACGCAATAATGTTAAAGTACACTATCATTAATACTAATAACTAATAACGTTAATAATAAAGTTAAAAAGCTTAATTTTTTTGTACTCTATTGTCGTGGATTTTTTGTGACCTTATGAGTCTTTATTTTTGAATCCTCAGAAAATATTTTGCATATTAGCTGATCTTTTTCAGTTGGCTGAAACGAATGGTACGTCGTGTACAACTAACAGTTTTTGCTGTTTGTTGCTTATTTCAGAACGTGTTCAACACGATGCACAGTGGGACGAAACGCTAATTTTTCGTTCAAACAAGTCTAGAGCCCACAAATCTTGACCGATTTTAGAATTTTTTTTTTTTAAATTATAGAGTATAAAATTCTTAAGAGGATCTTGTCCGTGATTTTTGTTGAAAAAATTTTTTTTATTGTTTAATAACAATTCTTTAATAACTATGAACAATTGTTATAAACAAATTCGTTGAATATATAGTGCAAATTATTACATTCAATTTGTTTTTCATGAAATTTCTTACTCAGGTGCTTTTTGGGTAGCTGATTACAAATCTGACATCGGTTTTTAAAAATCCAAAATGGCTGATCCAATATGGAGCACAGTGGGACGAAACGCTAATTTTTCGTTCAAAAAAGTCTAGAGCCCACAAATCTTGAGCGATTTTAGATTTTTTTTTTAAATTAAAGGGTATAAAATTCTTAAGAGGACCTTGTCCGTGATTTTTGTTGAAAAATTTTTTTTATTGTTTATATTCTTCTGCAATTGACTAATTGTTATTAAACAATAAGAAAATTTTTTCAACAAAAATCACGGACAAGGTCTTCTTAAGAATTTTATACTCTTTAATTTAAAAAAAGAAATTCTAAAATCGGTCAAGATTTATGGGCTCTAGACTTTTATGAACGAAAAATTAGCGTTTCGTCCTACTGTTATTTATTTAACAGTACATCACCAAAGAGTTTGTTTGAATGGACAGCACAATTTTTCCACAAAATTAAATTTGGCTTTTGCACAGAAGAGGAACATGCGATTCAGCCAACTAAAAAAGATCAGCTAATATGCAAAATATTTTCTGAAGATTCAAAAATAAAGACTCATAAGGTCACAAAAAATCCACGACAATAGAGTACAAAAAAATTAAGCTTTTTAACTTTATTATTAACGTTAGTAGTTATTAGTATTAATGATAGTGTACTTTAACATTATTGCGTATTTAATTAATTACATATTGTTTTTTTATATAAATAAATGAAAAAAGTGATTTTTATTATGTTCAACTAAATCCTTTGACATGATTTAACTTCATAATTATTTCATATCTTATTATAGGAGGGACTACGGAAGGCGCAGTTGCGAACGAACCAGTGCCGCTTGATATTGTTTCCGGAGCGTTATAAACAAATTAACGCTATTCTGTTAAATATAAACCTAACCAAATTTTTATTTTTGTATAATAAACCTAAATTCATACTGAATCAATACGTTTTTAACAAAATTTGTTAGAAGGCCCAGAACATGTTTTTTGTTTTAATTGTTTATAAAAAATCATAAATTTTGCATTAAAAAATAAATGCACGTGATCGAAATTATTTTTATCTTAAAGTTTATACTTTTGTACACAAGTCATACAAATTTTATTAATTTTCAATAATATTAAAAAAAGATATGAATTTTCAAATAAAATGATGCAAAAATTTTCATTTGTTTATAACTTTTGACATTATTTAAATTAAAAAAAACTATTTATATGCAAACTATCTCTCATTTAGTAGTATAGGAATATAACATTAATTTCAAATTTCATTACATGTTTGCAAATCAGGGGGCCACTTCAGAAACTTTTACCCACTAAAACAACCTCTCCCATTCTTGCTTTACTTACTCCATCCGTTCCTGCTCCCTCCATCCTGGAAGGTTAGCAAGAGCGTGATCCACTTACTCGAGACGTTCTACATGTTTCTTGCACTGTGGTCGTCGCCCATAGCCGCCGATGTTCTTGAGCGGTGGTCGTGAACGTTGTTGGATGCTTTTTTAGAGCTACCAAATAAGATGTTAAAGTGAACAGTGCTGCCGAACCAGATTGAGAGAGTTCAGAAGGACTTCCTTCTGCATGCGAACCGCCAATGCATCAGCCTGGCGCTCGCAGCCAGGAATCTTTTTTAATTGGCTTACAAAGGAAGCCTTAATCCCTCCCAAACAACCGATTAGAAGAACATTCAATCGGACTCTATAACCTGGGCGCATTCGACTCAATTCGAACATGAGCTCTTGATACTTGGTCCGCTTCTCATCCTCCTTACGATTAATGTTGTTCTCAGCTGGGGCCGAGAACTCAATTACACAAATGATCTTACTTTTATGATCCTGGAGTACTATATCAGGCTTATTGGCACTTATACGATGAGTGGTGGAAAAAGGGAAGTTCCAGTAGATCTTACACTGGTCATTTTCCACTACGGACTCCTGATCCCCTTGGGTATACGGCAAGATGGGTTTTTTATCTATATCATACTGGTGTTGAAGGTGATACTACAACACCTTCAGCGCAGCATTGTGTCTTTCAATATACCTGTAACACGCGTACTTCGGACACTCACTTAGAATGTGACTTAGAGTCTCCGCATATTGTTTACATGCACGACAGATGTCACTGTCGACAGGTATATGCATCACACGACTGCGGTACACCAAAGTATGACAGGCGAATAGAAATCCTTCAGTCTCCGATCTTAAACCAGCAGATTTAAGGAACAAAAATGTCAAACCAACTGACAATCCTACTTCATTTATCAGATTGTAGAATTGTCCGTGAACCGATTTGCTCTTATGTTCCTGTAGTAGAAGCGCATGTTCTGCTTCCTTGACACTGCCCTTAAGCATCAATGGTGGTAACGATGCTAATCCATGTTGCACATTACTAGTATCAAATGGGAGACAAAGTTCATTCGCAGCTCTTTCAGCCGCATGATATAAGAATACCCCACAATTCGTAATTTCATGATGGTGAACAAATTGTAAAAGAGGATCTCGACTGTTCATAATTGAGCATGTAGCAGCCAAAACGATTCTACGATGAAGACACTCTAAGTTCAGTAGACCTCTTCCTCCCCGATCTCGCGGAAGGTAAATTCGAGGCACGGAAGACTTTGGATGATGACTTCGATGGATTGTCATCATCTTGCGAGTTTCTCTGTCTAGCATCTTCAGTTCATTTACATTCCACTTAACTGCTCCAAAGGTATAGAGAATCAAAGGAATGGCTAATGTATTTGTTGCTTGTATCTTATTCTTCCCAGATAATTCGGAATACCAAATTTTTCTAAGAAGACCACGATATTTTGTTTGGAGACGATCTTTAAGCTGACGCACATCTTGAGTCTCCGCTTGTGGAATTCCAAGATATGGGTATATTTCTCCTTGACCAAGATGATGAATGGCATTGCCACCAATGAGCTGAAGATCCTCAGAGTCGCCTGGTGTTTCAGATATTTCATGTCTTCCCTTACTTAAGTGGAAAACGGCACAGTTATCCAATCCAAATTCCATTTCAATTGCTCTGGAATACTTGGCTACTGCAAACACTAGATTTTTAAGTTCTTCTCTATTAGATCCATAGAGCTTAAGATCGTCCATGTAGAAAAGATGGTTGATCTTATGAACTCTATTTCTTGGTTTGCCACACATGTATCCAGAGCGATTTTTTCGAAGCACAATAGACAGAGGCAAAAGAGAGATGCAGAAAGTAGAGGACTGAGTGAGTCACCTTGAAAAACTCCTCTTCTAAAAGAGATGATGTTAATTATCATCTGCTGTTTGTTGGATGATATAACAAACCTTGTCCTCTACATGAGCATCAGCTCTTTCAAGCATCTCACGATGTTTAGATGTACCTGTAAGCAATCAAGAAGCCTGATGATCAGCTCATGACTCGTAGAGTCCAATGCTTTACGGTAATCAATCCAAGCCATTGACAAGATGCGTCGATAAACTATCGAGTCTTGGGTAACGCACCTATCTATTAATAGGTTTTCCCTACAACCTGACAGGCCTCTTTTGCACCCACGTTGTTCACTTATTGCACTCCAAACTGGCTTTATAGATGTTAATATCCTTTCTTTTAGGATGCCAGTAAATAGCTTGTAACAGGTGTTAAGACAAGTTATCGGTCTATAATTTTTTGGATTAGACAAATCTCCTGATTTTGGTAAGAGTACTGTTCGACCTTCCACCAACCACTGTGGTACGGGATGTTCTCCGCAAAGAAAGGTTGAAAAGATGCGGGCCAAATGTCGGTGAGTTGAAGTAAACTTCTTCCACCATAGATTATTAATCTTATCTGGCCCGGGTGCTGAAAAGTTCTTAGTTTTAGCAATTATATTTCTAACCTCTTGCTCAGTAATTGGCGGACATGCCTCACTAGGATGGTCAAGCCCCTGTTCAAGACAGAAGCTTCTGAAGAGTGGTAAAGACGCATCCTCATCGTTGACTGTATAGGACGTCCCATAGATGTTTCTCCAGAAAGTTTCAACCTCTTCACGACATGGGGGGTTAACAACGACTGATGTTGGTGGACTAAACAGGCGGGAGGGATTAGTAGCAAAAAATTATTTTGCTTAATCCAGTCAATCGGCCGTTCTAAACGTTCTCTTATGACTACATGAGAACGTATCTTCTCAATCCAATGTTGCTTGATGGTCTGCAATTTTGATTTTTGCAAAGTGTGATGCAATATTTTTAAAGTTTTGGCAATTTCCAAAACTCTTGGTGTAAAACTTTTATTCAATTCTAGATACGCTATCACACTCTGTAATTAAGAAGCATGTCGTCGAGCCACCCCTATCTTGAACTGTGTTTGTTTGATTCGTTACAGCCTGAAGAGGTCAATGGATTATTGACGAAACGTCGCAAATAAACAGCGATCAAAACTAAAAATGTGTTTAGTGTTTTTTTTTCTTGTGGGACTCAACCACGTGCTGTGGCAATACCGCACTAAAACAACCTCTCCCATTCTTGCTTTACTTACTCCATCCGTTCCTGCTCCCTCCATCCTGGAAGGTTAGCTAGAGCGTGATCTACTTACTTGAGACGTTTTTCATGTTTCTTCTACTGTTGTCCTCGCCCATAGCCGCCGATGTTCTTAAGCGGTGGTCGAGAACGTTGTTGTTATTATTATTATTATTATTATTTTTTTTTTTTAAAAACAAGTTTAGGAGAGGAAAAAATGCATTTACGCACTTGTTCGTGTGGGACTCGACCACGTGCTGTGGTAATACCTCACTAAAACAACCTCTCCCATTCTTGCTTTACATATTCTAATCCACTACTGCTCCATCCGTCCTGAAGGGTAAGCAAAAGCGTGATTCATTTACTAGAGTTGTTATTTTCGTTTCTTACACTGTTGTTCTCACCCATTGCCGCCGATTTTCTTAAGCGGTGGTCAAGAACGTTGTTGGATGCTTTTTTAGAGCTACCGAATAGGATGTCATAATGAACAGTGCTGCCGAACCAGATTTAGAGAGTTCAGAAGAACAGCCTTCTGCATGCGAACCGCCAACGCATTAGCCTTGTGTTCGCAGCTAGGAATTTTTTGTAATTGGCTCACAAATGAAGCTCGCATCCCTCCTAAACAACCGAGTACAAGAACAATTAATCTGACCCTGTAGCCTGGATATATTTTACTCAATTCAAACAGAAGGTCTTGATACTTTGTCCGCTTCTCATCCCCCTTTTGAGTGATATTGCTCTCAGCAGGTGCCGAAAACTCTATCACACAAATGACCTTACTTTTATGGTCCTGGAGCACTATATCAGGTTTATTGGCGCTCATACGATAAGTGGTGGAAAAAGAAAAATTTCAGTAGATCTTACACTGATCATTTTCCACAACGGACTCCTGATCCCCCTGGGCATACGGCAAGATGGGTTCTTTATCTATACCATATTGGTGACGAAGGTGATAATACAACACCTTAAGCGCAGCATTGTGTCTTTCTACATATCTGTAACATGCATACTTCGGGCACGCACTTAAAATGTGACTAAGTGTCTCCGGGTATTGCCTGCACGCTCGACAGTTGGTATTGTCGACAGATATATGCATCACTCGACTGCGATACACCAAAGTATTAATCACTCCATCCTGGCAAGCAAATAAAAATCCTTCAGTCTCCGATTTCAAACCAGCAGACTTGAGGAAAGCAAATGACAAAACCCCAGACAGTCCCAACTCTTTTATGAGACTGAAAAACCGTCCATGCACAGGCTTGTCAATATGCTCCTGTAACAGAAGCGCATGTTCTGCTTCCTTAACACGTTTTTTAAGCATTGATGGTGTTAAAGATGCTAAACCGTGTTCCATATCCCTGGTTTCAAATGGGAGACTAAGTTCACTTGCAGCTCTTTCTGCCGCTCGATATAAAAACGCCCCAACATTTGCAATTTCATGATGGTGAACAAATTGCATAAGAGGATCTCTACTGTTTATGACTGAGAATGCTGCAGATAAAACAATTTTACGATGAAGACACTCTAAATTTAAAAGACCTCTTCCTCCCCGATCGCGTGGAAGGTAAATACGAGGTACGGAAGACCTAGGATGATGACTTCGATGTATAGTCATTGTTTTTTTTTTTTTTTTTTTATTACAAAACAAGTTTAGGAGAGGAAAAAATGCATTTACGCACTTGTTCGTGTGGGACTCAACCACATCCTGTGGCAATACCGCACTAAAACAATCTCTCCCAATTCTTGCTTTACGTACTCTTATCAACTTTTGCTCCTTCCGTCCTAGAAGGTGAGCAAAAGCATCACTTTCCTTTACTCTGTACAGTGTTAGCATTCTGTTCTTTGCGTCTTCATGTCCATTGCCGCCGATGTTCTTATGCGGCCAACATAAAATTGTGGGATGCTTTGTTAGAGCTACCTTTAAAGATTTTTAAAAGGAACAGTGCTATCGGACCAGAAAAGGTAAGTTTAAAAGAACTGCTTTCTGCATTCTACCTGCTAACAAATTGGCTTGACGTTCGCAGGTTGGAATCTTCTTCAGTTGGCTCACAAATGAAGCCTTCATACCTCCTAAGCAGCCGAGAATTAAAACAATCAAGTGGATTTTATATCCTAGATGCATTTTACTCAATTCGAATAAGAGCTCTTGATATTTGATCCGTTTCTCATCCTCCTTTTTAATGATATTTCTCTCGGCAGGAGCCGAAAACTCAACCACATAAATGATCTTACTTTTATGTTCTTGGAGGACCATATCAGGCTTGATGGCACTGATATGATGAGTGGTGGGGAAAGAAAAATTCCAGTAGATCTTGCACTGGTCATTTTTTACAACGGACTCTTGATCCATTTGGGCATACGGCAGAATGGGCTCCTTATCTATACGGTACTGGTGACGAAGGTGGTAATACAAAACATTCAGTGCAGCATTGTGTCTTTCTATATATCTGTTACATGCATAAATCGGACAGGCACTTAATATATGACTAAGTGTGTCCAAATATTGTTTGCATGCACGACAGTTGGAATCGTCAACAGGTATATGCATCACACGGCTGCGGTACACCAAAGTATTAATCACTGCATCCTGACAAGCGAACAAAAATCCCTCTGTCTCCGATTTTAATCCGGCCGATTAAAGGAATGCAAAAGACAAACCTACAGACAACCCCATTTCTCTGACGATATTATAAAATTGTCCGTGAACAGGCTTAATAACATGTTTTTCTAAAAGAAGTACATATTCTGCATCCTTTACATGTTTTTTGAGCATCAAAGGTGGTAATGACGCTATTCCATGTTCGGTATTATTTGTATCAAATCGAAAATTAAGTTCTTTTGCCGCTCTATTTGCCGCTTGATATAAAAATGCCCCATTATTTGCAACTTCATGATGATGGACAAATTGCATTAAAGGATCCGTACTATTCATCACTCAGCATGCCGCGGCCAGTACAATACGGCGATAAAGACATACTAAACTTAGTAACCCTCTTCCTCCCTGATCTCGTGGAAGGTAAATTCGAGTTACGGAAGACCTTGGATGATGGCATCAATGTACTGTCATCATCTTGCGCGTTTGCCTATCCAGTATCTTCAGCTCATCCACATTCCATTTAACAGCCCCAAATGTGTAGAGTATTAAAGGAATGGCTACTACATTTGTGGCCTGTATCTTATTCTTCCCTGATAATTTGGATGACCTAATTTTTCTGAGAAGACCTCGATATTTAATTTGGAGATGATCTTTAAGCCCACGCACATCTTGAGTTTCCGATTGTGGAATTCCAAGATATGAGTAAGTTTCTCCTTCACCAAGATGATGAATGGTGTTGCCACCAATAAGCTAAAGATCGTCTAAATCGCCTGATGTTTCAGATGTTTCCAGTCTTCCTCTATTCATATGGACAACAGCACATTTATCAAGTCCAAAGCTCATTCCAATTGCACTAGAATACTTAGCCACTGCAAACACTAGAATTTTTAATGCTTCCTTACTCGAGCCATAGAGCTTAAGATCGTCTATGTAAAACAGGTGGTTAATCTTCTGAACTCTATCTCTTGGTTTGCCACACAAGTATTCAGATTGTTTTTCACGAAGCACAACAGACAGAGGCAAGAGGGAGATACAAAACAATAGAGGACTAAGAGAGTCGCCTTGGAAAACTCCTCTTTTGTAGATGATGACGTCAGTCATCACCTGTTGTTTGTTTGATGTTAATACAAACCTTGTTCTCCATAAAAGCATAAGCTCTCTCAAGCATCTCACTATGTCTGGATGTACCGCAAGACATTCAAGAAGCTTAATAATAAGCTCATGACTGGTGGAATCAAACGCCTTACGGTAGTCAATCCAAGCCATGGACAAGTTTCGTCGATAAAATATCGAGTCTTGGGTGACACACCTATCAATCAGTAGGTTCTCCCTACAACCTGCCAGACCTCTCTTGCATCCTCGTTGTTCGCCTATTGTACTCCATACTGGTTGAATAGATGACAAAATTCTTTCCTTAAGGATACCAGTAAATAGCTTGTAGCAGGTGTTAAGACAAGCTATTGGTCTGTAATTCTTTGGACAAGTCAAATCTCCACATTTTGGCAATAGTACCGTACGTGCATCCACCAACCACTGTGGTACGGGATGTTCTCCGTTGAGAAAAGTTGAGAATATGCGGGCCAGGTGTTGGTGTGTTGAAGTAAACTTCTTCCACCACATGTTGTTAATTTTATCCGGCCCAGGCGCTGAAAAGTTTTTAGTTTTAGCAATTACATTTCTCACTTCCTCCTTAGTAATTGATGGGCATTCCTCCGCATGGTGGTCAAGCCTAAGACAAAAGCTACGGAAAAGAGGCAAAGAAGCGTCTTCTTCATTCAACGAACATGAGGTTTCATAGATGTTTTTCCAGAAGTTTTCTATCTCTTCGCGACATGGTGGTCTGTCAACGACCGGCGATGTTATACCGAATAGGCGGGAAGGATTAGTTTCGAAAACATTATTTTGCTTTATCCACTTAACCCGACGTTCTAAACGTTCTCTTATGACTACAAGAGAACGTATCTTCTCAGTCCAATGCTGCTTGATGGTCTGCAGCTTAGATTTATTCAAAGTATGATGTAATCTTTTCAGAGATCGGGATATTTCTAACACTCTGGGTGTAAATCTTCGATTCGTATCTAGATAAGCAATCACACTCTGAAGGTGAGAAGCATTCCGTCTAGCCACCCCAATTTTGAACTGAACCTGCCTAATTCTTTTGCAGGTCTTGGCAACGCGTTCTGAAACAGATTTTCTGTTACTGTTACGAACCAAGGGAACTGCTTTTTCATAGACTGCACAGTTCAATGTCCTGAGATCAACATCCTCTGGAAGTAATGAAATTTCTCTATTGGCTTCAGCCATTTTGTCCATTTTAATGGAAACCTTAAGATGGATTTTTGTTTCCCTTGCTCTTATGTTTACATACTCGACTGTCTATAAAGGTGTTGTTGTGAGAACTGATGGTATGTTCTCAGAGGGTTCTTCTATAAGAACTTCATGGCCTTTCCTTCGCAAAAAGGATACCTGATCCCGTAAGTACTGAGGTTTCATTTGTGCGTATTGGGGATGCATATTGCTCCATCGCTCATGAAGCCTCAACATGTAACCCCTTCGGTCCGAAGAGCTCTGTCGCTAACAGTTTAAGATGTCCTTTCGAAGTTGGTCCGTCCACTTTAAACGTGTACGAGTTTGTCCCTGGGCGAAGCCTGGTCGTCGCCTGGGTTCTATCCTGTTGCCACTCCCAACTGAACCCTGGTTTCCATCCGAGAGAGACCCATTGTGGGTGGCGCTGCGCGTCACTGTGGTCGTAACCGCAAAAAACTCTGTGTGAGTGGTTAGCCCATCACAAAGGCGACAATTATATCGGGTGCCCACCCCTATCTGACGTTGGTCCGCCCCGGGTATTTGAATTGCCCGGTTCCACCCATATCTGGGAGGATTTCCCCTATCCGCCACCTGGGGAGGCGCTCGATTGAGATGTCAGAAACCCCACCTTAGATCTTGAAGAACTTCATGGCCTTTCCTTCGCAAAAAGGATACCTGATCTCATAAGTACTGAGGTTTGATTTGTGCGTATTGGGGATGCATATTGCTCCATCGCTCATGAAACCTCAACATGTAACCTCTTCGGTCCGGAAAGCTCTGTTGCCAACAGTCTAAGATGTCCCTTCGAAGTTGGTCCGTTCATTTTAAACGTGTACGAGTTTGTCCCTGGGCTAAGCCTGGTCGTCGCCTGGGTTCTATCCTGTTGCCACTCCTAACTGAACCCTGGTCTCCATCCGAGAGAGACCCATTGTGGGTGGCGCTGCGCGTTACTGTGGTCGTAACCGCAAAAAACTCTGCGTGAGTGGTTAGCTTAACACAAAGTCGACAATTATATCGGGTGCCCACCCCTATCTGACGTTGGTCCGCCCCAGGTATTTGAATTGCCCAATTCCACCCATATCTGGGAGGATCTCCCCTATCCGCCACCTGGGGAGGCGCTTGATTGAGATGTCAGAAACCCCATCTTAGATGCCACTCAAACACTTGGTCAAGTAGACCAAATATTTCCTTGGTGTTCGGAAGAGGGCATCTTACCTGACCTAGCCGGTCAGGCAATTCTGTGATATTCGGTAACGGACTTTACCATTTACCACAGAGATATCGAGTGGTCTCTGGCGGGAAATCGAACCCCGGTCTCCCGCGTGATAGGCCGGGATACTAACCACTATACTACCAGAGTATTTTTTTTTTTTTTTTTTTTTTTTTTTTTTTACAAAACAAGTTTAGGAGAGGAAAAAATGCATTTACGCACTTGTTCGTGTGGGACTCGACCACATCCTGTGGCAATACCGCACTAAAACAACCTCTCCCAATTCTTGCTTTACATATTCTTATCAACTTTTGCTCCTTCCGTCCTGGAAGGTAAGCAAAAGTTTCTTTTTTTTTACTCTGTACAGTTTCACCATTCTGTTCTTTGGGTCTTCATGTCCATTGCCGCCGATGTTCTTATGCGGCCGACATGAAATTGTTGGATGCTTTTTTAGAGCTACCTTTAAAGATGTTTTTTTTTACAAGGAACAGTGCTGTCGGACCACAAAAAGAGAATTCAAAAGAACTGCTTTTTGCATTCTACCTGCTAACAGATTGGCTTGACGTTCGCAGGTTGGGATCTTCTTCAGTTGGCTCACAAATGAAGCCTTCATCCCTCCTAAGCAGCCGAGAATTAAAACAATCAAATGGACTCTATATCCTGGATGCATTTTACTCAATTCGAATAAGAGCTCTTGATATTTTATCCGTTTCTCATCCTCCTTTTTAATGATGTTTCTGTCGGCAGGAGCCGAAAACTCAACTACATAAATGATCTTACTTTTATGATCTTGGAGGACCATATCAGGCTTGGTGGCACTGATATGATGAGTGGTGGGGAAAGAAAAATTCCAGTAGATCTTGCACTGGTCATTTTCTACAACGGATTCTTGATCCATTTGGGCATACGGCAGAATGGGCTCCTTATCTATACCGTACTGGTGACGAAGGTGGTAATACAAAACCTTCAGTGCAGCATTGTGTCTTTCTATATATCTGTTACATGCATAAATCGGACAGGCACTTAATATATGACTAAGTGTCTCCGGGTATTGTTTGCATGCACGACAGTTGGAATCGTCAACAGGTATATGCATCACACGGCTGTGGTACACCAAAGTATTAATCACTCCATCCTGACAAGCGAACAAAAATCCCTCTGTCTCCGATTTTAATCCAGCCGATTTAAGGAATGCAAAAGACAAACCTACAGACAATCCCATTTCTCTGACGATATTATAAAATTGTCCGTGAACAGGCTTACTAACATGTTTTTCTAAAAGAAGGACATGTTCTGCATTCTTTACATGTTTTTTGAGCATCAAAGGTGGTAATGACGCTATTCCATGTTCGGTATTATTTGTATCAAATCGAAGATTAAGTTCCTTTGCCGCTCTATTTGCCGCTTGATATAAAAATGCCCCATTATTTGCAACTTTATGATGATGGACAAATTGCATTAAAGGATCCGTACTATTCATCACTGAGCATGCCGCAGCCAGTACAATACGGCGATGAAGACATTCTAAACTTAGTAACCCTCTTCCTCCCTGATCTCGTGGAAGGTATATTCGAGTTACGGAAGACCTTGGATGATGGCATCGATGTATTGTCATCATCTTGCGCGTTTGTCTATCCAGTATCTTCAGCTCATCCACATTCCATTTAACAGCCCCAAATGTGTAAAGTATTAAAGGAATGGCTAATACATTTGTGGCCTGTATCTTATTCTTCCCTGATAATTCGGATGACCAAATTTTTCTGAGAAGACCTCGATATTTAATTTGGAGTTGATCTTTAAGCCCACGCACGTCTTAAGTTTCCGATTGTGGAATTCCAAGATATGCGTAAGTTTCTCCTTCACCAAGATGATGAATGGTGTTGCCACCAATAAGCTGAAAATCGTCTAAATCGTCTGATGTTTCAGATGTTTCCAGTCTTCCTCTATTCATATGGACAACAGCACATTTATCAAGTCCAAAGCTCATTCCAATTGCACTGGAATACTTGGCCACTGCAAACACTAGAATTTTTAATGCTTCCTTACTGGAGCCATAGAGCTTAAGATCGTCCATGTAAAACAGGTGGTTAATCTTGTGAACTCTATGTCTTG
Organism: Ganaspis brasiliensis; assembly: GCA_037103525.1. Lineage (NCBI taxonomy): Eukaryota > Metazoa > Arthropoda > Insecta > Hymenoptera > Figitidae > Ganaspis > Ganaspis brasiliensis. The sequence continues at coordinate 489,338 of JAZKLR010000462.1, read as the reverse complement.
GTTTGCCACACAAGTATCCAGAGTGTTTTTCACGAAGCACAACAGACAGAGGCAAGAGGGAGATACAAAACAATAGAGGACTAAGAGACTCGCCTTGGAAAACTCCTCTTTTGTAGATGATGACGTCAGTCATCACCTGTTGCTTGTTTGATGTTAATACAAACCTTGTTCTCCATAAAAGCATAAGCTCTCTCAAGCATCTCACTATGTCTGGATGTACCGCAAGACATTCAAGAAGCTTAATAATAAGCTCATGACTGGTGGAATCAAATGCCTTACGGTAGTCAATCCAAGCCATGGACAAGTTTCGTCGATAAAATATCGAGTCTTGGGTGACACACCTATCAATCAGTAGGTTCTCCCTACAACCTGCCAGACCTCTCTTGCATCCTCGTTGTTCGCCTATTGTACTCCATACTGGTTGAATAGATGACAAAATTCTTTCCTTAAGGATACCAGTAAATAGCTTGTAGCAGGTGTTAAGACAAGCTATTGGTCTGTAATTCTTTGGACAAGTCAAATCTCCACATTTTGGCAATAGTACCGTACGTGCATCCACCAACCACTGTGGTACGGGATGTTCTCCGTTGAGAAAAGTTGAGAATATGCGGGCCAGGTGTTGGTGTGTTGAAGTAAACTTCTTCCACCACATGTTGTTAATTTTATCCGGCCCAGGCGCTGAAAAGTTTTTAGTTTTAGCAATTACATTTCTCACTTCCTCCTTAGTAATTGATGGGCATTCCTCCGCATGGTGGTCAAGCCTAAGACAAAAGCTACGGAAAAGAGGCAAAGAAGCGTCTTCTTCATTCAACGAACATGAGGTTTCATAGATGTTTTTCCAGAAGTTTTCTATCTCTTCGCGACATGGTGGTCTGTCAACGACCGGCGATGTTATACCGAATAGGCGGGAAGGATTAGTTTCGAAAACATTATTTTGCTTTATCCACTTAACCCGACGTTCTAAACGTTCTCTTATGACTACAAGAGAACGTATCTTCTCAGTCCAATGCTGCTTGATGGTCTGCAGCTTAGATTTATTCAAAGTATGATGTAATCTTTTCAGAGATCGGGATATTTCTAACACTCTGGGTGTAAATCTTCGATTCGTATCTAGATAAGCAATCACACTCTGAAGGTGAGAAGCATTCCGTCTAGCCACCCCAATTTTGAACTGAACCTGCCTAATTCTTTTGCAGGTCTTGGCAACGCGTTCTGAAACAGATTTTCTGTTACTGTTACGAACCAAGGGAACTGCTTTTTCATAGACTGCACAGTTCAATGTCCTGAGATCAACATCCTCTGGAAGTAATGAAATTTCTCTATTGGCTTCAGCCATTTTGTCCATTTTAATGGAAACCTTAAGATGGATTTTTGTTTCCCTTGCTCTTATGTTTACATACTCGACTGTCTATAAAGGTTTTGTTGTGAGAACTGATGGTATGTTCTCAGAGGGTTCTTCTATAAGAACTTCATGGCCTTTCCTTCGCAAAAAGGATACCTGATCCCGTAAGTACTGAGGTTTCATTTGTGCGTATTGGGGATGCATATTGCTCCATCGCTCATGAAGCCTCAACATGTAACCCCTTCGGTCCGAAGAGCTCTGTCGCTAACAGTTTAAGATGTCCTTTCGAAGTTGGTCCGTCCACTTTAAACGTGTACGAGTTTGTCCCTGGGCGAAGCCTGGTCGTCGCCTGGGTTCTATCCTGTTGCCACTCCCAACTGAACCCTGGTTTCCATCCGAGAGAGACCCATTGTGGGTGGCGCTGCGCGTCACTGTGGTCGTAACCGCAAAAAACTCTGTGTGAGTGGTTAGCCCATCACAAAGGCGACAATTATATCGGGTGCCCACCCCTATCTGACGTTGGTCCGCCCCGGGTATTTGAATTGCCCGGTTCCACCCATATCTGGGAGGATTTCCCCTATCCGCCACCTGGGGAGGCGCTCGATTGAGATGTCAGAAACCCCACCTTAGATCTTGAAGAACTTCATGGCCTTTCCTTCGCAAAAAGGATACCTGATCTCATAAGTACTGAGGTTTGATTTGTGCGTATTGGGGATGCATATTGCTCCATCGCTCATGAAACCTCAACATGTAACCTCTTCGGTCCGGAAAGCTCTGTTGCCAACAGTCTAAGATGTCCCTTCGAAGTTGGTCCGTTCATTTTAAACGTGTACGAGTTTGTCCCTGGGCTAAGCCTGGTCGTCGCCTGGGTTCTATCCTGTTGCCACTCCTAACTGAACCCTGGTCTCCATCCGAGAGAGACCCATTGTGGGTGGCGCTGCGCGTTACTGTGGTCGTAACCGCAAAAAACTCTGCGTGAGTGGTTAGCTTAACACAAAGTCGACAATTATATCGGGTGCCCACCCCTATCTGACGTTGGTCCGCCCCAGGTATTTGAATTGCCCAATTCCACCCATATCTGGGAGGATCTCCCCTATCCGCCACCTGGGGAGGCGCTTGATTGAGATGTCAGAAACCCCATCTTAGATGCCACTCAAACACTTGGTCAAGTAGACCAAATATTTCCTTGGTGTTCGGAAGAGGGCATCTTACCTGACCTAGCCGGTCAGGCAATTCTGTGATATTCGGTAACGGACTTTACCATTTACCACAGAGATATCGAGTGGTCTCTGGCGGGAAATCGAACCCCGGTCTCCCGCGTGATAGGCCGGGATACTAACCACTATACTACCAGAGTATTTTTTTTTTTTTTTTTTTTTTTTTTTACAAAACAAGTTTAGGAGAGGAAAAAATGCATTTACGCACTTGTTCGTGTGGGACTCGACCACATCCTGTGGCAATACCGCACTAAAACAACCTCTCCCAATTCTTGCTTTACATATTCTTATCAACTTTTGCTCCTTCCGTCCTGGAAGGTAAGCAAAAGTTTCTTTTTTTTTACTCTGTACAGTTTCACCATTCTGTTCTTTGGGTCTTCATGTCCATTGCCGCCGATGTTCTTATGCGGCCGACATGAAATTGTTGGATGCTTTTTTAGAGCTACCTTTAAAGATGTTTTTTTTTACAAGGAACAGTGCTGTCGGACCACAAAAAGAGAATTCAAAAGAACTGCTTTTTGCATTCTACCTGCTAACAGATTGGCTTGACGTTCGCAGGTTGGGATCTTCTTCAGTTGGCTCACAAATGAAGCCTTCATCCCTCCTAAGCAGCCGAGAATTAAAACAATCAAATGGACTCTATATCCTGGATGCATTTTACTCAATTCGAATAAGAGCTCTTGATATTTTATCCGTTTCTCATCCTCCTTTTTAATGATGTTTCTGTCGGCAGGAGCCGAAAACTCAACTACATAAATGATCTTACTTTTATGATCTTGGAGGACCATATCAGGCTTGGTGGCACTGATATGATGAGTGGTGGGGAAAGAAAAATTCCAGTAGATCTTGCACTGGTCATTTTCTACAACGGATTCTTGATCCATTTGGGCATACGGCAGAATGGGCTCCTTATCTATACCGTACTGGTGACGAAGGTGGTAATACAAAACCTTCAGTGCAGCATTGTGTCTTTCTATATATCTGTTACATGCATAAATCGGACAGGCACTTAATATATGACTAAGTGTCTCCGGGTATTGTTTGCATGCACGACAGTTGGAATCGTCAACAGGTATATGCATCACACGGCTGTGGTACACCAAAGTATTAATCACTCCATCCTGACAAGCGAACAAAAATCCCTCTGTCTCCGATTTTAATCCAGCCGATTTAAGGAATGCAAAAGACAAACCTACAGACAATCCCATTTCTCTGACGATATTATAAAATTGTCCGTGAACAGGCTTACTAACATGTTTTTCTAAAAGAAGGACATGTTCTGCATTCTTTACATGTTTTTTGAGCATCAAAGGTGGTAATGACGCTATTCCATGTTCGGTATTATTTGTATCAAATCGAAGATTAAGTTCCTTTGCCGCTCTATTTGCCGCTTGATATAAAAATGCCCCATTATTTGCAACTTTATGATGATGGACAAATTGCATTAAAGGATCCGTACTATTCATCACTGAGCATGCCGCAGCCAGTACAATACGGCGATGAAGACATTCTAAACTTAGTAACCCTCTTCCTCCCTGATCTCGTGGAAGGTATATTCGAGTTACGGAAGACCTTGGATGATGGCATCGATGTATTGTCATCATCTTGCGCGTTTGTCTATCCAGTATCTTCAGCTCATCCACATTCCATTTAACAGCCCCAAATGTGTAAAGTATTAAAGGAATGGCTAATACATTTGTGGCCTGTATCTTATTCTTCCCTGATAATTCGGATGACCAAATTTTTCTGAGAAGACCTCGATATTTAATTTGGAGTTGATCTTTAAGCCCACGCACGTCTTAAGTTTCCGATTGTGGAATTCCAAGATATGCGTAAGTTTCTCCTTCACCAAGATGATGAATGGTGTTGCCACCAATAAGCTGAAAATCGTCTAAATCGTCTGATGTTTCAGATGTTTCCAGTCTTCCTCTATTCATATGGACAACAGCACATTTATCAAGTCCAAAGCTCATTCCAATTGCACTGGAATACTTGGCCACTGCAAACACTAGAATTTTTAATGCTTCCTTACTGGAGCCATAGAGCTTAAGATCGTCCATGTAAAACAGGTGGTTAATCTTGTGAACTCTATGTCTTGGTTTGCCACACAAGTATCCAGAGTGTTTTTCACGAAGCACAACAGACAGAGGCAAGAGGGAGATACAAAACAATAGAGGACTAAGAGACTCGCCTTGGAAAACTCCTCTTTTGTAGATGATGACGTCAGTCATCACCTGTTGCTTGTTTGATGTTAATACAAACCTTGTTCTCCATAAAAGCATAAGCTCTCTCAAGCATCTCACTATGTCTGGATGTACCGCAAGACATTCAAGAAGCTTAATAATAAGCTCATGACTGGTGGAATCAAATGCCTTACGGTAGTCAATCCAAGCCATGGACAAGTTTCGTCGATAAAATATCGAGTCTTGGGTGACACACCTATCAATCAGTAGGTTCTCCCTACAACCTGCCAGACCTCTCTTGCATCCTCGTTGTTCGCCTATTGTACTCCATACTGGTTGAATAGATGACAAAATTCTTTCCTTAAGGATACCAGTAAATAGCTTGTAGCAGGTGTTAAGACAAGCTATTGGTCTGTAATTCTTTGGACAAGTCAAATCTCCACATTTTGGCAATAGTACCGTACGTGCATCCACCAACCACTGTGGTACGGGATGTTCTCCGTTGAGAAAAGTTGAGAATATGCGGGCCAGGTGTTGGTGTGTTGAAGTAAACTTCTTCCACCACATGTTGTTAATTTTATCCGGCCCAGGCGCTGAAAAGTTTTTAGTTTTAGCAATTACATTTCTCACTTCCTCCTTAGTAATTGATGGGCATTCCTCCGCATGGTGGTCAAGCCTAAGACAAAAGCTACGGAAAAGAGGCAAAGAAGCGTCTTCTTCATTCAACGAACATGAGGTTTCATAGATGTTTTTCCAGAAGTTTTCTATCTCTTCGCGACATGGTGGTCTGTCAACGACCGGCGATGTTATACCGAATAGGCGGGAAGGATTAGTTTCGAAAACATTATTTTGCTTTATCCACTTAACCCGACGTTCTAAACGTTCTCTTATGACTACAAGAGAACGTATCTTCTCAGTCCAATGCTGCTTGATGGTCTGCAGCTTAGATTTATTCAAAGTATGATGTAATCTTTTCAGAGATCGGGATATTTCTAACACTCTGGGTGTAAATCTTCGATTCGTATCTAGATAAGCAATCACACTCTGAAGGTGAGAAGCATTCCGTCTAGCCACCCCAATTTTGAACTGAACCTGCCTAATTCTTTTGCAGGTCTTGGCAACGCGTTCTGAAACAGATTTTCTGTTACTGTTACGAACCAAGGGAACTGCTTTTTCATAGACTGCACAGTTCAATGTCCTGAGATCAACATCCTCTGGAAGTAATGAAATTTCTCTATTGGCTTCAGCCATTTTGTCCATTTTAATGGAAACCTTAAGATGGATTTTTGTTTCCCTTGCTCTTATGTTTACATACTCGACTGTCTATAAAGGTGTTGTTGTGAGAACTGATGGTATGTTCTCAGAGGGTTCTTCTATAAGAACTTCATGGCCTTTCCTTCGCAAAAAGGATACCTGATCCCGTAAGTACTGAGGTTTCATTTGTGCGTATTGGGGATGCATATTGCTCCATCGCTCATGAAGCCTCAACATGTAACCCCTTCGGTCCGAAGAGCTCTGTCGCTAACAGTTTAAGATGTCCTTTCGAAGTTGGTCCGTCCACTTTAAACGTGTACGAGTTTGTCCCTGGGCGAAGCCTGGTCGTCGCCTGGGTTCTATCCTGTTGCCACTCCCAACTGAACCCTGGTTTCCATCCGAGAGAGACCCATTGTGGGTGGCGCTGCGCGTCACTGTGGTCGTAACCGCAAAAAACTCTGTGTGAGTGGTTAGCCCATCACAAAGGCGACAATTATATCGGGTGCCCACCCCTATCTGACGTTGGTCCGCCCCGGGTATTTGAATTGCCCGGTTCCACCCATATCTGGGAGGATTTCCCCTATCCGCCACCTGGGGAGGCGCTCGATTGAGATGTCAGAAACCCCATCTTAGATGCCACTCAAACACTTGGTCAAGTGGACCAAATATTTCCTTGGTGTTCGGAAGAGGGCATCTTACCTGACCTAACCGGTCAGGCAATTCTGTGATATTCGGTAACGGACGTTACCATTTACCACAGAGATATCGAGTGGTAGCAGAGCGTGGTTATTATTATTATTATTATTATTAATGGAATCATTATAATTCGGTAAAAATCATATAGATAACAATAACAATGTTTTTGGAGTTCAAATTATTAAACAATAATTTGAAATTATGAATTTTAAATTTAATCTCTCTTTATCCTACATCAAAGAAACTTCGAAAATAATAAATGAAGATTTGTTCAAGTTAAAATGACAAACGAAAATCATAAATTAATAAGAAATAAGAAACATAAATGAGATCTTACGAAAATAAGAATTACAATTTAATTTTAATAACTAAATTTCATAGAACACCGCAACGAAAATTATAAGAAATTGTTTGTATTGAGCCGCGATGTTGTCGAGAAACCCATAAATTGTACACGCTGTCATACCTCCCTTAGAAAAATATCACTCGTCGTTTGCGCATAAAATCTATATCGGATTTATTCTCAAATTGTATGATTGGTAATTTAATCATAAAATGTAACCCTTCTTTTATTTTCATTGGTTAAAATTTTTTAAGAAGCAGATTATTCTCGACTTTCAAAGCTAAAACCCGTATTCGTTTTACTCTTAATTTTATTAAAAGTTTGGACTTTGTCAAATTCTTAATGATAAGAATTCAATTGACGGACTTAGCCGATTTCTACTCTAATCTTGAAATCGAATTAATAATACTTTCTTTTAAATATCGATTAATTAAATTCGGGATAGACGCGAATATTAAATAATAAGAGTAATAAACAATTATAGATTCATTAATATGATAAATTAATGAATTGTGAACTTGAGTGACTTTTTCAATTTAACAATCCTATGATGTGAATTAATAATGTATCGATATCTGAATTTAATTATAGAACTTGGGTTTTTACTAATTTTCCCAACTGTAAAAAATATTGGAGTTTCATTGACTTTACCTAACCATTTATTACAATTATAATTTAAATTATAATTATTTCGAGTGGTTCGTTTCAACGAACGAATGATTAAAAGAACTCATTCGTAAAATTCTCTATAAGGGACTAGATTTCACCAGCAGTTCATTTAAAGGGATCCAGAGGTTCATCGAGTTTATTTTAATGAACTAGCTCCATCTACGGTTGTCATAGGAAATTTTAATTTCCAAAGGTGAGATCCAGGACATAACACTGTAGCTATTTCTCATATAAGCGCTATGTGCAAACACACTGGGGTACACTGAGAAAAATATTTTCTTGATTTAAATGTAAGTATTTGTTTGAATGATTTTAGTTGAATAAATAATGTTTTTAAGTTTAATTTCAATATATTAGAAATATCTTTAGTTTTGATTGCAATATATTTTATACTTGAAAGAAATATATTTTATGTTTGATTCAAACATATTGAATGCGCAGAAGTCTTTGCTCATTCAATATGGCGTCGTTACTGTTCTAACGTCAGTTTACTCTTCCGGTCGAACATGTTCGCGTGGTTGCTAGCGATTACGCGTGTTTATCCATTTTTGGCGAAAAATGTTTGCAATCTTACTTTTGTTTCTACTAAAGTGATTAAATTAATGTCCAAGTGTTAGTAGTATAACTATGGGAGTTCCAGCGCACAGTTTCGATTTTCGCCACCAGGTGGCGCCCTAGTCAGTTACCTGCAGTGGATTTTTAGCGGTTTTGTTGATAAATTACCGTCGGTCGGTAATGCAGATTTCGCGCGTGTTACCTTGTGTCGGTAATGCAGATTACTTGCTTGCTCGACGGTAAGGTAGATTTCCGAAATCGGCTACCCTTAGTCGGTATTACCATAATTCGGCATTGTCTTGGGGATTCTCCTACGTCATTTTAAATTTTTACCCTTACTTTTGCGCGGGAATTTAAAAGTTACCTCTACTTTTAGGTTTTTCAAGCGGGGGATTTCTCCATAGACGGCGCTGCAATCGAATCGCACAAAGTTTAACTTAAAATCTTAACCTTTCTAATTTGCATAAACTGTGTATTGTTGTTAACTTTTACCTTAGGACTAATTGCATGTGTTTATGACCCCATCCATCTGTAGAATTTGCATAAACAATAAATTGTTGTTAACTTTTATCTTAGAAATATGTTACATGTCTTTGGTACTACCACCCACTGTCCACCTAGTATATGTTTCCAATGTATGTATCATATGCCTGACACCCCCCCCCCACCCACCTACCACCCACTTAGTATATGTTTTCATAGAAACTATTCTATTCCCAACACCACCCACCACCCACCTACCAACCCCAAAATGTATTGGGACTTAAATTTTCAAAATACAACCCACCACCCACTTTTGCATATATGATCTCAAATTTGGAAAATCATAATGAAAACTGCGAGAGACTGAAGAATCGTGAAATACCGCGACAGATTAGCGGGTGGATTAGGGGGTGGGTCACGTTGGGCCTGACTTGACGTATGGTGCGCAACGAGATGCGCGTGGCCAATGTGAACGGATACTCAAGCGATGTATATTTGGTCTAGCTTAAAAAAGAAAGGTCCACGATCCCCCTAAAGGCCTAAGCAGATGAAAATACGGTTACGGGACCAAAGCATGAGACAGAAAAGGACAGAAATAGTCTCTGTCCTTTATTATCTCATGCCCTGCTCCCGTAACCGTATTCGTTGTGCTTTGGGCTTAAGCCAAAGAGTTTTTCTATTTTTCTCTTCCTCTATCGCAGTTAATGACGCATGAAATAGAAAGGGACAAGGAGAGGAGGATGAAATTGCCAAATCGTTTTAAAATTTACCTTCTCCTTTCAGTACTTTTTCGAAAGTTAACTTAAATTCTTATGGGATTTACATGTTAATTGCATTTAACTTTTTCACAATTTAACTTTTCCAAAAGTTAACTTTAACTTTTCCGAAAGTTAACTTTAACTTTTCCGAAAGTTAAATTTAACTTTTCCAAAAGTTAACTTTAACTTATTCGAAAGAAATCTCTAAACAATTGGATGCTTTGAGATTACTATATAGGTTGAATATAGGTTGATCTTATAAATTCTCATTAATTCTTCAAATTGCGAATTGTAAAATTCTTTACCTTTATCAGTTTGTAATTTCTTTGGAATGCGCATTTCCCACGTAATGTACGTAGAAAACGTAGAAAGCTAGGTAATTTACATGTCAAATGCATAATGTATATCTACCCAGATAACCAACGTACAATACGTACCATTGCATTATACTACTACTATACGAGTATAATGATACTGATTTTTGAAGTACTGATTCTAAACTAGTATAGTGCCAGTATGTATGTACCTTTTTATTACATTTCTATGACGTACTTGTATCGTACTAGTATTACACTTGTATGTAATTCATAGAAACTTTAAAATTTTCAGTTAGTACGCGTACTAAATAAATATGGAGTCATACCAAAGTCATACTAATCTAGCATGTTGAAAAATAATTAGGAAATTTGAGTACATAGTAAGATTATAATCCAAGTACAAGGCCAGTACATCATACTGTTGAAAAAAAGAGTAGGAGAGACCCAGGAGGAAAGTAACGGAGGTGGAAAGTAACAACGCTTATAACTTCTAAACCAATCAGCGAAGAGACATGGTCCCAAAGTAATTTTTTGTTCAGTTCTACCCCCACTACCTTTCTCATATCATGCGCGAGCTGGTTTGGGAACCGTATGTCTGATATTGACATGTTGTGCAAAAATTACGATAAAAGTAAGTTTTTGCCTAAATTTTCAAAATATCATATTTCTTTGATTTTACAGATATTTCGTGCTTTTCGTAATTTTGAAGCTTAATTATCTACCTTTAGGTTGTACTTGTGTATAATTAAAAAATATAAAATACTTTTGTGTAATTTAAACTTGTTTTTTGAAATGCAAGGAAAAGAGGCGTGAGGAGAAAAGTAACAACGTGTTACTTTCCATGCTTTATTTTTATAAACATCCTCCTTTTTTATAAGTATGTGATTTTATATGTTTATTTCATATTTTAATGATGAAATATTGAACTTTTGATTGGAATTTTTTTTAAAAACGATGCTTTTTAACGTCATAGCTATGGAACGAATATTAAATAGATAAAAAAAGCTTGATTACAAAAAAGTGTAAAAATATGTGCCAATTATGTACAAAATGTAGTTAATATTACTTTGTCTTTTTTATATGTTCATAATAAAAATAATTTTAGTTAATTGCAATTTTATATTTGAAATGTTAGCCTTAATTTTTAAGTGTTACTTTCCTCCTTCGTGCTGTTACTTTCCACCTCAAGGGTGACGAGGATAGTAACAAACAAAGAGCTGATTAAAAAGTCCTGCTGTTGACTATCTAATTATTATTTATGTCTAATTTCAATTTTATTTAATAGGTGAAGGTCCAAGCTTTCGATTAGTATGTTTACAGAACTTATCCGACAAATAGTTTTGATGTTATCATCAAAAAACTGATTTTTGTTACTTTCCTCCTCTCCTCTATGCACATACTGGCACTGTACCAGTTTAATACAAGTAACTAAACGTGATTAAATGTACGTGAACTGACCTATGCCACATTATGTAGAAATGTAGAAAGGTAAATTACATAGATAATATACGTTAATGAGGAATCGGACAATTATTAAAAAATGTCAGAAATTTTTTAAATTTTGAGAAATGATATTATTTGGTACAACAAAAAAGCATGCAAAATTTGAAAATTTTTTGTTAAATAATTTAGAAGTTAAAAAAATTATTTATTTATCATGGTCTCTTATGAAGAAACGGTAACCAAGGTACTTTGAAAGTAAATTGCTAATAGATATCGATGCCAGATTTTCTTGGGCTAATTGTATTTAAATGATGAATATTTCAGGTTTAATAAATCAAAAAACTTTGGTCACCTTACCGATCATTTAAAAGCAAAAATGTTAAAAATATTCAAAAATTCTCAAGATTTTTCGAATTATTCAGTCTAGATGCGGCAACGCTGTAAAGCTGTCAAATGCAGTAAAAAACGTAGGTTACGTAAGTTAGGTTTGAGTCAGGTAAGAAGTTCCGGCTACAAGCGCGCTAAATTCAAATTCATTAATATTAATGTTTTTTCAATTCACTTACAGATTGTCAATTATTACACAGGCCAACAAGATTTTGTTGACTAAAATATTATAGCCGATTTTTATAGGATTTTTTCCGTAGAATCCGAATCTGACCTTGAAAATGTCGGATTGGCTCTAGTTTTTGAACAATTTAGGTTAAAAGTTGACAAAAATCGCGTTTTTGGCACTTTTTGACCGCTTGTAAAAAGGTAAAGAGAAATGATAACACAGCCTACATATGATAAAATGAAAGCTTAAACATTGCCCTTTAAGATCCAAAATCAAAAAATTGTGTATCTTACACTGAGAGAAATTCCTGGTTCAGACAACCAGGTTTTCATGGTTTAATTTGTCTTTAGCCATAAATTTAAGTTGTAGGAACAAAAATAGCGTAGTTATCGTAACATTAAAAGCTGGTTGCGCTAACCAGGAAAAAGTTCTCGTAGCATTGAAAACTGGTTGCTATAACCAGGAAATGTAGTGGAATATTAGAAATAAAATACATGCACGTTGGAATAATGGGTTATGTGCAATTAAATTTATCAAAATAATTATTGTTTGTAAATTAACTAGAAAAATGTTGATAAACTCTCATTCACTACATAATAAACATACCTACAGAGTTTCATTAATAGTAAAAATTTAACCATGTATAATAACTCATCTAAATATAATAAATCAATGCAATCTTCAAGAGTTCAATAACTTCTCAAATATAAGGAAAATCTCATTAAGAAATGCAGCAATGTTGTCACTTTGTCATTATCACTCTATTAATCGAATAAAACATTTAAAAATGTATTAAGAAAATGATTCTGCACTTGACGTGTAGCACTGTTTACAAACTGCAGTCAAACATCAAATGTGCAAGTAAAGAGGCAGCGCATGCGCCAATTAAATTTTCCTGGTTATAGCAACCAGGATTGCATGTTCCGTCAACTTATATCTGACGTTGTGATAAATATTTATTGTGGTTAAAGACAATTTTCACCACGAACATGGTTGCCACAACTAGAAATCTATTTTGCAAGAAAATGTAGTTAGCACAACTACATTCCTGGTTATTGTAACCATTAAACTTGGGTACATAAACAATTTTATGTATGCCCACTAACCCCATATTGCCAACCACTTTTTTCTAGTTATATTAACGACCTATTATTTCTCTCAGTGTATGATCCGACCAGTAGGGAGCTGTTTTTGCATTGTTACCTACTCGAATTTCGAACAATGGCTTTCATTGATTTCTCTCATAGATCATCAAACTTGCAAAAGGGTCATTTCTACTTATAAAATAAAAGTATAAAAGCTATTTGAGACCCTGATCACAAATTTGATGTACAATTTGCAATTTGACAGTTAGCAGCTGTCAACATAACTGTCAACTGAATAACAAAGTGAGTTATTTAAATCAAAATGTCAGACAACAGGTTTTGTGGGTCACAGATCGCAAATTTGATGACCAGTTTTTAATTTGACAGATGGCAGCTGTCAACATAACTGTCAACTAAATAAAAAAATGGGTTATTTGAATCAAAGTGTCAGGAAAAAGGTTTTATGGGTCACTAATCGCAAATTTGACGACCAGTTTTTAATTTGACAGATGGCAGCTGTCAACATACCTGTCAACTTAACAACAAAGTTAGATGTTGAAATATAAATGACACTAAAAAGGTTTCCAGGGTCACTGATCTCAAATTTGATATCCAAATTTTAGATTTGTTAGTTGACAGCTGTCAAAATAAATGTCAACTTAATTTGAAAGTTATTTGTTGTCCTCAAAATGGCAGTAAAAAGGTTTTTGCGGTCACCAATAACGAATTTGGTAGCTAGTTTTCTGTTTGACTGTTGACAACTGTCAACGTAATTGTCAACTGAAGAAAAAAGTGAGTTATGTTAATAAAAACGTATGTAAGAAGGTTTATGGTTCGATGATCACGAATTTGTTATCTAGTTTACAATTTGACAGTCGGCAGCTTTCAACATAAATGTCGACTAAATTAATAAGTAGCTTGTTGAAATAAAAATGTCAGTAACAAGGTTATTGGGATCACAGATCACAAATTTGATATGCAATTTTCTACTTGAGAGTTGACAGTTGCCAATATAACTGTCAACTTAATTTAAAAGTAATTTGTTGTAAGAAAAATGACAGTAAAATGGTTTTTGGGGTCACTGATCACAAATTTGATGTCCAATTTTCGATTTGAAAGTTGACAGCTGTCAAAATAACTGTCAACTTAATAAAAAAGTGATTTGTTGTACTCAAAATGACACTAAAAAGGTTTTCAGGGTCACTGATCATGAACTTAATATCCAGTTTTTAGTTTGAGAGTTGACAGTTGTTAACATAACTGTCAACTTTATTTAAAAGTAATTTGTTGTAAGAAAAATGACAGTAAAATGGGTTTTGGGGTCACTGATCACAAATTTGATGTTCAATTTTCGATTTCTAAGTTGACAGCTGTCAAAATAACTGTCAACTTAATAAAAAAGTGATTCGTTGTACTCAAAATGACACTAAAAAGGTTTTCAGGGTCACTGATCATGAAATTGATATCCAGTTTTTAGTTTTAGAGTTGACAGTTGTCAACATAACTGTCAACTTAATTTAAAAGTGATTTGTTGTAAGAAAAATGACAGTAAAATGGTTTTTGGGGTCACTGATCACAAATTTGATGTCCAATTTTCGATTTGAAAGTTGACAGCTGTCAAAATAACTGTCAACTTAATAAAAAAGTGATTTGTTGTACTCAAAATGACACTAAGAAGGTTTTCAGCGTCACTGATCACGAATTTGATATCCAGTTTTCAGTTTCACTTTTGACAACTGACAACATAACTGTCAACTTGATTAAAAAGTGTTTTATTGTAAGAAAAATGACAGTAAAAATGTTTGTGGGGTAACTGATCACAAATTTGATGTGCAGATTTCAGTTTGACATTTGTCAGCTGTCAAGATAACTGTCAACTTAAGGGGAGGTTCTAGTCCAAAGTCCCGAAAATTAACGTAATTTTAGGATTTTTTTTTTGAGTTAACGCAATTATTTTTTGAAATAACTTCTTATGGTGTTTATTGGTATAGATTTGAAAAATATTACAAAATTTTTTCAAGGAAAAATAATTAAAAATGGCGGCTCCAGCCCTCCCTGAAGAAAGCCTTGCGTGGCGGGAGTCCAAGTGCGCGGGGCACTCTACAGCCCTTCTAAATGATCTGAACTGAAAAAACCAAACATATTCTTAAACTAGATAAAATTTGGGGAACCATATGAATCTCCGATTTTTAAAAAGACCCTTTAAAAAAAATTGGGGTCATTTGAAAAAGAAAAACCTGTTTTTCCCCCTTTTTTTTTGCTTTATCGTAAAATAAACAATAATTAAAATTAAAAAAAAAACGCAACCTAGTGACCCCGTAAATTGAATAAGCTTTTATTTGAGCCGTCAAACATCAAAATCGGTTCAGCCGTTGAAGGTGAATCGTGCCCCGCGCGCAAAAAAAAAGGTGTTTAGAGAAAAACGCGTTTAAAGTTTGACGAAAGAAAAATTGTATGTATTGTTTTTTTTTATTTACTTCTAATCAGCTATTCCAGGACAATATAAGGTTTCTTCCTCATCCTAGAAGAGCATTTTCTGTTGAACTTAAGCACTGATTTTCGGTGTGTTTTCAAACACACCACTTAATAGGCGGTGCGAGCGCGCGTTTTTACTTGTTTTTCGCCCAACGCACTTTTTTGTCTAATATGCTATAACTCGTAAAATAAATTAGATAGAGAAATATCCTTTTGCATACACATTTTCAAGACCCTAAGAATGAAAATAAAGCATTAAAAAAAAATAATTTTTTTTGTCGATTTGGACTAGAACCTCCCCTTAATGAAAAGGTACTTTGTTGTAATAAAAATGACAGTAAATTTTTGTTTATGTATCTGATCAGAAATTTGATATCCAGTTAGCAATTCAACAATTTGTATCTGTTAACTAAACTGTCAGCTTTGCTAAAATGTAATTTAAGTACAAAGGATTTCGGGAATTGTGATTGCAAATTTTTGCAGTTAAAAAAATTGACAGTTGGGACCTCAAGAGTTTACTTCGCTAAAATGTAATTTATTTAATGAAATGTTATAGTAAATATTGTGTGTGTCCACTAATCATAAATTTTTGTCGATTTCAAAATTAGACTATTGCCAACTATCAATTTAACAGCCAACTGTGCTAAACAAAGATTTTGTTTTATTAAAAATTATGTCGAAGTTTCTTAATCCTAATTGGAGTGTATTTATCTAATTAGTAATCGGATCTATATAGACGTTTAGGATAAGTGGGATTTTTTTGACTAAGCTGTTAAGGAAAATAATTCAGTCGACAATTACGTTGACAGTTGTCAACAGTCAAACAGAAAACTGGTTCTCAAATTCGTTATCGGTGACCGCAAGAACCTTTTTACTGTCATTTCGAGTACAACAAATCACTTTTTAATTAAGTTGACAGTTATTTTGACAATTTTAAATTTTCAAAACGAAAATTGGATATCAAATTTGTGATCAGTGACCCCAAAAACCTTTTTGCTGGTATTTTTCTGAAAACAAATTACTTTTTAATTAAGTTGACAGTTATGTTGGCAACTGTCAACTGTCAAATTAAAAACTGGTCATCAAATTTGCGATCAGCGTCCCATAAAACCTTTTTTCTGACATTTTCATTCAAATAACTCACTTTTTAATTTAGTTGACAGTTATGTTGGCAGCTGCCAACTGTCAAATTAAAAACAGGTGTTCAAATTTGCGATTAGTGACCTATAAAACCTTTTTTCTGACATTTTGATTTAATTAACCCATTTTTTTATTCAGTTGACAGTTATGTTGGCAACTGCCAACTGTCAAATTAAAAACAAGTGTTCAAGTTTGCTATTAGTGACCCATAAAACCTTTTTCCTGACACTTTGATTTAAATAACCCATTTTTTATTTAGTTGACAGTTATGTTGACAGCTGCCAACTGTCAAATTAAAAACTGGTCATCAAATTTGCGATCAGTGACCCATAAAACATTTTTTCTGACATTTTGATTCAAATAACCCACTTTTTTATTCAGTTGACAGTTATGTTGGCAACTGCCAACTGTCAAATTAAAAACAGGTGTTCAAATTTGCGATTAGTGACCCATAAAACCCTTTTTCCTGACACTTTGATTCAAATAACCCATTTTTTTATTTAGTTGACAGTTATGTTGACATCTGCCAACTGAAATGGTATTCAATCTTCAAGACCATTTCAATTCATATTACCGTTGAAATAAATATAAATTAATAAATAAAATTAATAAAAATAAAAAATTTGATGTAAAAATAAATAATAAAATAAAAATATAAAAATATGAGAATATGACATGTGATGGGGATCGATCTCTCGACGTGTGGGTTTGTGGTCGTTGCTTTTGATCGCAAAGCCACGGGAGATTGAATGGGTCAATTTTAAAGAGAAACTAAGAGAAAAATGAGTAAATGATGAAAAATTAATAATTTAAATAAAATAAATAATAAAGTTATGTAAATGAAAACATGAAATTGTAGTAAAATTGTTATATAGAAAGAATTATAAGAGTAATTTAAGTTAATTTAAGTCTAAATAATAAGAGTTTCGTTTAGATTATTAGAAAATTAATAATAAATTAGAAAATAAGTTGTTTTTAATAAAATAAAAAGAATAAAATCAAAAAAAATAACAAGGTTTAAAAATGGTGAAAATTTAACAATAAACAATAAATATTAATTTGTTTATTAAAAAATTGTTAATTAAGACAAGAAATATTGTTTGAATTTTAATAAAAATATAGTCAAATGATGAGAAATAAAATAAAGTAAAATAATCTAAAAACAGAAATTTAATAAGTTAATTATTATTTGAGAAATTAAATAAATGAGTAAAAATTCGTTGCAGAATGTTCTAGAAAGTTCTAGAAGCTTTTAAAATTGTTTACTTTCCGGTTTCATTTTGGAGGGAAAAATAATTATTGGTAAAAGGGATTGTCCAAAAAAAATAAGAGCAAATTAAAGTAATAGAAACAGTTTGCGCCAAAAATATCTTAGACGGGGGAGATATTTTACTTTTAGCATTTCCGGGGTCAATGGTATATAAACAAGCGATTTTACAAGGGGGGTCTCTCTTCCTCTTCTGACATTATCCGAAGGTGAGGTGCTGCTGAAAAATATTTCGATAAGAAATATTTTTCAATTTACGAAGAATTACTGTTTCAAACATTCAAACATTCAAACATTCATCGAAATTATTGAATCTCACTGTCTCTTGACAATGTGTTTTCTTTATATTTATTAAATATTAATTTCGATTAATATTTAATAAAGAAACAAATCAAATATCCCCTGTTTTGGAGCTTTGTATGTTCTTAGTTAACATACCGGGTAACCATCCAGGATTATCTGATTTTAAGGAATTCCTTGTTGAATGATAAAGTTTCAACAAACAATTTAACAAAAAGTGGAGTGTTGTGGGGAATGGCCGAGCCATACTCATGACATGTACCAAAAGTTTGTTAAATCTATGATCCCAGTCCTCCGTGTAGAAATAGGATTTTGCTGTAGGTTTGGCGACAACCAACTTTCTGAGCATAAATAATAAAATTAGGTTGTCAATAAACCATAAAAAAATATATATATTATAAAAAAAGAATAGTTTAGGGCATAGATTTATCCCACAAAAATTAAGGACTATAGGCAGGTTAATATTTGAAAAATAGAAATTTAAAATTGAAATATGAGAGATTAATTGATAAATGAAATTTGTTTTAGATTGGAAAACAAAAAGATTGCTTTGAGTAGCTTCTATTAGTCTGGCTAATCGTTGTTTTTATTTTGATAAAGTAAGTCAAATGAAAATAGTTACAGTTTAAATGAATTTATTTTGTTTTTGAAAGACATTTGGATTTTCTAATTTTAAATGAGTGAAAAATTCTGGTTTCTTAGATTATTGTTTTGAAAATAAAATATTAAATTCAATAATTGAGTAAAATTATTATTTTATTTATTTAAGAAAATTTTTAAAATTAAATTATAGTAATTATTTTATTTGTTTCATTTTTAAATGTTTGTTGTTTAGGTAGGTTGAGGAATCAATGATGAAGCTTGATAGTAAATTATAAATTATTAATAAAATCAAATCTGAGATTTCTAATAAAATCAAATTATTTGAACAATAAATAAAATACTGAAAATTGGAATTATTAAGGTTAAAATAAGAATAAAATTAAAATAAAATTTAATAAATCAGAATAAAAGAAAACAGGTGGCTAATTTCTCGTTTAATTTCTTATATGATTTATGGATTTAAATGTCCATTATTTGAACTTATATCCTTTTCTCTCTGAGATGCCTTGTCTTTCTTCTGTTTAGATACAGATTGCCGATTCCCCGGTTAAGGAATTTAAGAGAGAGAACGATATATGCTTCACAACTGTCAAATTAAAAATTGGACATCAAATTTGTGATCAGTGACCCCAAAACCCATTTTACTGTCATTTTTCTTACAACAAATCACTTTTAAATTAAGTTGACAGTTATGTTAACAACTGTCAACTCTCAAACTAAAAACTGGATATCAAGTTCATGATCAGTGACCCTGAAAACCTTTTTAGTGTCATTTTGAGTACAACAAATCACTTTTTTATCAAGTTGACAGTTATTTTGACAGCTGTCAACTTTCAAATCGAAAATTGGACATCAAATTTGTGATCAGTGACCCCAAAAACCATTTTACTGTCATTTTTCTTACAACAAATCACTTTTAAATTAAGTTGACAGTTATGTTGACAACTGTCAACTCTCAAACTAAAAACTGGATATCAAGTTCATGATCAGTGACCCTGAAAACCTTTTTAGTGTCATTTTGAGTACAACAAATCACTTTTTTGTTAAGTTGACAGTTATTTTGACAGCTGTCAACTTTCAAATCGAAAATTGGACATCAAATTTGTGATCAGTGACCCCAAAAACCATTTTACTGTCATTTTTCTTACAACAAATCACTTTTAAATTAAGTTGACAGTTATGTTGACAACTGTCAACTCTCAAATAGAAAATTGCATATCAAATTTGTGTTCTGTGATCCCAATAACCTTGTTACTGACATTTTTATTTCAACAAGCTACTTAATAATTTAGTTGACATTTATGTTGAAAGCTGCCGACTGTCAAATTGTAAACTAGATAACAAATTCGTGATCATCGAACCATAAAACCTTCTTACATACGTTTTTATTAACATAACTCACTTTTTTCTTCAGTTGACAATTACGTTGACAGTTGTCAACAGTCAAACAGAAAGCTGGCTACCAAATTCGTTATTGGTGACCGCAAAAACCTTTTTACTGACATTTTGAGTACAACAAATAACTTTCAAATTAAGTTGACATTTATTTTGACAGCTGTCAACTAACAAATCTAAAATTTGGATATCAAATTTGACATCAGTGACCCTGGAAACCTTTTTATTGTCATTTATATTTCAACATCTAACTTTGCTGTTAAGTTGACAGGTATGTTGACAGCTGCCATCTGTCAAATTAAAAACTGGTCGTCAAATTTGTGATTAGTGACCCATAAAACCTTTTTCCTGACACTTTGATTCAAATAACCCATTTTTTTATTTAGTTGACAGTTATGTTGACAGCTGCCAACTGTCAAATTAAAAACTGGTCATCAAATTTGCGATCTGTGACCCACAAAACCTGTTGTCTGACATTTTGATTCAAATAACTCACTTTGTTATTCAGTTGACAGTTATGTTGACAGCTGCCAACTGTCAAATTGCAAATTGTACATCAAATTTGTGATCAGGGTCTCAAATAGCTTTTATACTTTTATTTTATAAGTAGAAATAACCCTTTTGCAAGTTTGATGATCTATGAGAGAAATCAATGAAAGCCATTGTTCGAAATTCGAGTAGGTAACAATGCAAAAACAGCTCCCTACTGGTCGGGTCATAAGATACACAGTTTTTGATTTTGGATCTTAAAGGGCAATGTTTAAGCTTTCATTTTATCATATGTAGGCTGTGTTATCATTTCTCTTTACCTTTTTACAAGCGGTCAAAAAGTGCCAAAAACGCGATTTTTGGCAACTTTTAACCTAAATTGTTCAAAAACTAGAGCCAATCCGACATTTTCAAGGTCAGATTCGCATTCTACGGAAAAAATCCTATAAAAATCGGCTATAATATTTTAGTCAACAAAATCTTGTTGGCCTGTGTAATAATTGATAATCTGTAAGTGAATTGAAAAAACTTTAATATTAATGAATTTGAATTTAGCGCGCTTGCAGCCGGAACTTCTTACCTGACTCAAAACTAACTTACGTAACCTACGTTCTTTACTGCACTTGACAGCTTTACAGCGTTGCCGCATCTAGACTGAATAATTCGAAAAATCTTGAGAATTTTTGAATATTTTTAACATTTTTGCTTTTAAATGATCGGTAAGGTGACCAAAGTTTTTTTATTTATTAAACCTGAAATATTTATCATTTAAATACAATTAGCCCAAGAAAAGCTGGCATCGATATCTATTAGCAATTTACTTTCAAAGTACCTTGGTTACCTTTTTTTCAAATGACCCCTGGTTGAATAAAATTTGCTAAAAATTGTCCAAGTTATACTACTTTTAACTTTGTAATAACGTTATTAAATTTTGACGTCATGGACCGTTTTTCATTTTTTTCTTCGTCACAGTGTTCATTTTCACATTTTTTATATTTTTGTGTTATTTTACAATACTAAGGAACATTTTTTAGAGATTAATGTCCCCTAATGAATATAAACTAGCTATTATTAAATAAATTCAATATTAAATACTATTAAGTAATTAATCTCTAAAAAATGTTCCCTAGTATTGTAAAATAACACAAAAATATAAAAAACGTGAAAACGAACACTGTGACGAAGAAAAAAATGAAAAACGGTCCATGATGTCAAAATTTAATGACGTTATTACAAAGTTAAAAGTAGTTTAACCTGAACAATTTTTAGCAAATTTTATTCAACCAGGGGTTATTTGAAGCAAAATTGACTAGGCTTTCGATCTCCGATGAGAAATAATATAATTAAAATACGATAAGAAAAAGTTAAAGTTGACTTTCGGAAAAGTTAAAGTTAACTTTTGGAAAAGTTAAAGTCAACTTTTGGAAAAGTTAAAGTTAACTTTTGGAAAAGTTGAATTGGGAAAAAGTTAAATGCAATTAACATGTAAATCCCATAAGAATTTAAGTTATAACTTTCGAAAAAGTTAAAGTTGACTTTTGTTAAAGTTAAAGTTAACTTTCGGAAAAGTTATAGTTAACTATCCGAAAAGTATATGTTAGCTTCTGGAAAAGTTGAATACAATTATCATGTAAATCCCATATCGAGTGTTTTTGTAAACATTAATGAAGAGTTATCTTAAAAGGTTAGTAGTGCTGCCCACGAGACCGAGACTAGTCTCGGTTTTCCGAGACGAGATCGAGACGAGACTTATCTAGGATAAAACGAGACGAGACCGATACAAAGTTTCTCGAGACCGAGACTCTCGACGAAAATTTAAAACAAAAAAAAAATATTATTACGAGAATTTATTTATTATTTTTAAGTTAAGTTATTAATTTTTATAAATAATTTATGTAATTAATTAACAGACAAATATTTTTTAACTAAACATTTTTGTTATATTTTTATTAATAATTAATAAAATAAAAAATTAATTAATTTTAATTATTATTATTCAGTTATATATAATATTATTTAGGGTCAGTTGGGGTAATTGCGGAGAGAATTTTTAATTTTCATGAATAGCGTAAGTTTTTTATTTTAAAAGACAATTCTGTCGATTTTCTTTTGCATTTACTTGTTACGTCACTTCCCTAGAATAATTACAAGAGTTAGTAGAATTTATATAGGTGACCTTGAATTGCGAAAAACTGGTGTTCGTCATTACCTGAACAATTTAGCCAAAACTGCAAAATTTTGGGGTAATAGCGAACAGAATTTTTTTTAAGAAAGTCTAAGAAGAAAATTATCTAAAGTATATTACTGTAAAGGGATGAAATAGCTTGAAAAAAATTCGTAGTAGGTATATGATACTTCAATTAGTTGAATGATAATGTATCATATAAGTTCAAAAACCAACCATGCCTTTCGTTGCAATGTAAAAAATTAAATAACTTAAAGAAATATTAAGGAATTTATCTTAAACTTGGTAACAAAATATTTCTAAGGTCGATGAAAATTAAGTATAATATTATCTTATTTTATGAGTTATTTTTATGAATATTATGTACTACAAGTAAAAAATTAAATTTAATGAAACTTGCACTCAATTTTCAACTTTTATTTAAAGCTATAGTTAACTTCCTATATTTTGTGTATCACTTTCTTTAGCTTAATTCTAAATTACTCGCATTAAAGCAAGTAAATTGATCGAGACTGCGAGACCGAGACCGAGATAGAGGCCATATTTGTCGAGACCGAGACCTAAAATTTTAATATTCAACGAGACCGAGACCGAGATCTGCATTTTTGAAATTTAACGATACCGAGACGAGACTATATGAAATCTCGTCTCTTATCGTCTCGTAGGCAGCACTATTTGTCTACCATAGCCCTTTTTTTGAAAAAGTGTCCAGTGTTTTTAAAAAAAATTCATAAAAGGGAAATTTTTAGCAGAGGAGGAAAAAGTGTTTCTACGCCACTCTCAGCTTTCGGGTTCCAACGTCCTTAAAATGTATTAAAATTTTTAATAAGTCTTAGGTCTATAATAATTAAGTGTTTAAATGTACAATTAATCTTAAATTATAAAATTAACAATCTGAAAACAGGTTTGGCCATACACCGTATGTTTTTTTTCCATACAATCGTACGAAAAAATTACAGTAAAGTAATATTATTATTCTTATTATATTATTATTATTATTATTATTCTTCATTCAAAATTTTTTAGAATTATTATTATAACTTATTATTATTATATTACTATTATTATAAATAGTATTATATCAATCAATGTTCGTAAAGCTTGTTCCTATAGCTTGTGTCGGTAGATTTGTCAGCCACACAGGATACCGCAAAAAAAATTGACTTCGGCACAATTCAGATTTTCTATGCAGCCAATATTGTGCCAGTATTGGCAGTCGGTGCAGCCTTAGTACCGTCAGACAGTACCGAACGTAGTTATCATCCCAGGGTTATGCCAGTACTGCGCCAGACCTCGCTGCCAGTACCGCGCCGACATTGCCAGTATTGGCGCAGTACTCAGCGGATGCTTAATTTCCTCTTGGGTAAGGGTGTGTTTTTAGCGGGTCGGCAGAACATCGCCACCCCCGCATAACCCTGCACTACGGACTACAGGGTACCTGAAAGCAGGTTTTCACACCCTACGCAAAAAAATACAGTTAGATGCAGCTTTTTTTTAAGAATCCAATGATACCAAAAACTCATTTTCGATAAAAATGTCACCTATGTATCTTTTTACTTTGCACGGCAGACTTGTAAAAAAAGTTTTTCGAAAAAAAGAAATATTTTAGATAAAAATAATTACAATTTTTTGTAATTACTTGCAGATTTTGACTTGCGATCTTTTTTAATCTAACAAAAACTTGTGACTTATAACACATAAGTTCTCTTTATATTTTACTACATATTTTTAATATTGCTGTAAAATTACTGTAATATTAACTTAATATTACTTTATAATATTACTTTATAATATTACTAGAATATTACCTCAATATTATCCTGTGATATTACCTTGACGCGGACATTTTAGTATCACGTCAATATCACTGTAACATCATCCCGCAATATTAAATGTAATATTACTACGATATTAACGTTATATCATATGCTACTTGGGTAATCAACAAACGCAAAACTTTTTTATAAAAAACATCACCAAGAGTGGACCCAAAGGAGGATTGTGGAGGGAATTTTACACTAAAACCTTTGAGGAATCGACTTGTCAGGAGTATTATGTTTACATTTCTGTTTACTTTATTTGGTGATAAGGAGGTAGATCAAAGGTACAGCAGCATAATATTTCTCGGAATTTTTTTTGTTCTCGCCCCTATCAGAAAAACCAACGTTGGTTTTCATGTAGAAACCAGTGCTGGTTTCTACGTTGGAATTCACATTGGATCTGATGTGAAAACCACGATGGATTTTCGGACAGGATTTGATGTGAGAATCCATATGGATTCCGTTATGAGTTTCTATGTAGAAACCATTAAGAAATCCTTGATAGAATCCTTGATGAAAATAAAATTTAAAAAATTTAATTTTTTGAATATCTTAAAAACGGTAAGAGATACACAAAATCTGACAAAATTTTGTTGTCAAAATATGAATGAAAAATATTTAGTGAACAAAAATATAGGTGAGAATTCAAATTATAAGTGAAAATTTCATATTTTGAAAATTGTAAGGATTTAAAAAAAAAAGTTTTTTTAATGGAAATCTTATATGAGATTATTTGCAGGATTTCATCAAAAGATTTCATGCCCGATTCTACATGGAAGCCCATAACGGAATCCATATATGGATTCTCACATCAAATCCTGTCCGAAAATCCATTGTAGTTTTCACATGAGATCCAAAGTGAATTCCAACGTGGAAACCAACATTGATTTCTAGATAGAAACCAACGTTGGTTTTGTCCCATAGGGGCGCAACTTCCAGGAGTGTACCCTACCACCGAGCTTGCGACTCTTCAAAGGTTTTAGTGTATATTTTTGAGCTATATTAATATTTTAAATATGAACGGTGTCAATGAAAAAGAAACTTCCAATTTTCATTTTTATTTTTCATAATGAAACCTAATGCAATTTTAAATTTCTCTATTCTCTCTCCCTATTGCTCTATTTCTCTATTTCTCAATCTCTCATTCTCATAATCTCTATATCTTTTCATCTTTCTGTTTATCTACACTGTTAAAAATTTCTGTATTGTGCTTCACATACATGTGTATGAAATTCAATTTAAAATAGAATTATATTAAATCTAATATAAATTATCCTAAATTTAATATACTGTATATTAAATTTGCTATTGATGTATCTGAGAATTCATAACGTTGAATGAATTCTAATATACATGTATATTAAATTTAATATAATTGTATGTTAAATTGAATTTCATATACATGTATGTGAAGCACAATACAGAAATTTTTAACAGTGTATCTCTGTATCTCTGTATCTCTCTTCCTCTCTTACTCTGCTTCTCTATTTCCCTATCTCCCTGTTTCCCTGTTTCTCTATTTCTCTGTTTCTCTATTATAGTTCCAAAAGTGTGTTACCTCCGATTTTTTGAAACTTATTGGTATACTTGCGTATTTTGATGCGCCGATTACGAATATAACATTGACATTTGGCGTAAATTAATTAAATTTTTAAAGTAACGTATATTTAAGGATATATGTATATCTAGAAAAACATTTTATAATTTTTTTCGGTTTTCACCAAGATAATGCAATTTGTGCCAATTTTCGATACCAAATTCGCAATCAGGTTATCAAAATACGTAAGTATTCCAAGTTTAACAAAAGTCGAAGGTAGGTAACACGCTTTTGGAACCACACCCCTATGTTTCTCTGTTTCTGTATTTCTCTGTTTCTCTATTTATATACTTTTTTACTTTTCTGTATCACTGTTACTCTATTTCTCGTTTTCTATATTTCACTATTTCTCTGTTTTCCTATTTTTCTGTTTCACTGTTTCTCTATTTTTCATTTAAACTGTTTCAACGTTTCTCTACTTCTCTCTCTCTCTCTCTCTCTCTCTCTCTCTCTCTCTCTCTCACACACACACACTCTTTTAAATTGCAAAAACAATAACTTTTTTAAAAAGATTAGAAACACCAATTAACGTCAGCAGCAGTTTAAGATAGTACAACTGACTTTAATCTACATGTTACTGAAAATTTACCTCATTATACAAATATACTTCAAATTTAATTTTATTTCTAAATACAAACAATAGACCACCTGTTAGGCCCATCAGCGTTCGAGAGAAACCTTCCATAATTTTTCTGTTTCTGTTTCTCTCTCTCTCTAAAATTTTACCTAAAATTTTACCTCATTATACAAATATTCTTCAGATTTAAATCTTATTTCTAAATACAAACAATAGACCTCCTTCCTGCTATGAGTAAAAAGATAAAAAGGGAAAGAAATATGAGGATAGAAAGAGATTACACTTTTTCTATTCCTTTCATATATCTACTTTGCATTCCTAAAACACAATATATTTCTATCTCTAAACTTCTACGTCTTTATATCTTTTCTCTATTCGTTTTGAATTTGTATACCTTTCTATTCGCGAATTTGAAAATTAGCCAATCAGAAATTATCAACGAAATTGTGATTGGTTAATTTTCAAATTCGCGCCAAAATCTTTCTGACGAATGTTTATTCGGACATTTGCTGATTCGGCCAAATGAAAATTGGTTTGAGTGTCGATTCTATAAAATAGCAATTTGTTCACGTGAGACTTCTGTTAAATGAAAATTCGACCAAATATGAATTCTATTAAATGAAACTTCACTCATCTGTACATTCTATTATATAAATATTCGATGAAAAATGAGTTCTATCAAATACTATTTCGGTTTGATAAAAATTCGAACATGTAGAATTTCTGTTAAAGATACATTCACTCATTTAAAACTTCTTTTAAACAGACATCCTATAAAATAGAATTTCAATCAACTCTGAATTCTGTTAAATGAAAATTCGATGAAATATGAATTCTCTCAAATGAAACTTTGGGTATATATGAATTCTAATATATGAAAGGTCGGTTATATTTGAATTCTGTCAAACATTATTTCGATGAAATGTGAATTCGGCTACAAGAAATTTCTGAATAATGGAATTCGGCCAAATGAAATTTCGAACTAATCGGAATTAGAACATATTCATGCGTCTCAGTTTTACGTGGACTCAATATGAGACTCATTTAAAATCAATTAAAAAATTGTATAATATTACATTAATTTCAAGTTTTTAAAATTAGTAGTATACATCAAAATTTTCGTTTAAATAGGTTAGATTTTATAATAAAAATGTGATAATAAGATAAAATGCAACTTTGTAAAAGATCGGCTAGTTCCAGATCCTGATGGTTGGACATTTTCATTTGATTCCAGTGGTCTTTTTATAGTATTAATTTTAAAATTTGTTGTTTCATCAAGTGACATCTTGTGAAGATAATAGAGAAATAATGAGAAACAAGAAAAGATGTGATGATAAAAACAAAAATTAACTAATAAGCTGATCGAAATATGAGACAACTTCATAATCAAATGAGAATGATCGAGACAAATGATTTTTTCGTATCGTCGTCCAACACTACTAAATTCATTTTGTCTAATTTGACACGTTTTCCTGAAAATGAAACACATTTACTAAAATGTCTACTCTACTTATTAAAATTTATTATATATTTTCATTTCGTTTGTACACTCTTTTTCTATTCCAGTGTTTTGTAAACTATTTTAAATAAATGAAATTCACTATCTTAAATGATATTGATTGATTAAAAAACTCTTATTGAAAAAATGCAAGTCAGCCTTTCTAGAAATTGTTTACAATTAATGTAATTGACCTTTTTACATTCTCTTTTCCTTATTCTCTTAATAAGATTGATGTTACTTAATAACTTTTACTAATAATTTCAAATTTATTAAATAATAATCAGTAGCTCAAAGTAAATTTTATTTGATACTTTTAACATTAATTAACTCTCTAAATCTGAACTAGTGAAAAATTGGCTACTAATTCAACTTAGCGAAAATTCCCACAATTTTAGTAGGATTTTATTATTTCATTAGCAGTTTTATAACTTCTAACTAAACTTTTAGTAACAAATGACTAAAAATTAGTAGAAATTTTAACTAATTTGGATTAGTGACCGATTTTTCACTAATTTGTATTTAAGATGGGTATTTTATGTTGATGTACGAAGTAAAACTGAGAACATGGATCAAGTCAAATCAGACCATGAAGCGCAGTACTTTGGTTTAGGTTTGAAATGATTCAGTCTCACCGCGTCACTCCAGCGAGCGACGTCGTGTTACTCCGCTCTCCAATTTTTAACTTATAGTTTTTCAAAGTTAGTTTTCATTGAAAATATATTATTTTCTTACGGTCGGTTTTTTGATTTGAACAGAATTGGAGTACTTATTTAAAGAACAACTTAAAAGTAATCGTCAAATTATTAAATAACTTATTTCTTTAGTAAATTAAATTATTTTTAATAAGAAATAATATTTTTATTTTCAATTATGTGTTTTATAATGATATGCCATCAATTATGTGTTTGTAATTAAGATATTTTTCTTTCAAATTATTTATTGCAATTAATTTCATGATAAAGCTTATGTTTAATTTCGTACAAGAAAATTGTATTTATTTTATTTTTAAACAAACGTCATCATATTATAATATACTTGTTTCAACTTGTGTTGTTCTTATTATGGAAACATTAATTTAATTTTTAAAAGTAGTATAAAAATAATGAAATATTGACATGGGAATCTTATAGCTCTTGGATATTGTTATTACCAGATACATTTCTTTAACTTATATTTATATTAACATAAAAAACTTTATTACATAATTTACATATTCGACCAAATACAAAATTGTTTGATTTTACAAAATAATAAAACTGTATTTCTTTGTGTTAAGATGCTCATAGCAATTGCATCTAAGGTAGTATTTAAAATATTTACTTTGACCATGGACTAGAATTGATTTAATTTCAGACAAAAGGAATTCTTTTTTCTACTGTTTCAGGTGATTTCATTCTTTTTTTGTTGTAATATTTAATTAAAGTATGTAACTATTATACTATTACAACCATAATTTTATAAGGATGTTAAAGTTACTTACGTAAAATACTTGTTGTTTAGAATTCAAGGATGTTTTATTTTATTTTTACTATTATTAATGAAACAATTGTATTATTCAATTTTCTCTTAAATTCCGTAAAGCTATAGCTTATTGATTAATCGTGCTTTTTTAAAAAGAGTATTTTCAAAAATTTTTTTATTATTGAGTAGAAACAAGATGGGTATCAGTAAAAAGGTCTTTGTATGTCGATCATGATATTTTCCAAAATTGTAATGTTTAAGAAAATAAATAAAGAATTTGGAAATTTTGGATGTGCTACTTTCTAAATCTGAAATAGTAGAAATTTTACAAATTTAATTAGTAAGTTGTTATTTTAAAATGACTAATTCAATTAGTAAGATAATAGTTATAAATTTCGGTTTTTTGGTATATAAATTATATTCTCACCTTATATTTATAAATAAATAATCTAAATATTACTGTAGTTTCATGTAAATATACTTTAAAAGTGGAATTATAGATAATTATATTTAAGTAATTTAAATTTTAAAATTAATTTACAACATTTATATAATTTTTAACTATAGACGTGGTTTTAAAGAAAATTAGTTCATTAGGTAGATGAAAATTCTGATAACAAATTATTATGATTGTTAAAGTATTATTATTATATGTTCAATTGAAATGTAAATATCTTCTTCTGGTGGAATATTGTCACTCAGAGTTACCAATTCAATTAGTATTTTTTCAGTAAATGAGTGTAAACGAGTTCTCTCCATTTACATAAGTAAAAAAATATCTTTAAATAGTAATTTTTTATTATTTCAGATTTAGAGATTAAAATGGGTTACAATATGAAAAAGACAGTAAAAATTAGAAGTAAACAATTTTTTAAAATTTATTAAATTTCCTGAAAACTATTTAACATATCGTTAACTGGGGTCATTTTGTGTATGCAAGGTTTTTAACGAGGGGTGGTCAACTCCGATATTTCTGGTACACTCGTTAGATATTCTCAAATATTCATATGCTTTCCAACATATATTCAGTATTTTCGGTATTTCCTTATATTCTCTCATATTTCAATATATTCTCTGATATTCCCATATATTACCCGTGTAGAAAAGTTCCCAGTATTTCCCAGTTTGTAAGTGGGCGCCAGTTGGGGCCAACCTGGGCTTCCCAGTTTTTTTAAATAAGTAAATTGTTACTAAATAATAGTTTCAATACTAAACTTATCGTCAACCTGGCTTTATTTAATGCAAATTGCCTTCATTTCAATTTAAAAATTCATGAAATTCGGTCAAAGCGCTCAAAGTTTCCCATGCAAAATGCATGGAAAAAAAAACTTTTCCATGGAATTGATATAAAATCCATAAAAATTAACATTTTTCGATCGGATAAAGCTGTTTCTCCTCAGAAAAGTTTAAAGAATAAGATCCAATAATTTATTTAACAAATTTTTTATTATTTACTATTTTTTAAAGGTCCATAAAAAATCTTCATAAACGAAAAAAACGTGTAAGATCGTTAAAAAATATTCATTACGACATTTTACACCATTTTTCATCAAACTTTCCTTTAATTACATACAAATTAGTTACTAACCATTGTTGCATGTATTTTTTAATTTGTTTAAACAAATTAATATTGTTTATTTAAAACTTTTCATCTAATAGAGTTAGAGACTTGTAACTTTTTTTTAATATTGCAACTATTTAAGTTGAGTAAATCCTAATATAAGAAAGAAAATTAAATATAAAATTATAAAAATTGTTTAAACAAATTAATATTGTTTATTTGCAATTTTTTATCTAATTGAGTTACAGAGTTGTAACTTTTTATTAATTTTGCAATTTTTTAATCCTAATGAAGCCCAG
Source organism: Ganaspis brasiliensis (assembly GCA_037103525.1). Lineage (NCBI taxonomy): Eukaryota > Metazoa > Arthropoda > Insecta > Hymenoptera > Figitidae > Ganaspis > Ganaspis brasiliensis. The sequence goes on along the minus strand of JAZKLR010000462.1, from coordinate 457,767 downwards.
TATTAATCGTAAAGTAAAATCAGCAATTATAAAAATTGTTTAAACAAATTAGTATAGTTAATATTAATATTGTAATACAGTTCCCAAACTGTATTAGAGTTGTGAATAAACAATATTAATTTGTTTAAAAGAGTTTTATAATTATGAATTTTCGTTTACTATAAGTTTTGGACGTTTATAGGCTTAAAAATTGCAAAATAAAGAGAAAGTTACATCTCTCTAGCTCAATTCGATGAATAATTGCAAATAAACAATATTAGTTTGTTTAAACAATTTTTATAATTGTTGATTTTCGTTTATTATTAATATTCAGCTTTTATATTCTTGAATAGTTGCAAAATTAAATGAAAGTTTTAACTCTAAAGCTCAATTAGATAAAAGGTTGCAAATAAACAATATTAATTTGTTTAAACATTTAGTGTAATTGTGGATTTTTGTTTATTATTAATATAAGGCTTTCATAGGTTTGAAAAGTTGCAAAATTAAGAGAAAGTTTCAACTCACTAGGTCAATTAGATGAAAAGCTACAGATAAACATTATTAATTTGTTTAAGCAATTTTTATAATTGTGGATTTTCGTTTATTATTAATATTAAGCTTTCATCAGCTTGAAAAGTTGCAAAATTAGGAGAAAATTTCAACTCTGTAGCTCAATTAGATAATAAGTTACAAATAAACAATATTAATTTGTTTAAACAATTTTTATAATTGTGAATTTTCGTTTATTATTCATTTTAAGCTTTCATAGGCTTAAAAAGTTGCAAAATTATTACACTGAAAAAAAGGTTTGTTTGGCTGAACAAAAATTTTGTTGGCTCAACCAAATTCTTTTGTTGATATACACTCAACAAAATTATTTTGTTGTGCCAACAAAATTCTTTTGTTAATTATTTAGGGTAATTTCAACAAAAAAATTTGGTAGTCCCAACAAAACTTTTTAGAGCTTAACAAATATTTTGATGGCTATTATAATAAAGAAAAAAAAGTTAAACACAGATTGTGCAAATGGAAATTCCAATATTGTTTTGATTTGTTAAATAAATGAATGTTTTTAATTAAAAAATATTTAATATTTTTTGTATCTTACTGTGAAATAATGTGTAGTTATAATAATACACGTAAATATTTCTAGGCATGAAATTTATTTAAAAAAATGTGTTTATTTTTAATTTTTAAAACAATAATTGAAAGTAGTTTCATACTATTAAAAATGGAATTATTCCTTAATTATTTCTTATGTTAAATAAAGTATTTTCCACAAAAAAAAAAACAGAATATAAAGTAGATAGTTTTATAGGTTAGGTTTAGATTCTTGAAAACAACATATTGTGCTTAAACGTTTATTAACCTGCCACGTAAGAATCGAAATATAAATTTACTCTTTTAAAAAACCATAATATTTATTCACTTATATGACTAATTATCGACTTATGTATCATTCAGCAATACATTCTGTCAATTTTGTCACTAAACATAAAATCATAAATAAGTCCCTTTTTATTATCTTTATAAAGTATATTTTATAGTTATATTTTTTTAATTTCAAAAGTTAACTTTGTAGACATTTGATTTAGTTATCACCCATTATATAATATTCTTTTTTTTTTTTTTTAAAAACAAAAAATTCCAATTTATATCGATGTCTTTATGAAAACCAGACGAGAACATGCGTCAAACAGGATCGTATAGAATGCGCATGCGCCATCACATATTTGGTAATGCCAACAAAAGATTTTAATAAACTCAAACAAAATTTTTATTAAATACTACAAAATTATTTTATAATTTAAACTGTTTTTTGGTAATTCTAACTCTGAAATTTGACAAAGCCAACAAAAAATCATTAACAAAACTATTTTGTTATGATTACATTGCTATTTTTTCAGTGTAAGAGAAAGTTTCAGCTCTCTAGCTCAATTAGATGAAAAGTTGCAAATAAACAATATTAATTTATTTAAACAATTTTTATAATTTTATATTTTATTTTTTTCTAATATTAGGCTTAGTTATTTTATATATTTGCTAAGGTAACGGCACCAATAGTCGATCGGGTACCAATAGTCGATCAGTTTGATACTGTTTGATATAAGTCGATTAATTTGCGCTTTACATGTAATTTTTATTTGTTTGTTGTTAATTTTATTTGTAAAACTTATAAATACATTAATTTTTAAGTACTACGACTCATTTTTCTAGTCAATTAACTAAATAATTGTATTTCAAGTTGTGTGATCGACTATTGGTCCAAGATTGATCGACTACTGGTGCAAAAGGTTTTCAGCCATTTTTGCCGCTGATCCTTTTATAACTTATACTAAATAATTCGATATCAACGGTTACGCATTTGCAGAGCTTCCACTACATAATTTAAAAAAGAAAATTCAAAATGCATAGTTCGTTTTGAATTTATTGAGTTTTATTGAAAATCTTACTTTTTTATCTCAAGATGTTGATCGTCTATTGGTTCCATTACCTTACATTAGAAAAAAGTTACAACTCTCTAGCTCTATTAGATGAAAAGTTTCAAATAAACAATATTAGTTTGTTTAAAAAAATTAAAAATTACATGCAACAATTGTTATTAACTAATTTTTATCTCATTAAAGAAAATTTTGATGGAAAATATTGTAAAAAGTTGTACTGAATATTTTTTAACGATCTTACATTTTTATGATCTTCTTTAGTAAATTGGCACTAACAGGGTTGAGCATTACAAGCCCACTAATTTCCCAGTGGGAAGACCCAACTGGGGCCCACCTTAAATCTGGGAAACCCATATGGGGCCCAACTGGCGCCCACCGAACTTTTCTACACGGGTTCTGTCATATTTTCATGTATTGAGAAGTATTCTTGAGTATTCCCAAATAGTCTCCAATATTTGACACATTTTATGTTATATTATTATGAATTTTTAACATTTTAATGAAACAAAGATTAGAAAAAACTGACATATTTTTACATCTAATTATTATGTTTAATTTAACATACTTTTATTATTTAATTCTTTAACACAAGAAGACATAAAAGTAGAGATTTCGTTAATATTTTAGGCGAGACTTTTTAAACATGTTCACTTCATGAACATTTTGCTTCCTCATGGAAGAAGCACTAAAATACTTTCTTAATAATTAAATTAGATTGAATTTTTTTTTTTTTTTTACAAATTTTTCAAAAAATAAAAATTCAATAAAAATTTTGGATGTACTTACGATTAGAGTGTACCTCCGATTTTATTGAAACTTGGTATACTTACGTATTTTGATGCGCTGCTTACGAAAATCATAGTGAAAATATCCGCAAATTTGAATTTCATAGTAAAAAATATGTATAAAAAGTCATAAAAATTTAGGTTTTTTGCATTTATCTATTTAAATATTGCAAATATAAAAAAAATTATAAAAAAGTTGTAGCTCTCAAAAAAATACATATTTTATGTATGATGGATTTTTTAATAAAATCAATTAGTTTACGAAATAATTGCAAAAAACATAAATCACCATGTATTTGACCAAATATACCCACATTATATTAATATAAATTACTTACAGCCGTAATTACGTTATTACATTACGTAAAATTACGTTCATTACGTAAGATTACATGCATTACCTACTATTACGTAATAGCGTTAAACTACGTATTACGTACAATTACGTATACTTATGTAGTAACGTAAAATTACGTCATTTACGTAATTTCATGCAATAATTACGAAAATCATCTTTATAAACTTGTCATAGCGCGAAAAAACACGCGTATGTCTTATAACATTATAAGACACTTAATAGCTCTTAACAAACATCAACACTAGTAAATTTGTAAACCAAATAAAATCTTCAAATGATTATTAACATTATATTTCATAGTTAATCTTATTTATAATAATTCTATAAACTTAATGTTTTTCAAACTTTCTAAAATATATGGATCACCCCGAGTCAAATATACGCAGGGCTACTTGAAAAATAAAGGAAAACCTGCCAGATTGTGGATGTATTTAAAGACAAATTTCCAAATAGCAACAATAATTTGTTTAAACAATTGTTGAAATTATGTTTTATATTTAATACTCGTTAACAGTTCCTTACAGTAGGACTACTTAAAAAATTAAGGAAAAACTGCAAGTTTGTAAATACATTCAAAGACAAACTTCCAAATAGCAACAATTAATTGTTTAAACAATTGTTGAAAATTATGTTTCATATTTAATTCTTTTTTACAGTCCCTTACAGCACAACTACTTGCAAAATTAAGAAAAAACTGCAACTCCGTAGATATATTTAAAGATTATTTTTCAAATAGCAACAATAAATTGTTTAAATAATTATTTTTATAATTTTTAACAATTAATCATTATTTTGTATGATTAATGTCAAAGTCAATTGTAAAATAATACAAAAAACCATACTTTTCTACATGTATTTAAAAATAATTTAACAATAACAACAACAAATTGTTTAAACAAATTGCGAATTACCTGAAAATATTATTAATAATATTTGTTTTAGTTGTAAATAAAAATTTTAGCAATAAATACCAGAAATAATAGTAATAAATATTTTTTAACGATTTTTCCATAATTTTGCAATTTATGGGGTTTTTTTCACGACCCTGTAAAAAATAGTTAATAATAAAAAATTCTTAAATAAATTATTGGATGTCATTGTTTGAACATTTCCCAAGAGAAATAGAGTAATCCGGTTAAAAAATGTTGATTTTTCATGATTTTATTGCAAATCTACGAAAAAAAAGTTTTTTCCTCATGCAAAATGCATGGGAAATTTCAAGGTCGATGAGGCACCATCAAATATTAAAATAAAAAAAAATAAAAAAAATACGTATCTCTTATTTTTCGATAAGTAACAAAATCAGGGGGTGAGACCTTTCAAATTCGCAACTTTCCATTTTAAGGACCACCCTAAATATACGTATTTTTATTTACTTAACTAAATTGAATATTGCTTATGGTTAATACAGGTTTTTTATCTGCAAAGTACAAATGAACAACCTATAAAAAAGCAATACTCATTCATGTAATAGTTATACTATTTTTCGGTATATATAAATCAAATACCTAAAACAGTGATATTGAATATCAGTGCGTATTCACTTTTCACTTACTTAACAAACAACAGAATAAGCTATAAATCGATATATCCAATTTTCTAATATAAAAACATTTAATCCTGCTATTTATATATTAATATATTTGCACTATTGTGGTTACAATAATTTTTGTCCATCAAATGTTTTGTTACTGCCCAGTTAAAAATTCTTTTAAAGGAACTTTTAAGGATCGTGTCATGAACCTTTGAGGAACATTAAATGTTTCTTTAAGGACCCAGACAGGTCCTTTAAGGAACCTCAAAGGTCCTGCAATAATTCCTTAGAGGATCCTGACACGATCCCTTGACACAATTTGGAACAAAGATCCTTCACAGGTTCCGGCGAAAGAACGCATAATGCACACGTTCTCATGCAGGTTCCCGCGCAGGATCCTTTAATAAAAACTTTTTTGATGATTTTTTTTTATCAGGTAATTGATTAAAATGATACGTAATATTTGACGTAGGATTCTAGAAAATTAAAAACTACTGCACAGCCGTAAGTATCATAGAAACCAAGTTCGACCAGTGCGCATCATGAATTCAGTTCTTTAAAAAACTATACATGTTCCTACATAGGAGCTTACACTGTTAAAAATATCTATATGAATTTTCAATAACTTGTAAGTGAAGTTATTTACAATACGTGCTATTGAATTTTCAATAACACGGTTTTGAAAATTCAAATATAAAATTTTTTTAAAAGAAAATAAAAATTCCCGAGTCGGGAATCGAACCTGGGTTTTCCGGATCGTTATCTACGCCTTTCGTACCTCGGCCATCTTCGACTGTTGAAATTTATTACTTTGCTTGGGTACTTATTTGACAATGACAAATTATATCTTTGAAATGACTGCGAACTATCCGTTATTATAAAAAATACATACATTATTGACAATAATCCCTACTGAAAAATCCTATATAGGATCCTACGTAGGATCCTATATAGGATCCTATACCTATATCCTATACCTATATATAGGTATTGTCCTATAGGAATCCATGTGGATTCTCATAGGAATCTATGTGGATTCCTATAGGTCGCCTATAGGACACGTCCTATATAGGATCCTATGTGGACTCTTCTATAGGAATACATGTAGGATCTCATATAGGATCCTACATAGGCGTCCCAAAAAAATTTTTGTAAACCCCCCTACATAGGATACTACGTAGGTTCCCATATAGGATCCTATATAGGATATTTTATGGGCGCCCAAAAAAAATTATGTACACAGAATTAATTGTTTTTTTTTTAACAACTTTATTCAAATATACATTAAGCACCATTATAAGGACGAAAAATATTTACTGCGCAGGCGTAAGTATTGTAGAATACGTAAAAGACGATTGCGCATGAGGAAGGGGTACAAAAATTTTTTTTGGGGGTACCCATGTAGGATCTTATATGGGTTCCCATATAGGATCCTATATGGGAACCTACGTAGGATCATATGTAGGAAGGTGTACAAAAATTTTTTGGGACGCCTATGCAGGATCCTATATGAGATCCTACATGTATTCCTATAGGAGAGTCCACATAGGATCCTATATAGGACTTGTCCTATAGGCGACCTATAGGAATCCACATAGATTCCTATGAGAATCCACGTGGATTCCTATAGGACAATACCTATATAGGATCCTATATAGGATCCTACGTGGATTCTCATAGGAATCCATATGGATTCTATATAGGATCCTATGTAGGATCCTATATAGGATTTTTCAGTAGGGATAACACAGCCCCACAAAAAAAAAGTTTCGTGTACAGCAGACCAGACTAGTCATTCCCTATGTATTTTGACGCGCTGAACACGAATTCGAAGTCAGTTTTGCTCCATCACGTCAGGATTTTTTCCTAACCTCAAAATCAATAAAATGACACTTTTTGTTCATTAGCATGTGAACCCAACTTAACATTAATACATGCCTAGGGCGAATAGAAAGCTTGGATTGTGACCTTTAAAACGCTTTTTTAAGCGGTGTTACCTTGTGTCGGTAATGCAGATTACTTGCTTACTCGACGGTAAAGTAGATTTCTAAAATCGGTTAAACTTAGTCTGTATTACCATATGTTGGCATTGTCTTGAGGATTCTCCTACGTCATTTTAATTTTTACCCCTACTTTTGCGCGGGAATTTAAAAGTTACCTCTACTTTAAGGTTTTTCAAGCAGAAGATTTCTCCATAGACGGCTCTGCAATCAAATCGCACCAAGTTTAACTTAAAATCTTAACCTTTCTAAATTGCATAAACTGCGTATTGTTGTTAACTTTTACCTTAGGACTAGTTTGCATGTCTTTATGACACCATCCATCTGTAGAATTTGCATATAAACAATAAATTTTTGTTAATATTTATGTTAGAAATAAGTTACATGTCTTTGGTACTACCACCCACAACCTACCACCCACTGTCCACCTAGTATATGTTTTCAATGTATGTATCATATGCCAAACCCCCCCCCCCTACCCACCCATTAACCATTTAGTATATTTTCAGAATAGTTTTTCAGAATAGTTTTGAGAGCAACTATTCTATTGCCAACACCGCACCCACCACCCACCTACCAAACTAATGTATTGTAACCTAAATTTTCAAAATACCACCCACCACCCACTTTTGCAACGAGATGCGCGTGGCCAATGTGAACGAATACTCAAGCGATGTATACTCGGTCTAGCCTAAAAAAGAAAGGTCCACGATCCCCCTAAGCCAAAGAGTTTTGCTATTTTTCTCTTCCTCTATCGCATGTAATGACGCATGAAATAGAAAGGGACAAGGAGAGTAGCATGAAATGGTAAGCATGAAACCTTAAGCTATATTGTCAAGCTTCTTCAAATTTTGAACTTCTTGGCCACATCGTTTTAAAATTTACCTTCTCCTTTCAGTACAAATGTACTAAATTTTACAGTTATAAAATACATAATTTATTCTCCACCAACAGAAAATGCATTGGAACTGTAAAAAATTTCATTGTATTTTTGATTGTGACACGATGGAAATAAATCGCTTTACGTAACACATAGTAAATTTTAACGTATTATGATGAAAATATTCGGTCCGATAAATAAATATTTCACTTATAAATTTTTTATTAGAAAGTAGTAAAAACATATTGATATTAGTAGGATTTATTTGATTAACACCTAGAATACATTCTACAGTTTCAATATATAAAAATTTAGAAAACAATTTCGAAGAGCTACTACATTTTTACAGCAAAATTATCAAGTCTCATACAATGTTTTGTACATATAGTTGACAACGAGTTTCTTTATTATTTCTAATTTAATTTTTCCAGAAGTTAACTTTAACTTTTCCGAAAGTTAAGGATGTTTAACCTCATTTTCAAAATGATCAGAAACTGTTTAAACTTTAAGAATTAAATAATAATAATTACAGAAATATGCCTGTAAAGTTTTATAGAGATTAAGAACCTGGTTTAAAAAATATTCATATTTACACGACGTTCAATGGTAGCTGGAAAATTTGTCACATTTTATTGTGCGAATTTATTAATTTTGCCGAGAAAAATGATTAGATTTTTGAGCAACTTTAGTATGTTATTGTTTAATATTAAAAGTTCTACTGTGGTAAATTTTAATGCAATTCAGAGCCTTGTTTTTGAGAAAAATGTCATTAAAGTTGAAAAATTATAATATCTTTCGGATATCCCTAATTGGACGTATTTATAACTTGATGACAAATTATATTAAAAAAAGAATTATCAAATATGCTGTAAATAATGACAAGTGTAATAATATCATGATATTATAAAGCGTACAAAGCTGAAGTTTTGGACATAACCTAAAAGATCAGGCCATCATATTTGTTTACATACGTCCTGGAGCAATAATGTCAAACGCAATTACGCATGCTTTCATAATGAGCGCGTAATTTGCAATTTTTAGAAATATATTACTACCTTTTAACATAAAAGGTAGTACCCGGCAAGAAGGCTGGAAGAACCTAGAATTAATTTGATTAATTCTACTTAATACTTGAATTTCCCTTCATTTTATGATTTTGCATTACGAATTAAAAATAACAAAATTCTATTCTTTATAATTCAGTTTTTGAAAAATTTCTAATAAATATAAGAATCGATCCCCAATTTTTCTGTTACAAGTCCATGAAAGTAACCACTAAGCTACACGTGACTTGAAAATACAAACATAAATGAGCCTTTTGAATTGAATGTGTAAAGAGAATTGCCAGGGAAAGAAAAAATTTTAACTGTATTTTCTATTACGGAATTAAACATTTTGTAGACTCAATTCAGAAGGAATTATTGGGAATAGGAAAATCATGAATGCGTGTGCTGTTTTACAGAATAGAAGAAGTTTCTGGAATCGTATTTATGCCAGTAATCTATGTTAGCAGTAGCCAGGTTCGTCAACCAAGAAACAAAAAATGCTGCATTGCAGCACCTTTCTTTAATTATTCATATCCGAAAAGAATTTTTTTTAAAAATACTTAAGTTTCTTTCCTTCTTATAGCACAATATTTCTTACGACTTTATATTTATTGTTCATAAAAAAATCTATTCTAAAGAAAAAAATACTGTGGTTAAAATATCACTGTTTTATTTTGTTAAGTTGGTGTATAGTAACAGCCAAAAGTTTCTTTATTTTACTAAATGTTTAAAATATAATATATATATGGACGATTCTTACGTAACTGCCTTACTTGGCGGCGTTGAAAAAATACACCTAAATTAAAAATATATTTTTAAGTGTATTAGTGATTTTTAAAGGTATATATGAGAGTAGCTGAAAACCAAATATACATAAATATATATATTATAACTTCTATTATATTGCACTATAACACTATAACCTTTTGCAAAATGTTAACTTTAATTTAATAATTTTCGGTGAAAATATCATTATTATAACTCAGCCTTTTTCAAGCATAAAGTGTCTATATTTATCAGTGGCGTAACTACACCCCCGCGAGACCCCGCGGTGCGGGGGGCCCGCTGACTTAGGGGGCCCGCTGACTTAGGGGGCCCGCTGACTTAGGGGGCCCAAACTGGGCCCTTATCGTTTCGAAATTTTTTTTTGTGGTTCATGTTATATTGTTTAACCTAAAGTAATGTTATTTCGTACTCCCACTAAAGTCAAAAGTTTGTAGGCTTTCATTATAAAATATTTTATTTTAATGAATTAATTGAATATTTTATTATTTTTTTATTTATTAAAATTAAATATTTAATAATTAGAATATGGGCTAGAAATGTCGAATTCTTAAATCGTGAGAATGAGATAGAAAAGGCATATATTTGTGTTATTTTATATATCAAAGTTGTATGAATTAAATTGAAAATAAATTATGATTTTAACAGTGGCGTAACTTGGTTTTGAGGGCCCCCCCGCAGAAAGTAAAATTGGCCCCCCTTCGGAAATTTCAAACGAAATTTTAAACTATCCCACTTTTAATCAATTCAATTTTTTATTTATATAAAAAACTGTTAATTTCGTTTATTATTTGTTAAAATATATGGACATATCTCAGGAACCTTTAACTTTTATGTCCCTTGGATATATCTATAGATGATTTTGATATATTTTTTATTGATTTTTGTTTTAAAATGTTAATTATAATATGAGTTACTTCTCTCAATTGATATTATATAAATTTGTATCTTAAAGAAGGGTCTATTAAAATTATAGGTTTAACTTATCAATAAAAAAAGGCTGGAATTTTTTTTAACACTTTCTTTTTAACACTTATTTCTTCTCTCTTTAGTTTTTGTATAGGGGAGTGGGCCCCAAGATTAACATTTCGTATAATATTTCTGTTGAAGGCGATAACGCCTTATGAAGTTTTTGATGCACATTAGATGAAAAAAACCAGTTTGCTTTTCTTCTACCCGAACAGGGTAATCCATCGGCAAGAGCTTCGGCGCGAGTTTGGGACCGCGAGCTTCGATATTGGGGATTTACATTAGGCCAATGTTTCTACCAATATTGGACTGTCACTTCGGTCCGAGTCTCAAAATTAATCTATGCCCAATATTGGTACTTCAATATAAGCCCAATATTAAAACCTTTAATCTACCCAATTATGCGTACATTATACACAAAAACAAAAAATCCTAAAAATATTTCGATACACGGTTTCTGAAGCATATATTCTGAGATTATACCCATTATAATCTTTTTTTGTCATTTATATATTTATTATAATTTATATAATCGCTTACCTAAGAGAAAAATTCCCTTCCGCTGGGAATCGAACGCACGACCCTAACACTAACAGTCCGCAACCCTAACCAACTATCTACGCAACGCACGCTACACTGGTCTATAAGAAAGTTGAAGACATTCGTACTACATATTACACACAGAGTAACACTGTTAAATGTAGATAATTAATTCATAATATGTTCTACTTATAAATTGCATTTAGTAAAATGGTGTTGTCTCCCAATAATAAACATAATTATTTTTAGTTTAGATAAGAATGAGTCAAATATTTTTGCTATACGGTTCAAAATATTATTTATAACGCAAAATAAATAGTACAAAAATAAAAAGATCTTATATGATCGTGGGCTGTATACTCTGGCAAATAAAAAAAAATTGTTTTCTACCACACATGCACGAAAATCTCGTGTTTTGTACGCGTTAGCGGGTCAGCACTCGCAGTTTTCAGGTTAGTGACGTTAGAGATAAAAAAACTTCCGAACAGTGAAAAAAACTCTCATCACGCAGGCTTATCGCCGCAATGCGCCTGCGTGATGAGAGTTTTTTTCACTGTTCGGAAGTTTTTTTATCTCTAACGTCACTAACCTGAAAACGGCGAGTGCTGACCCGCTAACGCGTACAAAACACGAGATTTTCGTACATTTGTGATAGAAAATAGCATATGCATATGCTTGACAAAAAAACACGGACTTCTTTCCCTTGATGCATAATATACTATTATATTTAAATGTTTTTAGGTAAAGTTATAGACTATTATTTCTTTTCTTTTTTTATAAATAAGTTTAATAACTGTTTTACAATTACAGTTTTTAATCACAAAAGTGAAGTATTTTAAAAAACCCAAACAAAATTTGTAATACACTGAAAAACTTTATAGATCATTATTTGCTTAACTCGCAATTTAATTTTAGTAAACTGACTATCAAAGTGGCGAAAAGTGGTCACTAGATAAAATATTTTATTTAATATAAGCTTATTAACAATATATGATTTCTTTTTTATTAAAATTTAGTAGTCAGTCGATCAAAGCTGCACGCATGCAAATGAACATTGCTCGTACATGTAAGAAAACATAAGCCTACGCACAAATGAGGAGCACTTTTTCAAAAGTTGATAAATCCATTTTTCAAAAAAGTTGAGATAATTACAAATTTAACATATTAGGAACCTTACAAATCGATCTGTCACTGTTAAATTCAAGAAAAAAATTTATTACCAAAGAATTTTCAATTTAAAAAAAACTTGTACTTAACCAAGATGATTTAAAATTTTTATTTTTTTCCTAGAATAAATTACAAAAACCTTTTAATTACTTTATTATTATAAACTTTAATTAAAAATAAATCTCCTTAAGTGCAAAAAATATTCGTATATAAATAATTTCATATATTTTTTCTCAAATGTACTATCATCTTCAAAAGAGATTCTACTTGAATGAAAATCAATTATGTTCCATCGAAAATTTGACCTGATTAATAATATTCAATCTGACATATTTTGAAACTTTTGGGTGTGTGTTAGAAACAATGTTTCATTCGAAAATACTAATCTCACAAGTGGTTAGGAAATTATTGGATACATTACGTCGGTTAAATCGAATGTTATTTTATCTGTATTTCACTGTAAAAACAAGTGTCTTATTTTAAGACATTTTTGTCCTCACTTTTAAGACGTTTTAAGGTGTCTTAATTTTAAATCAATGAGAAAGCATCTTTCAAAATTATTAACCAATGAAATAGCTTGAAATAACCGTAAGACGCTTTCTTAATGTCTTGTGTCTTCAAATAAGACACTTAGAAGACAGCAGTTTTTGCAGTGTTTAGGTTAAGATGTATGTTGTAATATAAGTTATATTATGTAATTTTTAATTCTACTTTAATACATTCAATAATATATTATTGAAGGTAGCATTGAGGTTAGGTTAGCTGTCATATGGCGATTCGACGAAGTGTTGTGTTTCCGCTCTATACTTTTTCTTCCTTTTAGGATAAAATTTTAATCAACAGACTACTAAAAATTGAATGTTCTTTTAGTCAAACCATGAATTTTACATTTTAATAGTCAAACTATGAAATAATAATAGTGTTCCAGTTTTTTCCTGGTATGATAGTTAGTTTACTAAAATTAAATTGCGAGTTTAGTAAATATTGATCTACAAAGTTTTTCAGTGTATAAAACTAAAGTATACGTTATTATAAAGGGTCGTTATGATTTTATTGTTTATATTTTTAAGAATTTATTTTCCATATTAAGTGCCAAAAAATATTTTATTTCTGATTGTTTATTTCTGCGAAATATATCTGTTTGAATTTAACCTTAAATTTTACTGGACAACATGATATCTAGAGATTTTACTACATATGATGATAAAAAAATAACAAAATCTTTAAATAATGTCGGATAGTAAAATTGAGGGTTAACTTCAAGCTAATATTTTGCAGCAATAAACAATTAAAAATAAAAATTATTTTTTAGCACTTTTAAATATGAATTCTTATGTATAAAAAGACTGCATGTGTTATAAAAATATACTTAAATATGAAAAATAAATTCTTGAAGATATGAAAATAAGCCAATACTGACCTCTTAATTACAACATGGTAGTATTTTATATTCAACAATATTTTTGGTTACGTGTGTATGATCGACTTAGGCCGAACATTGCCCTTTTGTCTCATAACCAACATTGGCACAAGTTACATAAGCCCCAGAATCGGCAGAATGTGAGGCCCCCAACCTAAGACAGTCAATATTGGCACAAACATTGGCCTTTACTCGTGAATCCAATGTTGGCAATACGATAATCAGCCGAAGTTACAGCCAATGTTGAAAGCCCGAGTATCAATATACTACATAGAGCCAAGCAACGGCCACGTTGGCTAGCTCGGCAAACCCTGCTCGGGTATACACATATCACGTTATTTTGTGTTTAAAAAAGTTTCGTTACAGTTTTTTCTTAAATTGGTAAAGTTATTTAAATTTGTGATTTAGAATAGGTAAGTCCTTAACGTTATAATGTTATTTATTTCTCGTATAATAATATTCTAAAATGATTTTACTAATATTGTGTTTGTATACAAATGTTTTCAGGGGCTCAAAAAATGGTGACATGTACCCTAAGATGGACAGACACCAATTTTCGTTGTATTTATTTTCATATTATCGATTAGGGGAGAGTGGCCATCAATGTACCAGTTTTTTCAATGATCCATTTCAATTTTCTCAGAAACTATTAAATAAAAATTCTCCCAATTTTAAATATAAATGAAGTTTGCGTAAATACACTACGTCCATATATTTGAGACGTGTGGATTTATTCTTTACAGAGAAAACTAAAAAAAACTGTTTTTGATGCACTGAAGAAAAAATTTACCTAAAATACAAACACGTTTTTTAATTGAAATAAGGCAATTTAAAAATAAAAGTACTTACGATTTATTTTGTTTTGGGCCCTAACTACAATATTCTAATGAGATAAAGATTTTGAAATATTGGATTAAGTTATAAATAACCATTTTTGTTAAAAATGTCATGTTGATTCTATGTACCGGGGAACAATGAACCACCTGGAATTTCAGTGTATTTTCGATTCCTAGAGTGGTATGCCTGATTATAAAACTAGGCATGCGTACAGCATGTGACAGCGATTGTTATCAGTACTTTTCTCAACATAGAAAAACTAAAATGCCATTTTAGCTAGTTAACTTAAATTTGAGGTATATTTATGTTATACATTATCAATTAAAAAGTGTTAAATAATAATTTTTTATAGTATTTGAGAGAAAATAAGTTTTTTTACAAAATGAAAATTTCAATATTATTATTGTTAAACATTTTTAGTGTTTTTATAGAGGTGGTTCATTGTGTACCCAGGTTGTTGAAAATGAAAATAGCTTGTTAGTTTAGAAAGATCCTAAATTTTATTATTTAATCAAAATAAATCGTGTATAATATGTTTGCATTACCTAGAGAAGTGTTGTAGTTTTATATTGATGCAAAGAAGTGCTTGAAATTGGTGAAGTTGAATAAGTACTATGACCTTAAAAAAAACCCGGTACATTGATGGCCACTCTCCCCTATACACTTTCTTCAATAATTTTTTGAGACACCTAATTGAAATTTTTTATTTTTCGCCATGAAATATGATCTTATCGTTTGAGATTTTGATATATTGATATTTTTCGATATCTTATTACTTTGTGACTTTTAAGCTATTAAATTGAAGTTTTTGAAAATGTTAGTTTTTGATAAATACAGTAAAATGATTAAAAATTAGTTTAATAATTGTTACTTGATGTTTATTTTTTATTAACCACATTTTTCAGAGAGTTTTAAGAAGGTGTTCATCTTGGGGACACTTCTTTAGAAAAACATAAAGATTTAACTTCATTAAGGGTTTTCGATGTGCCACAAGTTTCTTTTAAAATAGATAAATAATCAAAATGATTATAGTCAAAATGGTTAAAATAGAGGGGCAAGTTTTGAGAGTTCATAATTTCTAAAATAATTAAAATTTTCTATTTTATTTTGTTGAATATTGATCCTTATATTTCATTAACTTTAAATTCATCTGATACAGAGTCATTAATTTTTATTATTATTTTTTATTTTTCATAACTTAAAACATTCAAAACTCGGGTTAGGGACAAGTAGACTCGTAAAAGTAAAGTCGAACACTTAAAATTTAATAGACCCTTCTTTAAGCTACAAATTCATATAATATGAATTAAGAGAAGTAACTCATATTATAATTAACATTTTAGAACAAAAATCAATAAAAAATATATCAAAATAATCTATAGATATACCCAAGGGACATAAAAGTTAAAGGTTCCTGAGATATGTCCATATATTTTAACAAATAATAAACGAAATTAACAGTTTTTTATACAAATAAAAAATTGAATTGATTAAAAGTGGGATAGTTTAAAATTTCGTTTGAAATTTTCGAAGGGGGACCAATTTGACTTTCTGCGGGGAGGCCCTCAAAACCAAGTTACGCCACTGATATTTATGAACAATTTAGGTTTATATTGAACTTCATAATACCTTTTTCATACTTAGAGTCTGTGAGAATATTTTGTCCCTCAATTTTTTCAATTTTTGAATGCAATCTGTAGACTTAAATTAAGGTGTCATGTGTTTAGTTATTACGCCTTCTAATAAGTTAAATCTCAATTGTTATCCACTAGCACTAAATTACATGTGAAAAAAGTTTTAAAAAAGAAAAATTTTTACTTAAAAAAAAAAAAATTATTTTTGTGAAAATCGCATGTGTACAAAAAAAGCGTTCAGTTCCATGTCATTACTATTATATTACTGTAACAACTATTTGATAGTATTGTTACCATTTTCTTTAAGTTTTCATGTGAAACAAGCGATCTGCAGAAGGAATAGATTTATTTTGCAATATTGTAGAAGTGAGGTTAGGTTAACCTCAGTGTGCTTCATGCAGAGAAACTTTTTTATCTATGGTGGTTACTTTAAAATATTCTATAAAGTAGTTTAGCAATGCCGGATTACACTGCTCGATCTCGATTTCAAATTATCCAAAAATAAAACGAAATATTCATTATTAAATACTGTATTTGCTGTTCTTTTATAAAATTTTATATATGTTAACTAATATCTAAAATATTGTTAGAATATTAAATAATTTATGAATTTATTATTTATTTTTGTTCTAGAAAATTATCAAGAAGAAATTTTTATTTTGTACAATATATTTGCAATAAAAGGATGCCCACAGTGGGATGAATCTAAAATTAACTGTTCAAAAATGTCCAGAGCCTCCAATTCTTGACCAAATTCAAAGTTTTGTTTTTAAATTAAAGCTTAATAAATTTCTAAAAACATTGTCGGAGCCGATTTTTGAAAAAAAATTTTGTTAACTTTTTTATTAATGTTTAAATGCAATAAAAGAGAATAATGTATCAACATTCCACACGCTTAATCTACGTCATTTAGTGATATTTAAGCAAAAAAAAAAAATTAATAACTTTACTTTCAGGAAAGTAAAATTTTATTTAATATTATGTGATCAGATAGAAAAAGACCTTACTTATTGTCTTGAATCGTAATAAATACTAAATATATGCCTCTTGTTGAATAATTTGTTTATAACAGTCAGGAAAATTTTGAAATTTTATCTATTAAATAAAAATTTACTTTACTGAAAGTAAAGTTATTAATTTTTTTTGCTCAAATATCACTAAGTGACGTAGATTAAACGTGTGGAATGTTGATAATTAGCTCTTTTATTACATTTAAACATTAACAAAAAAGTTAATAAATTTTTTTTTCAAAAATCGGCTCCGACAATGTTTTTAGAAATTTATTAAGCTTTAATTTAAAAAAAAACTTTGAATTTGGTCAAGAATTGGAGGCTCTGGACATTTTTAAACAGTAAATTCAGGATTCATCCCACTGTGTTGCGGTTCAGCTCCACATGGCAGCCAATTTTCAAAAATTTGCTATTATTATAATAAGAAAAACAAATGCAGAGAAACATTGAATGAAAAATATTTTTTTCTACCAAAACTTATCCTGAAATCGGGCAGTTACGCAAGAATCGACCGTATATATATTTTCTTATAATTATAAATTACTTTGGATAAAAGTAAAAATTGTTTTTTTTTAGGAAAACTAATACCTAACCTTTTAAGATAACTCTTCATTAATGTTCTCAAAAACACTCAATATCACTAACTTTTGCTTTTTTTGCTACAAGTTGTTTATCCTAACTTTAACTTTTCCGAAAGTTAACTTTAACTTTTTTAAAAGTTAACTTCAACTTTTCTAAAAGTTAACTTTAACTTTTCCGAAAGTTAACTTTAACTTTTTCAAAAGTTAACTTTAACTTTTTAAAAGTTAACTTTAACTTTTTAAAAGTTAACTTTAACTTTTTAAAAGTTAACTTTAACTTTTTAAAAGTTAACTTTAACTTTTCCAAAAGTTAACTTTAGCTTTTCCAAAAGTTAACTTTAGCTTTTCCAAAAGTTAACTTTAACTTTTCCAAAAGTTAACTTTAGCTTTTCCAAAAGTTAACTTTAACTTTTCCGAAAGTTAACTTTAATTTCTTTGAAAGAAATCTCTAAACAATTAATGCTTTGAGAATACTATATAGGTTGAATATAGGTTGATTTTATGAATTTTCATTAATTCTTGAAGTTGCAAATTGTAAAACTCTTTACCTTTATCAGTTTGTAATTTGTATGAAATGCGCATTTCGGACGTAATATATGTATAAAACGTAGAAACCTTGGTAATTTACATGTCAAATGTACATATAATGTATTTGTCGTAGGCAAATAGAAGAATCCGTCATTTAGCTAACTGCCTAGGCAGTTAGCTAACCGGCGCCGAATAGATGAACGAGCTTCATTTTTACTCTCATTCGTCTATTTGTCTGAAAGGACCAGGCAATTAGCTAACTGGCTAGGCAGTTAGCTATTCGACAAATGCAGTTTAGGCCAATAGAAGAAAATGATATATTCAAGGAAATCTTCATGTACTGAAATATTGGAACGTTTTATTCATAGTTAATTCTGTTACCATAAAATTAAATTACAATTCATATTAAATAAGAATAATTATTTATTGTAATTATAATTATATATAATAATAGAAAATAATATTAATATTTAAAAATAATATTATAAATAGTTAAAATTATTTACCTATATTATTATTTTTTTTATTATAATTACACTCAGGAAAATGTTTAGTCATAGCAACGAAAATTTGGTTGAGTCAACCAAATTATTTGGTTGGTATTTATTCAACCAAACTATTTGGTTGAGACAACTAAATTATTTGGTTCAGTGTTGTTTGTTGGCATAACAAAAATTTTTGGTTGTCACAACTATATTTTTTTATTCGGGATAACAAAAATTTTGGTTGTCATAAAAAAAATTTTTATTTGGGAGCTAACTAACCCAGGTGCGAATTTTCGGTCGGCCATTACATATAATTACATAATTCACATGTTATTAATTTAATTACACAAACATAATCAGATGAGAATGTAGAAATTTCATATTAATGAAAACCTGAAACAGAAAAATTCCATTAGTCATGAAGATTCGAACCCGGGTTTTCCAGCTGCCAGTCCAGTAGGCTAACCACCAGCCCATGAGAGATATGAATGACCAATATGGAATAAATCTTATAGCTAAACAGTTCAGTAACAGACACCGTTAGCTCAACTATCAGACCCAGGTTCGGCCGACCGTCTGGTATTGGTTTTTATTTAGATTTTATTTATATTATTATCGGCAGCTTCCTTACAAACTAATCACCAATTTTTTTTAAAAATTGTTTGGTTGTCACAACCAAATTATGTTTGGATGTCACAACAAAATTATGTTTGGTTGTCACAACTAAATTATGTTTGGTTCAACCAAATAAGAGCAACAAAATAATATGGTTGTCCCAAACAACTTGATGTGTTACGCCAACCAAATCGTTTTGTTATACCAATCAAAATATTGTTGTTACAACCAACAATGGTCAACTAAAAAATATTATTGGTAAAACTAAACCTTTTTTCTCAGTGTATTTTTCTATTTTTATTCTTTACCATAAGTTATTAAACTTATTTTCTTCCAATCTCCTGTTTACAATTTATAGCTCATTTTTGATACTCCCATTAGAAATTTACAGTTAAATAATTAAAAATAATAAAAATAGAAAAATAATTATAATAAAAATAATAATAATATAGGTAAATTATTTTAATTATTTATAATATTGTTATTTTTTAAATATTAATATTATTTTCTATTATTATTTATAATTATAATTACAATAAATAATTATTCTTATTTAATATGAATTGTAATTTAATTTTATGGTAACAGAATTAACTGTGAATAAAATGTTCCAATATTTCAGTACATGACGATTTCCTTGAATATATCATTTTCTTCTATTGGCCTAAACTGCATTTGTCGAATAGCTAACTGCCCAGCCAGTTAGCTAATTGCCTGGTTCTTTTAGGCAAATAGGCGAATGAGAGTAAGGCAGTTAGCTAAATGACGGATTCTTCTATTCGCCTACGACATATATATATCCAGATAACCAGCGTACAATTGCTGTGCGTACCACGTACCACACGGTGAAAAAAAATTAGCAGCCAAAGCTAAGACTTAGCTACCTTAGCTAGCATTAATTGCTATTATATGGATAACTAATTTTTTAGCTAACACAACTATTAATTAGCTTCTACAGCTAATTTTGTTTGCGTTGACAGATAAATATTAGCTACCACAGCTAAACAATAGCTATCCATTTAGTAGCTAACTCATTTTTCTCAGTGTATTGCATTATACTACTACTATACGAGTATAATGATACTGATTTTCGAAGTACTGATTCTAAACAGGTATAGTGCCAGTATGTATGTACCTTTTTATTACATTTGTACGACGTACTTGTATCGTACTAGTATTAAAATTGTATGTAATTCATAGAAACTTCAACATTTTCAGTTTGTACGGCGTACTAAATAAATATGGAGTCGTTCCAGAGTCGTATTAATCTTTTATTTGAAAAATAATTGGGGAATTTGAGTACATAGTAAGATTATAATTCAAGTACAGGACCAGTATATCAGACTGTTGAAAAAAAGAGTATGCACATACTGGCACTGTACCAGTTTAATGAAAGTAATTGAAGACCCGCGTAAGGAAATAACAATGGATCAAATCAAGCAAACTATGGGCTAAATCATTTGCTAATAAGAAGCCATTGCTATTTCAAAGTTTCGAACCTATGTACCTAGACCTACACGAACGCGAAACCGAACACTTAAACACCACGGCCACCTCGCACTTGAAATCAATTTTGGTTTTCGTTTATATGACTTACCGATCAAAATTAGAGAAACATATAAAAATTCCTTTCCCGCACCATTTTAAGATCAATGTTTTTATACAAAAACAAATCTAATGCGCTTCTTTTATGACATACGACGACATTTTGCTGTGGAAGCATCTCGAGCCACCTCGAGCTGCAGACACATGATCCAACTAACAAGGTCTAGCCATTAGGCGTACAGAATTGAAACTGTTCTGCGCTGAAACTTACGGCAGCCATCTTGAATTAGTCAGCTGACTTACTAGACGGCAGATGATTGGTTGCTGACATTAAGGCGCCTATATATTTAAATTTTTGAAATAATATTTGCAGTAAATCTGTGAAATTATTAGCCATTTCCATAACTATCTATAGATAATTATGAAATATATTAGAATTATAAAATATATAATATATTATAATGTATTATATAATTTATTTAATTATTTAATAATTTCTTAAATAATTTTTTATTAATTTTAATTTAATACTTATTCATTTAATAATGCATAATATACTACAATATAAATTTATAATATACATATATAAATGTATAAAATTATAATTATTATACATTATGATAAAAAGTAGGATATAATTTAAAATTAAAAAAAAAATTATTTATTTTATGTCCCTACCCATACATAGTGACTAGAAAAATACCTGGTCCAGGTATTTTTGAGTTATTTATATTTTTACACTTATAAACATTTAGAATGGTATTATGTCAGTTTTAGAAACAAGAAAACATTCTACATTTTCTAGGTACGAAATCATTCAAATCGTACCTTAAAAATACCTAAAACACTCAGTCATTTTGGTAATTATGGATAATTAGTTTTAAATGAATCTGTAACGATCCATAAGCATGAGTAAAGTGACTTTGGAAAATAGTACTCATTTGCGTAGTGCTTGCGTGGCAGAATTTTTGTTGTTTAAAACTGTTCTTCAGTGATTTTAATGTTTCTACTACATATAATCAGGTGATCATAATAATTGAAGTTATAGTGCTGCACGAGGATAAATTTTTACGTTACTTTTATTAGAACATTTATTCCGCATAACAAAAAGGATCCCGTTTACGTAAGTACACGATATATATTTTGTTTAGTATTATTAAATTAATTACACAAATATCTTTTAATGCTTTGAGAAAAGGTTCAAAACCAAAAAAAAAAAGAAGGATCGACATCGATAAATGTGTGAAATGTTGAGAAAAACATACATTTCACTGTATTGAGGGATTGTTAGGCATACTAAAAAGTTAAAAGTTTCGCTCAGTGGTTATTGGTATTATAATTATTGTTATCATTGTGTGAATAACTACTTTGGATGTAAAATATTATTACCCGATTCATGTGTTTAATAAATAAATCAATGAATTTCAAAACAAAAAAATTATTTAGTTTTGATGGACTTCTTTATATTACATTTATAATGTTTGATCAATTTTCCTTTACTTTCTTTTGCAGGGATAATTTATTTCTGTCGATAATTTTGATTTTTCATAATATATACTATTGATAATGGTTTTTTTTAATAAATATTACTTTCATTCAATTTGAATTCAATTTATTCTGCCGCGTAAACTTTGCCAAGATGTCGGCCGCATGCTCCGAGCGTTGATTGGTCGTGTTTTTTTTACTTGCGCGTGGCGAGACCTTGTTAGTTGGATCATGTGCAGACAGCTGATAATGCGCAGATGCTCACTACGCATATCAGTCCTAAACCCACTCTAGCAAAGTCAACGGATTTTTCGAGTACTCGTGGAATAGCAGTTCTAGTATATCAATTCTTGACTGAGCTTAAATAAATCTTTGACTAGTTTGTACTGTTTCGTGCAAAACCTAATATGATTAAAGTAAACTATTGGAAATTTCCAGAAACTTGTGTCCTATCCAAAAGTCAAGCATTTTCAATTAAAGATTCACGTACTATTTTTTCCCGTGTGTATGCAAAATAAGCAATGGTTGGCTTGATATTTCCCATGATCGGACCGTGGGTGAAATCATCCTAGCAATGGCTTCTTATTAGCAAATGATTTAGCCCATAGTTTGCTTGATTTGACCCATTGTTATTTCCTTACGCGGGTCTTCAATTACTTTCATTAAACTGGTACAATGCCAGTATGTGCATACTCTTTTTTTCAACAGTATGATGTACTGGTCCTGTACTTGAATTATAATCTTACTATGTACTCAAATTTCCAAATTATTCTTCAAATAGTAGATTAATACGATTCTAGTACGATTCCATATTTATTTAGTACGCCGTACAAACTGAAAATGTTAAAGTTTCTATGCATTACAAACAATTGTAATACTAGTATACGATATACAAGTACGTTGTACAAATGTAATAAAAAGGTACATACATACTAGCACTATACCAGTTTAGAATCAGTACCAGTCCAATGCTGACGCTGTACCGCGCTTCTTATTTCTGCCAAGGGTTGACTTGACAGAGTCGACGCGGTGCTGGCTGTACACTGAGAAAATAAGTTGACTAAATACAACCAATTTTTGACTAAATTTAGCAGAGAGAGGTTGTTGATATAGCACCTGCAAAGCACTTAATTGATTTTAGCAGAGCATATGCTCCGGTATCCTAGAAGTTTGATTGTCATCGCCGGTGTTTTGTTTGTTTTGTCCCGAGGAACCCTAACCTAGAAATAAAGCTGCTTGGCTAGAGGCTTATTTTCTCAGTGTAACAAAAAAAAAAAAAATGAACAAAAATGAAAAGTTAGAACCTTCTGAATTCTTTATATAGACTAACATCAGCACAACTTTAATTGAATGCTTCATTTTTATAAATATTATTCAAACAATTTTTCTTATTAATTATTTAGGCAAAGTTAACTACAGTTCAAAAAATATTTATTAAAAAAAGTAAATGGTCCTCCCCATAACTGATCTGAAATTCAAATATTGGATTTTGTAAATCTTAATCTAAGGCAGTGTGGCTGTGGTGTTTAAGCGTATAACTTGCGTCCGAAGGGTCCCGGGTTCGATCCCAACCAGCGTGCGATTTTTCGTTTAACAAAATAGTTTTAATTGTTTAGGTGTACCGAATGTTAACCATATATGTAAAAATTTGTTTAAACAAATTAAATTAACTAATAAAATCTCAAAATAAAATTTGCAGGACGAAGTTTTCATTCGATAAATGAAATAATTGTACGTAATATTTGAATTCCAAAAATATAAATTTTATTTTTTATTTGCTCAAATAAGCAATAATAATGATCAATAGTAAATTAATAACAAAATTGTACTGCGACAGTGACTTTTTTCCCATTGGGTTATTTAATTCCACTATTCCGCCCGAATTTCTCCTTGACAATATACGCTGATACTGTTCACCATTAATACATTAGCCCTGGCAGGCAGTACTGCGCTGGTACTGGCAGTCAGTACTGAATAGCGTTATCATCCCAGAGTTAGGTCAATACTGCGCCAGTACTAGGCTAAAGAACTGCGCCAGCCTTGCACAATACTGGCGCGGTACCGTCAATTTTGTCAATTTTTCATAGAGTAGTAGTAGTATAATGCAATGGTACGTGGTACGCACAGCAATTGAACGGTAGTTACCCAGGTGCGAATTAAGGTTGGCAGTCAGAGTTTGTTCGTTGGCCCAAAGTTGGCCCAACTCTGGCGGACCAAACTACGCATGCCAAAGTTGGGCCAACTCCGCCATTTTCAAGCACCAAAAGTTGGGCCAACTTTACCAGCCAACTATGGGATGCGGAGTTATGCCAACGGTTGGCACAACTGTGGCCGAAGTTGGGCCAACCGTTCGCAAAACTTTGTAAGCCGGAATCTAAATACGTAAGTTTTGTTGGTTGGCACAACTCTGGCCTAAGTTGGGCCAACCGTTGTCAAAACTATGTACCAGAGTTCTAAATACCTAATTTCTTTTGGTTGGTACAACTCTGGACAAAGTTAGCCCAACCATTGGCAAAACTTTGGGAGCGAAAGTTCCAAAACCCTAAATCATTTTGGTTGACACAACTCTGGCCGAAGTTGGCCCAACCGTTGGCAAAACTTTGTGAGCGAAAGTTCCAAAAACCTAATTCATTATGGTCGACAAAACTTTGTAAACCAGAGTTCTAAGTACCTAATTTCTTTTGGTTTGCACAACTGTGGCCAAAGTTGGCCTAACCGTTGGCAAAACCGAAGGACTCGAGTTGAGCAACACGTAAGGGGTAACAGATAGAGAGTCTTCCCCCACCATGCGGCTGTGAGCCTGGCTCAACTCGAGTCTAGGCTCCCTGCTGCGCGCTCAAAGCTTCACCGCCCGTCGAACTAAAGCCATTGTCAAGCGGAAGCTCATTAGTGACAAATTTTTCAAACATAAAAAACATAGATTTCTAATGTAACCTAATTTTCAAGGTTACATTCGAAATCTACATTTTTTTACGATTACGGAGGTATAAAATTTTTTTCGAAAAAAAACATTTTTAAGAATAGCCAGGCTACAATTGACATAACATTTTCAAGAACATTTACTTTAAAAAAATTAAACATTAATGAAATTTTCAGGAACATTTCTCTCAAAAAAATGAAACACTAATGAACTTATAAAATTTTCAGCAACATTTATGTGAAAGTATGAAAGTTTAATTTTCCCTTTACACTTTGCCCAGGCTATATTATTTGGTAGTTAGCTTTGAAAAATCCGTATATAATATAAATATATGTATATATATATCCTAATTTAATTTTGTTGGAGACAGAAATTTTCGTGACACAGTATGTCCTGAAACATCCGCACACTATCAGAAGTCGGGAAGGAAAGAAAGTTTGGTTTAGTTTGTTTAATGGCCGTACACGTTAAACGTGCTTGCAGCAGTTACGAAGCCTGGGGAAAGTGTGAAGGGAAAATTAAACTTTTATACTTTTAGACAAATGTTGCTGAAAATTGTAGCCTGGCTATTCTTAAAAATGGTTTTTTAGAAAAAAATTTTATACCTCCGTAATCGTAAAAAAACGTAGATTTCGAATGTAACCTTGAAAATTAGGTTACATTAGAAATCTATGTTTTTTATGTTTGAAAAATTTGTCACTAATAAGCTTCCGCTTGACAATGGCTTTAGTTCGACGGGCGGTGCAGCTTTGAGCGCGCAGCAGGGAGCCTAGACTCGAGTTCAGTCAGGCTCACGGCCGCATGGTGGGGGAAGACTCTCTATCTGTTACCCCTTACGTGTTGCTCAACTCGAGACCAGCCGGCAAAACTTGTAAAGCTAGAGTTCTAAATACGAATTTTCTTATCGTTGGCACAACTCTGGCCAAGGTTGGCCCAACCATTGGCAAAACATTGTAAGACAGAGTTTAAAATACGTTATTTCTTATGGTTGGCACAACTCTGGCCAAGGTTGATCCAACCGTTGGCAAAACTTTGTAAGCCAGAGTTCTAAACACGTAATTTCTTTTGGTTGACACAACTCTGGCCAAAGTTGGCCCAACCGTTGGCAAAACTTTGTATGCCAGAGTTCTAAACACGTAATTTCTTTTCGTTGACACAACTCTGGCCAACGTTGGCCCAACCGTTGGCAAAACTTTGTATGCCAGAGTTCTAAACACGTAATTTCTTTTGGTTGACACAACTCTGGCCAAAGTTCGGCCAACAGTAGGCAAAACTTTGTAAGCCGGAGTTCAAAATACGTAATTTTTGTTGGTTGGCACAACTCTGGCTTAAGTTGGGCCAACCGTTGGCAAAACTTTGTAAACCAGAGTTCTAAATACGAAATTTCTTTTGGTTGGCACAGCTCTGGACAAAGTTGGCCCAACCGTTGGCAAAACTTTGGGAGCGAAAGTTCCAATACCCTAAATCATTTTGGTTGACACAACTCTGGCCGAAGTTGGCCCAACCGTTGGCAAAACTTTGTGAGCGAAAGTTCCAAAAACCTAATTCATTTTGGTCGACAAAACTTTGTAAACCAGAGTTCTAAGTACTTAATTTCTTTTGGTTTGCACAACTGTGGCCAAAGTTGGCCTAACCGTTGGCAAAACTTGTAAAGCTAGAGTTCTAAATACGTATTTTCTTATGGTTGGCACAACTCTGGCCAAGGTGGGCCCAACCGTTGGCAAAACATTGTAAGACAGAGTTTAAAATACGTTATTTCTTATGGTTGGCACAACTCTGGCCAAGGTTGATCCAACCGTTGGCAAAACTTTGTAAGCCAGAGTTCTAAACACGTAATTTCTTTTAGTTGACACAACTCTGGCCAAAGTTGGCCCAACCGTTGGCAAAACTTTGTGTGCCAGAGTTCTAAACACGTAATTTCTTTTGGTTGACACAACTCTGGCCAAATTTCGGCCAACAGTAGGCAAAACTTTGTAAGCCGGAGTTCAAAATACGTAATTTTTGTTGGTTGGCACAACTCTGGCTTAAGTTGGGCCAACCGTTGGCAAAACTTTGTAAACCAGAGTTCTAAATACGATATTTCTTTTGGTTGGCACAACTCTGGCCAAGGTTGGCCCATGCCTTGGCAAAGCTTTGTATGCCAGAGTTCTAAACACGTAATTTCTTTTGGTTGACACAACTCTGGCCAACGTTGGCCCAACCGTTGGCAAAACTTTGTATGCCAGAGTTCTAAACACGTAATTTCTTTTGGTTGACACAACTCTGGCCAAAGTTCGGCCAACAGTAGGCAAAACTTTGTAAGCCGGAGTTCAAAATACGTAATTTTTGTTGGTTGGCACAACTCTGGCTTAAGTTGGGCCAACCGTTGGCAAAACTTTGTAAACCAGAGTTCTAAATACGAAATTTCTTTTGGTTGGCACAGCTCTGGACAAAGTTGGCCCAACCGTTGGCAAAACTTTGGGAGCGAAAGTTCCAATACCCTAAATCATTTTGGTTGACACAACTCTGGCCGAAGTTGGCCCAACCGTTGGCAAAACTTTGTGAGCGAAAGTTCCAAAAACCTAATTCATTTTGGTCGACAAAACTTTGTAAACCAGAGTTCTAAGTACTTAATTTCTTTTGGTTTGCACAACTGTGGCCAAAGTTGGCCTAACCGTTGGCAAAACTTGTAAAGCTAGAGTTCTAAATACGTATTTTCTTATGGTTGGCACAACTCTGGCCAAGGTGGGCCCAACCGTTGGCAAAACATTGTAAGACAGAGTTTAAAATACGTTATTTCTTATGGTTGGCACAACTCTGGCCAAGGTTGATCCAACCGTTGGCAAAACTTTGTAAGCCAGAGTTCTAAACACGTAATTTCTTTTAGTTGACACAACTCTGGCCAAAGTTGGCCCAACCGTTGGCAAAACTTTGTGTGCCAGAGTTCTAAACACGTAATTTCTTTTGGTTGACACAACTCTGGCCAAATTTCGGCCAACAGTAGGCAAAACTTTGTAAGCCGGAGTTCAAAATACGTAATTTTTGTTGGTTGGCACAACTCTGGCTTAAGTTGGGCCAACCGTTGGCAAAACTTTGTAAACCAGAGTTCTAAATACGATATTTCTTTTGGTTGGCACAACTCTGGCCAAGGTTGGCCCATGCCTTGGCAAAGCTTTGTATGCCAGAGTTCTAAACACGTAATTTCTTTTGGTTGACACAACTCTGGCCAAAGTTAGGCCAACAGTAGGCAAAACTTTGTAAGCCGGAGTCTAAAATAAGTAATTTTTGTTGGTTGGCACAACTCTGGCCAAAGTTGGCCCAACCGTTGGCAAAACTTTGTTAGCCGAAATCTAAATACGTAAGTTTTGTTGGTTGGCACAACTCTGGCCTAAGTTGGGCCAACCGTTGTCAAAACTATGTACCAGAGTTCTAAATACCTAATTTCTTTTGGTTGGCACGACTCTGGACAAAGTTGGCCCAACCGTTGGCAAAACTTTGGGAGCGAAAGTTCCAAAACCCTAAATCATTTTGGTTGACACAACTCTGGCCGAAGTTGGCCCAACCGTTGGCAAAACTTTGTGAGCGATAGTTCCAAAAACCTAATTCATTTTGGTCGACAAAACTTTGTAAACCAGAGTTCTAAGTACCTAATTTCTTTTGGTTTGCACAACTGTGGCCAAAGTTGGCCTAACCGTTGGCAAAACTTGTAAAGCTAGAGTTCTAAATACGTATTTTCTTATGGTTGGCACAACTCTGGCCAAGGTTGGCCCAACCGTTGGCAAAACATTGTAAGACAGAGTTTAAAATACGTTATTTCTTATGGTTGGCACAACTCTGGCCAAGGTTGATCCAACCGTTGGCAAAACTTTGTAAGCCAGAGTTCTAAACACGTAATTTCTTTTGGTTGACACAACTCTGGCCAAAGTTGGCCCAACCGTTGGCAAAACTTTGTATGCCAGAGTTCTAAACACGTAATTTCTTTTCGTTGACACAACTCTGGCCAACGTTGGCCCAACCGTTGGCAAAACTTTGTATGCCAGAGTTCTAAACACGTAATTTCTTTTGGTTGACACAACTCTGGCCAAAGTTCGGCCAACAGTAGGCAAAACTTTGTAAGCCGGAGTTCAAAATACGTAATTTTTGTTGGTTGGCACAACTCTGGCTTAAGTTGGGCCAACCGTTGGCAAAACTTTGTAAACCAGAGTTCTAAATACGAAATTTCTTTTGGTTGGCACAGCTCTGGACAAAGTTGGCCCAACCGTTGGCAAAACTTTGGGAGCGAAAGTTCCAATACCCTAAATCATTTTGGTTGACACAACTCTGGCCGAAGTTGGCCCAACCGTTGGCAAAACTTTGTAAACCAGAGTTCTAAACACGTAATTTCTTTTAGTTGACACAACTCTGGCCAAAGTTGGCCCAACCGTTGGCAAAACTTTGTGTGCCAGAGTTCTAAACACGTAATTTCTTTTGGTTGACACAACTCTGGCCAAATTTCGGCCAACAGTAGGCAAAACTTTGTAAGCCGGAGTTCAAAATACGTAATTTTTGTTGGTTGGCACAACTCTGGCTTAAGTTGGGCCAACCGTTGGCAAAACTTTGTAAACCAGAGTTCTAAATACGATATTTCTTTTGGTTGGCACAACTCTGGCCAAGGTTGGCCCATGCCTTGGCAAAGCTTTGTATGCCAGAGTTCTAAACACGTAATTTCTTTTGGTTGACACAACTCTGGCCAAAGTTAGGCCAACAGTAGGCAAAACTTTGTAAGCCGGAGTCTAAAATAAGTAATTTTTGTTGGTTGGCACAACTCTGGCCAAAGTTGGCCCAACCGTTGGCAAAACTTTGTTAGCCGAAATCTAAATACGTAAGTTTTGTTGGTTGGCACAACTCTGGCCTAAGTTGGGCCAACCGTTGTCAAAACTATGTACCAGAGTTCTAAATACCTAATTTCTTTTGGTTGGCACGACTCTGGACAAAGTTGGCCCAACCGTTGGCAAAACTTTGGGAGCGAAAGTTCCAAAACCCTAAATCATTTTGGTTGACACAACTCTGGCCGAAGTTGGCCCAACCGTTGGCAAAACTTTGTGAGCGATAGTTCCAAAAACCTAATTCATTTTGGTCGACAAAACTTTGTAAACCAGAGTTCTAAGTACCTAATTTCTTTTGGTTTGCACAACTGTGGCCAATGTTGGCCTAACCGTTGGCAAAACTTGTAAAGCTAGAGTTCTAAATACGTATTTTCTTATGGTTGGCACAACTCTGGCCAAGGTTGGCCCAACCGTTGGCAAAACATTGTAAGACAGAGTTTAAAATACGTTATTTCTTATGGTTGGCACAACTCTGGCCAAGGTTGATCCAACCGTTGGCAAAACTTTGTAAGCCAGAGTTCTAAACACGTAATTTCTTTTAGTTGACACAACTCTGGCCAAAGTTGGCCCAACCGTTGGCAAAACTTTGTAAGTCGGAATCTAAATAGGTAAGTTTTGTTGGTTGGCACAACTCTGGCCTAAGTTGGGCCAACCGTTGGCAAAACTTTGTAAACCAGAGTTCTAAATAAGTAATTTCTTTTGGTTGGGCCAACCGTTGGCAAAACTTTGTAAACTAGAGTTCTAAACACGTAATTGCTTTTGGTTGGCACAACTCTGGCCAAGCTTGGCCCAACCTTTGGCAAAACTTTGTAAGCCAGAGTTCTAAACACGTAATTTCTTTTGGTTGACACAACTCTGGCCAAAGTTAGGCCAACGGTAGGCAAAACTTTGTAAGCCATAGTTCTAAATACCTAATTTCTTTTGGTTGTCACAACTCTGGCCAAAGTTGGCCCAACCGTTGGCAAAACTTTGTAAACCAGAGTTCTAAACACGTAATTTCTTTTGGTTGACACAACTCTGGCCAAAGTTGGCCCAACCGTTGGCAAAACTTTGTAAGCCGGAGTTCTAAATACGTAAGTTTTGTTGGTTGGCACAACTCTGGCCAAAGTTAGGCCATCCGTTAGCAAAACTTTGAAACCGGGATTCCAAAAACCTATATAATTAGGTTGGCACAACTCTGGCCAAGGTTGGCCCAACCGTTGGCAAAACTTTGTAAGCCAAATTTCTAAATACCTAATTTCTTTTGGTTTGCCCAACTTCTGCCAGAGTTGTGCCAACCAAAATAAATTACGTATTTAGAACTCTGGCATACAGAGTTTTGTCAACGGTTGGGCCAACCTTGGCCAGAGTTGTGCCAACCAAAAGAAATTACGTATTTAGAACTCTTGTTTACAAAGTTTTGCCAACGGTTGGGCCAACATTGGCCAGTTTTGTAACAACCAAAAGAAATTACGTATTTAGAACTCTGGCTTACAGAGTTTTGCCAACGGTTGGGCCAACCTTGGCACGGTGGGCAGGAAGCGACGATAGGATGCACAAAAATGTCGACAAAACCTGCAAGTGGGGTTGTATTTGTTAATGATCACAGATAAAAAATCCGTTTAGTATGAAATCCTAGCTGCTCCTATTTCAAAGTTATCCACTTTTTACATTTTTTTTAATTAGATGAATTTTCGCGAAATAGAAAAAAACGCGTGCGAGTATGTTTGTGTGTGTGTGTGTGGATGTGGATGTGTGTGTGAAGGTATATTCAAACATAAGATTCTCACTCTCATAGGGTCAGGATTCGTGAAATCAGCACGCATAGAAAAAAGAAGGTTTGTCTTTTTTATCGAAATATTGGAAAAATTATATTAGATCTTAAAAATGTTTCTACCAAACGAAAAACTTTTAGAAAATTTTTGACAAAAGTTATTGCAAAATGAAAATTTTAAACACTTTTTAAATAAAAGCTTTTATTTCTTAAATGTGTTTTCCTATTTAAGTGTACCTTAGATAGAATCAAAAGGCATAAAGCAGACTTCTACTTACAGTTTGAAAATTTAACAAATATTTTTTCATCATTTTAAATTAAACATTAAAAAATCATTAAAACGTTAAAAAATATTTATTGTTTATAAACAAATTATAAAAAAAATATTTTTTAAATTTACGAACTGTAATTAAAATTTTTTCGTTTGGTAGAAACATTTTTAAGATCTAACATAATTATTTCAATATTTCGATAAAAAAAATCTGTTTTTTTCTATGCGTGCTAATTTTACGAATTCTGACCCTATGAGAGTGGGAATTTTATGTTTGTATATACCTTCACATACATAACCACATATACTCACATACACACACACACACACTTGCACGCGTTTTTTCTATTTTGCGAAAATTAATTTAATTAAAAAAAATGTAAAATGTGGATAACTTTGAAATAGGAGCAGCTAGGATTTCATTCTAAACGGATTTTTCACCTGTGATCATCTACAAATACAACCTCACTTACAGTTTTTGTCGACATTTTTGTGCAAACTATCGTCGCTTCCTGCCCACCGTGATTGGCCAGAGTTGTGCCAACCAAAAGAAATTACGTATTTAGAACTCTTACTCACAATGTTGTGCCAACGGTTGGGCCAACTTTGGCCAGAGTTGTGCCAACCAAAAGAAATTAGGTATTTAGAACTCTGGCTCCTGAAGTTTTGCCAACGGTTGGCCCAACTTTGGCCACAGCCGACCTTTAGATACACTCTGTCTCTTAAATGATATAATAAAATAATAAAATAAATTAAAACTAAATTAAACCTGATACCAGACGGTCGGTTTAAAGTGGGGCTGATAATTGAGCCAACTGTCTGTGCTTCTGAAATGTCTGGCTATAATGTTCATTTGGTATTGTTATTTATATCTCTGATGGATTGGTGGTTAGCCTACTGGACTGGCAGCTGGAAGACCGGGGTTCGAATCTTCATGACTGATGGAATTTTTCTGTTTCAGGTTTTCATCATTATTATATATCTGTGTTCTTATTTGATTATATTTGTGTAATTATATTTATAACTTGTGAATTATTTAATTAGATGTGTCTTCGTTAATAGACAAAAATTTGGTTCAAGCAGTCTGCAGTTGGCCCAACCCTGGGCCGACTGTGAGGTTGCACTTGAGATAGAAGTTTGGCCCAACTTTGGTAGTTCAAGTTGGTTCAACTTTTTTTGCCGACTGTCGAAAAATCTTAACAGGTTGGCCAAACTTTGGGGAGAATAGTTGTGCCAACCATTGTCGCTATTGGGTGGCTGCCCGTTATCATTTCGCTAGTTGGTCCAACTTTTGCATATTAAGTCGGTCCAACTTTGGTATATTAAGTCGGCCAAACTTTGGGGAGAGTAGTTGGGCCAACCATTGTCGCCATTGGGTGACTGCCCGTTATCATTCCGCTAGTTGGCCCAGCTTTGGGCCAACCTAAAATTCGCACCTGGGTATCTGGATATATATACATTATATGTACATTTGACATGTAAGTTACCTAGGTTTTTACGTTTTCTACATATATTACGTCTGAAATGCGCATTCCAAACAAATTACAAACTGATAAAGGTACAGAATTTTACAATTTGCAACTTCAAGAATTAATGAAAATTCATAAGATCAACCTATATTCAACCTATATAGTAAATTGTTTAGAGATTTCTTTAAAAAAAAATAAAGTTAAAGTTCAATTAAATTAAATTGAAGTTAATTAAATTTAAATTAAATATTTAATTAAAGTCAAATTAAAGTTAAAGTTTAAGTATAGCTGTTGAAACGTTAAAAAAAATGAAGATTTTTTCGTTTTATTTGACTGGGTGAAATCGATAATATCTTTTCAATAATTATTAACTGAGTGATAAATACATAATATTGTGGAAAAGTTAAAGTTGACTTTTGTAAAAGTTAACGGTAACTTTTGGAAAAGTTGAAGTTGACTTTTGTAAAAGTTAAAGTTAACTTTCGAAAAATTTAAAGTTAACTTTCGGGAAAGTTATAATTAACTATCTGAAAAGTTAAAGTTAGCTTTTGGAATAGTTGAATACAATTATCATGTAAATCCCATAAGAGTTTATATTGACTTTCGAAATAGTTAAAGTTAACTTTCGGAAAAGTTAAAGTTAAGTATGAACAACTAGTAGTAAAAAAAACAAAAGTTAGTGATATCGAGTGTTTTTGAGAACATTAATAAAGAGTTTTTTTAATTAAAAGACAGATTCCCTTCCGAAATGTTTATTATGTGAGAAAGTAAATTCGATCGAAGGAAGGCAAATAAATAACATAAACAATGTTATTTTTTAATAGTCAGAACGACGTTTCGACGACATGGTTCGTCGTCATCATCAGGTTCTAAAATTTTATTAACAAAAATAATGAATTGTCACAAACATAAAAAGAAAAAACAAACAAAAAACACTAAAAAATAAATAAATAAAATTTACCGAAATTAAAATGAAATTATTACATATTGTAATTTGTCGAACAGTTAAAATATAATCCAAATGCTACAAGCATTTTGTCAAGACTGAGTTGAAAATATTTTTAAAAATTTAAAGAGCAGTAGAAATTCGGAGTCAGTGAACTTAAAGGTAAACAAAACAGAGACGGATATAGAAAGAAAAGTACAATCACAATTTCAATCGATTGATTAATGGAAAATAGATTTTGTTCAGGTATAAAATATCTTCTTTTTTGTTAATAGTAAAACCGCGATTTTTAATATGCAACATTTCAGAAAAAACACGTTTTTTATAATTTGATTCACGATCTATAATATGGGAGTTATTCCAATCGAATTCATGATTGTACTTAGATTGATGTGTACTGAAAATAGGATCATTGTTATTGCAGTTAGATTTGTGTTCATTAGTACGTTTTTTTAATGTACGTTTTGTTTCGCCAATATAGCTCGCAGGGCAATCTTTACAATCAATTTTGTATACAATATTCGTGGTATTCCATTTATCTGTAGTATCTTTGCCCAGTTTTACGATATTTTAAAAATTTTTTTTTACAATTGGAATTGGTTGAATGTTGGCAGATTTAAAAATTTTTGATAATCTAGTGAAATCAACATAATTAAAAGGTATACCAACTTTCGGCATTTGTTTATACAAAAGTACACGTGGAGTGTTAGAATTATTTGCATTAATGTTTTTAAATTTAATATTTTTAAGACGTTTGGTTATATGTTTATTAATAAAATCCAAAGGATAGTCATTCTTCATTAAAATTTGTTTTACTTTCACTAGATTATTTTTATGAAAAGATTTATCAGATAGTAAGATAGCTCTATCAACTAAATTATAAACAATGTTGATCTTTTGTTGTACAGGATGATTTGAAAAGTGATTGATAAGTCTGCCTGAAGAAATGGGTTTCTGGTACCAATTATTAATTATTTTATTATCTTTTATTTTCAGTGTGATGTCCAGAAAATTAATTTGTTTGTCCTTCTCAAGTTCATAAGTAAATTGTAAATGTTGATCAAATGAGTTAAATATGTTAATAATCAAATCAACATGATCTTTATGTAAACTCAAAATTATGTCGTCAACATATCTGTGGTAAAAAAGAGGAGTGCAATTATACTTAGTTTTTAATATTTTCAAGCAATCACTTTCCAAATCATCCATGACAATATTGGCAAACAAAGGTGATATGGGTGAACCCATAGGAGTACCATCAATCTGTTGGTAGTATTTGTCATTAAACACAAAACACGTATTTTCATAAAGAAAGGTCGAGCATTTCACAATGTCAGCGAACGGAATTTTGCAATTCATAATACAATTTACTCGTCGTTCTAAACTTTGTATGACTAAATATAAAGGAACATTCGTAAAAAGCGAAGTGACGTCAAGAGACATCAATATATAATCGTCCGGAATAGTAAGATTATCCAGTTTTTTAATAAGCTCAAAGCTATTATTTACATGCGATTTTGGTAACTGAATATTTTGTTTTAGATCATTATACAAAATTTTTGCTAGCAAATATGTTGGGCTATTGACTAATGAGATAATAGGTCGAAACGGAGTGTCTTTTTTGTGAACTTTTGGAAGTCCATAACACTTAGCTAAAACTGTGTCAGTTAAAGTTAATTCGTTGTGATGATATTTACGATCTAAAAAGTCACTGTCATTTAAGTCTTGTAGAATTTTGCTAGTATTAGTTCGAAATTTATTTAACGGATTTAATCTTAAAAGCTTATAAGTAGAAGAGTCACATAGCAGGTCAGACATTTTTTGATAATAAACAGATTTATATAGGCAAACGGTAGTGTTTCCCTTGTCAGAATTCGTAAACATTATATCCGGATTTTCTTTTAAAAAATCGTTTGTTGATTTTATTTTTTTAAAAAATTGTTTGTCGTCATGTGACGTTTTCACAACTTTTTTTAAATTAACGTTTAAATTGTGTGTAATATTTTCTCTAATTTTATTTTTCGAATTATTATCAATATCTAATCTGCAAATCGACGATTCTGTATTTTTTAAAATATTAACAATCTCTGGATTAGAAAACGAATTTGCAGAACTGTGATTGGGACCTAAGGCCACAACATCGATGACATTTTTTGGTAAATTGACGTTAGTTAAATTCACCACCCATTCTTTCTTATCAGAAGTTTGTTGTTTAGTTTCTAAGTTAGAAATGAGTGAGTTGAACTTATTAAAATATTTATTCTTCAAATTGTTGCGAATGGAATTGAACTTTTTATTAGTGAGTTCAAAAAATTTGAGTTTTACATTTTTTTCCAAAGGCGATTGTTCAATTTGCATTTCTTTATAGTTTAACTTTCCTTTTAAAAAATTGATATTAAAATGAGTGTCCCTGATTTGTGTATTTAAAATTTTATATAAAAGTTGTTGTTTAAGATGGTTGAAATACTTATTACATGTTCTACTATAAAAATAAAGATGATTGAAACGCATACCCATATTGATTATAAACTGTGGCAATATGTTATGACTCCTGCAACTTAGTAAAAATTTTTGTTTACCTTTAAGTTCACTGACTCCGAATTTCTACTGCTCTTTAAATTTTTAAAAATATTTTCAACTCAGTCTTGACAAAATGCTTGTAGCATTTGGATTATATTTTAACTGTTCGACAAATTACAATATGTAATAATTTCATTTTAATTTCGGTAAATTTTATTTATTTATTTTTTAGTGTTTTTTGTTTGTTTTTTCTTTTTATGTTTGTGACAATTCATTATTTTTGTTAATAAAATTTTAGAACCTGATGATGACGACGAACCATGTCGTCGAAACGTCGTTCTGACTATTAAAAAATAACATTGTTTATGTTATTTATTTGCCTTCCTTCGATCGAATTTACTTTCTCACATATTAATAAAGAGTTATCTTAACCCTTTAAGGACGGGACG
Source organism: Ganaspis brasiliensis (assembly GCA_037103525.1). Classification (NCBI taxonomy): domain Eukaryota; kingdom Metazoa; phylum Arthropoda; class Insecta; order Hymenoptera; family Figitidae; genus Ganaspis; species Ganaspis brasiliensis. Next base: position 419,970 of record JAZKLR010000462.1, on the reverse strand, counting down.
GACACTTTTTTGTACTCATTTTCAACGTTAATTTTCTCTATTTTTAGAGGTATACAAAATTATAGGAATCACCATTTCTGACGTATTTTTTATCGCTCTTTCAGAATCTGTTATCAAAATTAAAAAAAAAAAAAAATTTAAAAAAGTTATGGACTCTTTTTTGAAAAAAATGTGAAATTTTGACAATTTTGTTTAAAAAATGATTTTTGTTTTCATATTTTCAATAAGCGGAAAAATGTTTCAACTTAAAATATGGCGTCCGTAATATCCAAGCTTAAAAGTGATGAACCGTACTTTTGTATGAGCACATAGTGTATGCTTCATTTCAAAAAAATTATATTTTCATGACACTAAGTGGGGCGGCCAAAGCCCGGTCGGGGGATAATGAGTGAACCCTCCGAATTTTGGCAGGGGCATTAAGCGAAAACATAGCCTCTGATGCTCAAGTGCTTGCTGAACCTCCCCGTGGTACGCCTGGGCCCTGCTTGCAGGTGGCTGAACCAGCAAGTGCGTAGCTGCAAGTTGACATCTGTGAAGAGGTTAGCCTCAGTCCGCTGAGGCGTCTCTGTGATGAGCAACTGGGCACTCCAATTCGTGCTGTGGCGAGCGTCTCCGGAGGTAGATCGGGGACTCTGGGAAAACGGCCTGAACGACTTTAGGGCACGCTCCTGGTTGCCTTTTATACAGTCGCAAACCATGAATTCAACGTCCCAAAAGGCCACATGATGTCAAAGTGAAGAAATCGAAAGGCTAATGGTTAATGGACGTCGCGGTGTGTACTCTTGGCGTGTTAAGACCCGATCAAGAGCTTGCGAATGGTACTCTTCGTTCGTCTCTTGTAGGGCCGCGGGGGAAATATGCATTGCACGAGTCGGAAATCCTAGAAACGAAAGTGGGTCTTGACTTTCAACCTGGGTACCCGTACCTGGGTCTAAACTGTACCATGGGAGACCGGGTGGCCCAGAGGACGCAAGTCCTCTCCCGGTCACTTGAGGTCGGACTCGTGGTGGCTGTGGTTAAGTCCGTGCTTTAGGGTTAGCCGCTGGAGGAAGCTTAAGCCTGACGTTTTTCTAGCGTAAAGGAATCAGTGCCCGATGCGTCGGTGTGTGAGTTGCATGTTCCAACTCGGCTATCAGTTGTGCATAAATTGAGAGGGTGAGGGAAGGCACCCGTCCCTGACCAAGGGATCGCTTTGAGGCAACCCACCTTGATGTGTCGAGGTTGAGATGACTCCCTCGAGTAAAATTGGTAGGATGATGAGCTTCTGTAGTACTTGATCTCTCCCGAAAAGTCCTCGTAGCTCCTGAGTAAAGAAAAGCTCGGGAATGCGTGGAGCGAGTACGGAGAAGGATGGTCTCAGACTGCAGGTAAACGTACCTGACGTCATGCCGGATTGGTCGAAGCGTGACTAAGACCTCGTTTAGGCGTGCTAGGGCACGCGGTGTTGGCATACCCCAGGGGTGTCCAAATGTCACTCAGTTCTCTAGGTCAAATTCTGCTTCCAAAATGCTACAAGGGAGAGTTTAGTTGCGGTCCTAATGAGGGTCCAAGCCTTTTAAACCGTATCGTCCCTATCGAGTTAAAAAAAATTTAAAAAGAAGTAAATTCAAAGTATCTAAAAATTTGCAATATAAATAAATAAAAAGTAATAACAAATTTAAAAAAATAAATAGTGTTTATTCAAAGTTTTTAGAAATTGAAATTTAAAAAATTGAAATTAAATAATATCTTTAATTACATATTTTTTTATAAACCTAAAATAGTAATTGTTAACAATGTTTTTTTCATAATTTAAAATTAATAAAAATTAATTTAACAAAATGAAATTTAAAAAATTAGTTCAAATAAAATATTTGAGTAAATAATTATTAGTATAATTTTATATAAATATTTAATTTTTATTTTATTTATTTATTGCATAAATTTATTTATTTATTACGACCATTACGTTCTGGTAAGTTTAAATGGCTTGAAAATGGGACTCATAAAACCCAGGACTGCCTGCTGTGAGTCGTACAATAGCCCTTTCTCGGATTTTCGAACATCGAAGAAAAAAATTTCGTGTCACTCGCGCTAACGTAATGTCACTCCGCACTTGCCGTTTCTGGACACCCCTGGCATACCCTTATGGGGAGATCCAGCACCTTAAACTCAGATAGTATGACACTAAGTGACTGAATGTTTTTTGACTCTCCAGTCACGAATCTAAACTCAGATTTCAAAAATTCAAAATGGCGGATCCAATATAGCGGACGATATTTTGAAATTTGATTGGATTTGTTTGAAAATTGTTACTCGGGGGTTTTTGGGGTCGCTGATTACGAATCTGATGTCAAAATTTAAAATTTCAAAATGTTGAATCCAATATGGCGGACGATATTTTGAAATTCGATCGGATTTGTTTGAAAATTGTTACTCGGGGGTTTTTGGGGTCGCTGATTACGTTGACGGTGTTTTGAAAATCGATGAGATTTTTTTAAAACCATCTGATTGAATATTTCACGTCATTTAGCCATTAAAAGTATTTTAATGTTGCCCGACTCAAACCTCGAGGAGATAAACGTAAAGTGAAGAGTCATTTTTTTAAAATATATTTTGTATTTTTTTTGTAATTGTACAGTAGAACCCACGTATATCGGACCCGCATATATCGGATTCCCGCCTTTATCAGATATTTTGCGGGTCCCTTGAATTTATATATCATGTATTTTTACCCGGATAAATCGGATTCCCGCTTATATCGGAAAATTTTCTTGGTCTCTTGAAATCCGATATACGTTAGTTTTACTGTATTTATTTTCTGTTTTTTTTTTGTATTTTTAAAAATTTTTATATAAACAGAACAAAGACAGTCATTTAATATTCGTGGAATTTTTTAAAACAATATTTACAGAAATAAGCAGTACAACTTTCACAAAAGCTTTGTGTTTGTATTGACACTTGTCGTTCGCCATATTGGATCTGCCATTCTGAATGTTTAAATTTTGACATCAGATTCGTGATCAGCGACCCCAAAAAACCCCGAGTAACAAATTTCAAACAAATCCGATCGATTTTCAAAATATCGTCCGCCATATTGGATCCGCCATTTTCAAATTTTAAATTTTGATATCAGATTCGTAATCATCGACCCCAAAAACCCCCGAGTAACAAATTTCAAACAAATCTGACCGATTTTTAAAATATCTTTCGCCATATTGGATCCGCCATTTTGAAATTTCAAATGTTGACATTAGATTCGTAATCAGCGACCCCAAAAACCTCCGAGCAACAATTTTCAAACAAATCCGATCAAATTTCAAAATATCGTCCGCCATATTGGATCCGCCATTTTGAATTTTTGAAATCTTAGTTTAGATTCGTGATTGGAGAGTCAAAAAACATTTAGATACTTAGTGTCATGAAAATAAATTTTTTTTGTAATGAAGCGTACACTACGTGCTCATACATTGAAAAAAAAAATTTCGTTGGACGCCATTTTGGATCCGCCATCTTGAAATTTTCAAAAGTACGGTTCTTCACTTCCAAGCTTGGATATTACGGACGCGATATTTTAAGTTAAAACATTTTTCCGATTATTGAAAATATGAAAACAAAAATCATTTTTTAAACAAAATTGTCAAAATTTCACATTTTTTTCAAAACAGAGTCCATAACTTTTTGAAAATTTTTTTGTTGTTGAAATTTTGATAACAGATTTTAATGGTGATCCCAGAATGCAAGTACTTAAACGTCGACGCGTTGATAGCGACGCGTCAGTCTATTGTTCAACAATGGATCAACGTGTCGGTATCGACGCGTCGACGTTCAAAATACTTGCATTCTGGGATCACCATGAAAGAGCGATAAAAAATACGTCAGAAATGGTGATTCCTATAATTTTGTATACCTCAAAAAATAGAGAAAATTAACGTTTCAAAAGGCTCATTTATGTTTGTATTTTCAAGTCACGTGTAGCTGAGTGGTTACTTTCATGGACTTGTAACATAAAAATTGGGGATCGATTCTTATATTTATTGGAATTTTTTCAAAAACTGAATTATAAAGAATAGAATTTTGTTATTTTTAATTCGTAATGCAAAATCATAAAATGAAGGGAAATTCAAGTATTAAGTAGAATTAATCAAATTAATTCTAGGTTATTCCAGCCTTCTTGCCGGGTACTACCTTTTATGTTAAAAGGTAGTAATATATTTCTAAAAATTGCAAATTACGCGCGCATTATGAAAGCATGCGTAATTGCGTTTGACATTGTAGCTCCAGGACGTATGTAAACAAATATGATGGCCTGATCTTTTAGGTTATGTCCAAAACTTCAGCTTTGTACGCTTTATAATATCGATAATATCATGATATTATTACACTTGTCATTATTTACAGCATATTTGATAATTCTTTTTTTAATATAATTTGTCATCAAGTTATAAATACGTCCAATAAGGGATATCCGAAAGATATTATAATTTTTCAACTTTAATGACATTTTTCTCAAAAACAAGGCTCTGAATTGCATTAAAATTTACCACAGTAGAACTTTTAATATTAAACAATAACATACTAAAGTTGCTCAAAAATCTAATCATTTTTCTCGGCAAAATTAATAAATTCGCACAATAAAATGTGACAAATTTTCCAGCTACCATTGAACGTCGTGTAAATATGAATATTTTTTAAACCAGGTTCTTAATCTCTATAAAACTTTACAGGCATATTTCTGTAATTATTATTATTTAATTCTTAAAGTTTGAACAGTTTCTGATCATTTTGAAAATGAGGTTGAACATCCTTAACTTTCGGAAAAGTTAAAGTTAACTTCTGGAAAAATTAAATTAGAAATATTAAAAAAAACTCGTTATCAACTAGGTATATGTAGGTACAAAACATTGTATGAGACTTGATAATTTTGCTATAAAAATGTAGTAGCTCTTCGAAATTGTTTTCTAAATTTGTATATATTGAAACTGTAGAATGCATTCTAGGTGTTAATCAAATAAATCCCACTAATATCAATAAGTTTTTACTACTTTACCTAATCCTTTACTTTCTAATAAGAAATTTATAAGTGAAATATTTATTTATCGGACCGAATATTTTCATCATAATACGTTAAAATTTACTATGTGTTACGTAAAGCGATTTATTTCCATCGTGTCACAATCAAAAATACAATGAAATTTTTTTACAGTTCCAATGCATTTTCTGTTAATGGAGAATAAATTATGTATTTTACAACTGTAAAATTTAGTACATTTGTACTGAAAGGAGAAGGTAAATTTTAAAACGATGTGGTCAAGAAGTTCAAAATTTGAAGAAGCTTGACAATATAGCTGAAGGTTTCATGCTTACCATTTCATGCTACTCTCCTTGTCCCTTTCTATTTCATGCGTCATTACATGCGATAGAGGAAGAGAAAAATAGCAAAACTCTTTGGCTTACGGGGATCGTGGAACTTTCTTTTTTAGGCTAGACCGAATATACATCGCTTGAGTATCCGTTCACATTGGCCACGCGCATCTCGTTGCGCACCATGCGTCAAGTCAGGCCCAACGCGACCCACCCCCTAATCCACCCGCTACTCTCGCGCGGTATTTCACGATTCTACGGTCTCTCGCGGTTTAATTATGATTTTTGAAATTTGAGATCATATATGCCAAAGTGGGTGGTGGGTGGTATTTTGAAAATTTAAGCCACAATACATTAGTTTGGTAGGTGGGTAGTGGGTGGTGTTGGGAATAGAATAGTTGCTCTGAAAACTATATTCTGAAAATATACTAAATGGGTGATGGGTGGGTAGGGGGGTGGGGTTAGGCATATGATACATACATTGGAAACATATACTAGGTGGACAGTGGGTGGTAGGTTGTGGATAGTAGTACCAAAGACATGTAACTTATTTCTAACATAAATTTTAACAACAATTTATTGTTTATTCAAATTGTACAGATGGATGGTGTCATAAAGACATGCAAACTAGTCCTAAGGTAAAAGTTAACAACAATACGCAGTTTATGCAATTTAGAAAAGTTAAGATTTCAAGTTAAACTTGGTGCGATTCGATTGCAGCTTCGTCTATGGAGAAATCTCCAGCTTGAAAAACCTTAAAGTAGAGGTAACTTTTAAATTCCCGCTCAAAAGTAGGGGTAAAAATCAAAATGACGTAGGAGAATCCCCAAGACAATGCCAACATAAATACCGACTAAGGGTAACCGATTTTAGAAATCTACCTTACCGTCAAGCAAGCAAGTAATCTGCATTACCGACACAAGGTAACACCATATGGTAACACACGCGAAATCTGCATTACCGACCGACGGTAATTTATCAACAAAAACTCTAATAATCCACTGCAGATAACTGACTGCGGCGCCACCTGGTGGCGAAAATTGGAACTGGGGTCTGGAACTCTCATAGCTACACTACTACCCACGTATATTGGACCCCTATATATTGGATTCCCTCTTATATCAGATATTTTTTCCGTTCCATTGAATTTAAATTTAAAGTACTTTTACCCAGATAAATCGGGTTCCCGCTTATATCGGAAAAATTCACCGACCCTTGAAATCCGATATATGAGGGTTTTACTGCAAATAAAAAATTGATAACGAAATTATTTATAGTCAAAGGGATCTTCGTTTTTAGACCGGTCAGGTCCGGCAACTGCTGGCACAAACTTCGCACAGAACTCTGCACAAATCCGTTTTAAGATTGCTTTTATCTGAAAATAGTCTAACAATACATTTAGAAATTATTTTTAGTTAAAGTGAAGTCCGTTTTTAGACCGGTCAAGTCTGGCACAAACTTCACAATCCGTTGTAAGTCTGGTTTTATAAGAAATTTAGTCCGGCAGTCCATTTAGAAATTATTTTTAGTTAAAAAGAAGTCCGTTTTTAGACCGATCAAATCCGCCAATAACTGCCGGCACAAACTTCACAATACGTTTTAAGTCTGGTTTTATCTGGAATTAGTCCGGCAGTTCATTTAGATATTATTTTTAGTTAAAGTGAAATCCGTTTTTAGTCCGGCCACGTCCGGAAACTGTCAGGCACAAATTTCACAATCCACTTTAAGTCTGGTTCAGTCTGGATTTTGCCCGTTAGTTAATACCACATTTACTTACAGTCTAAGTGAAATCCGTTTTTCGACTGTTCACATCTAAAAGTTGTCTGGCAATCAATTCCGAATTTATTTCTAGTCAAAGTGAAGTCCGTTTTTTGTAAATAAATATTTAATATAATTCTTTGATGTAGAATTAAATGTAATGTAATCTTTAATTCAGCGTGCAAATATAAGTAACATTTGTTAAAGGAATTGGATATTTTACACATGAAGTAAATAAATTTGATTTCATTGTCAAAAATCTGTATTTTTTGTCCAAATGGTACATTTAATTACACAGCCACACAAAAAAAATAAAGTTCCCTGACCTGGGTAACAGACACACATTTTTCTATGTATTTTGATGCGCTGAATCCGATTCCATCATCAGAATTGGTCCATCAGATCAAGTTTTGACCCTAACCTCAAAATCAATAAAATGACACTTTTTGTTCATTAGCATGTGAATCCGACTTAAGATTAATACATGCCTAGGGCAAATAGAAAGCTTGGATTGTGGCCTTTAAAACGCTTTTTTAAAAATTGTTCCACGATGATTTTTAACGAAGTTATGATGTTTTATTTAAAATCATTTTTTTCCATTACACCATACCACATCAATAATTGAAGTGTTATATCATTTGGAAAAAATTTATATTTTAAATAAAACATCATAACTTAGTTAAAAATCATCGTAGAACAATTTTTAAAAAAGCGTTTTAAAGGTCACAATCCAAGCTTTCTATTCGCCCTAGGCATGTATTAATCTTAAGTCGGGTTCACATGCTAATGAACAAAAAGTGTCATTTTATTGATTTTGAGGTTAGGAAAAAATCCTGACGTGATGGAGCAAAATGGACTTCGGATTCGTGTTCAGCGCGTCAAAATACATAGGGGTAAGGTATTCCGGTCAAAAGTACATGACACTTTTTTTTTTGTGGGGCTGTGTAATTGATGTGTTTTTAACATATGGAAAAAAGTCATATTTTAAGTAAAACATCATAACTTCGTTAAAAATCATCGCAGAACAATTTCTAAGAAGGCATTTTAAAGGTAATAATTCAAGCTTTCTTTTGGCCCTAGGCATGTATTAAAGTTAAGTCGAGTTCAAATTCTAATGTTCAAAAAGTGTCATTTTATTAATTTTGAGGTTAGGGTCAGAACTTGATCTGATGGACCAATTCTGATGACGGATTCGGATTTAGCGCATCAAAATACATAGAAAAATGTGTGTCTCTTACCCAGGTCAGGGAACTTTTTTTTTGTGTGGCTGTGTTATTATACTTTTTATTAAAACGACACATCACGACATGACCAAACATTCTCAAGGAAAAATTATTCTATAAAATGTGTTTCCTATTGTCTAACTAAATCGTACTCTAATCTAGATTTAAATTTTGTGACGGATAAAACAGTATTTGCCTGGATTTGTTCCAGATTGTAAAAAGAATGTCGGAATATTTTTGCACTAAACAAGACTCTTTCCGGATTTAAAAACGAGTACTGGTCAATTATCGAATCTGAACGGACGAAAAACGGATTTCACTTAGACTATAAATAATTTCGTAATTGACTGTCGGACAAATTCCAGACTAAACCAGACTAGAAACGGTTTTTAAATTTATACCAGACAACATCCGGATGTGACCGGACTAGAAACGGATTTCTTCTAGACTATAAATAATTTTGTAATTGACTGCCGGACAAATTCCAGACTAAACCAGACTTAACACAGATTTTAAATTGATGCCAGTCAACTGCCGGATGTGAAAGCCCTAGAATCAGATTTCACTTAGACTATAAATAATTTCGGAATTGACTGCCGGACAAATTACAGACTGCACCAGGCTTAAAACGGATTTAAATTTTATACCAGACAACATCCGGATGTGACCAGACTAGAAACGGATTTCTCCTAGACTATAAATAATTTCGTAATTAACTGCAAGACAAATTCCAGACTAAAGCAGATTTAACACAGATTTTAAATTGATGCCAGTCAACTACCGGATGTAAAAGCACTAGAATCAGATTTCACTTAGACTATTAATAATTTCGGAATTGACTGCCGGACAAATTCCAGACTAAACCAGACTAGAAACGGTTTTTAAATTTATACCAGACAACATCTGGATGTAACCGGACTAGAAACGGATTTCTCCTAGACTATAAGTAATTTTGTAATTGACTGCCGGACAAATTCCAGATTAAACCAGACTTAACACAGATTTTAAATTGATGCCAGTCAACTACCGGATGTAAAAGCACTAGAATCAGATTTCACTTAGACTATTAATAATTTCGGATTTGACTGCCGGACAAATTACAGACTAAACCAGACTAGAAACGGTTTTTAAAAATATACCAGACAACATCCGGATGTGACCGGACTAGAAACGGATTTCTCCTAGACTATAAATAATTTTGTAATTGACTGCCGGACAAATTCCAGATTAAACCAGACTTAACACAGATTTTAAATTGATGCCAGTCAACTGCCGGATGTAAAAGCACTAGAATCAGATTTCACTTAGACTATTAATAATTTCGGATTTGACTGCCGGACAAATTACAGACTAAACCAGACTAGAAACGGTTTTTAAAAATATACCAGACAACATCCGGATGTGACCGGACTAGAAACGGATTTCTCCTAGACTATAAATAATTTTGTAATTGACTGCCGGACAAATTCCAGATTAAACCAGACTTAACACAGATTTTAAATTGATGCCAGTCAACTGCCGGATGTGAAAGCACTAGAATCAGATTTCACTTAGACGTTTAATAATTTCGGAATTGACTGCCGGACAAATTCCAGACTAAACCAGGATGAAAACGGATTTTAAATTTATGCCAGACATCTGCCGGATGTGAAAGGACTAGAATCGGATTTCACTTAGACTATAAATAATTTCGGATTTGACTGCCGGACAAATTACAGACTAAACCAGGTTTAAAACGTATTTAAAATTTATACCAGACAACATCCGGATGTGACCAGACTAGAAACGGATTTCTCCTAGACTATAAATAATTTCGTAATTAACTGCAAGACAAATTCCAGACTAAACCAGACTTAACACAGATTTTAAATTGATGCCAGTCAACTACCGGATGTAGAAGCACTTGAATCAGATTTCACTTAGACTATTAATAATTTCAGAATTGACTGCCGGACAAATTTCAGACTAAACCAGACTAAAAACGAATTTTAAGTTTATGACAGATAACTTCCTGAAGTGACCGGATTAGAAGCGGATTTTACTGAGACTATAAATTATTTTGCAATTTTGCAATTCTGTTGATGCTATATTTCTAACAGAACGTATAGTTATTGCTCGGGCTTGGCCTGAAAATTAGGCGGACCGGCACACAGTGGTCTGAGAGTCGAATTTAGCTTGCCAAAAGTAAAAAAATTGATGTCTTCAAATAAATTTTTCTTTAATCATTTTATGATTTTTTTTTATTACGAGGTTTGGAAAATGCATTTACGCACCATAAATAACACCTTACAATGAATGTTGCACGCATCATTTAAGGAGGGTGCTCTCTGTGTGTGGGACTCGAGCCGAGAGAATAGTTTACTTAGGAATATAAATATTCCCTGGTAAGTTTATCTCTGGGTAATACCCACTAAACCTTCCTCCCTTTACTCCTCGACTAATCTACTCCTCGCGATTCTACGAATCTGGGTCTTTAGACGCTGCCTGTCGTCTTCTGGGAGCAAGCTTGTCCGATCTTTGGCGAGGAAATAGACGTATTGTCGTTTCTTAGCCAATAGATCTATCGGCGGAACGCTTGCTAGGACTTGCACAGCGCTAGTAGGTATAGTCCGGTAGGCTGAGACTATTCTCAACAATACTATTCTTTGGGCTGAAAGTAGTCTCATAGAGATGGTGTGTTTTTCTAGGGCTGAAGCCCACACTTTGATCGTTGCGGATGTTAAATGTTGGTTGAAGCTAAGCTTCTTATCCAACTCGACGCCCAGGTACTTTATGGTGTTACTCCATTTTACTTCAGTCCCATCAATCTCTATAGGTGGGGCAACGAAGGATCTCCGGTTCGTGACAAGCAGTGCTTCGGTCTTTTCCAAGGCCATTTCCAGACCATTGGCTTTCATCCAGCGCTTGACTCGTCGCAAAGTTTCATTGACCCTTATGCCAAGGATTTCTGTAGTTTGCGGACCGCATACGATAATTTTGTCGTCCGCGTAGCCGAATGATTTGGTGTCCGTAGGTTGTTTTATCCGCAGGGAAGCATCATACATGACGTTCTACACGAATGGCCCTACCTTTGACCCTTGAGGGGGCTCGACAAGTCATCTTCTCGCGAATCTGAAATGTTTTGCCCTCATACTCAAGGTTGTTTCATCGAGCACCTCCTACTCCCTGATTTTCCGTGCCAAGCTAGGTGAGACAATTGTGAGATCCAAATTGGTCCTGATTTGCCTCGCCGAAATGTAAACTCCTGGCCCCGGTTCGCAACGACCAGGTCATTTCTGGCCACCATTTCGCTTATCAAAGTGCCCCTCCTGTCTAAACGGGTTTCTCCCCATTCAGTACACTTACCATTGAAGTCTCCCGTTATGAGGGTCCTCCCGCCGAAAGCTTTTATGCTTTCTTTAAGAAAGCACCTCTGTCCAAACGAACCCCTTGTCGATTTCCAGGAAATCGCTGACGCTCAGATCCGGATTGTACACTTGAATCCCAGATCTACATGTTTTATCCTGGCACCAGACAGAGTGGTTCGGATTCCTACACTGTTCGCTGAAAAACAGTATATTAACCCCCCTCTGAATGACCGTCAAAAACATGAGATCTTTCGCTAGCTTCCCCTTGCCAAGGTTAATCTGAAGACACTTTAGCTCCTTCTTTTCAACTTGTTAAGCTCTGTTCTATAAATAGGGCAGGACCCGCTCCCTGGACGGTGTTTGATGTCCGTCATTCCTTTGTCAGAGCAAGCAGTGCAGTGGAACTCGGCACTACAGCTCTTGCTCCGATGGTCGGGTCCTCCACACTTCCAGCAGGCTTTACACCTATCCGTGCCCTTGCAGGCCCTTGTCAGGTGGCCCTAGCCAGGCACTTAAAGCACCTCTCTACTTCCAACCTGGCCCGGATTCTGCAGTTGATCCAGCCAACCTTCACCTTGCCAGCTTTCAACAAAGCTTCAGCGCATGCTTCATGGAGTTGGAGCACCGCTAGCCTGTTTCCAGCTCGAAGAGTGAAGAGGCGGCATGACACCTCTCAATTGGTCCTTCCTAATGCCTTCTCCACTGCTTCCACCACTTATTCCACCTCAGTCCTCTCGTCCAGGTCCCTGATTTCCAAGGACCTTTTCGATACCACTGTGGTGACCTCTCCTTTTTCCTCGATGGCGGCAGTCAAGGCCTTGCTTAGACCCGAATGGTCCTCCCTGCCCTTGAGGACAAGAAGCATATCGTTCCTCATCGTCCTCCGGATCTTTAGAACCTCCGTTTTTGTCTCGGGAGGGTTGACCACCGACTTCATATGCTTCAGGGCGTCGGCAAAGGAGACGTTATCCTTAAACGTCACCCTGATAGCGTCATTTCTTTACAGCTTTCTGTCGCTAGAGGCCTTCCTTTGGGCCGCCAACTCCGCCTTCTTTTTAGCGGCTTCTGCTTTTTCCTCCATCTTTTTTCTCTGAGTGGCTGGATCTTCCTGCCACTCCTTGTTTAACTCCACCACAAGGTCATTTTTTTTTTTTTTTGCGTAGGATGTGAAAACCTGCTCTCAGGTACCCTGTAGCCCGTACTACAGGGTTATGCGGGGGTGGCGACTTGCCGACCCGCTAAAAACACACCCTTATTTGGGACCTTAAGACCACTCCCAGGTAGAGTCTATCATCTAATCTTTCAAGTCCTTTGTTGACTCTTCGAGGCAGCCACTCCATTCCACTACCTTGTCGATCGCTTCTTTCACTAGGTTTGGATTGTTTTCCAGGCCGCTTCGACTGCACGAACAATAACGACTTCGTCAGCTCCTTAGTGACGAGCACTTGCTTTTCCAAAAGCCGAATAATGGCTTCCCATCCCTCGAGTTTCGGAAGAGCAGCGCTCCCCTCTCTACTCGGGGTCTCTGTTGTCCGGGCAGCAGAAACGGATGTTGATGGGGCATCCGTCGAGTTTGATTTCATGATCTATTATATCTATTGTGTTTGATTCAAAATATTTCAGCCATTAAACATTTTTTTATAGATGTATCACGGTCTTAACCGCGTCAGCCTCGCTTATAGTTGATTTTGCCGTAAAACTCATATCTTCAATTATTTGCAGCTAGTGACCATTTAAATTAACATATTTGAATAATGTATGTATTAATTTAACAGTTCGTTTTACTGTTTGTAAGATATTTTAAGAAAAATTCATCTAACTTTAAACCTATTATTTAAAAAAAAGCAATGAAGGCTTTACTGTATTTGTACACTACAAAATTCAAGATACCATAAGTTAGAGCTGCCGTCAACTGCCAAAAATTATCTATTGAGAAATGTTCATTAAGACGGTAACTTTCGATGAACATAAAAGATTCTTGCCACTTTTTGCCACTTTTGGAAATATTTGTCTTCAAATCGAGTGGTACGCGACGTTGTAGTGCGCGAACGGACAGACCGTTGATAAAATTTCAAACCACTTTGTTCCTAGCAGTTTTTGTGGTCGCTGATTACGAATCTAAAGTCGGATTTCAAAAATTCAAAATGGCGGATCCAATATGGCGGACGAAAGTGCAAAATTTTTGCCGAAATTTATAAAACTTAGTTCACAGGGGTTTTCGGGGTCGCTGATTTCGAATCCGTGCACAATTTTTCAAAATTCAAAATGGAGGATCCAATATGGCGGTCAAAAATTCAAAATGTCTGAAAAAATTTATGAAACATGGTATATATGGGTTTTTTGGGTCGTAGATTACGAATCTATACATAATTTTTCAAAACTAAAAATGGCGGATCCAATATGGCGGATATTAATTTGAAAAAATTAGTGTATTTGAATAAAAATTAGGTTTTAAGGCATTGTGGAGTCACTGATTACAAATCTGCAGTCAGATTTGAAAATTTTAAAATGGCGGTTACAATCTGGCTGACATTTCCATTAATAAAATAGTATATTTTAATAAATATTTAGGTTTAGGTCTTTATGAGATTGCTGATTACGAATCTGCAGTTAGTGTTTTAAAGTTGAAAATAGCTGATCTAAAAAGCCCTAAATTGTAATTTTTATCCAAATACACTAATTTTTTTAAATTAATGTCCTCAATATTGGATCCGCTATTTTTAATTTTGAAAAATTATGTATAGATTCGTAATCAGCAACCTCATAAAGCTCTAAACCTAAATATTTATTAAAATATACTATTTTATTAATAAAAATGTCAGCCAGATTGTAACCGCCATTTTAAATTTTTCGAATCTGACTGCAGATTTGTAATCAGCGACTCCAAAATGCCTTAAATCCTAATTTTAATTCAAATACACTGATTTTTTCAAATTAATGTCCGCCATATTGGATCAGCAATTTTGAATTTCGGGAAATTGTGAACTTATTCGGAATCAGCGACCCCAAAAACCCCTATGTGCTAAGTTTCATAAATTTCGACAAAAATTTTGCATTTTCATCAGCCATATTGGATCCGCCATTTTGAATTTTTGCAATCAGACTTTAGATTCGTAATCAGCGGCCACAAAAACAGCTGAAAACAAAGTGGTTTGAAATTTCATCAACGCATTTTTGAGGAAATAGTTTTGTCCGGCTAGAATTGGGTTTCAGACCACTGTGCGGTCTAAAATTTAGGTGGATTTGTATATAATTTTTGTATAGTTATTATTATTATTAAGAGAAGGGGAATGGTTGTACAACCAACGGCGCTTGGGTAATCCCTTTACGCCCCCAAAAACGAGCCATCTAATCCTAAGCCCAGAGCCCCCTCCACAAGGAGAGAACCCGAGCCGGAGTCATGGCCGCGATATCTGCTTCCTCAAGGAATGGTTTTCCTATGAGGTGAAGTCGTTTGCTAGTTAGCGAAGGGCAATGGCAGAGAACATGAGTAGAGGTT
Source organism: Ganaspis brasiliensis (assembly GCA_037103525.1). Lineage (NCBI taxonomy): Eukaryota > Metazoa > Arthropoda > Insecta > Hymenoptera > Figitidae > Ganaspis > Ganaspis brasiliensis. The sequence goes on along the minus strand of JAZKLR010000462.1, from coordinate 404,800 downwards.
TCATCCTCCATCCCACACTTCCGACACTCGGGGTCATTGACGATGCCCAGTTTGTGTCGGTGATAGCGAAGATCCCCATGGCCAGTTAATATTTGCGTTAGGGTCTTGGCATCTATCCTGCTGAGCTTACAGAAGTCTGCAGCTCGTTTCAGGTTGATAGTGTTACCAAGGAGTGACTTAGCCTGTCTGCCACTAACATAGCCATTCCACTCCTTTTGGTGTTCTGCGCGTAGCCATTGTTTGAATACTAAGGCCAACACTGCATTAGAAACATTTACAGGCGGGTCAGGGCCAACAGTGCGGCTCCTGCTACCCGCCTTTGCAAGTCGATCCGCCATCTCGTTACCCCTAATTCCAGAGTGACCTGGGACCCATAGGAGCGTGACGCGGTTACTCTCAGCTAGGTGATTTAGTGCACAGTGGCACTCCCAAACTAGATGAGATGTTGTTGAGTAATGATTCAAGGACAGTAAGGCCGCCTTGCTATCCGAGAGGAAAAATATGTTCCTACCACGACAGAGCTCCGCTGTCTCACCGGCCGCATAGAGCAGTGACGTTATCTCGGCTTGTAAAACAGTTACAGTGGACCCAAGCTTAAATGCCGAGCCCTCCATTGTTGTTTCATGATATAGACCTGCACCCGCAGCCACTTCCCCTTTGGGTCCATCCGTAAACCAGATGTCACCATCAGTGGGGAGGACCACGAGTCCATTTTTCCAGTCTTCTTTGGCATGGTGAGCTACTTTTATATGTCTTGTCAAAGAGGTATTGCGGAGAAATTCTATCCCTTCTCATTTTGAAGATAGATTTTTCCACCAAACTAGCGGGAAGTGTCACGTAACCCTTTCCCCTGACATACTTCCACCCAAGTCCATCATTTATTCTCAGGGCAGATTTAACCCCCTCTGCTTTGATGGTAAGGTGTAGTGGTTCCAGCCCTAAAAGTGCACCCAGGGTTCTCCGGAATTTCATGGACGCGCATAGCCCTTCATATTACATCCCTAGAGGTGTAATTGAAGGCCCCCTCGATATCCATAAAAACCCCAATAGCAAAACCATTTACTTCTAGCTGACCATCAATTAGATGCACAGCTCTAGTTAGGGCTGTTTCAGTAGAGCGTCCTGCTCTATAGGCATGTTGATCTCTGTGAAGCGGATGTCCAGACAGGATCTCACAACGGATATATCTATCCACCAATCTATCTACTGTTTTTAAGACGAAAGATGTTAGGCTGATCGGTCGAAAGTCCTTCAGTGAGGTGTAACCAATTCTGCCTGCTTTAGGTATGAAAACCACTTTCATACCCCTCCATATCTCTGGAACATATCCCAGAGTCAAACTTGACCTAGCAAGCCTTACCAACGGGCCGACTACACTTTCGCCCGCCCTTTGTAAGAGAACGGGAGAGATGCCGTCCGGTCCGGGAAACTTGTAGGGACTAAAGGATTCAATGGCCCACCTGATCCCGTCTGCGGTCACGATCCTGTTAGCCAACCCTCTACGAGGACCATAATTAGCCCTCGGGAGATCAGCCGTAGGCCAGGATACGGGATCACCACTACCAGACCTTGTGAAGCACGGAAAGTGTGTCCGGATCAGGTGCACCAATGTCACCTCGTCCGACTCGGAGAAAGTTCCATCGGGTAATTTCATAGTGCCCATGATTGAGTCAGGGTTTTTAGAAAGCAACTTATCCAATCTGGACGCGTCCCTTCCCTTGTTTATATTGAAGGAAAAGGAAGCCCAGCTATCTTGCTTAGCCTTCCTAATTGCATCCCTATAGTTGTTCCTTGTCTTGGAATAGATGGCCCAACTTACCTCCGTGCGACTTGATCTAGCACGTCTAAACAACCTCCTAGTTTCCTTACGGAGGTTGTCCTAACCAACACCAGGGGGAGCACCCTTACCGTACAGTAATCAACCAGTTTTGCAACCTCTACTGGTGGATTGGTCCTGCCGTCGTAGGGAAGTAAGCCGATCCAATGACGGTCCTTCCAATTCCCTTAAAGTCAGTGATCACCGCCATTAAGTCTCCAGTGCACATGTCCAACAAAGGAGTAACTGATACACCTTTCACCAGGATGCAGGCTCTTGGTCTCTTAGCCTTGGGGTCCCTGTAACAAATGAAACTCTTTCCCCGAAGCCCTCTAATGGTATCTCGTACAACCCAAGGTTCTTGGATCAACGATATACCTGTGTGCATCTTTGCCATACCCCTCATCAGTACTGCTGAGGCGTCTTTGCAATGATGCAAGTTAATTAGAGTAAATGTGAGTGCATCAGTTGCCATTAAGGTAGCTGATCACTTCTTTCACTCGTCTCAAGTTCATTCTCCACCCGGCCAGTGACTTTAAAAGTCACTCTGCACAGGTGGTAGAATGGGCTGTAGTCGAGGACTGCTAGAGCCCTCGCCTCACTCTCAGGGACCTGCCAAACTAAGAGGAATTTATTCCCTTCAGCTGCTCCAGCCACCTGAGTGTCTTCCGTCCTGATTATTCGCCAAGACGAAGTTTTTGGTGAAGGGTTGTACTCCTCCAGTGCCTTTAGTACCTCCTTCACTTCTTCCGGATCCCCCGGAATCCATGAAGTGGCCTTCAGCATCCTTTGGAGTACCTACACCCCACTAACACGAAGCGTCGCCCCTTCCCAGGGCTTCAGACCTTCCACCGCACTGGTGAGCCAGTCCTTAGCTGCTGGGTTGGAAGCGACGAAAATAAAGACTCCTTTCATGCAGAAGGAAGCCTAAAACCTCGGCAATCTTTCAGCCGTTTTTCTTACAAGGAGCGGTATTACGGCCCTTCTAAAGAGCCCGAATTGCTTCCCAGTAAGAGCAACGTCGGGATAGCCGACGTCAGAGACCACCATCGTCAAGGGATTTGCCCTGATGGCCGCACTAATACCTCCCTGTGTCTCTTGAGAGACAGCAGTTTGCCCTTGTTTTAGTCTTTTAGAGACCGCTGGTTCCCCCGGGGGAGACGAGTCAGGTCCCTTTTTCCTCTTGGTAGACTCAGATCCGTCTGGTTTACCCAAACCCGGATCGCCATCCACCCCAGAAGCGGAACCGCCCGAATCACCGGAGGGACCAGCTGTCTCTCCTTTCTAGGCATGTGCATGCTTTAATCTCCTCCACCGTCTCTTTACAGAACCGGGGAGGTTTTTCTTTCCGAGAGGCCTTCCAGCCAAGTCGGTAGGCTTAGTTAAATTATCACCTGGCTTAGCAGACCCCGAAGATAGGGACCTTTGAACTATCAGCCCCAGATGGGACCTTAGCCTCAGCCGCCATATCCTTTTGGCTGGTCTCAAGATTTAAATTTTTTATATTTAACTTGTTTGGGTCCGTCATTTTGTTCCCACGAGAAGCTAGGGAAAAGAATTCGGCCCCTGCAGAGCCCCGCTTGCAGGGGTAGAACTAGATACTATTGGGAGTTCGCCCGGTGTCCCAGAGTCCCCGTGCGCGACACCTCCAGCCACTTCACTGACGAGAGCCGCGCGTTCGGCGCCCAGGCCCCAGCTTTTCTTCTGGGTTGGACCCCTTCCGCGCCACCCTCTTCAGCTCCGCTTAGGATTTGTTAACCCTAGTGCCATTCATCCCTTGGCACGGTAAAAACACCTTGGATTGGGGGTGTCGTTGGTCAGATCGGACAGACAACTGGTCCAACGGCCGTCAGCACCAGATCGAGACTACTCCACACAACTTGGTATGCCAAGCCGGCAAGAGTGTCCCATTCCTCCCAGAATCCAAGTCGTCCACCGCTGAGGAAGATGGTTAGCTCCCATTTGGAATCCGAAATAACATCATCCGCACAGGCAGCTAGTGCACAAAGTACAAGAGCGGCGAGTACCCGAATTAACGGGGTCCCGTTCGTTCCCCGGTGCCCAAACTCGCCAGACATTGGGAGTCGGTGAGTCCTGGGAAGAGCCGAACAGCTCGTCTAGGGATGGCGACCGGAGGACAAGCGCCTGGCCGGCGCTTTTCCTAAGCCCCCTCACCACGAGAAGGTGACACCACGAGGGGTGTCATAATCAAAACAGATTTTTCTCAGTGTAATAGTTAATAAATTTAAAAAAATTCAACTATTAAATTTGTTAATAATTAATGGAAAAACCTAGTTTTTCTTTGTTTTTTTGAACTTAACTAGTGTAACGACTTTACATGAAAATTGTCAGAAGATGATCTAAAGTACATAAAATTCTTTGTAAAACTAAAATAAGTAGACTGCTTTACGTTCTACCATTTCTTAAATATGACACGTTAAAATTGACATTTAATGGAAATTTTCAACTTAGGACCCCATTATTTGATAAATTCTTTTTTTCAATGTCCTAATATAAAAATTACAATAAAATATATTTAAGGAGACTCTTTTTCGAATTATTTCAGACAGATAGAATTACACAGTAAAACGAAAACCTTAAAATTGGATTGAATGTACTTTCCGCATTACCGTAAATTCATCATGTTTCTTATTTTATGACATTAAATAAACAGAAAATCAGGTTACCAAGGTGGATTTAACTTTAAGAAAGAATCTAACTATAAAATCCGCAAAAATGGTCTGACTTCTCCATACGAAAAGAAAGTAAGATTCGTTTTAGCTGAATTTCAGGCAAGTTTGTCGAAGTTTGACGTCCGCAGGGGAGGTGGCAGAGTTACTGCGCGTGTCTTTTGCTGGAATGTGTTCACGCGCACTTCGTAGTGACGCCATTCTTCATTTTGTTGTTTCGTGAGAGCCTTCCTGTGCCTTCATCTATGGATTTTACTATTTTATTACCTTTCAACATCAACTTTGTATTTCTTGTGTATGTTTTAGTGATGCGTGTCTTTATTTTTAAAACAGTGACATAAAATTGTCAACTACATATTGCATTAATTAAATCATATATATGCTTTTAGACTTATCCCAATAAAAAGGGGGTTATTGAGCAAGCGTTTTGGCTAGTTAAGCAAGCCTTCTGCTCAATTGTCCAAACGGCATTTGGACAATCGGGGTGGTTGCTCGATCATCCAATGCATTATGCCCAATCATCGAAAAGGTATTTCAAACTTAAAACTGAAGAAAAGAAACTTAACTTTTAAGAAAACATTAAGAAACGTTAAATTATGGATAAATGCAAAAAACTGTATAATAAAAATACGTATATTAAGAATAAATAACATTTCAGAAAAGTCGTGATTTATTGACACACAGGGAGCAGAACACCTGACTAGCAGAATAGACATAGTCAGGTGTTCTGCTCCCTGTGTGTCAATAAATCACGACTTTTCTAAAATGTTATTTATTCTTAATATACGTATTTTTATTATACAGTTTTTTGCATTTATCGATCATTTAACGTTTCTTAATGTTTTCTCAAAAACTAAGTTGCTTTTCTCCAGTTTTAAGCTCGAAATACCTTTTGGATGATTGGGCATAATGCATTGCATGATAGAGCAACCACCCCGATTGTTCAAATGCCGCTTGAACAATTGAGCAGACGGCTTGCTCAACTAGCCAAAACGCTTGCTGAATAACCCCCTTTTTACTGGGATACGAATTCACGGTGTTGTAGGTTGGAACACTTTTTTCTCTCAGTGTACACTCAGCGAAACGATTGTCTCAGAGTCAAATATAGGCTATGGTTTTTTTTTAAATGTGTGTGTACAATGTTAAATGTTTATAATATAATAAAACAATTTTTCACTGATATATTTTAATTTCTTTGTAACTATTATTTACCATTTAGAATGTAAGTATATGAGATAACCTAAATTTAATTGACAAGCTGTAGGAATTTCATCCTACTGAGATACTGACTTTCCGCCTTTATGCACGGAATTCCCTGACCATTAGGGTGGTAAAAAAACAAAAAAGTTGAAAATATTATGCTCTCACCCCCCAGGATTGTTCTATATCGAAAAAAAATTACCCATATTTTTTTGTTTTTATTTTTTTTTAATATTTAGAGGTCGCTCAAAGTGCTCAAAGTTTCCCATGCAAAATGCATGGGAAAAAATTTTTTTTTCGTAGAATCGATATAAAATCTATGAAAATTAATATTTCTTGATCGGATAATGCTGCTTCTCTTCAGGAGAGTTCAAAAAACAAGATCCAATAATTTATTAAACAATTTTTTATTATTAACTATTTTTTAAAGGTCCTTAAAAAACCCCATAAAATGAAAAAAACGTAAATTATGGGGTTTTTTTAGGGACCTTTAAAAAATAGTTAATAATAAAAAATTGTTTAATAAATTATTGGATCTTGTTTTTTGAACTTTTCTGAAGAGATCAGCAGTATCCGATCAAGAAATATTAATTTTCATGGATTTTATATCAATTCTACGAAAAAGTTTTTTTTTCCCATGCATTTTGCATGGGAAACTTTGAGCACTTTGAGCGACCTCTAAATATTAAAAAAAAACAAAAACAAAAAAACAAGGGTAATTTTTTTTTCGATATAGAACAATCCTAGGGGGTGAGAGCAAAACATTTTCAACTTTTTGTTTTTCCCATGTATTTTTGGACCACCCTACTGACCATCCGCCATGAGTAGACTGAATTTATGTTCTCTTGTCCATTACTTCCCGAGAAAAAGTGACAGATTTTTCAGCAAAAATTGAGCGGGGTTTACGTTTTGCAGTTTATGCTGAAATTAAGTTTTAGTGTTCTTCCTTTGACCACACCTGAAATTCCGCCGACTTATGAGCGGATTTTATGGTTTTCTTTTTACTGTGTAGTTTATCTTTAATGGTATGAAAGTTACAGAATTATGAATCTTTGAATACTGACCATTTTCATGATAACAAATAATTATTTATTTTAAATTTAGTAATTTGTCAAGCCAGTGAACCAAAGTTTTTGCGATAACTGTTTTTATCATTTAAAATGTTGAAAGTAGAAACACATAATGAAAATCGGTCAAAAGATTGTTTATTGTGTTCTGGAAGGTCAAAAGTTATGTTCAAGTACTGGGAACAAACTTTTGGCTGGTTTTTATTGTGTTTCTGTTTTCGGCATTTTAAATGATAAAAACAGTTATCGCAAAAAAAAATGGTTCACTGGCATGACAAATAACAAAATTTAAAATAATTAATTATTTTTTAACATGCAAATGGTCAGTATTCAAAGATTCATAATTCTGAAACTTTCATACCATAAAAAAAAGAGTCCCCTTACATACCTACATTTTATTATGATTTTTATATTCGGAAATTGAATAAAAGAATTTATCAAATAAATGGCTCCTAAAAGTTTAAAATTTTCATTACATGGCAACTTTTAAGTGTCATATTTAAGAAATGGTAAAACGTAGAACAGTCTATTTTTTTAATTTTACAGAGAATTTTATGTACTTTTATTCATATTGTGACAATTTTAGTGCAAAGTAATTACAAGACGAGTCAAGTTTAAAAAATCAAAGAAAAACAAGGCTTTTTCATTATAATTATTAACAAGTTTAATAGTTAACTTTTTTATTTATTAACTATTCTTTACTGAAACCGAAATACAACTTTTGCATAAAAAAAATTTAAAAACCTTTTTCTGAAAAAATTACATGAAATAACCAATAAAAAAAAATTAAGATAATTTCAGTTTCCCTCTATTGATTATTATCATTTTTGTCTTAAAATAATCAGAAGATATGACCAAAGTAATTCCAAAGAAACCGTCGATGTGCACGAACTTTTTGGTTGAACTTAATCCAAGCCCACCGTGTGTATTCATTTGGGAATATATTCTTGGTACACGCTGAATCAGAGTTGACCACCCCTCGGTTTTTAATAAATAAAATATTTAAATTGAGATGTTTAGATTTGCTACTTGGTGTAAATTAATATTATTTGAAGTGTGAATTACAGGGAGTATACTAAAAATGTCATAACTTAATTCTTTATCAGAAATTAAAAAAAATAGTAAAGCCCAGAAGATCAATCTCAATTTTTTGAAAGTTTTCAAACTCCTGTTCAGAACTTCGGAAGTTTAAAAGGGTCGCTAAAATATTATAGATAAGTGTTGTCAATTTCTTTGTAATGATTTATACGTGACGCACTAACTTTTTAGATCCACAACAAAAATGAATAGTTCAATTTAGTATTTTTGAAATTCTGAATTTTATTGAAGCATTGGGTGGAAAAGAGCTGTGTTGTGCAAAAATAGCCCCAGTTGACGGTAACAAAAAAAACATATTTAAATTTTGAAAATCTATAATTTTTATATGAAACTTGTTTTAAGAAGCAAATACACAAAAAAAAATAAAAGAAAGTATGCTAGAGTTTTAAGTAATTTTTATTTTGTAATTCAATCAATGCAAACAAACAAAAATCATTGTGAATGAAGGTAATTTTTACTTTGATTTTTAAGCAAAATAAACAAATATATGTCACGTTATAAAGCAAATTTGAGATTTTGTGTATGAAGTGAATTTTTTGTGGTATACACACTGTGCAGGAAGGACGATATTATTAACTTTCGTTGTGGCAACCTTTTGAATAGTGTTTTTTTTACAAATCTCCCTGATAAAAATGCTATATTGACCAAAATCGTAACTGCTAATTTTTTCAAGATATATGTAGTTATACATTACAGCCGAAATTTCAGCGACCACAAACAACTCGCGCTATTAACCTATTAATGCTGAGGCCTAAACTGTAAGTGCTAGATTAGAAATGTCAATAAAAACAAAAGTATTTTGTCAAAAAATGTTGAAAAATGTAAAAAAAAAATTTGTAAGAATAAAACTTTTTTTTATCCCACAGGCACAAAGATGGCGCTTTTAGATGCCTGTAGGCAGGGTCTAAACGCATTCATTTGTTCGGCCGTGTGAAAATGGCGTCCATTTTTTCCATAGGGAAAAAATAAACAGCTGATCCATGCATTTTTTCACCTTAGGGAAAAAATGGACGCCATTTTCATACGGTCAAACAAATGAACCCATTTCGACCCTAACCTACAATCATTTAAAAGCACTTCTTTTGTGCCTTTGGAATAAAAAGTATCGTAAGCAACACGGGTTTAAAGTCAGTCCAATTTGTTTACAATGATGTTTGTCTACTCGTTTTGTCTCGGGCTTCGCCCTCGACCGTCACTCGTACACAAACATCAGCGTAAACAAATGGCTGCCTTTAACCCCTTGTTGCTTAATATACTATTTTTTAAATTTTTAAGGGTAAAAAAAGTTTAAATTTTTTTTTTTACAGTAACAATGAGGGTATTTTGTCAAAATATGACTAAAAAACCATAAAAAAAACATTAAAAACATTTTTTTTGTAATTTATTAACATTTTTTAACAAAATATCCTTATTTTAATTGATTTTTCTTATCTAGTACTTACAGTTTTGGCCCCGGAATTAATGGATTAAAACACTCACATCAAAGAGCCGTCCTTAAACGACGCGACGGTATTAATTATTTAATTTTTTAAACCCTTTCGCCCCTCGGTCGTTGACAGCCGTCAACTTCTTTTCTCTTCACCTGCAAAGTAACATAGTCTTTAGTAGAAAATTTCACCATTATTTTACTCAGAACTCTTCACATATGTACGCGCAGAAAGATGGTTGGCTACTGCATCCACTTTTTATTGGATGAGAGCAAAATTGTTGTAACAACTATCTAAAATGTAATTGAACTAACGCAGTTGGACACAGCAACAATTTAAAAATGATACCAGCTATTGGTTGTTACATCCTTTTAGTTGGTTCTGCCATCCAATTGTGTTGGACAGAACAGCTGATTCAATTGGCAACTGCCCTACGAGCAGTATGCGCCTGTGCAAAGCTGTTCTTTTAAAAGTTTGATGTTAAATTATACAAAACACGCAAATTTTTTAACTCAAGCACTTTTTTTACTTATATGATTCTTTTAGGAAACTATTATTGAAAATTAGATTTTGACGCAATATATTACATACTTTATAAATTTCAATTTATAAAATGATAAATATGAGTATTTTATACGATTAAAACAAATATAAAATTTGAAATGAAATGCATATTCTTAAAATTTTTAGTATCTTCCACCTGTTTTTTATTATTTCTCAACAAAATTAAACCAAACAGAAAAAACCAGCCTTCGATATGTCAAAAGTTACAAGGATAGGCTTAAAGAAAAATTACATTATTCTACCCCCTGTAAACAGCCTATTTATATAAAATGTTATATTTCTAAAACATTTTAACTTATACTAACTGTTTTTTCTTTAACTGTTTGTGAATTATAAATAAATTTTAAAAAACCAACCCTTTATATTAAATCTTGAAGATTTGATCAGCCAAAAAGTATATTTTTCAAACATAAAAAGCAACTAGTTTCTAACAACACTTTTGGTGGACGAAAAATATTTCTACATTTTTTTAACCTATGCCGACTGTTTTTTCTTTAATTGTTTCTGAATTCAAACCAAATTACAAAAAACCGGGCTTTTAAATTAAATCTAAAAGATTTAATCAACCAAAAAGGGTGTTATTCAAACATGAAAAACAACTATTTTCTGACATAACTTTTCAAAAACGAAAAATATTTCTAAATTTTTTTGACACAATCTGACTGCTTTTTCTTCAATTGTTTATAAATTTGAACCAAATTACAAAAAACCGGGCTTAAATCAAATCTAAAAGATTTAATCAGCCAAAAAATGTATTTTTCAAACTTGAAAAACGACTATTTTCTGACATAACTTTTCAAAGACAAAAAATATTTGTAAATTTTTTTGGCACAACCTGACTGTTGTTTCTTTAATTGTTTATGTATTTGAACAAAATTACAAAAAAACGGGCCTTTAAATTAAATCTAGAAGACTTAATCGACCAAAAAGGGTGATTTTCAAACATGAAAAATGACTATTTTCTGACATAACTTTTCAAAGACAAAAAATATTTCTAAATTTTTTTTGGCACAACCTAATTGCTTTTTCTTTAATGGTTTATGATTTCGAATCAAATTACAAAAAACCGGGCCTTTAAATCAAATCTATAAGATTTAATCAGCCAAAAAGTGTATTTTTCAAACATGAAAGACGACTAGTTTCTAACATAACTTTTCAAAGACGAAAAATATTTCTTAATTTTTTTGGCTCCACTTGACTTTTTTTCTTTATTAGTTTGTGAATTCGAATCAAATTACAGAAAACCGGGCGTTTAAATTAATCCTAGAAGATTTAATCGGCCAAAAAGTCTACTTTTCAAACATGAAAAGCGATTATTTTTGGACACAACTTTTCAAAGACAAAAAATATTTTTAAAGTTTTTTGGCACAACCTGATTGCTTTTTCTTTAATTGTTTATGTATTCGAACCAAATTACAAAAAACCGGACCTTTAAATTAAATCTAAAAGATTTAATCTACCAAAAAGAGTGATTTTCAAACATGAAAAACGACTATTTTATGACATAACTTTTCAAAGACGAAAAATATTTCTAAATTTTTTTTGGCACAACCTGATTGCTTTTTCTATAATTGTTTATGTATTTGAACCAAATTACAAAAAACCGGACCTTTAAATTAAATCTAGAAGATCTAATCGACCAAAAAGGGTGATTTTCAAACATGAAAAACGACTATTTTCTGACAGCTCTTTTCTTGAACGAAAAATATTTCTAAACTTTTTGGCATCTGCTGGCTGCCTTTACTTTATTTTTATATAAATTGGAACCGAATAACAAAAAACCTTGCTTTTATATCAAATGTATAAGATATTATTAACCAAAATCTTTTTATTGAAACATGAAAAACGTGTAGGGGAGAGCGGGGCAATCCGAACCGGCGGGTAATTCGGCTCATTAGCGATTTCACGCCTTAATTAGAATCTAGGAGGGAAAGGTCGCTATAGAATATAGGTCTCAACATTTTAGTTAGGTAAACGAAATTTAGTGTAATTCTATTGATTCAGCCTCGTGTCAGGTAGAGTATTATGTTTTTATGCGTCGCGCGTACACTTTTTACTTACAAACTTTTACGTTTTTAGTACATTAATTTACGAGCCTAATTTTTTTGGGTAAGTTTTTTTTATGCTCTCAGGTGTGCTCTTTCGATACATCTATGCTATTTTATTTATATGTATCAAATGTGACTTGTATTTGTTTTAAAGTGCCAAAAGTCAGGGTGGGGTAAATGGGCTCACGCGACGGTTAATCATCTTATTCAAAAATACTTTGTCTTGATCCGCCCCTGCTTAATTATGATAAGAATATGACTACTTTTAATAATTACCAATAATGAGTGTACTAACTTTTTTATTTTTTATAAAAAAATAAAAAAAAGGTCTAATGAATTTTCTTTAATTTTAGGGGCCCCAGTCCCCCCCCCCCCAAATTTTGACCTTGATCCATCACTGCATAATTATAATAAGAATATAGGTACTTCTCATATTTACAAAATAAAGGTTATTGAACTTTTTTATTTTTCGTAAAAAATAAAAGTCGCCGAATTGCCCCACAGGGTGAGCCGATTTACCTGCTAAATTTGCAGTTTGAGAATTTGGTATATCTGCATTCAAAATTATCTAGAGCTAAAACTATAAAAGATAAATCAAAAAGTCCTTGCAAATTTGAAAGTGCAAATGATAGGCTTCTAAATGATATATCCATGTTTGGATTTAAAAAATAATTTCCTAACTTTTTTCCTGTCTAACCAAAAGTGAGCCGAATAGCCCCGGTCTCCCCTATGTATTTTCTAATTTATTTTTTGCAAGAAAAACCAAATTCCTCTGTGTAAATTTTTACAAATCGTTTCGCTTTTTTAAAATTCCTAAAATTTATTTTTTAATATTTTTTAAAATGAATGTTAGTATTCATTATTTAACAAATTGTTTTATGTAAATTTTTTCTAATTTTTTTTTGTATTTTCTTTTTGTTATTTTCGAAACATTTTTTGTCTTTTAACTTTATTTTATTTCTTTTTTTTTAATAATTTTTTTTAATTTTATATTTTTATCTGGTATTTTTCGATTTTTTATTAGAAGTTTGATAGTTAAAGTTAAAAATGTTGGAAGTTTAATTAATTTTAAAATGGATTTTGAGAATAAAGATTTACTCAATAGACCTATCTCAAAAAGATTATTTTTTACTCTTTTTTTAAAAATCTGATACTGTATAAAAAAAGTTTTAACTGTTTTTCTGCTTTCTCACATGTTGTAAAGAAATGATGAGGTTAGTATATAAACCTTGGAGCAAAGTCCCTTTGATATGTATTGTATTTGCGTTGCGTTGCGTCGGTAAAAGCGAGTTGTTTGTTAAGTTAGGTCGATATGCGTTAATATATATATATAGGTTCAGTTGTGTATGTTCTACAGAGTTTACATCTTATGTGTGTGTGTGTTTAATTAATGTATAAATAATTTCTTTGAATTGTTTATCCAAAGAAAAAAGAGAGTTACTTTAATTGTTTAATTTTTAACAATTTTTTCCGTAATGATTTTGTCTAAAGTGACGTTATATCCCATTTGCAAAATTTTTTTTCTTAGTTCTATCGAAAGACATTTTTCTGTGATTTGGTCAATGAGATTTTCTTCAACGGATGTGAATTGGCATTTATCTGCCTGGTTGCGCAGTCGAACAAGGAATTCTTCGAATTTTTCGGTAGCTTCCTGTTTTAAGAGTCTAAAAACGTGTCTTTCGTAGACTATACTTTGTTTTGGTTGAAAAGTATTCGTCTAGTTTCTTTAAGGCAGTGTCAAAAACATCTACTTTTTCTTTAGGTTCTACGTTGGCACCCGGTATACAATAATAAATTTCTTGAAGTTTAAGACCACCTAAATGTAAAAGGTGAGCTCTTTTTTTGCAATCATTTTCTATATTTGCTGCTTCAAGATAGATTTTTAGCGCTCTTTTCCATCTTTCCCACCTGATGCTGACAGAACCTGTATCACCATCGCATTCAAATTTTTCTAGACCGGGTGTTAAGTTCGACATTTCCGGACAGTGAAGCTTGCCTACACTGGGAAAAGAATATATGTATATATTTAGTTATATATATATTTGTTTTTTTTTCATACAAATGGTTACACAGTATACTTCATTTAGACTTAAAAGTTTTTTTATGTAAATTTGAGACGAAATGGACTCTAGCTATCTTAATAAATATTTATTAATTAATTCATAATGTTTTCAAAATTATTTTATTTTCAACAGTTTCAAACAGTTACACTTTAATTATTTTCCATTACTATATTCTCGAAACTAAAATGTATGAGGGTAAAATGTAATTTGCTTAAAGTCGAAAAATTGCATTATTAAGTATATTCTTTTCTCGGTATTGTTTTAAAAGATAAGTCGTTTTTATGAGCTTCATTTGCTTTGAGACTTTCTACCTGCTTTCGATTTCATATTGTATGGACCCAATTTAATGGCCAGGCATAACTACGTCAACAACTTATACTCTTAACACAAGGTCAACACTTCGTCTGTATATTCTGACTATGAATACGTTTGTTCAATGGAATTTTTTTCAATTTAATGATCAGGATTGTGCCTGCTTCATTCTTCTACAAACTTAAGCAAAATACATCAATCCCCATGGCAACTTTATTCGATTAATTTACCAATATTATTATTATAATTTTTTGATTTTTTGTTGTTTTTTATTATTATTATTATTATTATTATTATTATTATTATTATTATTATTACCTTATTAATCCTCGTCGCCAATTGTAGTGTATCCTTCTTTCACTGGCTCGGCAACGCTCACACCTCTCGATAGTTGTTACGTCTGCAGCTCCGTTCCTCCTTGAGGGCCGGCACTTACTGACTATTCGGCATGAACGCTCGAGACAATGTACGACAAAGGCGTAGGGCACAAACACTCAGTTCTGCATACACTACATTATGGATTATATTATTGATGGTATTTCTGATCCTCGCTTACGCAATCAGGCGAGGATGCAGTGCTTTGACTCAATTGAAGATTTGTTAAAAGCATTTGAAAAAATTACTCTTTTTCGACCAAACTCTGAGGATCAAGGAATTGTGACAAAGCCCAAAGCCGAAAATAAAAAGCAAGGAGAGCAACAGGGTGAACGAGACCAAGAGCAGTCAACTTCCAGTGGAACTCAGAGAGGTTCTCTGCATTGTTATAATTGCAATAAACCAGGACATATTTCCAAGAACTGTCTAAAGGAGAAACGACAACGAGGCTCTTGTTATGAATGCGGTGTGAATACTCATCAGGCGAAGGATTGTCCGGAAAAAGTGAAAAGTGATACACCGCCGACATCGACTCATCTCATCGATGCAGCACCTGCTCCAATTAATGTATCAGATAAGTCTACCTCTAATATTAATGATTCTTTGGTTCCTGCGTACTCTTTACCTTTAGAGTTTTCGGTGAAACATGAATGCACGCAAGTCCACCATAGAAATTTGATTATGGCTATGATTGATTCTGGTTCACCAATAAGTTTAATAAAAAATAAATATGTTCCTGATAATGCATTGTGTTCGGTTGTTAATAAGCATGAATTTTCGGAAATTAATGATTCTAAATTAATCATTATGAGAAGTTTTAAAATTGAAGTAGAAATTGAAAATGTAAAAATAGAAATTTCTTTTGCCGTGGTTTCAAACGAGACAATAAAATATCCTGCTTTGTTAGGGCGAGATTTCACTTCTAATAAAAAAGCACGAGATTTGGTTTTAAAAGCGATGGATCTTCAATCAGAAAATGAAAACGACATTTTAATAAATCCTTTATTAGCAATTGATTAATCTGACTCGGATTTTAATCTTAAAAATCAATTAAATATTAGCTCCGAAGTTCAGTTTGAAACAGCAAAGAAAATTTCAGAATTTTACAAAAACGAATACATAGAGGGGCATTTTGAAGACGAACAATTTGACGAGCCCGAAATGCAAATTTGTTTAAAATCTGATCGGAATATTTGTTTCGGACCGAGAAGATTATCTTTTACTGATAAAGAAAAATAACGTGTTATTTTGGATGGATTGTTAGAAAGAAAAATGATTAGACCTAGTGATTCTTCTTATGCTAGTCCCATTATTTTGGTACGCAAGAAAAGTAGGGATTTAAGACTTTGTGTAGATTATAGAGATTTAAATAAAATTACAGTAAGAGATAACTTTCCGACACCTCTAATCGAGGATCATTTAGATCAATTAAAGAATAAAAAATGGTTTACTAAATTAGACTTGAAAGATGGATTTCATCATATTAAAATGTCTCAATCGTCGGTTTTTACTGCTTTTGTAACGCCACTCAGATTGTTCGAATTTCTTATAATGCCCTTCGGATTGATGAATGCGCCTCGTGTATTTCAGCGTTACCTTACGAAAATTTTCGATCCACTGATTCGTGCAGGTAAAATTTTATTGTATTTAGACGATATACTTAGCGCAACGGAATTGTTCGAAGAACATTTAAATATATTATTTGAAATCTTTAAAATTGCTCGAAAAAATAAATTGGAGTTTCTATTAGAAAAATGCTCTTTTATGTATAGAAAGTTTATGTATTTAGGCTACATTGTAAATGAAAATAGTGTAAAACCGAGTTTTGAAAATGTCGAAGCTATTAGTAATTATCCGATTCCGCAAAATAGTGAAGAAGTCCATAGATTCATCGGCATGGCTAGTTATTTTAGACGTTTCGTACCGAATTTTTCATTAATTGCGAAACCTTTGTATGATATTTTGAAAAAAGACCAGTCTTTACTTTTTGGCAATGCAGAATTAAAAGCATTTGAAACTTTAAAAAATAATTTGACATCTGATCCGATTTTAGCAATTTACTGCCATCACGATGAAACAGAATTGCATTGTGATGCGAGTGTCAGTGGTTGTCAGTGGTTAAGCGCTTCCACATTTACCTATCCGGAAAAAGGTTACAAATAATAACGGATTGTGATAGTTTTAACTTGACTCTAAAAAAGAAAGATATTAATCCTCGCATCTCGAGATGGGCTATGTTTCTGCAGAAGTATGATTATGAAATACAGAATAGACCCGGGAAAAGGATGGGACATATGGATGTTCTCAGTCGTTGCAATAGCATTTTCATATTAAAAGGAAATACATTTGAGCAAACGCTGTCAATTAAGCAAGATCGGGACGTCGAGATTGAAAAAATTAACCTAGAGTTAGAGAAATCCGAAAGTAAATATTTTGAATTGCGCGAAGGATTAGTTTACAGAAAATGTAAAAATAATATTCTCTTTTACGTTCCTGAATGCTTGATTGACAATGTCATACGTACTTGTCACGATGATCTCGGACATGTTGGGTTCGACAAAGTGAATGAAAAAATAAGTACTATTTATTGGTTTCCTAATATGAGAGAAAGAATTAAGCAATACATTGCAAATTGTTTAAAGTGTATCGAGTTCGGTCCAAAGAGTGGAAAAAGCGAAGGGTTTTTGCATAGTTTACCTAAAGGGAATGTTCCTTTTGACACTTTGTATATTAACCATTACGGACCCTTAGAGAAAAGTAAGAATGGTAACAAATATATATTTTTGGTAGTCGACGGATTCACAAAATTTATAAAGTTGTATCCGTGCAAACAACTAAGACTGAAGAAGTAGTAAAACACTTATCTAATTATTTTCGAGATTATAGTTTAGCTAAGCGCATTATTAGCGATAGGGGGCATGCTTTAAATCTAATGATTTCTTAGAATTTGTTTAAAAAAAATCCTTTGTGCACGTCTTAATTGCGGTCGGTACTCCACGGGCAAATGGCCAGGTCGAGCGCTTGAATAGAGATTTGACACCAATGTTAGCAAAATTGTGTGAAAGCACCGATAGAAGTGATAGAAGAAACCGAACATGCTATGAATAATACGATCTGTCGATCAACCGGCAAGACCCTCAGTCGACTTTTGTTTGGTGTGGATCAATTAGGCAATGTAAATAATAAAATAAGATTATTTCTAGAATCCGACAATGAAAACGAACGCGATTTTGTAGAAACGAGAAGATTAATTAAAAAAAAAAGTTAAAACACAAAATTATAACGAATCTGCGTACAATTCATGTCACAAAAAACCAATTGTCTACGAAGAAGGTGATTACGTTATGATACGAAACGTTGATTGTACGGCTCGCGTGAATAAGAAACTATTCCCTCTGTTTAAAGGACCCTATGTAATTAAAAAAGTTTTGAAAAACGACCATTATATTGTAAGCGATATTGAGGGCTTTCAGATTACTCAAATTCCATACACCAGGACTGTCGGCCCGGATCAAATGAACCATTGGATTAAACAATAATAAATTGTAAAAGACGAGAATATATGATTTCAATGACATATCTGTCGTTTGAAAGCAATTAACAAGGGACATCTTGGAGCCATCTTGACATCCTACGTCAATAGAACGACAAGTAACTACGATCTTTGTAGAGGGGATACAGGTAATTTTGTAAACCTGGTACCCCTTAGCTAGCACACTGTCGAGCAGTGCAAATCCGTTATGAATCTACTAACATAGAATAAACTACCGGTTATTTGGACCTAACCGGTTATTTGGAATTAACCGGTTATAGCCAAATAACTGGTTATTTAATTGTAACCGGTTAACCGGGTTTACAACCGGTTATTTCAATAACCGGAAACCAGTTATAGAATTCAATAACCGCACAGGCCTAGTTTTGACCAGTACTTACGTATAAGGTACCCAGTATTAATAATATTTGCATTATTAGGTATTAAAGTTTCTAATTCCTGTTCCAAAAAATACATTTTTAAAAATTTATTTAATTAGAGAATTATATTCCAAAAGTTCTGAATGTTCATTTAAATGAATTTTTTATTTCCATAGGAATGTTTTTATTTTAACTTTTATAACAATAGTAAATAATAGAAATTCAGTTCCTTTTTCATATTCAAACTAATTTTTTGATAGATAGAACAAAATGCTAGATCAAAATAGAATTTAGATAAAGATAAAATATAAATTTTGTTAACTTAAAAAAAAATCTTCATCTGCTACTACAGCTAACATGACAATACAGCCTTCCAATGTTTATTTAAACCAAACGGTGACAAAAATTTTTAATGAAGTTACTATCAATAAAAATGTCAATTTAGATCACGACGAAGGTATTAATCGAGGTATTAATTTACGAATTAAATATTTTCACAATGCTTAAAAAAGTTTCTGGCTTAGTAATTCCATGATAATAATTTAATACATTGCTCTATCTGTAATTTCAAGCTTTTATTTCTGCTAATGACTAGCTCTAAAAAGAATTGGCGACACATCGAAACCTTTATACAACATGTCATGAGGGTTAAAACCACTCAGCCAACCACTAAACCACTAGCCGGGAGTGGTCTTAAGGCCCCACATAAGGGTGTGTTTTTAGCGGGTCGGCAGAACATCGTTATCTTTGCTTAAACCTTACTAACCCCGCTTACTGATCTTACTGATCTTGAATCTATAAAAAAAATTGAGCAGTTAAAACGAACTTTAGTAAAGAAAAAAAATCACTTCTCTTAATTAAAAAGAATGTGAGTCGACAACAAAAATATAGGAAAAAATTAAAATTAAAATTTAAGCGCTTATGTGATAAGGACCTTGAAACAGATAAAGATTTGAAAATTCGTACCGAAAATAAAAATGGTAGACAGTCAAAAGTTGTAAAACTCTTGAAACTATGCACAAAGTGTTATTAAAGTTGGGGTTTAAATCAGGGATAACGAAAGTAGGTAGGGATAATGTTTACGTGCCGCGGCACGTAACAAAAGTCGATGAGCAGTCGGTTCTGTATACAAACACGAAACGAAAACTCAAGAGACTTTTGTTTTGAGCTGCGGCACGGAACGAAAGTGGACACGAAACGAAACGAAAGTATACTTTCATTTTGGGCCAAGTAATGAAATGAAAGACACAGAAGGGAACTTTGTATCTTCTCGATATATCGCATTATGTTTTTGTTTCAAACTTAATCAAAAGAATAAAAATAGAAACTCTTAATTTTTTAAATATAGTAGTATCAACTCTCTTAAAAAATATACAAATTTTTACGTCCTTTCAAATTATTATTATACACAGAAGACGAATAAAAAGAACATCTATAAATAAATCTTTTCAATCATTTACATTTCGAAGCTGAACCCAGCCTCCTCTTCGTAATTTTATAGTCTTATTTTCTATAATACAATATATAAGAATTAATTCTTTCAAAAATTGGAGAAACAAAAATGATTTTTTCTTTTAAATTAAGTTAAAAAAACATATAAAAATAAACTCACCAAAACGTATAATTTTCAAAATTTCGCAAAATCATCAACACATTATAAATTCATAAAATACGTCAAATATAAAACCATTCCAACTTTGTTTTTTATATACAATTCCAAACGTCATTGTAGTCACAGGTTACCTTAAAATTTTTTAAACTTTTTTATTTTGTTTTCAATTATTATAAAATTAAGATAATAATGAATTTAATTCCAAAGTTTTTCAAAAATTATTTACCATTTTTCAATAACACATTCAATATTAATAATTTTAATAATTTTAATAACTTTTTTAAATTTTATATTCAATATAATCGTTAAAGTTTTCTTCTTTTTTTATTATATAACAAATTATAAGATATTAATTTGTTTCAAAACTTTCATTCCGATGAGAGAAAGTGATAACCTACCTCATGGAAAAAAAGTTAAAAAAGTTATTTCTTTTGGTTTTTCAAGAATTAATATAATGAAATTATAAAATTGTAATGTTTAATAATTCTTTAAACACTCTAAAGACATAATGAGCTACAAGGGATGGCTAATTACGCATACGGAATAAAATGCGGAATTCCGCATGATAATTCCGCATGATATTCACGCATGCGGAATAGTGTTTTATGATATTTCTGCATGTTATTAAGTTTAATATTTAATAACTTAAATAAATAAATAAATTTTTTAAACAGCTATTCATGCCAATTGATGTTTATGTTTATGAACATTTTGTTTGAACCATTCTTTTTAAATAAATTACATTTTCAGGGTTGCCACAAATATTTCATTACAATTTCCCCTGTCTTTTCCATAATTTCCAGATCAATTTTATTGTTTTCTTTTTTCCTAACTTTTTTGAGTTCTCAAACAGGATGACTACTAATTTCAGTCAAAAAAGTTCCCGGTTTTTCCTGGAATTTTACCTTGTTTGTCCCGGTTTATGTTCTCTTGACAAATTTAAATATATTTTATTTGAGGCATAAATAAGCGTACAAATAGCTACAAAAATTGAACTCTTTTATATAATATTTTTTCAATTTTATATACCTATGTATTAAATTATTTATTGCACATATGGTTTCAATACAAATATAATTTTCAACATAGGTGTTTAAAGAATTTCTTTATTAAGACATTTTACTCAATAAAAGTATTTATTTATAGAAAATAGGTTGTGAAACAAATTATTGATGTTTCTGTACAAAATATAACAAATTTGTTACTTTTTATAATTTTTGTCTAGGAAGTATTTTTATAGGTTCTGTTACCTTAAATAAAGATTTTTTAATTTTTAAAACCATTGCATTGGAATTAATATAATTTCAGTTTATTTCTAAGAGTAGGTAATACTACTCTCTAAATTTGAAACAGCTGTATACTTTGGGCTGGTTAAACAGCGAATTTTCGCTGTTTCAAATTTAGAGAGTACATTTTCGGTTAACTGCCATTGTGTCATTTATGTGTGTCTAGTTTACTTTAAAACTATTTTTTTGAACAAAAAATTAATTTTTTAAAGAAACCATCATATGCAAAATACCACAAATTGTTTGTTTTAAGTATAAAATTTTTCAAAAATAATAAGTCAAAATAAATATGAGTAAAATATAACTGATTGACATATTCTAGTAAATTAAAATACAGTGAAATGTTTACTAATTTTTAATTTTTAGTATGAGAGAATTTTTCAATATAAAAATAATTAAATAATTAATTAAATAACAGTTATTAAACTTAATTAATTATTTTGCGTCAGTTTCTTCAAAAAAAATCTGTCGTCGCCGTAAATACAAACAAATATTTTTTAGAATCACTGCTTCATAAAGAGTTGCAAAGCCTAGCTCTTTTTTAGTAAAAGAGTCGTGGTTTTTAGTCTTTGTCAAAGTAGAAATTTTAAACAATCTTTTAAACAGTTGAGTAGTTGCTTACTCTATTAAATGGTTTACTTCAATCTGATCACATATCGATTTATAATTATTTAAAATAAGTTGTACTACATCTGATATTTTCCACTTACAATTAAATAAATAAATAAACTTTGAATATTTTTAATGGAATGCAACAAAAATTGTAGTAAAAAATAATGTTTGAAAACAAATTGGTATGGTATAAAATTACTTTAAAATTGTAAAAGACAAATATTTTTCAAGTTGCAAACATGAATTATTTTTAGTAATTTTCAAAATATGACTTCCAAAAATTTGTTGAGTAAATTTTTATACTTATATTTTCAGAAAAATATAATTTTTCATCCATTTTAGAGCCTCTTTGCATTTTTTCAGTACTTTTGATGAAATTCCCTGACTTTTCCCAGATTTACCCGGCCTGTGGTAACCCACATTAAAATAATAACTAATTGTTTATAACGTTTGTATGAATAAAGTACAACTGGTAAAAAAATTAATTAATACTAAATTTTCATAATTTTTCACATTTCATCCATTTTTTAAAATAATATTTTTTAATTTCATTCATAAAATATTAATTATAACCACTTTATAAACAAAGTACAGCTTCTTTTAAATAGTTATTTTCGTATAAAGAAAGTAAAATAGGTGATTATAGCGGAGGCAAGGTTTAATTAAGAAAAATCTTTCAGTACTTTTCTCATAAATAATAAAAAAATTAAAATATTTATACTAGGTAAAACAATTATTCTATTTTATTTTTTGAAAATAAAAAATTTGATATGATTTCCAATCAAATTATATTTTTGTATTTTTACAAATACAATGTTTATGCTCGCTTACCATTATTTTTTAAGACAGTTTTTTAATAATGTGTTTAAAGTGTTTAAACAATAGGAAATTATAAACAAAAAAGTTCGCGCAACTTCTTTTTAGAAAATGAATATAAATCAAATGGTTATTATGATTCTAGCATGGTCAGTTTCATTTTCGTATATAATGGGTTAAATATTGGAGAAAACAATTAAATAAACAAAATAATTAATTTCAACAATTGATTAAATTGTAATTTAACAATTAATCTTGGATTTTCGTTCCGCGCCGCAGCCCGAAACAAAGTCTCTTGAGTTTTCGTTGCGTGTTTGTATACAGAACCGATTGCTCATCGACTTTTGTTATGTGCTGAGAGCCCGGAACAGAACCATAACAATACTTTCGTACGCATCCCTAGTTTAAATGTTGCAAAACAACAGCTTATTACAGATTGCTATCAAGAAATAGACATACAATCAAGGGTAAACGATATGTTAATACTGTCCTAGTTAAATTATGTCGGGCTCAGTCTGATATCCACAAGAAATACCCTGATCAAGACTATCTGACTACAATCAGATCGATTGAAACTTTGTCATCTATGCTTGGTCCAGATGAAGTATTATTTATTTCTCAAGACGACAAAGCGCGAGTGCCAATTGGAATTTCAGCTGCAAACAAACAAGCGACATTTTTAATGAACATGGAATATCGAGTTAGACTTCCCGATCATGACTGGGTTGTTGCGGGTCAACATAAGCTTATACCCTCTGTGTATGCTATTATTAATGTATCGCAAAATTACATGGGTAAACCTGAAGCTGTCTCTTATTCGGACCCTACGTATGTGGCCATCAGGAGTAGTAAACACTCATCATTTACAGCCATATCACATGCCGAAGATTTTAACAAACTTCTAGAGATTGATTCTTTTTCTTCTTTTACGAGAACATCTGATGGGCTTGTAAAACCAGTTATAATTATTACTTTAGACGGGGGCCCTGATGAAAACCCTCGTTATCCAAAAGTAATATTTTCGGCAATTAATCACTTCAGGAAGAATGTTCTTAATGGAATATTTATTGCGACAAGCGCTCCTGGAAGAAGTGCGTTCAATAGAGTTGAAAGAAAATGACTCCGTTGAGTAGAGAGTTATCCGGAGATATTATTCCACACGACTATTTTGGTTCGCATCTAGATCAAAATTGTAAAACTGTTGATGATACTTTGGAGAAACGAAATTTTGAATACGTGAGAAATTTACTTGCAGAAATATTCAGCCAAGTCCATCTCGATTCTTATCATTTCTACGCAGAGTATATTCCTCCGGATAAACAAAAAAAAGTAGAAGATGAAATAGAAGAAGAAGAAGTGGAGAAAGAAAATATTTCATGGACGCCTAGTCAATTCTGGTACTCTCTGCATGTACGAGAAAGCCAGTACTTATTAATTAATTTATTAATTAATTTTGTCATTTTTAGGGTTCCGTACACAAAGTCTACAAACGGAACCCTTTTGACGAGATTTGTGCGTCCGTAGACAAAAATCGTATCCCCCCCCTAGACGCCAAACTATTTGACTTAAAAAGCTCAAATTTGGCACACATGTGTATTTTCACGTGTAGATTACAGGAAAATTATAGAGAACGTGATTGGAAGGATTGGTCATAGTGTTGTCAAGGAAATAACAAGATTTTTGAGAGTTTTTAAAGTACTTGTGCTGAAAGCTCTTGCTATATCCTTGATACCGCTATAGCCATTACCTTCTCTATAATTTTCCTGTAATCTACACATAACAAGACATTTGTGTACCAAATTTGAGCCCTCTAAGTCAAATAGTTTGGAAGATCGGGGGGGGGGGGGAATGGTCCATTTTTTATAAAAAAATGCAACAAAAGCTGATGTTTCTTCCACTCTATCTGACAAACTATTGTATTTAGATTGCTGAAATTTGGTACACACATGTAGTTTGACGTGTAGATGACAGAACAAAGGTTGATAACTTTGTTGCAGGCTGTTATCATATTGTTTTCGAGCAAATAACCACGACTTAAGGAAATGGTTAAAAATGATCATATCTCCCATCCCCTTTATCTGTAAAATATTAGAATTTGAGAATTTAAATTTGGTACACAAATATATTTTCACGTGTAGATTACACAAAAATTATAGAGAATTATGATAATTATTAGAAATTATGATTGGAGTTGATGCTCATACCGTAATCAAGGAATTATCAAGATTTTTTTTTCAAAAATGCATAAATAAAATCGGGCAAGTACGAGTTACACCCGTACTAAAACCAAGGGTTCCGTACAATTATTGTTAAATATTGTTAAATATTGTTGAAACAAAAAGTGTATAACATTTTTTAAAATACTAATTGTAATTTTCAATTATTTTAAAAAGAAATTTTATAATTTTTACCATTTTGTGGAATAAAGTATGTATTTGTGTACGCTGCACAAAAATGTGTTACTAATATAAATAATAGTTCAAATATAATAAGTAAATATTCTTATTTACCTTTTATTTCACTTCCCAATTTTGATACAGATTTTTTCTAATTTTGTCCAATAAGGTCGTTAAATTGATACTTAATAATTAAACAATTGTATTTTGATAAACTACGAACTAGTACAGATTAATTTATGTAATATTATATTCGGCAGCGTACACAAATACAGATTTTATTTCACAAAATGGTAAAAATTTAAAAATTTTTTTTTGAAATAATTGAAAATTACAATTAGTATTTTAAAAAACGTTATACACTTTTTGTTTCAACAATATTTAACAATATTTAACAATAATTGTACGGAACCCTTGGTTTTAGTACGGGTGTAACTCGTACTTGCCCGATTTTTCTAATTAAACAAATTATTTACAAATTACAAAGTACAACAACCAATCTTGTTGTCTTCCTTTCCGGAGCTCTCTTTGCTTAACACTTTCAGCCGGATTTTTTCCACCACCTTATCCTATTCTTCATCAGCCTAGATTAATTATACCTCTACCAAAAGATGCTCTTAAACTGAAGCTAGCTTCATTGTTAACTCGCCTTAGTATTAAACTCAAACCTGTTTGTGACACATTTCAAAAGATTTCTTAGGACTTCTACTGTCCATCGCTACATGATGTTCTTCATGATCGTGTTTGTAACGATTGTGGTTTATATTTCGCATTAAAAAAGAATGTATCAGAGCACAAAAATGAATGCATAAAAAACAAATCTTTGTCGTTCTCAAGTCAAACCTTTATCTATTGTGACAAGAAGGCTCAAGGAAATTTTGTGTATTATTGAAAGAAATCCTGTGAGGGGGATAACTGCAGAGTGGCGAGATGAGGATGACGTGGATGTATCCTTAAGTTCTGTTAAAGATTCTTTACCTACTCATTCCATACAGGTAATCGATAATATCCCTGAATGGTTAGCATCTCCATGGGCGGAAGACGACTTTTAAATTATACATTATTTATCAAGATTAGTACTTACACGCCAAAATACGAAGCCAATTTTAAAATAAATCTACGAGTGTTGAATGTTTTTAGTTTAATGTCAAATTATTAACTATATGAATAATAGAGAAAAGCACTTTTAATAAAGACAAACTTTACTTTCAGCAAAAATTCTGTTTTTCAATTGATTATAGCTGCAAAGAAAAAATTACGTAACATCTTTAGGGGGGGGGGGGTCAGAAAAAAACTACTGTGCCTTACATGGGGGGAGGAGGGGATCAAAAAAGCTCCAAAAAAGAGTTAGAATGTTTTTTGAACGGCCTCTTAATGAAAAATGATTTACTAATAAACATAAGTTTAAAATTTGTCTTTTAAAAGTTATTTTTAAAAAACTGTTTTCGTTCCACTGGCTACAATGCATTGTTTCTGCACCAGGAAGCATCTGTTTTAAATTGTAAGGCTTATATAAAAAACTTTATATCGCCGCAATTGTTAAAATTTACAGATTCTAAATTTTAAAAAACCAAAATTGTAACTTAAATATTTAAAAAATTCTATTTATTAAGAAATAACTTCTTTTACCAGTACATTTGATCAATTTTAAATGTCGAAAAAGGGACTAAAGAGGTCGTAAAGATTTGAAACATCTGAAAAGGATTAAAAATAAAAAAATAAAATTTCCCTAATTTTGTAATTAGAAATTTATAAATTGAGAATTTGCATTCTAAGTGTTTTAACGATTCTATGAACCTAAATTTTTTCCCTAAAATTTGGTTTCTAATAAAAAATAACAATATTTATAATAAAATTCACTGTCATTTAACTTGAAAGATTTTAAGAAAATTTTTAGGTTTTCACAATCGTCAGAAACAAGAAATTTATAATTTTTAGGTTTCCAATTTAATATTCGCAAATTGCAAAAATTTTGAGTGTAAACTTTTGGGGTACATAAACCATGAAAGACAAAAAATACCGGGAGGCATCGATATTTCAGTTCAATGTAAATTTATGATCCTATTGAAACTTAAATAAGTAATCGCGACATTTAAAAGAACTACCCATGCAAAGAAAAAAATGGTACCTGGTATTATAATAGTAAAAATGACTAAATACCGAGTTAGTCATTTTTGAGGTATTTTCTATCGACAGGTCATGTATTTCATGCTTGGAACACTACTGCGCATGTGTCATTGAAAACTTTTTTTAGGGGCTTTACATTAAATTTTATCAAAATTGTTTTAATTTTTTTTGGACTCGCACATTAGGCTAATGTAGTAGGGTGGTCCAAAAATGCATTAGAAAAAAAAATTTGGATTTTTAATGCTGGCAACCCCTAGGATTATTCTTTGGCGAAAAAATACCCCTATTTTTTATTTGCGACTTATATGATATTTAGAGGTAGCTCAAAGCTCATGAGGTTTCCTATGTAAAATGCTTGGAAAAAAGGCCTTTTCGTAGATTTGATGTAAAATCTTAAGAAATTAATATTTTTCGATCAGATAACGCTGTTTCTCTTTAGAAATGTTTAAAAAAACAACTTCCAATAATTTAGTTATAATTTTTTTGTTATTAACTATTTTTTACAGGGCCGCAAAATACCCTATAAATTGCCAAATTATTATTTTATGGAAAATCGTTAAAAAATATTTTTTACTATATTTTTTAGAGCTTTTTAGCTATATTTTACATAATCATACGTTTAAGCACTATAAATCGATATTATAGTCCTTAATGACTATTTAATAAATTGAGTCGTTATTAGATTAAACACTGTAAATATCGGCACGCAAGAGTTCAGTTGTAAATTAAACAAAATTTGGAAAAATTTATCAATAACGTTAAAGAATTTAACTAAATACTAACAATGTATTAAATTTTTTAACAAGGCTAATTCAAAGAAAATAACTAACACAATATAATCACACACTCACAAATAAGTCTATTGACAATAATTCAAATTCAAATGGAAAGATAAATAGTATTTTCATAAATACACAGAATAAAAATCGTTGAAACCGTTAACAACACAAACGAATTAATTAGAACATTGATTTAATTTTAAAACACAAAGTAGGCACAACTCAAAAATCTTGCGAAAAATAAATAATTTTACAGGTTTTAACGGAACGAGGATCCTTGGTACCGATGCTGATCGATCTACCAGAGGAGTTTACACGTTATTAAGAAATCGCGTTTTCAGTTGTTAAGACATGCGAGATCTTAAAATCACAGGTTTACAAATTTGAAACTTTTTTTTGCCAATTGAGCAATTTTAATTTTTTTCGATTATTTTGAGTATTTTAAGCTAAAAAAATTTATTTTAATATTTTTCCTTCGTGCAGTTTCGCTGTACATAAAAATTAAGGTTTTTTGTGCTCAGAGTTCACTTAAACCGTTCTAGAAAAACAGCATCTTTTCCAATTCAAATAAATAATAGGTCATTTTAAAGATAATTAAATTACCTTTAAAATGACCTATTATTCGTTAAAAAAGAATGAAAAATGTCTGAGTTATAGAGGACCAAAGTCAAAATTTTATGACAATTTTTGTAATTTTCAGTTGTTTGGATCTTTCTGTTAATTTTTTTTAAACCAAAACAATGGAAAAGTAAAAATATTGTAGGCCTCAATGATAGTATATTCTATTAGGAAAATTTTGAGCTTGGTTGGATCAAAAACAGATAAAAAATGGTAACTCTACTTTAAATTATATTAAAAAATCTTTATTCAAAAATTAAAATATTAGTGTTTTTTTTTTAGTTTAAGTCTGAATAAATTAAAATGAACAATTAAATAAACTTAAAAAGAGAGTTTTCGGTCTAGAAATGATATTCATCCTACTTTTGATTTCGTCGACTGATTTTCCTGGCTTGGTGCGCCTGTACACTTTCGTTGTCGATGTTAGGAAAAGAAATTCTGTTCGTACTCTTACGCTTGTTTTTGTTCTGATCTTCGCGTATCAGGAACCAACAGTAATCCGCCATCATAGATTTATCCCAAAAGCCTTTGTACCTATCCTCGATTTCACTCATGTCCTGATGAAAGCGCTCACCTTGTTCATCGCTCTCGGCTCTTAAATTTTTTGGGAAGAAATCCAAGTGGCTGAACAGGAAATGCATTTTGATCGTCATATTTGCAACTAAAATTCGAAATTGAATACTGGAAATGAATGCCTGTTAAAATTAATACTTGCAGTTCCTGCTTTCCGAACGCTTTGTATTTTTCAACCAAGATGTTGATTTTCTCAGCGTAGTCTGGACTTCTGTTATTGCCCAAGAAGTTGTGAAAAAAAATGGGACAAAATAAAACACCTCCGAGAAATTTTTTTTTAAGAGTATATAGACAATATTTAAATTTTAGGAAGCCGATTTTAGTAGATTTGAGTTTGACCCAAACCAAACTAAAAATTAGTACTAATTTGATGTTTTCTACAAAACACGAATTAAGAAGAGTAAAGACAGAAGTATAACCTATGCCGAAAAAATGAACAACATGGTTAAAAAATACAAAGCGTTCAATAAAAATGAACTGCAAGTATCGGGTTTAACAGATATTCTTTCTAAATATTCGATTTTTACTTTTAGGTGCGAAACAAAATCTAAATCTAAAGTACCTACTCTTCTTTATAATGACACGCATAGGTGCACCTCCCTTTTGGAGTTGATTTTGAACTCCAAAAATTTAACTCCAAAATCCAGCAATCGTTAATTCTCCAAGTTTTTAACAGTATAGTAAGAATATAATTTCTAGACCAAAACCTGTCTTTTTAAATTGAATTAATTGTTCATTATAATTAATTCAGGTTTAAACTTAAAAAACACTATTACTTAAATTTTTGAAAAAATATTTTTTAATATAATTTAAAGTAGAGTTACAATTTTTTATCTGTTTTTGATCCAACCAAGCTCAAAATTTTTCTAATAGAATATACTATCATTGAGGCCTACAATATTTTTACTTTTCCATTGTTTTGGTTTAAAAAAAATTAACAGAAAAGATCCAAACAACTGAAAATTACAAAAATTGTCATAAAATTTTGACTTTGGTCCTCTATAACTCAGACATTTTTTATTCTTTTTCAACGAATAATGGGTCATTTTAAAGGCAATTTAATTATCTTTAAAATGACCTATTATTTATTTGAATTGGAAAAGATGCTGCTTTTCTAGAACGGTTTAAGTGAACTCTGAGCACGAAAAACCTTAATTTTCATATACAGCGAAACTGCAAACAAAATAATCGAAAAAAATTGAAATTGCTGAATTGGCAATTTCAATGTAAACCTGTGAATTGAACCTCAAGGGAAGATTTTAATCAGAAGGGGAACCAATTTTCCTAAGTACCCAATCGGCTGGAGCAGGGGGGGCGGCCGCTCCCCCTGGTCGAGGGGTGGGTGGTGTGAGAAGAATGGTAAAAAATATAAATAAAAAATTTAATTTTACGTTACAAAATAATCAGAAAAGTACGGAATTCAAACACCCCATGAACTTACGTACATTTGAACTGTGGTTAATTTGATTTTAATAATATAATGGTAAACCTAATATTTAATCCCGTAGCTGTTTTTAAGTTGGAATGTCTTTGAAATATTGGTTTTCAAATTCAAGTATAACCATAAATAATTAAATAATTATATTTTTAATCATTAATAACATGTTCCTATAAAAATTCAAGAGTACCTTATTGGAAATAACAAAATAAACGCACCGCCCAAGGGACAGAATCTGTTCACTGTTGTTAGTTATTTAAAACTATATAAATATTAAACTAAAATAATTTCAAATTAAAAAATTAAGGAAATTGTAGGAATAGTTGTGGGAAATAATTGTAAATTGAATAATTGGATTGAAAATCGAAGAAAATAATTTAAAATTCAAGAAAATCACTGAAAATTGAAAAATGTAATTAAAATTTAAAGATTATAATTAAAAATTTTAAAAAGTTATTGAAAAAAGGCGAGAATTATTAAATATAAGAGAAAATATTTGAAAACTAAAGAACCGAATTAAAAAGTAAAGAATTGGTTAGAAAATTGAACGAAATTATTGAACAATTGTATTTAATATTAAAGAAACTTATTGATACCCGAAAAAATGATTGAAAAATGTCGAGAATTTTTGGATAGTAAAGAAAATACATATAATTGGAATTTAAAGAAAATAAATAAGGATTAAAGAAAATATTTGTAGAATTAAACAATTGAATTACAATTTAAAAACTATTTTTAATAATTGAATAAAATAACTGTAAAAAGCCGAGAATTGTTTAAAATTGAAAAATCAAATAAAAATCAAAAAAGTAATTAAACATTTAAGAAAATAATTTAAAAATTCAGAATGGAATTGAAATTTTATAGAAAATAATTAAAGAAGACGAAAATTATTAAATATGGTAGGAAATTATGTGAAATTGCAGAAAATAATTGAAAGTAGAGTAAAATATCGGATTTTTGAAAAAATAGTTGTAAAAAACATAGAATTATTGAATATGGAAGAAATAATTGACAAATGATAATATTTATTGAATATTGTAAAAAATTCAAAAAGGCCAGAATAATGGACACAATTTAAAAGTAATTAAAAAATTAATTAATAATTATACAATTTTAATATAAAAATAATTAAAAATAACCTAGAATTATTGAATACTGAAAAAAATAATTAAAAATTGATGCATGGAATTAAGCAATTTAATTCAAATTTAAATGAAATTGAATAAAGCTAAGAATTATTGAATATTGAAGCAAATAATTTGAAATTGAAGGAAATCACTGAAAATTGAAGAATGGAATTGAAAGTCAAAGATTATAATTTCAAGTTCAAAAATTTTATTGAAAAAAGGCGAGAATTATTGAATATAGAAGAAACTAATTGAAAACTGAAAAATTAAACAATTGAATTGAAATATTTAAACAAGATTTATGATTGAAAAAAGATAGAAATTACTAAATATTGAAGAATTAATTGAAAATTAAAAAGAATAATTATAAAATACCGACAATAATTTGATATTAAAGAAAGTAATTGAGATAAGTGGAAAATATTTGACAATATTGAAAAAAATTCGATAATTGTTGAGAATATTTGACAATTGAAAAAAAATCGAAAATTGTTGAGTATATTTGACAATTGAAAACAAATTCTAAAACTGTTGAGAATATTAGACAACGGAGCAAGGTAATTTAGAAAATTTAAGAATAATTGTAAAATTTAAGGAGAATAATTGTAAATTGAAAACTGTTTAAAATTAAATAAAAAATTATAGATTTATTGAATAATGAAATTAAAATTACAACAGTTAGTTATAAATTTAAATTTTGATCAATTCAAAGGCATTTTTAAAAAAGTAGTTGACTCATTATTACTCTTTAAATTTTCAATCAGTGAGAATTTAGCCTACAAATCAGTGAAATTTTACTGACTAAAAATTAAGAGAGTAGAGATAATTTTATTATGTAAACCTTTTTTTTTGCTTGTCAAAATTAGGGTTCATGAAAGGGGGGTGGTATTCTGGAAACGGGTCTGGCCGCCCCTGTTAGAAATCCAATGGGCGCTACTGGTGAGTCTTTGACATCGTGGGACGTCACATTATTTACGAACTTTTTATTCAATGTAGCAAGAGACTTGCGGTTTTTTTTTAATTTTGCTACTTTTCATATACGATTTTACCAAACCTGAGCATCAAACGGAAAATTTATTTATAACTATTGTTTAAACAAATAATTGTTATTATTTATCAACCTTTTCAAAAATTAATTACACTTGTAGTTTTTTTGCATTGAGTCTTAACCATAAAAGTACGATTTCATAAATAGTATAAACAAACTTATGTTTTTATTTATTTGTAAATAAATTTCAAGTTTGATGCTTAGTTTTGGCTATAACAAACATGAAAATCTGTAAAATATAAAAAAAACCGCAAGTTTATCGCTTCATTTTTAAAAAAGTTAATAAATAATAACAATAATTTGTTCAAACACTTTTTGTAAATAACTTTTAAGTTTAATGCTTAGTTTTAGCCAGATAAAACGTAAAAAGCAGTAAAATGTAGAAAAAACGCCAAGTTCCTAGCTTTATTTTTGTAAAAGTTAATATATAATAACAATAATTTGTTTAAACAATAGTTATAAATAAATTTTACGTTTGATGCTTAAATTTGTTTAAACAAATTAGCAAACAAACAGCGTTATCCGATTGAAAAATATTAATTTCCCAAGATTTTATATCAAATCTTCGAAAACGTATTTTTTCCCTATGAATTTTACATGGGAAACTTCATGTAATGCATCCTTTAAATATCATTAAATACGCAAATAAAAAAAGAGGGGTATTTTTTTTCGACACAGAATAATGCTAGGGGGTGCCAGCATTAAAAATCAAAATTTTTTTTTATCCCACAGACACAAACATGGCGCTTTTAGATGCCTGTAGGCAGGGTTTAAACGCATTCATTTGTTCGACCGGGTGAAAATGGCTTCCATTTTTTCCCTAGGGAAAAAATGAACAGCTAATCCATGCATTTTTTTCACCACAGGGCAAAAATGGCCGCCATTTCCATTCGGTCAAACAAGTGAATGCATTTAGACCCTAACCTACAAACATTTAACAGCACCAAGTTTGTGCCTTTGGAATAAAAAGTATCGTAAGCAACACGGGTTTAAAGTCAGTCCAATTTGTTTACAATGATGTTTGTGTACTCGTTTACGTCTCGGGCTTCGCCCTCGACTATCACTTGTACACAAACATCAGCGTAAACAAATGGCTGCCTTTAACCCCTTGTTGCTTAATATACTTTTTCGGACCACCCTACTAATGTAGTGTATGATTCAAGCCTAGCTTTAACTTATGTTTTGTTACAAGTCTTTAGCATGTCAGGTTAAGGAAAAAATATATTTAAAAGCACAAGTGCTTTTATCTCCACTTTTTTCATAATTCTGACGTGCTATGACAATTTTTAGTCTAAAATAACATATAATTTTATGGACCTGTATTATTTTAATTTTTAGTTTTTGATCAAATTTAATTTACAACCCCAGTTTAATATCTTATAGTCTACAGAGTGTTCAGCCTAATAAAATAAAAAATTTTATATTTATTTTGTTCAATTCAAAATGTGTTAAAATTTATTTATTGTTAAATTTTTTTTTTTATTGAAATAATCTTAGATCAAGAAATGACAAGGACTAATTGTTTGCAGAGAATAAACTTTAGATCCAAATATGAACGGTACGGCAGGACAGTGCATGAAAGTCAAATCTGAAATGCAGACTTGTAATAATGATAACCCAGAAGACATAGTTAAGAAACCAGGACCACTCAGAAACGTTTCATGGAATGAAAACGTAGAGACTTCGGAAATCGATATCCCTGGAACACCTAGAACACCAAGAACTTCTACCACGCCAGGTATTTCCTGCTATTTTAATTTAATAGAATAATATACATTTTTTTATGTATTAATAAACATAATAAAATAACAAGGAAGGATTGTGTCTCCAGCTCAGTCTCGAAAAAATAATATCTGTATAATAATATAATAATAATTGTATCGTCTCGGTCTCGTTATGCTTAGTATCGTCTTGGTCTCGACATTAAAATTATGGTATCGTCTAGTATTGATCATTAAAAACAATGCTAAAA
This sequence comes from Ganaspis brasiliensis, assembly GCA_037103525.1. Classification (NCBI taxonomy): domain Eukaryota; kingdom Metazoa; phylum Arthropoda; class Insecta; order Hymenoptera; family Figitidae; genus Ganaspis; species Ganaspis brasiliensis. Next base: position 369,821 of record JAZKLR010000462.1, on the reverse strand, counting down.
AATAATCGTCAGCTTATACACTTTCAAATAAAATGTGGATATTTCAAAAATTCAAAATAGCGTCTTAATGCACTACTTTTTGCACATTTTTTTACTAACCCAGCTAACAAATGTATTAATTAGCTTTAGAGAATAGTTTCAACTTGTTGAATAGTGGGTCACTCTTACGCTTTTGGAGTCGCTGCATGTTAGTTTAATGTTTGATTTGAAAAATTTCCAAAATTCAAAATGGCGGATCCAATATGGCGACCAAAATTTTAAAAAAATTATCAGATTTGCTTGAAACTTGCTACTTATGGATTTTTTGGGTCGCTGATTACGAATCTGAAGTTAGATTAAAAAAAATTTCAAAACTAAAATGTCGAATCCAATGTGGCTACCAAAATTTTCAAAAAATTATCAGATTTGTTTGAAACTTGTTACTTGAGGGTTTTTGGGGTCACTGATTGTGAATCTAATGGTAGATTTAAAAATTTCCAAAATTCAAAAGGGCGAATCAAATATGGCGACCAAAATTTTTAAAAAGTTATCAGATTTGCTTGAAACTTGCTACTCTGGGGTTTTTGGGGTCGCTGATTACTAATCTGATGTTAGATTAAAAAAAATTTCAAAATGAAAATGGCGGATCCAATATGGCGACAAAAAATCTTAAAAAATTATCAGATTTGCTTGAAACTTGCTACTCGGGAGTGTTTGGGGTCGATGATTACGAATCTGAAGTCAGATTTAAAATAATTTCAAAATTCAAAATGGCGGATCCAATATAGCGACAGAAAATTTTTAATAAATTTTCAGATTTGCTTGAAACTTGTTACTCAGGAGATTTTGGGGGTCGCTGATTACCAATCTAATGTTAGATTAAAAAAAATTTGAAATTAAAATTGTCGGATCCAATATGGCGACCAAAATTTTTAAAAAATTATCAGATTTGCTTGAAACCTGTTGCTCAGGGGATTTTGAGGTTTCTGATTACGAATCTGATGTTAGATTTGAATAAAAATTTAAATTTAAAATGGCGGATCCAATATGGCGACCGAAATTTAAAAAAGATTATCAGATTTGGTTGAGATTTGTTTGAAAGTTGTTGTTGTGTTGTGAGTTTGATTTAGTGCTGTTTACAGTCAAATTGAGACGTTAAATAGATGATCAGTCGTGTGAAGAGCTTTGAACCCTACTGCTTAAGTATTTAACCTTCTGAATACTACTGCGCAGGTATTTAACTGTTTGAACACTTCTGTGCATGTATTTAAACCTTTGAACACTACTGCGCATGTAATTAACCCTTTGAACACTTTTGCGCATTTATTTGAGAGAGACCTCTTCAGTAGAATTTGACTGTAAACTGCACTAAATCAAACTCCCAACAAAACAACAACTTTTAAGCAAGTCTCAAGCAAATCTAATAATATTTTTAAAATTTTGTTGCCATATTGCATCCTCCATTTTCAATTTTAAAAATTTAACGTTGGATTCGAAATTAGCGACCCCAAAATCCCCCGAGTAACAAGTTTCAAGCAAAGCTAATAATTTTTTTAAAATTTTTTGCCATATTGGATCCCCCATTTTTCCAGGCCAAGGCATTGAGAGCCCTTGCCCTGAACTGCAAAAGAAAGAGAGAAAATGGCGGAGGGTCACCTCGAAAAAAGAAGAAAAAGAAGCCTGCAAAGACCTCAGCCGATAAGGTGAAGGCTCCGAAGAAAAGTTCAAAGAAAGAGGTGGCCCAGGTTTCACCTCCTAAAATCTCAGTGGAGGCTACCAAGCCCTCCAAGCAATTGATGGTTCTGGTTTGAGTTTGTCAAGGGCAGACACATGCTTCTAACCTTGGCAAACTAAGAAAGGAGGTCGATCTTGGCTCTTGACAGACAACGGTGGTGGGCGCAATGCCTACAAGAGAGGGGAACCTCCTCATACGTCTAGGTGGAGGTTCAGACAGAAAGGCTTTTGCGGCAAAAGTTTCCGTGTCAATAGAAGGTATGGGATCGGGTGCCCAGAGGGTAACTCTGGAAATCCGGGACCATGACGGTCTCACAGAAAAAGAGGAGGTTGTTGCTGCTCTTGGGAAGCTATTGCAGACTCCCCAAGAGAGGAGACAGGTGACGGTCTTGGGGCCGAATAGGCGAGGAGCTAAGTTGGCGATCGTGGTCGCAAACCAGGAGGAAGCAAAGAAGTTTGAGACAGTAGGGCGAGTGAAGGTAGGATTTTTAAGCTGCCCGATCCGCAGAAGGTTGCTGGTATCCAGGTGCCACAAATGCCTAGACCATGGCCACAGAAAAGCAGGGTGCAGCGGTGTCGACAGGTCTTCTGCATGTTATAAGTGCAGAAGATCTAGCCACACCCTGGCGGAATGCCAAAACGAGTCTTTCTGCTTCCTGTGCGTGGGCAAGCCCAGCACAGCATTGGAGACGTCCCATGTGGCAGGTTCAGGAAAGTCCTGGGACAGGCGAAGAGAGAAGAGACCCCGGTAACAAGGCTTTAATTGGATAGAATTGAATATTCCATGGTTGTAACGTGGAAGCAACGATTTTTGTATTTTATTTAATACCTGATTTGAATCCTAAGCTCAATTCCCATAGGAGAATAAGTTTTGTGAAGAAATCAATTATATTCTATTCGTTTATGGTATTCAAACTGAAATTGAATTCTGTAGAGAGAATTGATAAAATATAACTTTGAATAACGTTCAATTCTAGCAAAAAATATTTCTGCTCTATTACATGATGAAGAATTGATAATACGTTTCTTGAATTCCGTCCAATTTCTGTAAGGAAAGAACGATTAAAGGATTCTTTAATTTTTATGTAGGAATACATTTTTAGGGCATTTAATTTCAATGAATCACATTTTAAGCCTGTGATTGATTAATTATATTGAATTCGATTATTTGATATTGGTTTCATATACATGTGTTTTCTCATTAATTTTGTCAATGCAACAGGTGTAACAAATTTATCAATTATTATGTGGGAATAAGTCTTAAATGCATTTAATTTCAATGAATTACATTTTAAGGACACAATTGTTTCATTACTTTGAATTGCAATATTTGGTATTGCTTTTGTATGCATTTGTCTTTTCCTTCATATAAAAAATTAAATATAATACTAATTATTCAAAATTAGCAATATTAAATGTTGCACAATTTTTGTAGTGTTAAATAAATGTCTTCAAGAAATAAGGAATATAAAGTAAAAATTCAAATTTTCTCAGAATTTTTGATGTTGAACTATATTTGCCAATAAGTATGCTCTCACACAATTCGTGCATCTAAGAAATCTGCTATATCGACACTTAGCTCGAAAATTCAGGAAGATTTTTTTCGATATTTGACTAAATTAAACAACGCTTACGGGCTCGCGATTAGTTTCTACATCTTGTGTTATCAACAATTATAAATATTTTAAATATAATATTTGAAGATAAATTTATATAAATAAAATAAATATTTATTTAGGCCAAAATTTATAAAGTTTTAGAATAAAAAAAGATTGCGCAAAAAATAATTGAAATTAAACAAAGTAATTTTTGCAAATATTGCAAATTATTAAAAAAAAATAATGAAATCAATTAAAAATGAATAAAGTAATTTAAAAAATTATAAAAATGTTTTAAAAATAAAGAAAATAATTTAAATTTGTAAAAAATACTTGTAAATCTTAAAAATAAATTGAAAGAAATTGAATAATATAAAATTAAAGAAAATAATTGAAATTTGAAAAATAATTGAAAAATATACATAATCTATTTTAAGTAAAGGAGAGTTAAAGATAATTTCAGAAAAACACTTAAAACTTTCTGCAGTTCATAGAAAAAAAAAAGAAAATAATTAAAAATTAGGGAAAATAAATGAAAAAATATAAACATAATTTAAAGTTGAAGAGAATAATTTTTAATTACAGAAAAATGATTAAAAAGTTTAAAAAAATTATGAAAAAGAACGAAAGTAATTGAAGATTAAAGATAATAATATAAATAATTGAAAATTGAATGAAATAATTGAAATGTCAGATAAATAGTTTCAAATTTTTGAAGTTATAAAACAAATAAAAGAAAATTAAAAATTGAAGGAAATAAATTTTGGAAAATAATTGATATACCAATGACAAAATTTATAAAATTTTAAAATATTAAAAGAAATTGCAAAAAATAATTTAAATTTTTAAAAATATTGTTAAGTTTACAAACTACAAGGAAAAAAAAGTTTTTTGAAAACTACAAAATTATTTTACTAGTCTTGGATAAATTGCTTTAGAAAGCTAAGTTTCATATTGTTTACTAAATTTTCTGCTTTTAATGTCAAATTGTTCAGAACTATTTACGAAACTTTCTGTACATTTTATAAAACAGCTCTGTAAAAAAAATTTCTGTAATTCATGTAAAACTAATTCAGCAAAAGTTATCAAATTATTTTATGGAAGTACAATATAGTTCTATTTTCTTTGGAAAATCTGATTTGATAAATTATTTTAACACAATTTCAAATATATACTTTACATTTATTCTAAACTTGCCGTTCTAATTACGAATGAGTTTCGTGAAATATTTGACTGCGCGCTCGGGCGCGCAGTTAACAGTGTGACATGCAGGGGCGTGTCCAGGGGGAGGTCACGGGGGTCATGACCCCCCCTAGAAGACTTAGATTTATATGAGAGTGAGAGAGATAGCGCTATTGTTGACTATAGTGTTATCTCTTTCTCTCTCATTATGACCCCTCCTAAAAAGCTTGTCTGGAAAGACGCCTGGTGACGTGTGTCTATCACAGTTGAATTTCAAAGCTAATCTATTAGACAGGTGCAACATAGAAAATTTTATTGCTATCAGTATCAGTTACAACAAAGTTTTAGCGACTATTTGAAACTAATAGAAAAAGAAATTCCTCTTATATTTTTGTGTTCATAATATAAATTATTATGATTTGTTTATTCTTCCAATACAAACAATTTTCAATTCAATGTCTTCTTTAATTATTTTTTTTTAATGTTTAATATTCTAGTTTTAGGTTAAATAAAAAGAACTCTTCAAAGAGTGTCTGAAAAAAAAACTACGGAAAACCAGATAATGAAACTTTACAATATCTTTGATTTTTTAAAAGTCACTTACTTTTGATAAACAAGTAATACTGGTTAATATTGGTTTATTGGTTTGGTTTTTTAAAATATTTTATTCAAAAGTTATTGGATAAATAAAATTTGATTTAGATATATTTTTAATGACAATATTATTTAACGACAACCAACAAATAATGTTTTGAAGAGAAAAATGAGCTATTATTTGTCAAGATTGGATAAAAATTACATATTTCCACTAGATTTAAAGAAAAAACATAAAATGTTTAATTATAATTCGACAAAACATAATTTTTTCTAAGAAAATCTAGTGTATTTTTTTAGAAGAATAAAATTTTTCTTTAAAAAAATGAAAATGATTTATTTTTTCTTTACGAAAATCGGACACAAGTTAAATTCCTATGAAAAATAATATTTACTATGACGACGATTTCCAAAAAAAAACTTCAACCAAAAAAAAGATGGGGTTTGTGAGTAATTGCAATTTAAAATTTTGTAGTAAAACGGCCGCCATTTTGTGAGTTTAGAACATTTTGAAAAATTTTCAATGGATTTTTAAAGAGGACTAACAACTCTTTCAGGCCGTAAACAAGAATAAGATATCCAAATTATTTAGAAAGTTATTACACTTATAAGGTTTTTTTTAAATTTTTAATAAACGACAGTTCCGACTTTAAAAATTAAAATCTTTATAACTCCATGAAAATTTTTTTTTCAGAGACAAACAAAAAAATATGTGTTGTCTGAATTTCTTTAAAAAAAAACTTTTTGGAGATACTTATTTAATTATTTTATTAATAATTTACTAATAACTATTGGTATACTAAATTTAACTAGACTAAACTTTTGTCAATTTTTACCAGAAAGAAGTTAATATTGTTCTAAATGATTGTAATGAGATGTTAAATTTAAATAATAGAAATGTTTTCAATTTTTTATTATTTCATAATTTTATAAAGATTAGACGAAAACTAAAAATTCCTCTTGAATTCAAATATTATTTCACCTCAACAAAATATTTTCAAATTTTATTTTGATAAGATTCTTCACTATTATTTTTCCAAAAAATATCTGTATCTCTAAAATACGTAATTAACAAAAGATTCTCGAAAGGAATTGCCATTTCCCCTTTTGGTGAAAATTTGTTTGTATGACACATGCCAGAACTAGAGGTCACCAAGTACTTCGAAAACCAAATCTTATAGCCTCAGTGCCCGGTGGTCAGTGCGTCTGACTCGTAATATGCGTTCGGTTTAGAAAATCAGGGTTCGAATCTCAGCGTCGCTAGGATTTTTTAAAATATTCGTCTTCCATGCGTTTACTTGCGTTTAAGGTATGAATAAAATATTAAGTTAATTATGTATGTGTGTATGCGAATCGTCAACTTTCGACCAATCACCTTGCATCTTACCAACAACAGTCAAAATACTACTCCTACTAGTAACCAGAGAAGGGGAAACGTTCACAGTCTAGAATTCTACAAACTTCCCGATAGAGATACTATTTTGCTTCATTTTGTATATTTTTTATTCTTCCTCTAAGAAATATTATAAACTTCCTATTTGTACATTATGCAAACATATTCAATAAAATTAACGGAATTTTGTAATTCCCTCCAATTATTTTACTGAATGATAAATCAATTCCAGAAAACGTATTGACATTTATTTTTTTTCAACTAGATTTCTGATTTTTCAATATCCTTCAATTCCTTTCTCGCTTCGGTTTTGTAATGAATTGAATCGAATAAGATTTTGTGTTTCTTTATGTTTGCCAGTGGAAATGAGCATGGGATTCAAATCAGGAATTCAATAGAATTGAATTTTTTAATTCTATTCTATTCCAGCCTTCTTACCGGGACGCTTAGACACTCTAGAACAGTGTTGCCGTTTTCATGAAAATTTCCCGGAATCCTGGAAATTTCAAGAAACTTGGAAATTTTTTATGTAAATGACAAATTTCCTGGAATTTACGGGAAATTTTGACTAAATGCTGGTAATTAAAAGTGACGTCCCATTATGCCAGGATTACATTTTAACGAAATGGGATATTTTTACTGAAATACATTTTTCGTCCCGTCAATAAGTGTGAACTTTGTAAAGCTAAAGCACTAAGCAAATTGAGGACGCATGCGGGAACAGAGCATGAGTCAGAAAAGGACAGAGGTAGTATCTATCCTTTTCTATCTTAAACCCTGTTCCCGTAACCGTATTCATTGTGCGTTGCCCATAAGGGCGCCGTCTTATGACTGCGCTTTACGTTGCATTGTAATGAGATAGAAAATGACACAAGACAGGGGATTCAAGATGTTGATGCTGGTTGATTACTCAAATTCAATCCCAGTAAAAATATGCTTCAAAAAAAAATTTGAAACATACTTTATTCTATTTTTATACGAGATGTTTGACTAATTATTATAATGTTAAGACTTAAAATACGTTTATTAACAAAAAAAATCCTTTATTTATTTCTATACACAATTTCTAAAGACTATAGGTAAAAAAAATTGTATGAATCGCAAATTTCTTTACAGTTTAAGAAAAAACGTACTTAGACGATCTTATATTAAAAGTCTAGTTTTAATATGAGTTTCTTTTCCAATTTTTAAACAATAATTAAAAAGAATCATTTATTTTTAAATTTAGATTCAATTTCAAAATGATGAAAGTTTCATGAAAAAATCGAAACTTGTTTATGGAACTTCTGGGAAATTTCGAAGCACTTACCGGGAATTATTCAACGATAGAAACAGTAACACTGCTCTAGAACCAGGGCCACCTAGGTGGCACAGAAAGGAGACGCGGATAGGGGTACCCACACAGCACAAGATATATTCTGAATTTTGCCTGACCCTAACACTCTAAGTTTCGAAATATTCTAATTAATTTTAAGGCAACTTTGGTGCAAGTACTAAAATGTCAAATTGTGAGGCAATATTGACACGAAACTTAAGAGAACATTTTATAGTAATTTTCAACGTTAAATGATGCGCACTGGTCGATATTGGCTCCTATGGCCCGTAGGTCTGCGCAGTAGTTTTTAACTTCCTAGACACTCTTTGGGTGTCAAACTTAACATACAATTTAGATTAATTGCAAATAATTTTTTTTTAAAACTTTAACTGAAATATTGCTTAAATATTGCAGGAATCTTTTTGCGCAATGTTTCCTGAACATTGCATTGCAATGCAATTTTTGGGATGAATATTGCCTCACAAGCGGACATTTTCGTACTTGCACTAATGTTGCCTGAACATTCATTTGAATATTCCGAAACTTGAAATGTTAGGGTCAGGCAAGTATCAGGAAATATTTTGTGCTGTGTTAGTAGTTTACTTCCCCTTGAAGCGTCCATATAGGTAATTGACGATTCGTCTGGATCCTTAAACGGTCTTATGCCGCGCAAGGGTTCAGATGGCCGCCAACAAAAGTAGATCCTGCATGAAAGGGAGAAAGCCGAATAGGCGGTAGCTTTGGGGTATGAGACCACTCCACGAAGGTGATACGCCAGTAAAACGGGCTAGCCGGAAGTGGTTTGATAATAAATATTATAATAGTACTAGGTCAAAAACTGCGCGCTATGCGCGCCATGTCATGGTGTCATTTTAACATATGAATAAATAAAGGACAGCTTATAGAGTATGATGTAACGGGAATAGGGTTGTAATAATTATATCACTATTGTTCTGAATTCTATTTTATATTTTGTCACGAAAATCCTTAGAATTACCTGAACTATCAATAGAAAGGTCTGTTTAACTTGACCTTCCTTAAATGTTGACTAAATATTAATTTTCCACAGTTTCCTCTTTTTTGACAATTGTTAAAAATAAATTGTAAGCAAATATCAGAAGAAAGAAAATAGCATTTACAAAAAAAGTGAAAAAAAATGTTATTGAAGATAGATCGATGTAATATATGACAAATGCAAGTTTGGTGATTTGAAAGTTCGAATAAATACAAGTTCGGTCATTTAAAAGTTCAGTCAAATGCAAATTCGGAGATTTTAAAATTCAACCAAACGTGAGTTCAGTGATTTCAAAGTTTGGACAAATGCAAATTCGTGTGTTTCAAAATTTTAACAAATGTAAGTTTGGTTATTTTAATGTTCAGACAAATGGAAATTCAGAGATTTAGAAGTTCTTACAGTTCTAAATGTGGGTAGTTTAATATTTTGCTAAATACGAGTTCGGTGATTTGAAAGATTGGAAAAAATGCAAATTTAGTGTTCGGACAAATGCAACCACAAGTTTGGAGTGTAGAAGTACCAACAAATACTTTAGCCCTAGGAACTTCAATAAATAAATAAAATACGATTTCGAGAAGTTGAAAATTTTAAGAAATGCAAATCGCAAATGCGAGTTAAGTAATTTTAAATTTATAACAAATACGAATTCGAAAAGTTAAAAGTTAGGCCAAATGCAAGTTCTGATAATTACATACTTAAGAATATTTTGTTTACGGTATTTCACTGAGAGAGCGATTGGAGCTCAGGAATTAGACAAGCTCTATTTGACATAACTTTTAGCTACAAGACAGTTTTAAAAACCGTGATTGGTTGAAAGGCGAACATTGTGAAGGAATTTTAGATTTCGTAAGCTTAATGTATGTTTTTACCAAAAAAGGGGTGTGAACTAACCATCTTTGAGCCCTAAATGTGTTTTTCGTCTCCTAGGACCGAGCGAATTGAGCAAAAAAACATGTATGATGCCTTGATTATACTAATTATGAAAGAAAATTTTGAAACTTTATGGCTATAAATATCTATTGACAGCAACGTTTTATTTAATGACGGAATAGAAACAAAATTAATTTTTTCAAACAATATAAATAAACAAAGAACATGTAAAAATAAACAATTATTTTGCATAAATAGGTTCCTCTTATTCTTTATCTGTTATGGATCAATTTATTTTACTCCATAAACAATTAAATCGATTTCATCAAATTTTTAAAATTTAGGTTATGTAAACACTTTGACTTAAAATCAATTTTGGCCACTCAATATTTACTACATATATTTACAAATTTGTTAAAATTAGTTTACCTTGTACTAAATGTACAAGGTAAATAACACAACCTATATATATATATATATATATATCTAAGGAAAGTGAAAATATCACTTATTGCTAAATGAAAATTTTACTTATTCATAAATTAAAAAATTGTACATTCATTAAAAAAAGTTATGTTTTACTTAGTCATATATTTATAGAGCAGTGAACCATCTCTCTTCGAACATCCACAAAAAGTAAGGTGCGCGATAAATTAAAATAAGTTTTGGAATCATGTTTTATCACATATATTTACCTTGCAATAACAGCCATACTTCGACGTACGTATTACTTTAGTAACAAATCATAATGACTAAACGAAAAAATTATTATATTTAACACGCGACAAAAATATTGGAGTATTTTTTTTAACAAATAAAAAAGTGCTTGTCCTTTTGCTTTCTAAATAAACATGGTAATGAAAAGACCCTTTGAACTTTTAGTCTATGTATCATGACATGCTAACTGACAAATAACCAGACCTATAAGTGAAAGAGATTCAAAATGTCGAGAAGTAATCTATATCACCTCATGATCTGTCTCTCCTCGAATTACCCTATGACTATTTTTTAATTAATTAAGTTGTTTAGAAAGAGGAATGTCTTTAATTATTTATAATTATAATTAAAGATGTAATTTTAAATTATTTTCTTTTTTTGAAATTCAAAATTTTAAATGTATTAAATTTTAATCTTTAATTAAAGTCGAAATTACATTCTAAATGAGCTATACAAAAAGTAATGTTAACTGTAATATAGAAACTTATATTTAAATTTGATGACAATATAACAATATATTTCATAATTTTATTAAATCTATTAAAAAATTTCTTTATAAACATAATTCTAAATATATTTTTCACTTCTTTGATTACCTAGATATAGTTTAACTGAATCAAAAGAGCGAACCCTTGACAATGATACATACAATTGACCCTGATTAATTACATATTTTCTTAAATCAATTGCAATTTTATGAAATGTCTGTCCTTAATATTTATTAATAGTAATAGCGAAGGCTAGTTTGATTGGAATTTGTCTTCTCTTGAATGTAAAAGGATAAAAATTCTCACAATATAATAATATACGAAGTATAAATACAATATTCCCACACTTATCTCCGGTCAATATTCAGCTTTAATTACATGATTTGGTAAATCTAACACCAATAATCTTGTTCCGTTACATAAACATTTATTAATGCTAAGGTTTCTAATTAACATTACAACTGAAGGTATTCTCAAATGTAATAAATGTGGTGGTAAACCAGATGGCGATAAAGTGTTTAAATATTCTGGTAAAATAACATCATGATTATTAACATTATCAGAATTATCTATACATTTAATACTTTTATATACTTTTTCTTTATCGTTATCTAATAACAATACATTTTGTTTGTTAGTGTTATTAACATTAATATTTCTAGGTGCCAAAATAGCATCAAATGACAATTCTTGAAATTTTTTCTCTTTAATCAAGTGTTCATACGTATTTCTTGCAATATCAACATTTCCTTTTTCAATAATTCTTTGTAGTAAATGAACACAATCTTTAACATCATTATTTGTACCATTTCCTATTTCTAACAGAAAATCTATAAACTCTGTTTCTTCTGGTAAAGCTCGCATGTTGTCAGATAATGTAAATATTAAAAATCTCTTTCTCAATTTACTCTTTTTAATAAACAAGTTCATAATTTAATATTTTGTACCTCTTTCTTTTATTGGTAAAACTTGTCTAAAATCACCTCCTAAAATGATTATTTTACCACCAAAAAGAGTATCGATTTGCATGATTTCTCTCAATGTTCTATCCCTTACGAAAATATATGACATGAATTTTATGTCATACATACGTGACGTTTTTTCGCGACGTCATGAAAATTATGTCAGAGAATTTATGTCACAGAAAAAATGTCATAGAAATAATGTCACAGGAAAAAAATTCATAGAATGATGAAATCAATTCTTATTTAAAGAATGCCCTTTGCGGCAAACATTTTTTGAAAGCCATAAAAATATTTTTTCTGTAATGATTTTTCTATAAAATAATTGTATTCAATAATGATTTTTCTAATTATGATTTTTAGATTTAGAGAAGTTGAAAAACTTAAAAATTATATCATTCAAAAGTTTTGACTTTTATGAATTATTATTATTTTTTTTTACATTTAAAATATTTAATTTCATAATAACAAATAAATTTATACTTACTGTTTACATCATTAAAAATGGTTTTTTTTTCAAATTCTGCCATTTAATAATAAAAAAAATTTTAAACCAAAAGCAACAACATTTTCAATAAATTTAATATTAACTCAATTACTGTTATGACATTAAAAACCATCTCAAGTTCTTTAGCGCAGCTGCAAAAATACAATAGAAATTTACAGAGGGGGTATCAAATTCGTGTGAGTAAAAATGTATGTGACCAAAAAATAAGAATAAGTGCGACTTAACAGACGGATACTTAAAGGACTTTGACTATACTTTAAAATTAAAGTTTGGAAACGTAAATTTTCTACAAAAAATAAAAAGTAATCTATTATTTGAATTGGGTCAGGCATATATAAATTAATAAAGAAAATCTTAAAAATCAAGGAGATTTTGGTGGTAACCACCGTGCTACAGAGGGTTAAAAAATAAAAAGACTTTTACAGTTAAATAACAGTAATATGAAAATCAAATAACTTGAATGATTCATTTGAAAACCATCAAATTTAAATATAACTGTAATCTAGAAAATACCAAAATTGAATAAAAATGTAGAAGAGTGAAAACCATTTTTTGCAATTATCGAAACTTATAATTGGTTATCTATAAATGATCTAAAATTACAAAAATCTAATATAATAGAATTTATAAATTTTATCAAATACAGAAGCAAAAACATAGGGGGTGAAAAGAGGAAGGGAATTATCAGAAATTAATAGAATTCATGGAGATTTTTCTTTTGTAACGAAATTAATATGTATTGAATGTTTTAATTACTTAGGTTCCTCTAAGAGGAAGCAAATCTTAAGTGTACACAAAATGAACATAATTTTTAGCTATTTAAAGCCCTTTTGCATTTATTCAAGGAGACTTTCAAGTGATTACAGAAGTTACAAAAGAAAGTAGATTTCTACAATAAAACATTAAACATTAACACCGTACGAATTAAAGTTTGTAATTATAAAGCTAAAATACTAAACCATAAAATAAATTATTATTATTAAAATTATGAAGATATATCCGATATTGCAATTATTTTCATCAATTTTAGTTATTTCTGCGATTTTTTTAATTATTATCTTTAATTAACAATTTTTAAGTAATTTTGTAATTATTATTTTTTTTTAAACATATATTCTATTTTTCAGTTATTTAGCTCAAATATTATTAAATGTTTTCAATTTTTCATACTATTTAAATTATTTTCATTATAATTTAATTTTCTTTCTTAATCTTAAATTATTTTCAGCATATTTCAATTATTTTTGTCAGTTTTTAATTAATTTTATCATTTTTCAATTATTTTTCTCGATTGTTAATTATTATTCTCATTTTCTAGAATTATTTTCTAAGATTTTTAAGTATTTTTCTGAAAATTCAAACATTTTCTTCAATTTCTAAATATTTTCATTTGTTATCAGAATTTCACATTTTTTTTATTAATTATCGTAAATTTCAATTACTAGCGCCGCTGGCGGCCGCAAGCGGCCGCGCGTTGCTGTCATTCAGTGCATTACAGTTCTTTAATTATGCTAAAATACATTTGAATGTTTTTGGAATATCCGTCTGCCGTAGTTTCCATGGTGACGTGTGGGAGTAAGCGAGAAAATATATCAAATCAAAACTTTCTGTCTTGCTCACTCCGACAGTAAAGAGTAGAAATTGTTTCTGCCCTTTCCTGTTTCATGCTCTGGTCCCGTACCCGTATTCCATCTGCTTAGGCCTTATTATTTGATTTCGAAAAATAGTTTTCCCATAAATAAAACTCCCATAAATAAAATTTTCCCTATCTTAGCCCCCTTCCACGAGATAATTCAGTCATGCGTCTGCGCAGTTGCATTAAGATGGCGGCAAATGTACACAAAACTCCCATAAATACATCCCCCACTAAAATTTATTTATGGGAGGTTTGACTGTATGTAAAATTTTTGAAGTTAAAGTTACAAGGGTGAAATCACATAGATGCGTCAAACGTTGCGTCGTTATTAGAAAGAGGGAGACAAAGATTTATTTACGTCTTTCTCTTTCTCATTAATACGCAACGTTTGACGCATCCATGTGATTTCACCCTTAGGCTGGCACAAGCCGGCGTCCTATGACTCCGTTTTATAAGTTCCGGTGCTGTAAGGCAATATTATTATTATTATTATTATTATTAATTTTACATAAAATATATTCCTATAAAATGGTGCATTGTTAAATTCTTCGAAGTATATATACCCACCCACACCGAAAAAAAATAGTTTTAGAATGAGTGAATCCTACTCTCACTTTAATACGGATTCCTCTAAAAAATAAGCGGAGCCCTCTCAAATTGAGAGGATCCTCTCATTTTAAAACAATTTTTTTTCGGTGCAGTGGGCACACATGTCCAAAAGACGTTTTAAGGACGTCCTTTGGACATGTGTGCCCACTGGGTATATATATATATATACGTATACATTAACAGTATTATAAAATAATAAATATTAAACCCACACAGCACCGGAACTTCCCTGAACATTCCCAACATTCAGGGAAGTTTCAAAACTTTCAGTAAGTTTACTGAAAAAATTGTAAATTTATTTTTTTCTAATTGTTTTTTATGCTTGGGGAAAATTTTTAGTGACCTGGAAATGGCCGGAAAAATAAAGAATATATCTTTTGGCAACTTTAGTAGTCACCCTAAGATGTCAATAAAAAAACAGTCAAAGACAGTCATTAATTTTTTTATTTTTTGCATAACCCGCGCTTTTTTTAAAAAAATTTGAAAAGTAGCTTAATAAATGAACTACGTAGCCATGGCTTGAATCTCCCCTACATAGCCTACTTTTACTGACCCTCCCCCCTCCTAAACTGGTTACGTGATTTATGAACGGACCCTTTTAATCGGTTTTATTATTTTAAAATTGCAGTCATTTGCTTTTATTATTGATATTTCGTTAATAGATAGAATATTACACTGTGATTACAAAATTTTGTTATTTTTCCAACAATAAATACATTTAAAACTCCTTCTCCTCCCTATAGCGTTACGTCATTTATGAAAGCTCCCAATAATTAATATTTAATAATTAATATTAATAATATACCATAAAATTTTATGTTATAATATTGTTATTCAACCCGTTTTGTCTTAAAATCTAAAAGAAACTTATAATTTTAACAACAAACAAACAAATTATTTATATTTTAAAAGCGTTTTAGTGGAAGAATGAAAATTGTTTATTAAATTCAAAGTTGTATTTAAAAAATAAATATTTTTTGAGCTATTGATTGACTATTTGGAAAAAAAATTAACAGATTTTTAAATTTTAATCTCATTTAAACTTTACTTATTTTAAATATTCTTAACCTCTTTAAAAAATTTAATTTATATAAAATTTAGGTAATCAAAATTTTTATAATTGGTAGTTGCATAAAATTATATATAAATATTTATTTAGTCATAAAAGGGTAAAAATTCAACAGAAATAACAACTGCAGGCTTCGCCAAGGGGATCGGCTAAAATTATAAAAATTCTATTTCTATTGAGATATCATTTTTGTTATCCTTAAACTATGTAAATTAGGCTCTAAAATTATTGGAACAAAAAAAATTTTTGTTTGAAGTTATTAATGATTAAAATTTTTAATCGTGCAAAATGAAAACATATTTTTTTCGAGATCTTCTTAACTGATTTTAAAAGTTAAAAAAGCATTTTAATTGTCTTAAAACGTAGTTTTTAAAAATATTTTTTGTTCTTAAGAATTTTTAATTTTTATCGTTTTTTAAATTATAACGTGGCAGAATCTTTCTGACACGTTATCTTTAGTTCTGAACAACTCTCGAAGGAGCCAATCGCGAAAATACTCAACCAGGGACCAAAATTAGAATTTAAGAAATTTATGTATTTTTAATTGATGTTAACCATTGGGTTTTGCTCCCATTATGGAGTTGAGAGAGGCGGTTTTGAGATTCCATGCTCGAGGGAAGACATTCTCTTTACTAGAAACTTGTTTATTTATTTTTGTTATATTTTGTTTGTTCACGAAATGCCACCCAATCGGGTGGAGAGATGTCCAAAGAGGATTGCCAGCGTCGCGCCAGGTTTCGCCAAGAGCGCAGCCGAGGGTTGTACAACGAGGGCGTCGAGTGGATGAGATTCCCGCTCTTCGAAACTCTCTTGGCGAAAATCTAATGGGGCCAAATCGCACAGCAAGGGACATCTACCGCAATCAAAATAAGTTTGATTGCTAATCACCGATTAGAAGGAAGGATGACTCAAGGGGAAAGAAGGGGGAAGGCACATGATGAGCCCCCGAATTTTCGCCACCATCTTCCTTCCTGGTTGAGCCGTCAAGTAGAACGGTCATAATTTTAATTAGAAAAAGTTAATAATTGACCGCCATGTTGGCGGGAGTTTTGCAAAAGTAAAGTTGTTCTATTTAATTGAAACTTGATCATTATTGTGTTATTGACTGGCGATTGTCACGGCGAGTCTTCTTTCTCTGGTAAGCGGCTCGCTATTAATTTAATCTTTGTTCAAAAAGAATTTGAAATCGCCATGTGCTTCAGCCCGAATCAGTTCGGGTAAAATCAAGTTTGCTTTTAATAAATTTAAATTGTCTTCTTGTCGGGATAAATTACTTTCTTAAAAACCGATTTCTCACCTCCCTAAGAGAGGAAAGTCTACGAATGGAATAATAATTTATAATATTTTCTGTTGAGAATTATTTTTGTAATCACTAAAGTTTCTATTCTCATGAACAATTTTTTTTTAATAAATATTATTAATTTTATATCAAATGAGTTTCACTATTTATTTTGGTAGTACTTTTATCTTGGTGAACCAAAGGGAGGTTCAGATTAACTTTCCAGGAAGCATGGCAGAATTTCTGAGAATTCGTTCGTTCGCCGACTCACGCCCTTCTCCGCACTAGACGAGCTAGCTGGTGACATTTTTTTTACAAGTCAATCTCAAGTTGTCGATAAATTTGGAGCGACAATAATTAAATTCATTTTAATTATTGTCTGGCGCATCTGATGTTCATTTTACGGATAAAGTTCTGAATTTTGAAATAATTGATTTTTATGAGGAAAATGTCGGAAAGGCGTTGAGAAGCCAATTAATTATAACGAGGTTTTATTTTTAGAAAAAGTGTTTAAATATATTTATTTATTGATTTATTAATTAATAAGAATCGTAAAAAATCCCGTTATAAAATGGCGCCCAACGTGGGGCGTTGAGAAGCCAATTAATTATAACGAGGTTTTATTTTTAGAAAAAGTGTTTAAATATATTTATTTATTGATTTATTAATTAATAAGAATCGTGAAAAATCCCGTTATAAAATGGCGCCCAACGTGGGGCGTTGAGAAGCCAATTAATTATAACGAGGTTTTATTTTTAGAAAAAGTGTTTAAATATATTTATTTATTGATTTATTGATTAATAAGAATCGTGAAAAATCCTGTTATAAAATGGCGCCACAACTGCACGGGTCTAGGAAGGAACGAATTCTGTAAAGTTTCAGAATTCTTTTCAGAAAGAATAAGTCGACAAATTGTCGAAATCAAGAAAATATCATTCTCAAATTTTTAAAATTTTAATGTGTAATTTTAATCCTCATGGATGGCTGAAATTGTTTCTAAGTTGTTACATTTATTCCTATATACCATCCAAAAAGTTTATTTCCATTGCCTCCCCATTATTATAAACTTTTAGTAAAATTTACAGTATTTAATAAAATACAAAATTCGGAGGACCACCCTATAGTGCGCGAGTGCCGACAATGACAGATCGGAAGCCTTCGTATGAACTCGGCGAGACTCGGCTTTGTGTAGAACTGTAGAAAACGGGAAATAGACAAGCCAACACGATCGTAAATTGAAAATACATTTTTGTTAAATAACAAAGATCGAATTAAAACATTGTCAATTTAATTAAAGTGCCACATTTGGAATACCCCAGACCGCTCAAAGGAAAATCAGAAACGTCAAAAAAAAAAAAAAAGGTTGGTACAAACAATAAATCGGAAAACAACAATTGCTTTTCATCAGTGCGCAACAATTGTTTTCATTAATTCCGTGATTTCGGACTAATTTGACACCTTTCGTGGTACGGTTTTATAAGTTTTTCCACCCTAAAATTAAATTCTTCATAGTCCAATTAAGAAAATATGTCCGGATACATAAAAAGTGCATTAAATAAACGGATAAGCAAAAACCATGTGGCGTGAATTTACCGGCTCATTATCAGCTGCTCGCGGCGTATAATAATCCCACCAGGAGCCAAGTGTATCCCTACGCGGTAAACGTACAGCCTAAGTGAGTGCGTCGGTCGGTGACAGGCAGTTTATCACTTCGCGCAGCAAAGAAATAACAGTTAGACAATATTCAAACTTTTATTCAAACAATGAATAAAATAAACAGCGGATCTGTTAAGCTCGCTTATTATTGACGATCGGTAGTTAACCACTGTTTATTTAACTTTCACGAGTAACTTAAAAACAACGACTTTTAAACGAAGTGATTTGCAACATTTCAAACATAAATCCAACCAATCAACCAAAACACAGGAGAATAAATTTCTAATCATTTTGCATAATTAAATTAAAACCAATAGTGAATTGTAGAAAAGTGAATTAAAATACAATAAAACAAAACTGTTAACAGGTTAAATATTCGAAATGATCAACATTAAAACTTAACAAGAAAACTTCGTTTCATGGATAATTTAAACTAAATTAAAATAATTTAAATGAAATTTAAAATCAAAACCATAAACTTTGGTTCATTGGAAAAACTTAAAGTTTAATAACGTTAGCAAATAAAAGGACTAAACGAATAAGTAAATCTACACACAACAAAACAAAAGACTTTTTTTAAAATTAAGAGAAACGAATCATACTTGAATAAAATTAAACCTAATTAAAATCTGCATAAAATTTAAAACAAAAAAAAAAATAAATAAATAAATAAATTAAAAACTAGAAAGTGAAAAACAATAAAAATTTTTTTTTTCATTCAAATCAAGTTCAAGATTTCTTTTTGTTCTCTCATCGATGGTATGTTGAAAATTGGGGTTAAACTCAAATGCAGTCAAAATAAAATAGCGTGAGAATTAAATTAAAATAAAACAAACTAAAACTTAAAAGAAACCAATGAAACCAAATAATAAATAAATAAAAATCGAACTTTGAAGGTTGAAATCTGATATAATAAATAGAAATACAAGACACTTCGAATTTTTTTTTTTGCGAAAGGTTTAAAATTGAATGATCAATAATAATAAATAAACAAATTAAAATAACTTTAAGAGATTAAAAAAAAAAAAAAAAAAAAGGGAATGGTTTTATTTTGAAAGGTAAAATTGATATGGAATGAACAAAAATAAAATTCTAACCTAAAAATAAGACATAACAAAAATTTAACAATTATATATAGACAAATATAATTAAATAATCTTCCAGATAGAAGACGAAGATGCTTGGAAGTTGGTCCTCCCGTTAGAGAAAAGATTAGAAGCTCTACAAGAATCGCACAATGAGGCACAAGCCGGCCATCTTGGGGTAGAAAAGACCTATCAAAGGGTAGCACTTTTATACTACTGGCCAGGAATATTTCGCGATACGGGGAATTTTGTAAAGAAATGCGATATTTGTCAGAGAATTAAACCATCCCAACAAGCACGTCCTGGTCTAATGGGTAAAAGAATAGTCGACCAACCCTGGTCTTTCGTTTCGATTGATTGTGTAGGTCCATTACCACCGAGTAAATCTAGGAACGAGTACGCTATTGTTTTTCATGATTATTTTACAAAGTGGATAGAGTGCTATCCGACTCGAAAAGCAACAGCGAAAAATGTCATTAGAGCGCTGGATGATTTAATTTTGTCGCGATGGGGTAAACCGGCTGTCATTTACACAGATAATGGAACCGAGTTCTGTAATAAGTTAGTAAAAGAGGTTACAGAGTTTTTCGGGATTCATCATTCGACAAACCCGGCATACCACCCACAAGCGAATCCGACCGAGCGAATGAACCGCGTAATAGAGACGATGGTTAGGGCATTTGTAGATTCAAATCATAACGAATGGGACGTCCATTTACATGAGTTCAGGTTCGCGTACAATTCGGCTGTTAATTGAACCACGAAGGTTAGTCCAGCCTTCCTAAATTTGGGGCAAGAGTTGCGTCCCAAAGTAAATTTGCGTCGGGAGGAAGAGGGACCGTCCGAAATTCCAGAGTTAAATCGAGAGTTATGGGTCGAGAGAATGGAGCGGTTACGAGAACTTCAAGATTTGGTAACGCTTCACCTGGAAGAAGCTCAGGTGAAACAGACGCGGCATTATGATAAAAATCGCCGCCATTGTAAATATGAAATAGGTGATAAGGTTTTGAAACGCTTAGTGCGTTTGTCGTTGAAGGAAAAGGGGAGATCCTCGAAATTGGATCCCAAGTTTCACGGACCCTTTCGCGTAATTGGCATACGTTCCTGGTTAGTATATGAATTAGCAAATGACAACGGTCGTTCTTTAGGTACCTTCCATGTAAAAGATTTAAAACCGTACCACGAGTAGGATAGGAATTATGAACTCGTAATTTGATTCGTTACATTTTCCTCCCCAGTCACTAAGATGAGCAGTTCCTCTTCGGAATATCTTTCCGCCAAGTCTGAGGTGAAACAACTAGGCCAGGAGGTACCGGAAGACAGACTTCCTTCGAGAGCTTGGACAGCGGCCTGGATGGAGAATCTGACCAAAGGAAAATCTTTTTCCGAATACTTAGAGGTCCTGCATTGGTGGACCACGGGCCGCCCAATTAGTGAATCAGGGACGGAATCCCGTTCTCTGCGTAGTAGTCACGGTGAAGCCAGGGCGTTAGACGCAGAGGGTGAGGATAGTCCTGTAGACGAGGAGTCGTTCAGGAGATTCACTTTGGAAGACATCCTAAGAGCCCTTCCCCAGGAAGCTACGCAGGAAGACTTCGCCCGCGAAGTAGGTATTCGGCGATTCGGGGGAGAATTATTGCTAGAGGGGAACCAACTCCCCAATCTGAGGATTCTCTGGAAGCGTTGGACTCGTATGACCAGGCGAAACGGAGGGAAACAAGTGGAAGAGGAGCGTCATGACCCCCTTTGTTTTAATTGTGAACGACATGGCCACCACTCGGCGGATTGCCCCGACAAACTGGGCTTATTCTGTCATAAGTGCGGGCAACAAAATGTCCATACTCTGGATTGCTTACGGTGTGGCAGAGGTCGGGATGTGTCCCGGGGGCCAAGACCAAGGAATGTCCGTAAAACCGGACAAAGCTTCGAGGAAAGCATGTCTTATGTGGCATGCCGTAATTGTGGGCGAAGAGGACACATGTGGCAGTGGTGTCCACGCCCTCTAGGACTCTTTTGTGAAAGTTGTGGAGAGCCCGAGATCCACGTACGAGACTGTTTGGGATGCCGAGTGGACCGCCCACGCCATAAGCGGTATTAGAGGGATAAACCCACAACGGGACCATAAGTATTGTTTTTTTTTTGGGTCCCCACTCGAACCCACCGCTGTGAAATTTATTTTTTGGTTACTAGTAACTGGGACGATCGAGGCAATGAATAGATAATACCTCCTAATTCCTGTCCCATAAGATCCTTTTTTATTTTCTTTTGTAGCGACTCCATCCTCAAGTTTAAGTTTTTTTTGTTCTGACTTCCTTCGTTATTTGATTTTTTTTTTATTTCTGCCATCACCCCTGGAATAGTAAATCCTAATAAAGAAAGGGGGGGGGCAACTCGCAATAAGCCACCTATTTTTATTTTTCTTTACTTTTTTGGGAGTCACGATCAGTATTATTATTATTATTATTGTTACCATTATGTCGATTTAGGGGGAGGACGTGTAAATAAAAATAATTATTTCATTTGTAGTAAAACTAAAAAGGATAAATAAAGGCCATATTTTGTAAAGTAGTGTTATTCATTGGCAGACTAACTGCCGATATTTGGTAGGGTAGTTTCCCTTCCATAACTTTCTTTTGAAGACAATTTAGGTCAAGAGTTCGTTTTTGTTACATATGACTTATTTGAAGTTTCTTCCGAGCATGGAATCAGGATATGTCTGTTAGGGCAGAAGGGCATCGGTACTTTGTAAAGCAAGCCGCTTGCAGTGAGAGTAGACTCGAAATTTGAACGCCCGTAGGCTCCTTCTAGGGGGGAAGGTGTTATAACGTAGCAGAATCTTTCTGACACGTTATCTTTAGTTCTGAACAACTCTCGAAGGAGCCAATCGCGAAAATACTCAACCAGGGAGCAAAATTAGAATTTAAGAAATTTATGTATTTTTAATTGATGTTAACCATTGGGTTTTGCTCCCATTATGGAGTTGAGAGAGGCGGTTTTGAGATTCCATGCTCGAGGGAAGACATTCTCTTTACTAGAAACTTGTTTATTTATTTTTGTTATATTTTGTTTGTTCACGAAATGCCACCCAATCGGGTGGAGAGATGTCCAAAGAGGATTGCCAGCGTCGCGCCAGGTTTCGCCAAGAGCGCAGCCGAGGGTTGTACAACGAGGGCGTCGAGCGGATGAGATTCCCGCTCTTCGAAACTCTCTTGGCGAAAATCTAATGGGGCCAAATCGCACAGCAAGGGACATCTACCGCAATCAAAATAAGTTTGATTGCTAATCACCGATTAGAAGGAAGGATGACTCAAGGGGAAAGAAGGGGGAAGGCACATGACGAGCCCCCGAATTTTCGCCACCATCTTCCTTCCTGGTTGAGCCGTCAAGTAGAACGGTCATAATTTTAATTAGAAAAAGTTAATAATTGACCGCCATGTTGGCGGGAGTTTTGCAAAAGTAAAGTTGTTCTATTTAATTGAAACTTGATCATTATTGTGTTATTGACTGGCGATTGTCACGGCGAGTCTTCTTTCTCTGGTAAGCGGCTCGCTATTAATTTAATCTTTGTTCAAAAAGAATTTGCAATCGCCATGTGCTTCAGCCCGAATCAGTTCGGGTAAAATCAAGTTTGCTTTTAATAAATTTAAATTGTCTTCTTGTCGGGATAAATTACTTTCTTAAAAACCGATTTCTCACCTCCCTAAGAGAGGAAAGTCTACGAATGGAATAATAATTTATAATATTTTCTGTTGAGAATTATTTTTGTAATCACTAAAGTTTCTATTCTCATGAACAATTTTTTTTTAATAAATATTATTAATTTTATATCAAATGAGTTTCACTATTTATTTTGGTAGTACTTTTATCTTGGTGAACCAAAGGGAGGTTCAGATTAACTTTCCAGGAAGCATGGCAGAATTTCTGAGAATTCGTTCGTTCGCCGACTCACGCCCTTCTCCGCACTAGACGAGCTAGCTGGTGACATTTTTTTTACAAGTCAATCTCAAGTTGTCGATAAATTTGGAGCGACAATAATTAAATTCATTTTAATTATTGTCTGGCGCATCTGATGTTCATTTTACGGATAAAGTTCTGAATTTTGAAATAATTGATTTTTATGAGGAAAATGTCGGAAAGGCGTTGAGAAGCCAATTAATTATAACGAGGTTTTATTTTTAGAAAAAGTGTTTAAATATATTTATTTATTGATTTATAATTAATAAGAATCGTGAAAAATCCCGTTATAAAATGGCGCCCAACGTGGGGCGTTGAGAAGCCAATTAATTATAACGAGGTTTTATTTTTAGAAAAAGTGTTTAAATATATTTATTTATTGATTTATTAATTAATAAGAATCGTGAAAAATCCCGTTATAAAATTATTTATTTAATAAATGTTAATAAAAAACAGCTTTCTGCGTGCATGGCGTGAAAATTTAAAATACTGTTGTATTCTTCACATTTTTTTGAAAATAAAACCGTTAAGAAAAAAAATGGCTCGCGATTAGGAACAAAAATATTAAATTTTTTTTTCGGCGTTCAAAATTTTTTTTGCGTAGGTAGTGAATGAAAGTTTAAAAATTATGTATGTTTAGGTTTTTTTTTGTTTTTAATGGTTTTTATTGACAACGGATTTGTGTAATTAAGTTTAAAATATTTTTGCACGCAAAAAAAATTAATATCATTATCTCTAATCGCGGGTCATTTTTTTCCTTAACGGTTTTATTATCAAAAAAGTGTAAAGAATACAACAGTATTTTAAAATTATACGTAATGCACGTAGAAAGCGGTTATTTATTAACATTTATTAAATAAATAATTTAAAAAACGATAAAAATTAAAAATTCTTAAGAACAAAAAATATTTTTAAAAACTACGTTTCAAAGACAATTAAAATTCTTTTTTTACTTTTAAAATCGGTTAAGAAAATCTCAAGAAAAATATGTTTTCATTTTGCACTATTAAAAATTTCAACCACTAAAAAACTTCGAAAAAAAAATTTTCTTCTTTCTAATAATTTTAGAGCTTAATTTACATAGTTTAAGGATAACAGAAATGATGTCTCATTAGAAACAGAATTTTTATATTTAATTTTAGCCGAATTTTAGCTTGGCAAAGCCTGACTCAACTTTGAATTTATGAGAATGTTAAAAGTAACATTTTTCACCCTTCCAGTAAAACACTTTTAAAATTGTGTAATATATTTTTTTCTTTTTTATTTAAAATATTTGAAAATATAGAGCTGGACTATAACTGCATTTTCTGATTGTTTGCGAGATTGTTTGTCTTATTCCTTCTTAAAGAAAAATTGCGATAAAAGTATCTTTTTCATTTAAGGATGGATTCTTACTTGAAAAACAATTGACTTTAGAATATAGTTCTTTTGTAAAGAAATTAAATTTTTTTTAATTTATGATATTAGATAAATTAGATTAAATTTAGGTTAGATTTTTTATTTCCTTGATGCTACATAAAAATAATTTATGATATTAATTATATTAAATTAAAATATTAATTAATAATATTTACAATTCAATAATAAATTATTAAACAGTTAAATATTTATATACTTAATTTCATAAATTTTTTGTTTTTAAAATTTTGTATACAAATATAAAAATGAGTTGAATTAATTTGATTAATTTAATATTTTTTTGCTTACTTTTCCTTCAACGTGAAAGCATTCTAATTTTTAAAAATTATTTTTTTTAATCAAATAAAATAAAATTTGTAATTTTTTTGATTTAATGAATAATTATACTAATCATAATTAAATTATAAATTATTATTTTTATGATTAAGTATTATTTAATTATAATAATCAATTACTAACGGCAACAACTATAATTAATATCGAAAAAATACAAAATTTAATTTCTCTTTTATTATTTTCCAATTAATAATTTAAAATCTTCCCCTGGGCTGAATTATAATTAAAATAATTATAATTAACTAATATGTGCTATTACTTTAACATTTATTAATTTCTGTATATTTTATATCTGCTCTACTTTAAAATTTAATTTCCGTAATATTTTATTATTTTAGGACTTATTTTAACTTATAACTTATTATATCTATAATTATTATATTTTAACTTGTTTTTAATTTATTTTATTATTTTAAAACAAAAAATAATATTAATTTAAAAGTTTTAAATCTTTCCTTAAGCCATCGAGCTGCGAAAGCGCCTTAATACGTGATTTTAAGAATGCAGTAAAATGCGACTTTAGCGCCGCCAACTTCTATCATTTTGTAAAGTCGAGTATACCCCTCTATGTTACATTTCTAACATTTTCAATGCTTGTTCTTAATTCGAGATATTTTCGATTATTTCGAGTTAATGGATTCCTTCAATTCGAGATTTAGTGCCATGTCTTTTTTATAATAGGATTTTTAGCTTTCTTCCAGACTTTTCTCCAATTTTTAGTTTTTCTCATTTTATAAAATAAAAATCTAAAATTTTTTAAGTATTTTTCTCAAATTTCTATAATTATCTTCAATTTAATTTGAATGTATCATATTTCAATTCTTTTCGTCAAGTTATAAAATTTAAATACATTTTTCAATTATTTTCCAAAATTTATTTCCTTTAATTTTCAATTCTTTACATTTGTTTCGTAATTAAGAATATTTTTAACTTTTTATCTGAATTTACAATTATTTCATTATCCATATTATTTTCTTCAATTTTCAATTACTTTCGTTTTTTTCTTGTTCTTTTTCATAATTGCCAAAAAGTTTTTACTTATTTCTCTTTAATTAAAATTTGTTCTGTTCAATTTTAAATTATGTTTATTTTTTTTTCTTTACTCTAATTTTTAAATATTTTCGTTTATTTCAATGAATTTCTGAAAGTTTTAAGCATTTTTCTCAAATTTTGTTTATCTTTCTTTTATTTAAAATACTTTATGTAATTTGTTTAATTATTTTCCTCAATTTTAATTATTTTTTTAAATTTTAATTTATTTATCTCAATTTTTAACCATGTTTTTCAATTTTCAATTATTTTCTCTAATTTTTCATTATTCAATTTTGTTTTATTTATTTTATTTATTTATTTATTTATTTATTTACCACAAAACACCCGCAGTCCAAGAGGACCATATAAGGGTAACTACATATTTATCATACAAAATAACAGCTATTAATTTATTTTTAAGATTCTGAAGAATTTTTCTCAAATTTAAATTATTTTCTTTATGTTTAAAACGTTTTTATGATTGTTTAAAGTACTTTCCTCAATTTTTAATTGATTTCATTTTTTTTTATTAATTTGCAAAATTTGCAATCATTTTGTTTAATTTCAATTATTTTTTGCAATTTTTTAATTCTAAAATATTATAAATTTTGTCCCAGTAAAAATTTTTGTACAAACACAATATTAGTAAAATCATATTAGATAATTATTATACGATAAATAAATAATATTATAACCTTAAGTACTTATTCTAAATCACAAATTTAAATAACGATACCAACTTAAGGAAAAACTGCAACAAAACTTTTTTAGACGAAAAATCAGGTAGTATGTGTAGAACAAAAAAACCGTTTTTTTCTTCAAATGCGCATAAAAATCTTCGTCTACACTGAGAGAAGTGTGGGACGTCAGACGTCCCAAGAGAGCCCTCTGCAATATTAAATATAGTCCTCAAGTAAACTCGCGACTTGGGAGACCAGAAGTCCCATATCGGACTTCTGACGCCCCACTGTGGGAGCTCTGACGTCCCAAAATTTTTGCCGCTGTTGCCTGTGCGTTGGGACGTCGCCTTTTGGTGCGTATGACATCCCAAATTTAGGTTACCTCAAGCACCAAAGCCAGTAGGACTCCAGAGCTCCCTCTGGCGGTGCAGCACTCGTTTCACACTTCTCTCAGTGTATATAAACAACAAGAATGATAGAAAAAACAAGGCGCTGTCACCTTGAACAAAAATTTTATACGAAATGTCCATCTTGGCGCCCTGTCCATCTTGGGGCCCTCTCCTCTACATTTACAAAATAAACAACCTAGAAGGTTACGTTTGACATGTAAACAAACATACTTCATTTTATAAGATTAACACTTACCTTATAATTTTACTCCAAAATAAACTTCGGACATGACAATCACTTATGCATATGTGCATATATGTATATGCGTTGGTGCATCTAATTACTCTAAACGATATTCACATCACACATGCAAAGGTTTGCACATAGGCGGCTCATAATAACAATCTGCATTTCGTCTCTCTCAATTTCGGGGATAAAGGAAATAGAACAAACCAATCAGAACTTGCTTTCCAATATGAGCAATTATCTGATTGGTCTATTCTGGTCGATTTTTCTAAACCCCCTGAACCTACGCCTTTGAGCGTCTACAGAAATGTCGAGTGTCTCTTTCCATCTTTAAGCTACTTAATGCGTTTGTCTCTTTTCCTGTAGACGTAGTGTCTACAGAAATGTCTTGTGTCTCTCTCAATCTTTAACCTACCTAATGCATTTGTCTCTCTCGCTTGCACAGCGTCTACAGAAAACAGCTAAGTAATTTCTTATATAGGATATTATGCATCAAGGGAGATAGCACAAAATAAACTCTTCGAAAAATCTATTGTTTCTCTTCCGTTTGTAAGTAAATATTTTTGGTCAAATATCGAAAGAACATTACATTAAATGAGAAATATTATAATGTTATTTCTCAACACTAAGTACAACACAAAGTTGATGACAATTTCACTCACCATTTTTGATAATACTAAAATAATATATTAAGAAAATAATTATTATAAACGTAGAGTAGGTGAAATGTTTTTTATAAAAAAGGAAAAAGAGAATAGTTTAAATTTGATAACGGATCTTAATGATTATACCCTAATAGCACCAAACGTTTCATTAACGTTGCTGCAACGTTTCCGTGTAACGTTGCAAACGTTGCATTGCAACGTTACCAGCCAAGAAAAATAACGTTGCATATGTCATGGGGCTAGAAACGTTGCAGGGAAACGTTGCGGAACGTTAATTTGGAACTTTGAATAGGCATTCGGAAAATCGCAGTGCGGGTTGCGGAAAAATGTTGCGGAAAAGGCTAAATTTTTTTTTATTAATATTATTCGATGTTGATAATATGATTGCTTCTGTAGAACAATGGTCACTAAAATCAACTGAGCAGCTCTAATTGCGATAGAAAACTACTGCGCGCAATATCAACATTATTATTTTTTTAAATGGTCATTCAAAGTTCCAAATTAACGTTCCGCAACGTTTCCCTGCAACGTTTCTATCCCCACGACATATGCAACGTTATTTTTCTTGGCTGGTAACGTTGCAATGCAACATTTGCAACGTTACACGGAAACGTTGCAGCAACGTTAATGAAACGTTTGGTGCTATTAGGGTAATGAGTTGTATAATGTAATATTAGATAAATGTTGATTAATTTGATGAAACAAAATATGTTTGAAATATAGTTTGACAAAACAGGGTTCTACTTTATCTTCATTCTAATAGAATTTTGTTGTGTGTACATTCTAACCTATTTTAATTTTGACTGTTTGAAAAAAATGTGAATACGATTTTTATCGTTAAAAACAATACTTTTTTATTAAGGGGTCAGTATGGGTTTATTGTACAAATTTTCAAGGATTTATTTTTTATATTAGAATATATTTTTGTAACCCAGTCTTTTTATACATGAAAACTGACATTTAAAAGTGACAAAAAATATTTTTCATTTTTATTTTTGATTGTTTATTTCTGCGAAATAGCTGCTTAAAGTTAACCTTAAATTTTACTGGCCGACACGATATCTGGAGTTTGGATTATCTAAAATCAAAAAATGGAGTATTTTCTTTAAATTTGGATCTGTAGTTATCGCATGAACTAGGATCTTTTAATTCCGATGAAAGAAAACAAAATGGCGGAAGTTTAAATTTTTTAACCCTTTTTTTACAACTTAATTTGTTTAAAAAAAGGGTTAAATATCAATGGATTTTTATTATCCTAGTTCATGCCAAAGCGACACGTGCATAGAAGAACCCCTGAAAATTTGAGCTTAATCGGTTCAATAGTTTTTCTTAAATCGTGTTGGCCAGGTCGAAAAACGTTGTTTTGAGAAAAAGGCGTTAAACATTCGCGAAACCAAGGTCTGCTCGCGCTGGTCACGCAATATAAATATTCTATTGTACTTTTAATTTTTAAGGTAAAAAGGACTCAAATACATAAATACTTTTCTCTAACATTGCTGTGTATTATCAAATAATGAATTTGACTAATAATGCTATAATGACATTTGTTTAACCCTTTAACGCCGGGACGGACGCTTTTTTTCAGTCCTTTTCAACGTTAATATTTTTTGTTATTAGGTACGTAGAAAATTTTCGGAATAACATTTCCTTACGTAATTTTTATCGCTCTTTCAGAATCTGTCATCAAAATTTCAAAAAAAAAAATTCCAAAAGCTATGGCCACTTTTTTGGAAAAAAATACAAATTTTTGACATTTTTGATTCAAAAAAGATTTTTTTTTTCATGTAAGCAGTAATGACAAAAATTCTTCACCTTAAAATATCGCGTCCGCAATATCCAAGCTTCAAAGTTATGGACCATACATTTAAAAATTTCAAGATGGCGGATCCAAAATGGCAATGACAGAGTTTTTTTTTCAAAAATTTGACACCTAGTGGACACTTCTTTTAATTCTCATGTTATCTGTATGACAATGAGTGCCTGAACGTTTTTGGGATCGCTGATTGTGAATCTAAAGTCAGATTTCAAAAATTAAAAATGGCGGATCCAATATGGCGGTCAATATTTTTGAAATTGATTGGATTTATTTGAAACTTGTTACTCGGGCGTTTTTGGGGTCGCTGATTGTGAATCTGAAGTCAGATTTCAAAAATTTTCAAAATTCAAAATGGCTGAACCAATATGGTGGTCGATGTTTTTGAAATTGATCGGATTCATTTGAAACTTGTTACTCGGGGGTTTTTGGAGTCCCTGATTGTGAATCTGAAGTCAGATTTCAAAAATTTTCAAAATTCAAAATGGCGGAACCAATATGGCGGTCGAAACTTTCGAAATTGATCGGATTCACTTGAAACTTGCTACTCGGGGGTTTTTGGGGTCCCTGATTTCAAATCTTAAGTCAGATCAGGCTTGGGTCCGTAAATAGTCTACTTCACTATAGAATTTACTTTTATAGTGAATCAGACTATTTACGGACACAAGCCTGAGTCAGATTAACAAAATTCAAAATAGCGGAACCAATATGGCGGTCGATATTTTTGAAATTGATCGGATTCAGTTGAAACTTGTTACTAGGGGGTTTTTGGGGTCGCTGATTGCGAATCTGAAGTCAGTTTTCAAAAATTTTCAAAATACAAAATGGCGGAACCAATATGGCGCTCGAAACTTTTGAAATTGATCGGATTTGTTCAAAATTCGTTTGTTAAAGGTTTTAAGGGTCAATTTTAGGAATAGAAGACTAAATTTTAGTAGAGCATTAGTTTAAATTTATGTGAGACAAAGTATCATACATTTATTAATAATGTATTATAATAGATGCATTTTGCACGTTCTTTAGCCATTAAAATTATTTTAATTTTGCCCGACTCAAAAAAAATTGTGAGTGTTGTCAAAGAAAGTACAAGTTTATGATATATATAAACATATTATAATTACTACGTTTTCAGGAAAATAGAAAAGAAATATGAAATGCTGTCAAATGAATGTGAACTTAGTGCCTTTACATTGTAAATTACATTAAAATGCTGTTTTCAAGGAAGTAACAAATAAATAATGATGTCAAACTAGTGCAACATTAAAATACTTTTAATGACTTCAGAACATACAACCATGTATCTAATACTTAGCCCAAGATGACAAACTTCATGTAAATGCGATCAATATTGAATATACAAATTTTTACGTCCCTCCAAATTATTATTATACACACAAGACGAACAAAAAGGACATATATGAATAAATTTCTTCAATTATTAACGTTTCGAAGCTGAACCCAGCCTCCTCTTCAGAATTTTATTGTGTTATTTTCTACAATACAATATATATATAAATTAATTCTTTTAAAAAAAATTGGAGACACAATATTTATTTTTTTCTTTTAAATTACATTAAAAAAATTGGAATTGTATATATATATAAAAAAATGGAATGTTTTATATTTGACGTATTATTGTGACTGTATAATGTGTTGATGGCTTGACGAGATTGTGAAATTTATACGTTTTGGTGAGTTTATTTTTATATCTTTTTTAATGTAATTTAAAAGAAAAAAATAATTATTGTGTCTCTATTTTTTTTTAAAAGAATTAATTTATATATACTGTATTGTAGAAAATAACACAATAAAATTCAGAAGAGGAAGCTGGGTTCAGCTTCGAAACGTTAATAATTGAAGAAATTTATTTATAGATGTCCTTTTTGTTCGTCTTGTGTGTATAATCAATATTGAAAATATCGACAGCCATATTAGATCTGACATTTTGAATTTTTCAAATATGACTTTACATTTGTTTTTGACGGACCAAAAAACCCCTAACTAACGAATTTAAACAAATCCGATCAATTTAAAAAATATCGAACGCCATATTGGTTCCGCCATTTTGAATTTTAAAAATTTTTGAAATCTGACTTCAGATTCGCATTCAGCGAACCCAAAAACCCCCGAGTAACAAGTTTCAAATAAATCCGATCAATTTCAAAAATATCGACCGCCATATTGATTCCGCCATTTTGAATTTTGTTAATCTGACTTCAGATTTGAAATCAGCAACCCCAAAAACCCCCGAGTAGCAAGTTTCAAGTGAATCCGATCAATTTCGAAAGTTTAGACCGCCATATTGGTTCCGCCATTTTGAATTTTGAAAATTTTTGAAATCTGACTTCAGATTTGCAATCAGCGAGCCCAGAAACCCCCGAGTAACAAGTTTCAAATGAATCTGATCAATTTCAAAAATATCGACCACCATATTGGTTCAGCCATTTTGAATTTTGAAAATTTTTGAAATCTGACTTCAGATTCACAATCAGCGACCCCAAAAACGCCCGAGTAACAAGTTTCAAATAAATCCAATCAATTTCAAAAATATTGACCGCCATTTTGGATCCGCCATCTTGAAATTTTTAAATGTATGGTCCATAACTTTGAAGCTTGGATATTGCGGACGCGATATTTTAAGGTGAAGAATTTTTGTCATTACTGCTTACATGAAAAAAAAATCTTTTTTGAATCAAAAATGTCAAAAATTTGCATTTTTTTCCAAAAAAGTGGCCATAGCTTTTGGAATTTTTTTTTTGTTTTGAAATTTTTATGACAGATTCTGAAAGAGCGATAAAAATTACGTAAGGAAACGTTATTCCGAAAATTTTCTACGTGCCTAATAACAAAAAATATTAACGTTGAAAAAGACTGAAAAAAAGCGTCCGTCCCGGCGTTAAAGTGTTAAACAATTTTTTACTGCTATGATATGCGTCTTATGCTTCTGCAGTATCGCATTTTTAGCATGTTTTTGAACTCTACTACCTATATATTAGTTTTTATCTTATTTCTATAGGTATATAGTATACGAAATATATGTTTATGAAAAATAAATTCTTTTAAAAAATAAATCCATACTGATCCCTTAAATGATGTAAAAAAGAATTTATCGATTTTGCCGAGTCAAGGAAAGTTAAAAAACACTTTTTTTGGTGTTTTCGCCCATGATAAATCCTTTTTACATCATTTAATTCTTAATACCAAGTGATAGTTAGTTTAACTAAATAAATACTTTTTTATCTTATTTATTCTTATTTATATTTTAAATGTTGACTGTATTGTTTTGTTAAATAATCACGTAAATTATATTTTACTTACACATAAGTTTGTTCTTTCTAGTTTTTTAGTTAAATTCTTTTTATGTCTTGTTTTAACCTACAAAATTGTAGTATAAGTTTTTAATTATGTAACAATTGTTTATAATTTTTAGTTTTATGTCCTGAGGAGGCCTTCTTATTAGTTGACGAAACGTTAACGCTTATTATGTTGTGACTGTCAAATTTTATTAAATTGTCTGTGTGGTAATGAGTGCTGTGAGTTAATATTAGTTTACATATACACTACTGACCAAAATTGTGGGACCACTTACAAAAATGGAATTAAAAACATGACCGTCTTAAAATGTTGATAACTCTGTCAGATATTAGCGAATTAAAATTTTTTATAGACCACTGAAAAGCTTATAAAATTTTCCGTCAAATGGTCAAATGGTTTCTAGAAAAGTAATTGGAAAAATTTGAAATGAAGTAAAATAAAACCTTGAACTATTAGCATTAAAATAAGCCAAAGAAAATTAAAATATCTCGACTAGTTCAAAATTATAAGTAAATTTATATAAAGAAAAAACGCAACAATTCCTTTGTTTCCTCCCCTCGCGGCCTATTTACCATGCATTCAGCAGCCAATTTTCTATGGCTTATTTTGATGTTAAAAGTTCAAGGTTTTATTTAGCTTAATTTCAAATTTTTCCAATTACTTTTTTAGAAAATAGAGCCCACTAAACTTGAATAATGAAAATCCACACAAAAACGAAAAATTCACCTGTCTTTGTCACATTGAAACTCCGTTTCTTTTAATTAAAAAAGCTTTAAGATAAGACAATTCAACGGCAAATTTCAAAAGCTCTCCAATGGTCTATGAAAAATTTTAATTTGATAATATCTGACAGAGTAATCAACATTTTAAGACGGTCATGTTTTCAATCCTATTTTTATAAGTGGTCCCAAAATTTTAGCCGGTAGTGTAGGTGCTTTTAATGAAAGAAAAGATGCCAAAAAAGACTAAAGAAGCAGTAATAAAAAGAAAAGAGAAAGGAGCAAATCGAGAAAAAAATTGAAGAGCTCCAAAAAAAAACACGAAATATTAATTTAAGTATGTAATTAGGTGTATGTTAGAAAATATTTCGTTCCCTTTTGTAATCAGGACACCACAGGGGCGTAGTTACGGGTGGGCGAAATGGGCGACCACCCAGGGCCTCGTGCCTACTTCCTGTAGATTTGTGCCTTTTAAGGTCTCGCGTTCCCTAAGAGTTTGTACTAAAAAGGGCCTCACGAACGTCATGCTGCCCACCCTTATATTTCACCTAGCTACGCCACTGTCCAACATTCAGGGAAGTTTTAAAACCTCCAGTAAGTTTGCTGGAAGTTCCACAACTTCCCTGAAAGTTGTGAATGTTCAGGAAAGTTCGGTGCTGTGTGGGCTCTAGCCGTTAACTTCTCGAAATCACTAACCAGTTGATTTCTTAACTTAGTGTGCTCTTCAACGATGATGGCACATATATTTTCCAGTGACACCATTTTATCGCGTTTGAGGACACATCTGCTGGTAAAGGTGAAAGTGGGCTGATGCAGCACTTTTTATAACCTCCACTTGCTAAGACAGTCACCTTTTTTGAACAGGATTTATAATACAGAGTAGAACAAATAGGGCAGAGTACTGTGCAACCGTAACCTTTTTTCCTCAAACAAAACGAATAAGATCATTCGTGGTAGTGATGACTGATGGGTTTAGACCGGCGGATGTGTTTATGTTTTCGTTCATGCTTATACCACCACGCATCACAGTATACAAGAATATGACTCACATAGTTTATATTTCTCGAAACTAAGGCATATAATTCGATGATATAATGAGACAACAGATTAAAAATCAATTTCAATCGACCAAGGAGTTAGCTCAATTGGTTAAGGTCCTGGACTCTGCGGTCGCGCCAAGTCAAGTTTGCTTGGTTTGCGCTCCGGGGAGCCTAGGATTTCTCCTAGCTCGTGAGGTAACTTCATTTAGTAGGTAGGACGTCAAAATATAATGATGTGCACTGTCGGTAACCGAGTGTATAATAACAAACAAATAAAAATCAATTTCAATCGGAAATCCTTTTTTAAAAATATAATGCAAAACTGCAATCACAGGTTCTCGATGCACATAAACAAATGTCACCAATACACTATATCAAAATAAACCTAAAGTCTAGCACAACAAGTAACAATAATGTCCGCCAAAAAGTATACCCAAAACGAGCAAATATTAATTTGCCAAATTTTATAGTCAATTCGATCACCACTAGGGCTGCCACCTAGGCCGGTTTGCGCCGGCCTGACCGGCTGAGACGATTTGAGGCCGGCTGCCGGCTGAAACGATGAAAAGCCGGCTGAACTCAACTCCACAAACTTTAATATTAAAAAAATGACGTTTTTTTGCTATTCTACACAGTTGACTTGAAGTTGCACTGTATCGAATCAAATAAACTATTCTGAATGTGTCATATGATTAGCCAATTCCATTATGTGAGTTGTGACAAATCAGATGATTACTGTTCTCCAATACATGATAAAGGAATCTTCTAATTGGTCAATCCTATAATTCCTATATTTCTATTCGACTTAGCCCTCATGCTCTCATAGTCACAGACATAGCGCTAGCGAGCAGTTGGTAGTAAAAATGTAGCTTTTAATAATAAATATTTATTATTTGTTTAAGTTAGAGTGTTATCTAGTATATAATACTATTATTTACACAATTTGTAAAATATATAATTATTATCATAAGTGTTTAATAATTAAACAAGCTAAGCAATAAACTCAGCTTGTACTACTTACATTAAAATGACGTAAATTTCAGTAACATAACCTATACACATAAATATAAATTGGAATGAATCTTAGATAAACAATTTTAATCTAATAATTTTGATTAGTTTTTAGGGTTCCGTACACAAAGTGTCCAAACGGAACCCTTATGTTTTCACTCGTTTGTCCGTCGCCCAAAACCATTACCCCCCCCCCCCCCCTAGCGGCCAAACTATTTGAGATAGAGAGTTGAAATTTGGTACACTTATGTATTTTCACGTGTAGATTACAGGAAAAATATTGAACGTGATGTTCATAGCGTTGTCAAGGAAATAACAAGATTTTTTTCAAAAAATGCATTAAAATGCCTATTTACCCCCCCCCCCCTTATCTCCTAAACTATTTGACCTAGAGTACTGAAATTTGGTACACATATGTATTTTCGCGAGTAGAGTTCAGGAGAAATATAGAGAACATGATTGGAGGTGATGGTCATAGCGTTGTCAAGAAAAACATTTTTTTTCAAAAAAAAACGTGTCCCCCCCCCCTTATCTTCCAAACCATTTGACCTAGAGGTTTGAAATTTGGTATGTCTAGGTATTTTTACGTGTAGATTACAGGAAAAATATAGCGAACGTTGCTGGACTTAATTTTCAAAAGTTATTAATGAAAAGTTGAAAAATGACAAAAAACCCCTATGCTAGAGCTCAGCGTATTTATCCTGAAAGGTTGGGAATTGGTTAAAAATGTGTAATTTTATGGAGTATTTTTTATAAAACCATAAAAATTGTGGTTTAAATTTATTATCATAACATTTTTTCAAAAAAACTGAAATTTAACCAAAAAAAAATTTTATTCTTCTAAACAGCTACAATATTTTATAGTTTCAGATTATTTTTTTGTACAAAATGTTTATGTTTATGTTTAAATTACTTTAAAAGTTAAAAAATTAAAAAAAATTAAAAAAAAAAAATTTTTTTGGCTTTAAAATTTAAAATTATATAAAAAAGCTTAGTCTATTTAATTGGAAATTTTTAATTTTATAAAAATCATTAAGTTTATACTTAAATTTCTTTAAAAATAAAAAAAATTATTTTAATTTATCATTATTTAAATTATTATTCAAATAATCTCTGACTCATATAATTGAAAAAAATTAGATCGGTACGGAACCCTTCGACTTGGTACGAGTGTAACTCGTACTTGCCCGATATTTTAATAATGACACGTTTCTAGGATATATCTATTAACTAAATATATAGTTTTTTATAACTGCTGTGATGGTGACACCAAAGAAAACTGCTACCTCTAATCGAAAAAGGAATTGTCTTTTTAATGAAGAATGGCTAAATGATCCACTTTTTAAAGACTGGTTAGCTGCAGATAATGACAAAAATTATGCGAAATGCATGTTTTGCAAAGATTGTCCAAAAATAAGTGTCAAATACGATGGTAGGAAAGCAATAAGTAGGCATGCTGAATCTAAGTCTTATATGATTGCAGTAAATAGTCAAAAGTTATCTAAATCATTAACAACTTTTTTCCTGAAAAGGAGAGTAAGTTAGAAAATAAAGTTATTGCCGTCGAAATAACAAAAGTTTATCATACCGTAAGACACGGATTAAGTTATTAATCTACAGATTGTGGTAATTACTTTAAAATTACTTTTTAAAAAAATTTTAAGTGTTCTATTTTTTAACATCCTACTTTATAAAAACAATGTATGTTAAAATTTTAACAAAAATAATTTCGACAATTTTACAGATAATAAACTTGACAAAGAGTTGTTTGCTGATTCGGAGATTGCACCAAAAATGCATTTGGGCAGAACAAAAATGGAGAGTATTGTAAAAAATGTTCTTGATCCATATTCTATAGAACATATTGTGGATAAAATAAAAAAATTGGATCTTCCTTACTCTATTTTATCTGATGCTTCCAATAAAAAAAACAGAAAGTTTTTTCCCTTGGCAGTACGAATTTTTGATATTAATTTAGGAATTAAAGATTATATTTTAGATTTTTATGAACAGCCAGATGAAACCTCAGAAGCGATTAAAAATTCAATATTAACTTCGTTAGAAGCATTACATCTAGACGTTCGTAAAATAGTAGCTTATTCTAGAGATAGCACAAATTCCATTATGGAGTACACTGCTCTGTATATCAGAAATTACAAACAATTAATACTCATTTGATAAAATCCAATTGTAAATGTCATATCGTTCACAATGCTGCAAAGTTTGGAATGAAGTTATTAACATATGACGTAGAAATTTTGGTTTTAAAAGTTTTTAGCAAATTTTCAAGTAGTGCGAAGAACGTTGAAGAGCTAAAAGAGTGTTTTGATTTTGCTTATCAAGAATATCACGTAATTTTAAAACATATTGGAATAAGATGGCTTTCTCTTTTTAGAGCAGTAGAACGTCTTTTATAAAGTTGGACTCCTATAAAAATTTATTTTCTTAAACAGGGTAAGTGTACATAGATTTATGTGCATATTTAAATATTGAAGTAATAGTTTATAAATATAAATAAATCTTACAATATAAAATGATTACTTACAGAAGAAGAAAATTGTGATAAGACTATTTGGTCTTTCATAAAAGATCAGTCTGATGAATTAAGCAATGAAACAACCCTTGCAGAATGCTATATAAGATATATAAGATATTTCGTACATCACTATCTTCAAATTTTTGATCCAATCATAAAGGTACTAGAAAAGCAAACTTGTGGCGCAACAGATGTTTACGGAATTATGTTAACATTGAGAGATGCTCTAAAATTACGAATTGAGGATAAATTTTTCGGCTCTAGTGTAATGAAAGCATTGCCTAATCTTACAAATTACGAAAAACAGAAATTTATTAAAGAAGCTTTATCAGCTTATAAACGAGCGATGCAATATCTTGAAAAATGGTTTGACTTTAAAAATTCCATTTTTAAAGATTTCCAAGCTTTTAAATTGGAAGAGAGAATCCCTACGTTGGATGAAGTTACTGAAATCGCTAATAAACTAGATATTAAGGTAAAAAATTATTTAATTTTACATTACAAGAAAAACTATTTATTCAAATTTAAATTCAAATTATTAAAAACAAAAAAAAGTTACTTTTTGCTCAGAGAAAATTCTATATAATATTAAATTTGAAAAGCACAGTTTATAAGGTATTCAAAACTTTTGTTAACATTACAATTAATTGTTTTTGGTTTCTTTTTTTTTTCTAAAAGATACAAAAAACCTTAAAAGCTTTGTTTGACAACAATTTACTCAAAAAACGAAAATTAAAATTTTTCAAATTGATTTAATTCATATATTTCAAAAATTTGTTTATTTACTGTTTTACGTTTTTTCTATAGATTAATGTCGATTCAACCTATGACGAACTTATAATTTTAAAGAAGATTTTCCCATCTTTGAAAAACAGTTCGAAAGAACTTTCATCTTCAGAAAAATGGGCACTAGTTCTTCAAAAAATAGACACTTAAAATATAAGAAAAGTTATAGAAGTTATATTTTCCATTCCAGCCAGCAATGCCTTCGTAGAGCGAACTTTTAATATTTTAAAACATTTGTGGTCGCAAGAACGAAACTGCATGTCTGTTGACTTGATAAAATCAGAAATCAGTATTCGTCAAAATCTTGATCAGAATTGTACCCAATTCTTTCACGAGGTAAAGAAGAATAAACCACTTCTTGAAGCTGTGAAATCCAACAAAAAATATGAGTTCAAAAATAAATAAAGAGGTTGCAAATTGTTTTAAATTCATTTTTAAAAACTGTACCCCCCCCCCCCCCGGTCATTTACAGATGGACGGCTGAACCGTCAGAAAAAGGTGGCAGCCCTAATCACCACATCAACAAAAATATCGTTAAAAACACCACTGTCAAAAGCATTATTATTCTGATATTATTTCATCTAGAAAAACAATAAAAACACACTTCAATTGAAGCAAATATTACAGAGCTATTTTTCGGCGTGTTCGCTACGAGACAGCCGACTCTCACTTCAAGAACTCTTAATTGAATTCTGTTCAATTTTGAAAAAAAAAATTTCCGTTGTGTATTAATCTTGATTTTTTTCAAATTTCGTTTTCAATTGTCAATTATTTTCGTCATTTTTTAAATATTCTATTCAATTTTTCATTATTATCGTCATTTGCAATTATTTCATTAAGTTGTTATTATTTATTTTTCGCATTTTTCAATAATTTTCTACAGTTTTTTCAATTTTTAATTATTTTCTTAAAATTTTATAATTATTCTTAAGCGGCTCTTGTCAAATCTTGAAAACTAAAACTTTTTTGATGGGGTTTTTTGCTGATTTCTATTGCATTAGATGCAAATACACGGCGCATGATGTTAAGAAACGTAACTTACGTAAATTACGTAAGTTACGTAATTTAAGAAAATTTTGGATATATAGTGGGTAGTCTTCACTTGACCTCAAGTGTCCGTTGAGCGTCACAGAACCGAAATAATATAACAATAATTATTGTCAAAAAATACAGCTTGAAAAAAAGGGAGAGTGAGGAGGAGAGTCCTAGGGGGGGTGGGGTGGGGTGCCACTAAACAGACTGATATAAAATACGCCGACTTCACGTATTAGTGGCACCCCCCCCCCCCCCCCTAGGACTGTCCTCCTCACTCTCCCTTTTTTTTTATTTTTATATTATTTCGGTTCTATGACGGTCACCGGTCAGTTGCCAGTGTAATTTACATCTCTTAACATCATACACAGTCTATTTGCGTCTAATTTAAAAGAAATCAGGAAAAACTAAAAAAAAAAATTTTTTTTTAAAAAGAAAAATTACGTAACTTACGTAATTTACGTAAGTTACGTTTCTTAACATCATGCGCCGTGTATTTGCATCTAATTCAATAGAAATGAGCAAAAAAACCCATCAAAAAAGTTTTAGTTTTCAAGATTTGACAAGAGCCGCTTAACTGCATAATTACCCTTTTTTCAATTAATTTGTTCGGCTGTGTATTAATCTAGCCTGTTAAAGAGTTAAATGTTTTTGTAAAACAATTCAAGCTGGTTGTCTTGCTTGATCCAACCAGGTATTGTTTTTAAGCTGGGGTCCCAAAGTTTAACAAAAGAGAAATAGTTATTATCTATGATAATCTAACCGATACGTGTAAGATAAGACAGACAGATAGAGGACTTACAAACCTTTACTGCTTTATTGTTATTAGGGGAAACTGCCCTATGGTGGATAGCAGTTCCAACATTGGATAACTTTAAATAGTTACGAAATAATCTATAAATTTCAATCATGATAATGATTGAACTATTAAGCAATTAATATTTATTATAGATTTCTAAGATGTGTTTCCGTATAATGAATAATTTTTAAAATATTTGAAGTTATCCACTCTTGTAATGGCTATCCATTGTAGGGCCGTTTCCCCTACCTAATTATTGTCGCCAAACAAAACTTCTTATAATCTCATTAACAATCTCTATCTCATTAAGGAACCTTTTTCCCTTTTCCTTGTTTCTGTTGAGTTACAGGTACGTAACACTAAAAGGAAGGAGGAACCTTTTTATGCTACCTGATTTGGAATTTGAGAGAACCTTCGAGAAGTCAGTGATCGAATAACAGTGAACGAAAGTGCAGTAAAATCTTAAATATATTATAGCTTAATATGCAGTATCTTTTTTATGTAACTTTTTGTAAGTGTTTAATAAAAATTAATTATATATAAAATAAACATAGCCATTTTTTGAATTTTGTTTTCAATTGTCAATTTTTTTCGTGTGTTTGTAATTTTTTTTTCAAATTTTAATTTATTTATTTAATTTTTTAATTATTTTCTTCAATTTTTTATTATTTTCTTTAAATTTCAATTATTTTCTTATATTTTTTATATATTTTTTTCTTATATTTTTTGTCACCTTTTTGTCACTTTTTCCAGGGAAAAAATTCACTTTTTCGCAGAGCCGGCTTTAGCACTTTCTGCGCCCAGGGCAAAGGTCAATTTTTCCGCCCCCCCCCCCATATAATATGCAATTTGCTTAGAAATATAATAAATTTTAAAAACTACATTTTAAAAAAATTCAAAATTTTAAAACTGTGTAACTCAAAAACTATTTTATGAAATTTGAAAAAATTTAGTGTTTACACTTCCACTAACAGTCAAAACACTCTAGCAAAGTTTAAGTTAAATTAAAAAAGTGTTATCTTTTGACCTTGACAGTTCAAAAAATTTCTTCTATATGTACATGTAGTATGTCACGTCTACATCCCTGGATGCGCCCCCTTCAGCTATGCGCCCCGGGCGGCCGTCCGGGTTCGTCCCCCCTAAAGCCGCTACTGCTTTTTCGTCTTTTTGAAGAAAAAGGGTGTGATGCCTGTTTAATGAAATTGATTTTAAAAAAACTATTTAATAAAAAATAAATGTTTGGTGTTTTTTACATAGCGTGAAAAATTTCAAAATTTATTGAGTAAAAATAAAAAATATATCTTACATGAGAAATTTGTTAGATATACTTCAGATTAGAGCGTACCTCTGATTCTAATGACAGTTGTTATACTTGCGTATTTTGATGCGCTGATTACGAAAATCATAATGAAAATTGGCGCAAATTTTATTATCATGGTAAAAACTTTAAAAAAACATGAAGATTTAAGTTTTTTGCATTTACTTCTTTTAATATTAAAAAAAATTATTAGTTTAATAAAAATAATAAATTACATTTTATTTTCTGCAGTAAATTTTTAATTTTAAACTCTGATATTGAAGAAAAGTATCATTGTTACTTTAGAAGATAAAAATTTATATATGTTCAAATTTTTGTTATTTTGAAGGCAAAAAGTCAAGAAAGTCATACCCGTTATAGGCTGGACAAAATTGCAATTTTTTATTTCTTTAAAAAATGAGCATTATAAAAGCCACGCTATGGAACTATTATGAATTAATTATGAAAAACATTATTTTTTAAACACCGGGGACATGAAATTATGCCCTACGCGGAGAATTACCTATATATAATATTTTTCTTCTAGAACTACTATCAGCTTTCATAAATAAAACAGCAACCGATTTTAAAAAATTTGTTGATTTTAAAATAAAAAGTAAAAAGTTAAAAATTATTACTAGTTTGATGAAGGGAAATATACTAAGAAATTCTTTGGACGCATTAACAAATGTAAATCAAAGGCAATTTTCTCCAATTCTCAAATATATTGTTTTAAACATTTATTTTTATAAGGTAGTTGAGCCAATGGTAGATTACTGTTCCAGTGGTAGATCAACAGCGGTAAAAAGGGTTAAATGTGAAAAGAAGAAGAAAATTTCTCTTTTATTATGGTTAATGCAATCCCTTTAAACATAGGGTAAATGTGATAGTTGCTGCGGGAGCAATAATAATTTAAACTTAAATAATTATAAATTACACTGAAAAAAATTCTTGTGGTAAATCCTACTACAGTCCCTTAGTAAAGTGAAAAGTAGTTAAACCTATTACATTTGTAATTAACTCAACTGTTGTTAACTAGTTAAAATTACCATTTTTATGTAGTTAAAAATTCTTAGTAAAATTAACTATCGCTCGTAGTTACTTTGAATTACAAAATTAGTAGTAAAATTAAGTACAGAAAAATGATAAGTGCAACTGTATAATGTATAGTAAAATAACTATATCGCGACTAGTTAAATTAACAGACGTCTTGTAAATTAAACAATGTATAGAAACTACTAAGAATTGTAGTTGCAATAAAATTTTCTAAGTTGTAAAATACAGTGATTTAATTTTACTAGTTTAAATAGTAAAATTTACTAAGAAAATTGGTCAAATCTGGAGATAATCTTAGTTACTTTTATCTGTAACTTATCATTAACTTATGTAAAAAGGTCATTGTTCTTTATTGAACTAAAAAAAGTAGTAAAATTTACTGAGAAAGTTGGTTAAATCTAGAGCTAATCTTAATTACTTTTAACTGTAACTTTACCGTTAACTTAATTGCAAAATGTCATTGTTCCTTATTGAACTAAGAAATGTAGTAAAATTTAATACTTTGGATAATAAAGGTAACTGCGGATGAGTATAATGTCCGTAAGTTTTATGTAAGCCATCGTAGCGTGCGTGCGTGGTTAGATGCCCAGTAAAAAGGGGGTTATTGAGCAAGCGTTTTGGCTAGTTGAGCAAACCGCCTGCTCAATTGTCCGCAGGACATTTGGACAATTGGGGTGGTTGTTCAATCATCCAGTGCATTATGCCCAATCATCCTACAGGTATTTCGAGCTTAAAACTGGAGAAAAGCAACTTAACTTTTGAGAAAACATTAAGAAACGTTAAATTATGTATCAATGCAAAAAACTGGATAATAAAAATACCTATATTAAGAATGAATAACATTTTAGAAAAATCGTTATTTATTGATAACGTAGCCAATCACAAT
Source organism: Ganaspis brasiliensis (assembly GCA_037103525.1). Taxonomy (NCBI): domain Eukaryota; kingdom Metazoa; phylum Arthropoda; class Insecta; order Hymenoptera; family Figitidae; genus Ganaspis; species Ganaspis brasiliensis. The sequence goes on along the minus strand of JAZKLR010000462.1, from coordinate 325,120 downwards.
TTATTCTCTCGCGGTAGAGAGATTTTGATTGGTTACGTCTATTCTGCTAGTCAGGTGTTCTGCTCCCTGTGTGTCAATAAATAACGATTTTTCTGAAATGTTTTTTATTCTTAATATAACACCCCAATTGCAATTATCCAAATCAGCCCTATCCGACTCCTCACAATTCCTATGTAAACCTTGTTCCAGTTATTAATGATACGTACTATGTTCAGAAATCCAGCGCAAGATGTCGCTGTCCGCGTCACGCTGGGTTAAAGCATCCCTACAGAAAAACGGGACCTCACTTCTCACATAGCTTTCTACGTGCCGTACTATGTGTAAGTGGTGGTGAGAAGGGACGTGAAACGCCATGTGAAAAGGGACGTGCAGAACTACCTCCCTTTTTGAAATTGCTTTTCACGTACAAAACGATGTCCAGAATCATGTGCAAAATAAGGTTGAGAGCTACATAAAAAACCATTCAAATTTAAATTAGGTATATTATTTTATTATTTCTACCTTATTGAAACAAACGATTTTTATGTTTGTTTAAAAATGATGTAACTGTCATATTTTTATATTTTTTAAATTATTAAACAGTATAATACATTTTTTATGTAAATAATATTTAATTTAAATATTTTATTCTCAAGATAATGTATTATAATAGAAAAAATAAGGACGGGATAAGGTGTGTAATAAATCCACTATAAATTAATAATAATAAAATCGGTATCACTAATCATTAATTTTTAAAAAATGTTTTTTATTAAATTCTTCTTATCACGCCAATTCTGAAACATTCAAAAGTGTTTAAAAGAATTAGATTTTTATTATAATGCGAATTAAAACATTGCTTACTCTCTAAATCTGAATTAGTGATTTTCCACTAATGAATTAAACAAAAATCGGTCACTATTAAATAGTGAATATTTTACTAATCTTTAGTAGAAAACTACTAATTATTAGTAGAAAATTACTAATTTGAAAGTGAAATATCTACTTTTTGAAACAGTGAATTTAGTAGAAAACTACTAATTATTAGTAGACAAATATAATTTAAAAGTGAAATATACTGTTACCTTAGCTTCCTACTAAAGATTAGTAAAATATCACTATTTAATAGTGACTGATTTTTTTCTAATTCACTAATGAAAAATCACTAATTCAGATTAAGAGAGTAGTTCAATGAGAATAAATTAGACTATATCACTCACCTACCACAGTCTTTAATTGCGCGAAAACCTTAATTATTTTATTTATTCTATAATAGAATTCTTCAATATGTTTTGACGTCTACTCTCCTAGAATTTTGAAAGGAAACTGAGGAAACTATTTCTTTCTTGTCCCTTACTTGACAAACATGTGTTGAGTCGCTAGCTGAGAGCAAAACGGTTTTCTAACGGTTTTTAAGCAGGGGACAAGAAAGAAATAGTTTCCTCAGTTTTCTTTCAAAATTCTAGGAGAGTAGACGTCAAAACATATTGAAGAATTCTATTATAGATTAAATAAAATAATTAAGGTTTTCGCTCAATTAAAGACTGTGGTAGGTGAGTGATATAGTCTAATTTATTCTCATTGAACTACTCTCTTAATCTGAATTAGTGATTTTTCATTAATGAATTAGAAAAAAATCAGTCACTATTAAATAGTGATATTTTACTAATCTTTAGTAGGAAGCTAAGGTAACAGTACATATACTCGATCAGTTCCTATAGTTGATCAGTGATAAATTAATTGGACAAAATTAATTAATAGTTTAATAATATTGATTTTACCATTGTAATAAAACTATTAACTAATTCACTGTAAAAACAGGTGTCTTACAAGTGTCTAATTTTAAGACATAAGACGTTTAGAAAGCGTCTTACAGGCATCTGTAAGACACTATCTCAATGGTTTAATATTAAGACACCCCAAAATGTCTTAAAAGTGAGGACAAAATAAGACACTTGTTTTTAGAGTGTTGTGTCCAATTAAATCATCACTGATCGATTTTAGGTGCTGATCGAGTATAGGTACCGTTACCTTACTAATTATTAGTAGAAAATTACTAATTTGAAAGAGAAATATCTGCTAATTGAAAAAATAAATTTCACTGTTTCAATTTTCTACTAATAATTAGTAATTTAGTAAAATTACTAATTTTAAAGTGAAATATCTATTAATTGAAACAGTGAAATTCACTTTTTCAATTGGTAGATATTTCACTTTTAAATTAGTATTTGTCTACTAATAATTAGTAGTTTTCTACTAAATTCACTGTTTCAAAAAGTAGATATTTCACTTTCAAATTAGTAATTTTCTACTAATAATTAGAAGTTTTCTACTAAAGATTAGTAAAATATTCACTATTTAATAGTGACCGATTTTTGTCTAATTCATTAGTGGAAAATCACTAATTCAGATTTAGAGAGTAAGCAATGTTTTAATTCGCATTATAATAAAAAACTAATTCTTTTAAACACTTTTGAATGTTTCAGAATTGGCGTGATAAGAAGAATTTAATAAAAAACATTTTTTAAAAATTAATGATTAGTGATACCGATTTTATTATTATTAATTTATAGTGGATTTATTACACACCTTATCCCGTCCTTATTTTTTCTATTATAATACATTATCTTGAGAATAAAATATTTAAATTAAATATTATTTACATAAAAAATGTATTATACTGTTTAATAATTTAAAAAATATAAAAATATGACAGTTACATCATTTTTAAACAAACATAAAAATCGTTTGTTTCAATAAGGTAGAAATAATAAAATAATATAATTTAAATTTGAATGGTTTTTTATGTAGCTCTCAACCTTATTTTGCACATGATTCTGGACATCGTTTTATACGTGAAAAGCAATTTCAAAAAGGGAGGTAGTTCTGCACGTCTCTTTTCACATGGCGTTTCACGTCCCTTCTCACCACCACTTACACATAGTACGGCACGTAGAAAGCTATGTGAAAAGTGAGGTCCCGTTTTTCTGTAGGGATGTGTTCCTTGTGTAGCATTCGATATTTTCTTTAAAAAATAATATAAATATGTGATCTTTCAAGTGTTTATTTAAAATAATCAAATAAATACACAGTCCAAAATGTTGTGTAGAACTTGTGTTTTTTGTACACTCAAAATTTATTGAAATTTATGTGAATTTTTAAGACAGGAATATGTTGTTTTGTTTATCTACTACTTGTCAAATAAAATATAATCGCGATAGTTCAACGAGTAAATTTAAATCAATGATTATTTTATTGACAATTAAAATTAATTCTCAATATGAAATTTGTTTTATGACAAAAATATAAACGCAAATTACGGTTTTATTACTAAGAAATTTGAGGGTTATATTCAAGGATCGAATGACATTTGACAGATGTGTCAAATTAACACTATAAATGTTAAATTTGGACACAAAAAGTTTAACAAGAACCTTTTTTTACACAAAAAAAACTTTTTTTTCTGTCAATTCTTAAAAATATTATAGTAATATTTGCCTTCTTTTTAACTTTTTATAAAATAATTAAGATTTTTATTATAATTTAATAAACTATTAAATCTCTTTGTAGTGCCTCTGAAAAATACATTATTTTTATAAATTTTTTACTTTAATCAACTTTCATTTAAGAAAAATAATTACTTCATATAATATATTTCTAAAATTTGTTGTTGATATTATTTTTAGATTAACAAATTTTTAAAAATAAACATTTTTATAATAACTTTCTATCGTTGTAATGTGATTCTCCAGCGTGACGCGGACAGCGACATCACATGTCAAAATTTGGAACATAGTACGCATCATGAATAAGCAACCGCCGTTTTTCTCCTTGTTGGATAGGGCTGGTCCAAATGTCCTGGTGGACAATTGAGCAGGCGGCTTGCTCAACTAGCCAAAACGCTTGCTCAATAACCCCCTTTTTACTGGGTGGTTAAGGTATCGGTTTGCAAATGTTAGGGTTGTGCGTTCAATCCCCAGCGTTTAGGGATTTTTCTCTGTTAGGAATATGACAATTAAATAATATAAGGTGTCAATAAACAGAAGTAGGTAGTAGGAGAGAGGGTGGAAAAATGTATATTAATAATAATAAATAATAATAATAAACAAATTTATTTTACTACTTTAAGTAGTAAAATTTACTAAGAAAATTGGTTAAATCTATAGATAATCTTAGTTACTTTAACTGCAATGTTTCCGTTAACTTAATTGCAAAAATCTCATTGTTCCTTATTAAACTAAGAAAAGAAGTAAATTTTACTAAGAAAAATTTTGTTGTTTCTACTTGATTAACTTACTAAAATCAATTAAGAAAAATTATTTTAACAATTGTATTATTTTTTCGATTAACCACTTAAGTAGTAGTTGAGATAAAAGAAAAAATTTCATTGGGGACTTATTGAACTAAGAAAAGTAGTAGAAAAGTAGTAAAATCTACTAAGAATTTTTTTTAATGTAATAATAGTTAAAATAAGATTTTCGATGGACAATTGTAAATAGGTACATATTCTTAAATAGAAATTAATATTACTCTGAAAACGGCAGTAATTAAAACATCCGCAGCAGATGACACACTTACCCTAATAAACAAAACAAACAAAATGTAAAAAACACATTTAACCCTTTTTCCGCTGCTGATCTACCTCTGGAACAGTGATCCACAACTGATGCAACTATAATTCGTATAAAATTATTTCAGGTTAACTATAAAAGAATTTTTGTTAAGGTTTCCCACACACCCAGATTTAAAAGATTTTTTGGAGAATTTTTCTGGTTAGTTAAATTTTTTATTTTTTTTTTTAAATAAAAGTGTGTCAACTTTTAACATATGAAATAGGAAAAGCTATTATTTTTGCAGATCACACCATTAAATTTTGTAAGCTGGTTAATAAAAATTCTGATCTACTTACTGCGTGCAATCCAAAAAATATTTCAGGTAAATAATAGAACTCCAATAAATTTTATTACATTATGACAATCTGATTCAAGAAAGCGAAAAAATGAAAATTAGAACATGCAAAAAATTGAGCATATATAAATTTTTATCTTCTAAAGTAACAATGATACTTTTCTTCAAAATCAGAGTTTAAAATTAAAAATTTACTGCAGAAAATAAAATGTAATTTATTATTTTTATTAAACTTATTTTCATTTTGCTCATTTTCGTAAAATGTTTTTAATACTTTTCAACTTACACATTTTTTTGGCATATTGGAAAACAAAAATTAAAAAAAAATATAATATTCCTTTTACAAGGATATGATAAATCAAAATTTAGAGCCTGCAAATATTGAAAGGCATGGACGAGAGATCACGAGGGAATGTGGTAGCACGAGGGGACGTGGTAGTACGAGGGAACGTGGTAGCACGAAAGAACGTGGTTGCGCCAGGAGACATGATCGTGCCAGAGGACGTGGTCGTCCTCGAGGGCGCAGTCAAATTAATTGCAGACAAGTTGATGTGCTGGACCATCAAGACTGCAATTATTTAGAAGCTGAGTCCACTTAAACACATGAGTGTTTTCAACTACTATTTTCAACTGATGTAAATAATTTAAATGTATCTTTAGAAGATTACAATTATTTAAAAGAAACTGAGTATACTCATGCACTTGATTTACTATCATGCTCAACAGATGTTAACAGTTTGAATATCTCTTTAGAAGACAAGAGATGTCTCATCTGTGAAGTGGATGAGACCTCTGTCAAATTAGATAAGGTAACTGTTAACGCAGATAAATATATAAACGTTATGTACATTTGTATTATTTGTAAAAAATATACTTCATAACTGTTTTAAAAAGTATTATACACGTTTTAATAGTTGGAATATTTATAACAAATAAATAAATTTTAATTTATGGACTATTGCTTGACTTTTATTTTGTTTTAAAATATGCATATATACCTATATATGTAATAACCTAGTTTGTGTAGTTGTAAACATTTGAAATTAATGGTATTTTAAGAATATCTACTTGTTTCCTGCACAAAAATCTTAAACAATGTAAGTTAAATAATATAAATATTATGCTTTGACATTATAAAGAATATTTCACTCTTTAAAGTATTACATTAATTTCATGAAGCATACAATTTTAATCTTGTTTTTCAAATGAGGATACTTTTGCCCCGTTAAGTTGGAATTATTCATGTGGCGCGATCTTTCGGCAGCAGTTTATGTCTACTGGTTTATAAAGTGGTGATTTCATTTACTTATATTATTATTTTCCGCTTTACCACTTTTTAATCACGTTCGCCTTCCGTTATAAAGTTGTCAACATATTTTATAAAGTAACTGAGATACCAATTTATAAATGTTTAGAATCTGGTACCACATTCTAAACCGTTATAAAGTTTGTGGCCAGCCCTTTGGTCACCGTACGTAAAATTAATGAAGTATCGAGACTACCCCAAATTTGCGCCAATTTTCACTATGATTTTCGTAATCAGGGCATCAAAATACGTAAGTATACCAAGTTTAAATAAAGTCGAAGGTACTCTTTAATCGGAAGGACAACCAATTTGTTGAACTAGGAACTTACTTATATGTTATAGTGTAAGTTACTGTAGTTACTGTAGGTTTTACTGTAGTCAATTCCAAATAAAAATATTAATATTAAGTAGCTAAAAACAGTCCTTGATAAGTGCCATAATAGTGTTTTTTGACACTAAATAACAGCTATAAATATTTTTAAAACTTAGTTTACTTTTTTGCAAAAGATTATTTCACTCTTCATCAATCAGTTCCCTTTTTTAGGGACCTTAAGACCACTCCCGGCTAGCACTTTCCGCGCGTATCGCCATCAGGAGTGGTCTTATATCCCCTACTCTGCCGCTAAAGCGACTTTCTCCGGTCCGCGGGACCTACTATCATTGACGGTCATGGAGGCCCTCAACACACACAAGTTGGGTCCAGGGACTCGATGAACCGTCAATTCGCTCAAAAAACGCTTTTTTTCTGCGGCCTAGGTGGCTATTAAGAGACTTTGTCTTAGACCCTTCTGCCTCTTCGCCTGCTCCAGGATTTTTCTTAAGCAGGCGCATTTCCCTGACCCTGTCAGGTGTGACGTTTCTAGTCCTGTGCTGGGATCCCCCGCGCACAGGAAGCAGAATGCGTCCCTAGTGCATTGTGCAAGTGTGTGGCCAGACTGTCCGCACTTGTAGCATGCGAAAGATCTGTCCACCCCTTTGCACTCCGCTTTTCTGTGGCCATAGGCCAAGCACCTGTGGCACCTGGTTACCATTAGCCTCCTTCGGACCTGACAACTCAGAAAACCGACCTTCAAGCGGCCGATCTCTTCGAGCCGCTTCGCTTCTTCCAAGTCGGCGACCACTATTGCCAACTTCACTCCTCTTCTGTTAGGTCCCAGGACCGACACCTGCCTTCCTTCTTGGGGAGTCTTCAGTAGTTCCTCAAGAGCTGCTACCACTTCTTCCTGTTGTGTGAGACCGTCAAGGTCCCGGATTTCGAGTGTTACCATCTGTTCTTCCGGGGCCCTGACGGTTCCAACCCCAGTCACGGCCTCAGCAACTTTGGCTGTGAACGCCTCCCGGTTTGAACCTCCCCCTAAACAAAGAAGAAGGTTCCCTTTCTCTGTGGGCCTAGCACTTACAACCGTCGTCTGGCAAGAGCCAGGGTCAACATCCTTTCTGAGTTTGCCAAGGACAGAAGCATACGTCTGTCCCTGACCAACTTGCACCACAAGCGTCGGCTTTCTGGGTCGCACCGTCTCTATTGCTACTTTAGGGAGTGGTAAAGGAACCACCACCTTCTTCTTCTTACCCTGCAGAGCCCTAGCCTTCGAAAGAAGAGGCTCCTCTTTCTTCTGCTTTTTTTCTGAGCCTTCTCCTTCGGAGGAGATCGCTCCGAGGCAGCTCTCTTCTTTCTTTCGCATTCCAGAACAAGGCTTCTCATTGCCCTGGCCTGGAAGCGCTCCCTTGTCTTTTTTCGGTCAAGCCGACCTTCCTCTACCTGCTCAAGGCCTGTTTCAAATATCCAAGCGGCCTCGTCAGCCTCTTCGTGTTTCTTCCTTAATGCAGGGATCCATTGCCCGAATTTTCTCAATCCAGCTTGAATCTCCGCAGCTACGTTCTTTTGAACAGTAAGCTTCGCCAACATGATTTGAAGTTTACTTTCCATCTCTCCTATAATGCCAGCTTCCTCCGCTCGCAACTTTTTAAGCTTAGTCTTGTCTGCCTCGCAAGTACTAAGCCCATAAGCTGTGGCGTTACTAAACGCGCTGCCACAGCTGCTTATGCTTGCTGCACTTTCTCTTCTTAACTTTTGCACGTCCTCCACAATTAAGTACGGTGGACCTGCGCTAGCGTCCTTCCTGCCAGCATTACTCGATGACCTCGAGTAACCTCCCGCGTTTTCTGAGCGCCTTTCTTCATCGTTTAATTTAAAATTGAAACCTTCCATGTAATTCCCACGAGCCTTGGAGAAAAAACGGTCCACCCACACAGAGCTCCGATGTGTAGGTAAGGCATTGAATCACTAGGAGGGCGCCCGGTATCCTAGGACCACAGCTCGCGACACCTCCGAGCGTGACACTGATGACGACAGTGCGTCCGCCGCCCAGGCCCCCGGCATCAGCAACCGACGCCTGCACTTTACAGACGCCAAATTGAAGAGCACGTAGGTTGGGCGACGTTCGCACCATCCCCAGCAGCACCACGACCGGATTTTTTGACCCAGGTGCCATCCATCCATCGGCACGGTGTAAGAACCTTGGATTGGGGGTGTCGTTGGTCAGATCGGACAGACAACCGGTCCACCGGGCGCCAACCCTAGATCGAGACTACTCCACACCTACTTAGAAAAACCAAGGAGGTGGGAGTGTCCTATTCCTCCCAGAACCCATGTCCTCCACAGCTGACGAGGATGGTTAGCCCCCATTTGGAATCTGAATTAACATCATCCGCACAGGATAGCTAGTGCACAGGTTCGAAAAACGGCGACTACCCGAATTAACGGGGTCCCGTTTATTCCCCTGTGCCCAAACTCGCCAAACATCGGGAGTCGGTGAGCTCTGGGAAGAGCCGAACAGCTCGTCTAGCGATGGCGTCCGAAGGACAAGCGCCTGGCCGGTCCTAAGCCCCCTCACCACGAAAAGGTGACACCACGAGGGGGCATTGACTTAATTTGTGCATAAACTTGCGAATGGTCAACACCATGAAATAGGATAAGGTGATGAAAATGAAACGCCTGTAGTTTGTAGCGGAAAAACTTGGCCTCAAACAGGGGGGTCCCAGTAGTATGTATCACGTGATCTAGTATGAAAATACACAGCGAAAATTAATTCTATATTTTCCCTGAAGGGGCGCACAGAAGGCAGGGAAAAAGATGGCCGACTACTGTGACCCCCCTATATGTGACCAGTAAAAATACGTCGTTTCATCTTCTTATCCTACTTCATGGTCAACACATGAATTTCGAACAACAAACGTGCAAAGGAACATGCACATGTTCATAAACGCTTCTAAAGGCAAATAATTTCATGTGCATGAACATGCACATGATCAAGCACATGAATCTGTACACGAAAATGGATAATTATATTTATTAAACTTTGAACGTTGCGGATTAGTTACCTATGGAAGTGAATAAGACTGCGCAGTAGATTTTAATGGCTATAAAAGGTAGAGGACCACTATAAAACAAATAACATTTGTTAATAATATTTCAACTATATAAAATTATGTGCATGAACATTTGCACGTTCATGCACGTGTTCTTGTATCAGATTTTATTGTGCGTGCACGAAAATGTACACGTTCGTTGTTCCCAATTCACGTGCTGTCCATTCACAAGTTTATACACAAGACAAGTCAATGCACCTGCCTGTGCATGATTTTATCCAAAATAATGTACAAGTTCAGTAGATCTTGTACACGGATTTACAACCGGGACCGGCGTTATATTAAAATGTAAATAAGAAAGTTAAATTGAGCATTGAAAAAAATGCATTTATTTTACCTGTTAATTTCACAATAATCCTATAAGAGAAAAAAACGCTTTGCGCAAGCTCAATTATTGTTAAAAAAACGTTTAAAAAAATGGTTAAGCCGCTACTAACCATAAAGCATATGAAACTGTTCCATAATTTTGAAAAATCGCAAAGTCACCTTTTTTTGCACCACCCTAATGTATATATCCAGAAATAAAATATGTAGTGCTTCAAATTGAAAAGTTATATTATTTGAAACATTAAATCTTATTAAATCATTTACACGGAAAAAAATACTCGGTTCAGTTTAGACATTTGATTATGGTTAACACGGTATCTAGAAATTTGACAACTATATGTGTGAATTACCTATAATGCATTGGTGCGACACTGTCGATTGTACCTAACATTGCAATGTCACTCGCAGTTTCACGACAGTCGTATGGCTAAAACACAAATACGTATGCCCAAATACGAGCGGGCGAAACACAACGATCGATTATGTTCTCCTTGTGTTCTCACTTTCCATTAGGAAAAGAAACAACTGGTACACAATGTAGTTAAAGTTTTTTTTAAAATAATTCTTTTAGTACTAAATGAAAAAGGATTACACAAAAAATTATTGTTTCAAAATATATTTTTTACATATATATATAATCTATATTAGGGTGACCGTTATTTTTCGAAAGTTGGAATTTCTTAGGTCGCCTGGCTGAATTTGCTTTAGAATGTGAAAAAAATGAGCTGTGCACAAAGACAGCCCAATCAATTAATATTAACCCGTGCCACCAAAGGGTTAAAGTTTACATGGGGTTTTACATGGGATAAGTACACTTTTGTACATTTTGTATAATAACTTTTTTTTTATTAATCTTTTCCTTTGACAATATGTATATATATGGTTTTTGATTAACTGAACATGAATCCGATGTCAAAAATAAGATTTGACAGATGTCACTAAAGCTGTCAGTTTTTTAAAGTCGACAGTTTTTGTGAAATTTTACATTAATTTACTCTTATACATTTATTTTAAGAACACTAAGGTCAATCTAAATAGTAATATGTAATATTGACAGTTGACAGCTGTCAATTCAGCTGTCAAACTTTAAAAAACGAGAGTTTTTGACAGTTTTTACATTAAGTTACTCACGTATGCATATAAAATTATTTTAAGAACACTTAAGTTAAACCTAAATAGAAATATGTAATATTGACAGCTGTCACCTGTCAAGAACACCTATTGCTACTACAATTAATCTCAGTGTTCTTAAAAGAATTTGTACATGAGTAATTTAATGTTAAAAGTCTTTGTCTTAAAAGGTTGACAGCTTAATTGTCAGTTGTCAACTGTCAATATTACATATTTCTATTTAGGTTTAACTTAGTGTTTTTAAAATACTTTTATCTGCATATGGGGCATTCCATGTGACATTTTCACTCAACATTTTTTTTTGCTTAGAATAATTTTTTTCTGATTCTCTATGAAAAATAAGGAAACACATATTTTTTTATTTTTTTATTGAATGAAAATTGCAGAAGTTATATGAATTTTTGAAATTTAACGTTTTTTGAAATAGAGCATTTTTAACCTTCGTTTTTGTCCGTTATTATTAGTAAATTGAAAATAATGCCCTGCATAAAGTTTGTTCAATTTTTCTTAGATTTTTTAGACATGTAGTAAAAAATAATGAATTTGCAACAAAAATACATGAAAAATTGAATTTACGCCTAAAAAGTGACTTTTCTCAAAACCGAAGGTCTCGATTTTCGATTTTTTTCTTTCAATACAGTTACTGATTAATAAAGAAAATTTTCTTATAAATCTAAAAGTGGTGCTTTTTAATGTTTCAATGATATTTATAATAATTCCTTGTTGCAAAAAGTTTAAATTATGAATTATACAAATGAAACAACTTCAACTTACAAATTCCTGTGTGCAACAGTTCTTTTGTTTTGTAACTAAAGGTTAAAATTTAAAAAAATGTAAAAGTAAACAATATAAATACAAATATGATTAAAACGCTAAAGAGCACCACTTTTAGACTTACGAGAAAAATTTCTTTATTAATCAGTAACTGCATTGAAAGCAAAAATCGAAAATCGAGACCTTCGGTTTTCAGAAAAGTCACTTTTTAGGCGTAAATTCAATTTTTCATGCATTTTTGTTGCAAATTCATTATTTTTTACTACATGTCTAAAAAATCTAAGAAAAATTGAACAAACTTAATGCAGGGCATTATTTTCAATTTACTAATAAGGGAGAAAAACGAAAGTTAAAAATGCTCTATTTCAAAAAACGTTAAGGAGGTTCTACCGTATGACGGTACTAGTCAAAACAGAGACAATTATTTTGAGGTTAGGTTAAAATTTAATTTTACTAATATATAATTAAACAATTGTATTTGTTAACTTTATTTACTTTCTTTACCTTTTAAATATTACTATTTTTCATGTGCGATCAAAATCAATATTTTAAAATGTCAGAACGTCCAAACTGTATCGCGTAAAAAGTGAAATATTTTTACAATTTAATTTATTGCAACTCTCACAGGAACCTATTGTCCTTTTTTAAATACAATATTGGCTCATTAGATATCTGTGTTTAACTATTCAAACTTTGATCACTATCTGATCATTTAATAATTTTTAGTATGAAAATATATCTGACAGAGTAATGAATTCTCATAAGAATCAATGTTAAACAGTGGAAAAATAAATCGATCATGACTTTTTTTCCCAAGAACCTACACGTTTCAAAAATTAATCTATAAAATTTTAGAAACTTTATTTAGCAGTACACCAAGTTTTATCAAAATCTGTTTGATTATTCGATTTACGGTAGAACTTCCTTAAATTTCAAAAATTCATAACTTCTGCAATTTTCATTCAATAAAAAACTAAAAAATACCTGTTTCCTTATTTTGCATAGAGAATCAGAAAAAAATTATTCCAAGCAACAAAAAAATTTGAATGAAAATGTCACGTGGAATGTCCCATGTGTGAGTAATTTCATGTAAAAACTGTCAAAACTTCTCGTTCTTAAAAACTCGGCATCTTAATTAACAGCTGTTAAATGTAAAGAATACATATTTCTATTAGAATTATTCTCAGTGTTCTTAAGAACACTTGTATATGAATAATTTAATGTAAAAAGTCTCCTCAAAAGTTTGACAGCTGAATTGGCCGTGTCAATTGTCAAAATTACATATTTCTATTTAGGTTTAACTTAGTGGTCTTCAAATACTTTTATGCGTATGTGGATAATTTAATGTAAAAACTGTCAAAAGCTCTCGTTTTTAAAAACTTGACAACTTAATTGACAACTGTTAAATATAAAAAATACATATTTCTATTAGAATTATTCTCTGTGTTCTTAAGAACACTTACATATGCGTAATTTAATTTAAAAAGTCTCCTCAAAAGTTTGATAGCTTAATTGACCGTTGACAGATGTCAATATTACATATTTCTATTTAGGTTTATCTCAGTGTTGTTAAAATAATTTTATATGCATATGTGAGTAATTTAATGTAAAAATTGTCAAAAACTGTCTTTTCTTAAAGTTTGACAGCATAATTGACAGCTGTCAACTGTCAATATGACATATATCTATTTAGATTGACCTTTGTGTTCTTAAAATACATTTTTACACTGCAAAAACTGCTGTCCTCTAAGTGTCTTATTTTAAGACATTTTGGTGTCTTTATTGTATCAAAGACGACATTAGTGTCTTAAAAAGTGACATTTTATGCGTCTTAGACACCAAAATGTCTTAAAATAAGACACTTAGAAGACAGCAGTTTTTGCAGTGTAAGACTAAATTTTTGTAAAATTCCACAAAAACTGTCGTCTTTAAAAAATGGACAGCTTTAGTGACAGTTGTTTTGACAGCTGGCAGCTGTCAAATCTTATTTTTGACATCGGATTCGTGTTCCGTACCTCAAAAACCATAAATATACATATTGTCAAAGGAAAAGATTAATAAAAAAAAATTATTATACAAAATGTACAAAAGTGTACTTATCCCATGTAAAACCCCATGTAAACTTTAACCCTTCGGTGTCACAGGTTAATATTAATTAATTAAGCTGTCCTTGTGCACAGCTAGTTTTTGTTACATCCTAAAGCAAATTCAGCCCGGGGACCTAAGAAATTCCAACTTTTGCAAAATAATGGTCACCGTAATATATATCTATAAATAGTGTGCTTGTAATTTTAAAATTCTAAAATGTATAACATGACATATTACGGTTCCGTGGATTTGCTCTTATATCTGTTTAAAAAATTATTAGATCTGACTTCACATCTGACAATATCTACTTAGATAATAAACAGATATAATATCAGATCTAAATATCTGATTATATCTAAATATATGCAGATATATGTGTACCAAATTTCAACACTCTAAGTCAAAAACTGGCTCATATAGTTTTGGAAGTTAGAGTGAGTGAGAAAACGGACATATGTACATAGAGATTTTAATATGGCACGAAACCCCAAAAGGCAATTGATTTTCAAATAATATTTTTTCCAGTTTTTAATTTTTATTATTAAAAATATGGGTAATATTGCAGAATCGCGACTTTTCCGAATTTTTAAGTTTTTTATCTGGACTAAGCCTACACTCTTAGTTTAAATCAGTCAAAATTTGATTGATTGAATCAATGAATCAGATTTTGACTGTTGAATCAATGATTTTCATTGGCACAATGATCATGTTGATTGGTGATTTAATCGAATATTTTGATTGATTTAATCAGTAACTAAATTTGATTGATAATCAGTCAAACACAATGATTGATTTGTCTGTTAAATTTATCTACAAACTTAAATCAGTCATTTTAACTGGTAAATCAATAATTGTTGTAAAATACAGTAAACATTGTATAATGTGTATTTCCAACTTACCCTTATGTTTTGTTGAGCATTTTTTATTATAACTATATATATTTTTTTTATTACAAAACAAGTTTAGGAGAGGAAAAAATGCATTTACGCACTTGTTCGTGTGGGACTCAACCACGTGCTGTGGTAATACCTCACTAAAACAACCTCTCCCATTCTTGCTTTACTTACTCTAATCCGCTATTGCTCCATCCGTCCTGGAGGGTAAGCAAAAGCGTGATTTATTTGCTAGAGAAGTTATGCCTACTTCTTGTACTGTTGTTCTCACCCATAGCCGCCGATGTTCTTCAGCGGTGGTCGAGAATGTTGTTGGATGCTTTTTTAGAGCTACCGAATAAGATCTTATAATGAACAGTGCTGCCGAATCAGATTGAGAGAGTTCAGAAGAACAGCCTTTTGCATGCGAACCGCCAATGCATCGGCTCGATGCTCGCAGCTAGGTATCTTCTTTAGTTGGCTCACAAATGAAGCTCGCATCCCTCCCAAACAACCGAGTACAAGAACAATTAGTCGGACCCTGTAGCCTGCATACATTCTACTCAATTCAAACAGAAAGTTTTGATATTTCGTCCGTTTCTCATCCTCCTTTTAAATGAGTACTCCTGGAGTACAATATTAGGCTTTGTAGCACTGATACGATGAGTGGTGGAAAAAGAAAAATTCCAGTAGATCTTACACTGATCATTTTCCACAACGGATTCCTGATCCCCTCGAGCATACGGCAAGATGGGTTCCTTATCTATACCATATTGGTGTCGAAGGTGATAATACAACACCTTAAGCGCAGCATTATGTCTTTCTGTATATCTGCAACATGCATACTTCGGGCACGCACTTATAATATGACTAAGTGTTTCTGGATATTGTTTGCACGTACGACAGTTGGTATTTTCGACAGATATATGCATCACTTGACTGCGGTACGCCAAAGTATTTATTACTCCATCCTGACAAAGAAACAAAAATTCTTCAATCTCCGATTTCAAACCAGCAGATTTGAGGAAAGCAAATGACAAACCCACAGACAATCCCATTTCTTTTATGAGACTGAAGAATTGTCCATCCACAGGTTTGCCAATATGTTCCTGTAACAAAAGCGAATGTTCTGCTTCTTTGACACGCTTTTTAATCATTAGTGGTATTAACCATGCTATGCCGTGTTCTGTATCACTGGTTTCAAATGGGAGACTAAGTTCATTTTCAGCTCTTTCTGCCGCTTGATATAAAAACGCCCCAACATTTACAATTCCATGCTGGTGTACAAATTGCATAAGCGGATCTCTACTGTTCATGATTGAGCATGCCGCAGACAAAACAATTCTACGATGGAGACACTCTAAATTTAATAGACCTCTTCCTCCTCGATCTCGTGAAAGGTAAATTCTTTGTACAGAAGACCTTGGATGATGACTTCGATGTACTGTCATCATTCTGCGAGTTTCTCTATCGAGATCCTTCAACTCATGCACATTCCACTTAACTGCTCCAAATGTAAAGAGTAGTAAAGGAATGGCTAATGTATTTGTGGCCTGAATCTTATTCTTCCCAGATAATTCGGATGACCAAATTTTTCTGAGAAGACCACGGTATTTTATATGGAGATGATCTTTAATCCCACACACATCCTGACTTTCCGATTGTCGAATTCCAAGATATGTGTAAGTCTACCCAACTCCAAGATGATGAATGGTGTTGCCACCAATGAGTTGAATATTCTCAGATTCGCTCGTCATTTCAGCTGTTTCTCGTCTTTCTTTAATCAAATGGATTTATCTAATCCAAAATCCATTCCTATAGCTCTGGAATGCTCGGCCACTGAAAACACCAGAATTTTTAGTGATTCCTTACTGGATCCATAGAGCTTAAGTTCGTCCATGTAAAATAGATGGTTGATCTTATAGACTCTATTTCTGGGTTTGCCACACATGTATCCAGAGTTTTTATTCTCGGAGTACTACAGACAAAGGCAAGAGGGAGTTACAAAAAAGTAAAGGACTGAGTGAGTCCTACAACCTGCCAGGCCTCTCTTGCACCCTCGCTGTTCGCTTATTGCACTCCAAACTGGCTCGATGGATGTCAAAATCCTCTCTTTGAGGACGCCAGTGAATAGCTTGTAGCAGGTGTTTAGACAAGCTATTGGTCTATAATTTTTTGGTTTAGATAAATCTCCAGATTTTGGTAAGAGTATCGTTCGTCCTTCCACTAACCATTGTGGTATTGGATGTTGACCATTGAGAAAGTTAGAGAATATTCGAGCCAAATGTTGGTGAGTTGAAGTGAACTTCTTCTACCAAAGATTATTAATCTTATCCGGCCCGGGTGCTGAAAAGTTCTTCGTTTTAGCAACTATGTTTCTCACCTCTCCTTAGTAATTGGTGGATTTACCTCTGCAGGATGGTCAAGCCCCTGTCTAAAACAGAAGCTACGAAAGAGTGTTAATGATGACTCTTCATCGTTCACTGACTGGGCTTTCCCATAGATGTTACTCTAGAAATTTCAATATCTTTCCGACATGGGGGTTTTTCGACAGTTGGCGATGGTGAACTGAACAGGCGAGAAGGATTAGTAGCAAAGGTATTATTTTGCTTTATCCATTTAACCCGCTATTCTAAACGCTCTCTTATCACAACAAGAGATCGTATCTTCTCAATCCAATGTTGCTTGATGGTCTGCAACTTTGATTTCTTCAGAGTGTGATGCAATCTTTTTAGAGTCTGGACTATTTCCAATACCCTGGGTGTCAAATTTCTTTTTAATTCTAGATATACAATCACACTCTGCAATTGGGAAGCATGCCTTCGAGCCACCCCAATCTTAAACTGTACTTGTCTGATTCGTTTAAAGGTCTTATCAACGCGGTCTGAAACAGATTTTCTGTTACTTTCACGAAGCAGGACCTTTGCTTTTTTATACACAGCACAATTTAATGTCCAGAGATCTACATCTTCTGGGAGTAATGAGAGCTCGTTATTCCCTTCAACGATTTTGTCCATTTTAATGGAAACCTTTAGATGGACGTTGGTTTCCCTAGACCTCATGTTCCCTTCTTCGGTCGTTGGCGTGGGTGTTACTCTTGGAACCTAAATGTTCTCTGAAGGTTCTACTTCTTCCTCCAGAAGAAAAGCTTCATGTCCTTTTTTCGCAGAGAGGATACTTGATTTCCTAAATACTGAGGTGTCATTTGAGCGTATTGGGGGTACATATTGACCCATTGCTCATGCAACCTAAGCTTATATACTCTTCTGCAAGGACTACTGTTTTGCCAACATAGCATGATGTTCTTCCGAAGTTGGTCCGTCCATTTAAAACGTACTCTAGCTTGTCCTGAGTCAATGCCTGGTTGTTGCTTGGGTTCTGTCCTATTGCCACTCCCAACTGAATCCTGATCTCCATCCGAGAGAGACCTATTGTAGGTGGCACTGCGCATTACAGTCGGCGTAACCGCAAATACTCTGTGTGGGAGGTTATCCCAAGACAGAGTGGACAATTATATCGGGTGCTCACCCCTATCTGACTTTTGGTCCGCCCTAGTATTCTAATTTTCTTGGTACCCCCCATATCTGAGAGGCCTTCTCCTATCCGCCACCTGGGGATGCGCCCGATTGGGGTGTCAGAAACCCCATCTCAAATGACATTCAAGTACTTAACCCAGTTGCCTAAGAAATTCTGTAATATCCCCTAAAGGGTACCACAAGTCCCCGACCAACCCGATCAAATACCTACACGATATTCTGTAATGGTCATCTTAGTACTGTGCCAAGTCGGACCAGTATCTTTGAGCTGCTTGGAACAGATAAACCAAGCAACTATTACCAAGTAATAATAATAATAATAATAATAATAATAATATTTATTGTTATTATTAGAGTAAGTAAAGCAAGAATGGAAGAGGTTGTTTTAGTGAGGTATTACCACAGCACGTGGTCAAGTCCCACACGAACAAGAGCGTAAATGCATTTTTTCCTTTTCTAAACTTGTTTTGTAAAAAAAAAAAATATATTTATTGTTATTTTTATTATTATTATTATAATTAATCGCATGTGATATAAAATTCTTGGGCACTATTTTTAAAATAAAAGTAGCGCGTAGCTTATACGACAGTTCGTGAAATATATACCAGTGAGCGTATGGCATAAAGGTTAGCACGTTGGACTTTAGGCCCAGGGGTCGCGCGTTCGAGACCCCTCAGAGTCAAATATTTTAATTTGTAAGTTAAGCGTTTAGTATTAAATTGTGTATGTTGTATTTGTAAACATATGATTAAGAATGTTATAAAACAATATCAATAATAAATAAAAAATATTCTTGATAGTAAATAAATATAAAAAGTCTGCACTATGAACAAAATGTTGTTACTAGTTAAAGGGATTCAATGTTTATTTTGATTTAGTATTTTTATTTTTCAAAAATAAGATGTTTTTGCTTGAAAGTTATTAAAATAATAGCACAATTATTGAATCAACAGAAATGATTTAATTATTCAGTATATTTGACTAATCTAAATTAATCACGGGTTTGACTGATTTAAAGCAATCAATTCAATTGGTCTACCAGTGAGCGAGTCTACATTAATTGATTAAAACTAAGAGTGTAAGTGATGTATTTTAACACCAAAACAAATAATCCGGTGGGGAAGCTTGAAAAAGTGAAGTAAAAAACTGTGTTTTTTAAAAAAAACTTCATTTTTTTAGCTGTAAGGATAAATCTTATTTCGACACTTTTTTTAAGAAAATCACTTTCACTGAAAACTTTTATGTATTAAAATAATCTGCAGCGCGATTGTTTTAAGCCAATTTCAGATTATTTAAATTCAATTTGGTATAAAAAAAAGCGTTGCAGATTAATTTAATCCAAAACAATTTTCTATGTTAACATAATATTATAAATATTAAACTTATTAATTTACCTCATTATTTAGCTCATTAATAAACTGATGACGTTGTAGGACAGATATAATATAAAAATAATTATTTCTAAAGAAATAGCAATTACCTATGATTTCTTGTAGACCAGAGTGCAAAAAAGGAAGATATTCCGTGGGTTTGGGGTGCCACTATTAGTATCACTCCAACACCATAGTATTTTAACTACATATATTTTATATTTTAACTATTTAAAAAGATGCCATGGGGTTGGAATGATACTGATAGTGGCACTCCAACCCCACGGTAAATCTTCCTTTTTTGCACGCTAGCCTGTAGGAAATCATTTTGCACAGCCGAAGGCCGTGCGGCAATTGCTATTTCTTTGCCAATAATTATTTTTATATTATATCGGCCCTACAACGTCATCGTTTACTTGACCGAATTCATAATATGTGACGCTCTAGGTACGCCGTTACTAAAAACGAAACTCGTAATCTATCAAATTGTTATACGAACAAGATTATTTTTTAATTTAACCAGCTCAAAATATTTATATTAACCCAGTTACACGCTGGCAGTATACCTTTGCCGACTACAAAAGGTGTTATCATTGTTGACTGTGCTAGTACCGCGCCGGCAAGAAAGCTGGTACCGGTCCAGTGACAAAATTCGCATTGGTCCAGTACCACGCCGGTTGTGTGTCGGTATTAAGGAGGCACTTCTACCCTAAAAACAAAAACCGGGCCAGTACCGGTATATTAGTTCTAGACCGGTACGACGTAGGCTGCAAATGGTGTCATCATTGTTGACTTAACCGGTACCGCGCCAGCAAGAATGCTGGTCTCATGCCAGTA
Source organism: Ganaspis brasiliensis (assembly GCA_037103525.1). Classification (NCBI taxonomy): domain Eukaryota; kingdom Metazoa; phylum Arthropoda; class Insecta; order Hymenoptera; family Figitidae; genus Ganaspis; species Ganaspis brasiliensis. The sequence goes on along the minus strand of JAZKLR010000462.1, from coordinate 304,563 downwards.
CCGGCACATACGTCAAAATCTGCCTTTGGTACCAGGTCGGTATCATGCCAGTTGTCGCTTTCTACCTGAGAAGTCATCTCAAACTTAGAGTCAATTATTGTATCGGAGCTCTCAATTTAATAAAACATCAAACACCCAGGACTATTCTTACAAAAAAATATTTAATTCCGTAAGATACTTTATATAATGAAATACATATACATCATGGTTAAAATAAACGAAGAACGAAAGTAAATTATCATGATTAAAAGGTCATGACATATGATAAGAGGATCTTAATTATTTCGATTTTGATCCAAGTTTATTTTGTTGTGCTTTGCATTTTTAGATGTCTTATATTAATCAAATGTTTGCATATAAGACAGAATAGAATAACTTGCTAAAAAGCATTAAATAAACAAATTTAACTTTTGTAACTACACATAATAGAATAAATTACACTGTGTAACAAAAAAAAATTCGCAGGCACTTTTATGGACACCTAGCAGAAGTTGTAGGTCTAGTAATACTAAGAAAAATGGTATACGAGAAATTTTTAATAAACCCCCAAAATCTCATTTTATGGCCAAAAAACTATTTTTGGGTATGTTCATGTGAACAACCACTCATAACTTTGCTCATTTTTATCCGATTTAAAACTTTTTTTTTGTTTCAAAGAGAAAAACATACCTTTTCAACCATCTAATGCTCATTTTCCTGACATAAAAACTGACGAGACTAGGGGACACAGAGGTGAGTTGAAACGATTTTTACATTATCAGGTATAACTCAGCCAAAAATAGTCCTATTTTTATGAGCTTTATAATTTAGGATAACTGGTTTTATGTAGTATGTGAACCAAAAATTAAAAAGTTATAAGTGCTTATGAACAAAGTTGCAAAATCTAAAACAGTTGCTCGCGATTCAACTCACCTAGTATCGAGGTGAATTGAAACACATGTCGAGGTCAATTGAAACAGTTGTAAATTTTGGGATTTTAAAGAAGAAAATTTAATTTAAATAATACTATTACTTAGTAAAGAAATTTTATTTATTACTTATTAATAATGCTCTGAATAAAAAGTTGTTAAATAACAATAAGAATTTGTTTATAAATTGTTTAAATAATAATTTCATTTGTAATCTTTATTCGTCATTGTGTAACGTTTGGTTAATTGCAAAATTGGGGAAAAACTGCATCTTTGTCAGTGTAGTGTGTAGAAAGTTGGTAAATTACAATAATAATTTATTTAAACAAATAAAAAGTTATCGTAACTTTTTCAAAAATATATTATTTGTTGATACATATCAATACTTCGATGATTTTAATTTTTCTTTAACAATGTACAAGTTATAAAACATTTAAAATGCTTCGAGTTACCTTAATAGACCACGTACATACATGTATAAATGTTATAAATAAACAATAAAAATGTGAAAAAAACTTTTGTTTAATTTTGCAAAATTTCATAAGAATTTGTTTAGTAACTTAAAGTTGTAATTAAATTGACGCAAAACTCTAGAAGATATCACAATTCAAAAATTCTCGTACATATACACGGAAAAAATAAGTTGTCTAAATTTACTGCGACTTTGTCACAGAATCTTGGATATAACTGGCAGCATTCTAAATTATTAGTTGTACAATTTAGATAACTAGTCGTTTAAAATGAAAAAAAATAGTATACTATGTTACTGTGTCTGAAAGTTTCAACCATAGTCACTAAAAATAAAAAGACGGTTGGCGCACAATAGTGTTTTAACATCTAAGCGATAGTCACTGAATATGAAACGGCCGCCCGCTACGTAACAGTGTTCTAAAATTTGCGTGACAGTCACTGAAAACGAAAAAAGTTCGTGGGTGCGTTACAGTGTTCTAAAATCTCTATGACAGTCATTGTAAATGGAAAAGTCGGTTGGTGAGTTACAGTATTCTAAAATCTCGGCGACTGTTATTGCAAATAAAATATAATAAAAAAAATGCTTTCATTATTCCTTTCATTATATATACATACCATTATACCAGGGCTGTTAAAATTCACGATTTTTTTAAAAAAATCAAAAAAATCCGATTTATTTGATTTAAATCCGATTTTGTTGATTTAAATCAAGAATTGATTTTTTTAAAAATATAACCAGTATTTAAAATCTCCAAATGTTTATTTGTAAGTAGTTTATTAAAGAAATGAAGAAAAAATTAAAAAAACAACACAAGAATGAAACAGTGGCATAATTATATACAAAAAACTAGAAACTCTATTCAAAAAATTAAATTATTTACGGACATTTTTTTTAATTTAAATAATAAATAAGAAGATAATTAAAAATAACGTTAAAATATATTACTAAAGAGAACAAAATTTTAAAATTAGAAAAATTAGAGAATTATTTTACAAATTGAATATAAAAAAAATCAAATAAATATATAAATATAATAATAAATATAATATAAAATAAAGGAATAAAAGGTTTCAAAAAAGTAGAAAATTGGGAAATTTTAAAAATATAGATAAAAGCACCAAATCAATATTTTCAAAAATTCGTAATTATAAGATAAAAACTAAACAATTAAAACGAAGGAAAAATAAATAAATTTAATTTATCCTTAATCTAACAAATTAAAAAAATGTAAAAAGTACACTGTGAAAACAGGTGTCTTATGGGTGTCTTATTTTAAGACATAAGACATTTAGAAAGCGTCTTTGAATTTCAAGTTATTTCATTGGTTAATAATTTTGTAAGACGCTTGCTCATTGGTTGAAATTAAGACACTCAAAAATGTCATAAAAATGACCACATAAATGTCTTAAAATAAGACACCTGTTTTTGCAGTGTACAACAAAAAAAAATTAAAAAATGTATATATCAAGATAAAGGAAAAGAAAGTCCACAAAAGAAACTTAAAATCATATAAAAATAAAAAAGTTTAGGCAAATTAAACTAAACACATTTTTATAATATTACACTTAAAATAAGTCTAACAATAAATTTAGAAAAATAAATAAAACCTAAAATTTTATAGAAGAATAAGTAAAATTTCGAAAACTTTCGCAAAAGATAGACATGTGAAAAAAATTGAATGAATTTCCAAAAAAAAATGGGAGTATTTATTTTTGAAAATATGGAAACAATTATGAAAATCAATGAAATAAAAAGTTTAGTGAATGTTATAATAACGAAATTGTGTGAAATAATATTACATTATTTGCACAAAAAGAGGAAAATTAAAGAAAATCCAAAAATAAAAAGATAAAAAAAAAGAAAAAATATCAAAAGTAATAGAAGAAAAAAACTTAAAATTTTGTAAAAATAAGAAATTATAAGGTAAAAATTAAACAGTTTCGAAAAATTGAAATCTCTTAGAAATCTTGTAAGAATATTAAAAAGAAGGATTATTGTGAATATGAAAAATATTTAATATTATTCCATTATTTTGTATTAATTAATATGCATTTAAATTTGAATTAATTGAAAGTTAAAAGTTAGAAAAGATTGAAATATGACTTAATTGACGTTTGGAATTTATATAATTATAATGACTTAAAGATATAAAAATATCGTAAAAATATAATATACAGATAAATTTTCGTTTATGAACATTCTTCTTTTCCTACCTACTCGCATTCTAACCTAACACTTACACTAGATCGCACACATACATTCCCTAATATAAACTCAAATTTTAATTCATTAACGAAAAATCTCACAACCGGGTTTCGAACGCGGGTTCTATCACACGACGATGCTTGAGACGGCTCCTTATACCCCTCGGCCATTCAAAAATACGTGAGAGTCTTCAGAATGAAATGACTGACACTTAACTATAGCATAATGGGCGTTACGTTTCCTCGATTCCTCGACTGTTGAATAAATTTTAAGTGGTCAATATTTGGAACTATTTTGAGCATTCCGTAAACTTTTGTTATTAATCAAAAATTTCTCACTCTGTTTTACTACACCAGGATTTAAGTTTAATCCACTGCTTGATGATTCTTTCTATTGTGCTTAGGAAAAAGTATGCAATCATATTTCCAACTTTATGAAAATTTGTCCTGGTTTTCATAGACTTTTGAATCAATTTTAATAAATACATTTCTTTCGTGTATTAATATTTAAAATAAATATCCAAAATTTATTTAATGTGTTACAATATATTTACACCGAAAAAAAAAAATTCTTCTAAAGAGAGGAACATTCCTTTTGTGAAATCCTCTCACGTTTTTACATTGTTTTGAGAGTATCCTCTACTTTTGAGAGGAAAATTCGCATCAAAATAAGAGGATTCCTCTCAATCCAAGTATACTTTTTTTCGGTGTAAAATTAATATTTTTAAATATAATTTTCAAAATATAATTTCTAACGCATTTATTAAACGATAAAAATATTTCAAATATTCTAAATTTAAATTTTAATGAAACAAGTGTTGGTGTAATTTTTATTCTAACAAGGAAAACTATACATTTTGAAATTCAAAATATTTATTTTATTTTCAGTAATTAAATTTTGTAAGTTTTGACAATTAAAATAAACTTCTATTGTTTTTAATTTTCGGCAAGGATGATAAAAATCATGATTTTTATTTAGAAATCAATTTTTTTTAATTAAAAAAAAAATAGTTGATAAAATGGATAACAGTCTCTGTTTATTATTTAGAAAAAAAATTAACCAATTTTGTACTCTGAAAAATTATAACACACGAGACAAATATAAAAAAAGAAAGGAAAATATTTTAAATATTTATCTAACTTTAAATTTTTAATAAAAATAATGAATGCAGGGATCGCAGTATGAATCTTCTTATGAAGATTTTAACTAAGAGTCAAATCATTATATTTCAACTGAGTTAATTTAAAAACTTTAAAAAATTGCTGTAAACAAGTTTTTCAAAGTATTGGAAAATCGTCGCTTTTACGCTCTTCTTTAAACAATGTTTTCTCTATTTATTTCATTATTACAGTTACTTTTATTACTTAAAAATAAAGATTCGAAAAATTTTTAACATTGTAGTATAAATTAAATTAAACTTTTTCATATTCTAGTCAATTGTGCATAAATTGTGAAAAATGTGCATAAAAGTGGGATTTTTCTGTACCTTCAAAGGTACACCGAAAAAAATCCCTAGTACCCGTTTACCAGGAATTGACTATGTTTCCTAGTTACGAGAGGAGCCGACTATGAAATCTTAGTTAAAGTAGTAAGGTTCAAGTGTAGTTAAACTGACTAGGGAAATTGGTTAATGTGACTAGGAAAATAGTCAATTTGACCAATGATACTAGTTGTTTCAATCACGTGCAACTCGATTTTTATTCGATTTCGAATAAATTAATTTTTCAAAAAGCTGTAACAAATTAAGAAACCATAATATTTTCAATTTATATCCAATAAAAAGAGGTATTAAATTAAAAAAAATAGTACGTTTGTCAACAACAGGGATTTGATGTTGTCAGATTGCTCAAGGTTAGAACCTATGAATCAAGAACTCGACCGTACTGGGAGCCACGCGTATTAATAAATGCAAAATAACCGATAACGTTAATTCCGAATTATTTGCTTTTGCCGACGATCTTGTTTATTATTTCGCAGGAAACAAAATAGATATCATAACATACGAACTCAATAAAGTAACTAACAATATATATAATTATTATTTGGACTGGAACCTTAAAATTAATCCGTCAAAATGCGAGTGCATCCTATTTAGGAAAACCGTGAATGAAATACCTTTCAAAACAGTTAAAACTCTTAAATCCTTTAAAGTCACAATAGAGCATACAAATCCCGATAGCACAATTGAAGAATTTATTATACCAAGACAAGATACAGTCAAATATTTAGGTGTACATTTTGATTACCTGATCAGGATGAATCGTCACCACAAAACCCAACTCATACGCCCGATAATAACATACTCTGCACCTGTACTCTGGATCATAGGTCCCACCGTTATGGAAGACTATAGGAAATTTGAACGTATGTTTAAAGATGTCTCTAGGAAAATACAGAACTCCAGATTCAAATTTCAAGAGGAGAATTGACAACAAAACAATTTATAATATGGCTAAAATTCCAAGAATTGATAATTTCTTCATAGATCTAACCAGGAACTATTTTAGCAAAATCTTCAAAATTGACAACAAAAATCTGAATAAACTGCAATGCAACAACGAATGTAATATTCAAAGAATGCTAAAAACAGGATACATCCCCCCGGAACTATTTACTCACTTGGATAATATAGGATTAATTCAAGATGAATATAATATTCCTATACTCTACCATGTCCAGAGACATAGAGCCAAAAAGGTAATAACAACTGATGAATCCAAGTACCAGAAGAATAATTTGGTCTACTCTACAGACATTCCAGATATTGATTTATATTCAAAAGATAGACTGAACAAAAATTATTGGTGGTTATCAGATAACTCTAAACATTTAGACGAAATAAGGAAGCGATCCAGAAGAAGAAATTAGGATCAGTGTCAGAGTGTGTGTGTAACTATTCACCAAAGTGCTTAATTATAAATTATAATTATTATAGTGTTATCAAAAATGATCTCATTAGAGACTCTACAATTATTCAAAATTTAATTTACTATTAATCATATATTAGCTAACATACCCTAAGTATGTCTTTTTTTTCAGTTTTATCTTTTTATATTTTAGCTTTGTTAATTTTTTCTCTTAGTTTATATAATAACATATTGTACGGGTCTTTTTCACAAAATGTTTTTCACCTGATTTAACTTCTTAATTCACTAATACACTTAGTTGTTTATTTCTTTTTTCCCAGTTTGTAAAACATTACAATTAAAATTATTAATGATATTAAGCGAGCCCTATCATTGATAGCGTACTTAATCTTTTATATATATTGTTTAAGGTCTTTTAAGAGATTTATATTCCTTATTGTAAATTTTATTGTTTTGCCAAAATAAATCTACTTTTTCAAACCAAAAAAAAAAAAAAAGCGTTAACACGCTCGACCAAGGGAGGACTTGGTTGCTTGTCACAAAACATCCTATACTTTTTTTTGTATAAAAATATTTTTTAGCATCACAAAATATATGTATTATATTATTATCAAATATTTGTTAAATTTAAACAAATTATTTCATTTAAAGGAATAATTATTTAATTATAAAATTGCAATAAATGAATTACTGATCTTAACAAATTTATTTTACATTAACAAATTATTTGTTAATTTAATCTAATTTCTTTATATAATAATACGTATTTATATTTCTAAATATATTTATGCAATGTTGCAAAAATGTAACGTTAAAATCTAAACTCAGTGCGAACTTTGTGAAAGTCAACCTCCAAAATGTAACTGTGTCTGAACGAAGAAAATTTTCATAACGCGAGTGTCAATAAAATTAAACATTATTTCTTTGTTTGGAAAATTTTAAAAAATAGTGTATGTAATAAATTATATTTGACTGATTAGTGGATATTTTCTAATGTCATTAATAATAAGTTATATTCAGTGGCGCCCATTGGATTTCTAGCAGGGGGGGCCAGACCCGTTTCCAGAGTACCACCCCCCTTTCATGAACCCTAATTTTGACAAGCAAAAAAAAAAAGGTTTACATAATAAAATTATCTCTACTCTCTTAATTTAAGTCAGTAAAATTTCACTGATTTGTAGGCTAAATTCTCACTGATTGAAAATTTAGAGAGTAATAATGAGTCAACTACTTTTTTAAAAATGCCTTTGAATTGATCAAAATTTAAATTTATAACTAACTGTTGTAATTTTAATTTCATTATTCAATAAATCTATAATTTTTTATTTAATTTTAAACAGTTTTCAATTTACAATTATTCTCCTTAAATTTTACAATTATTCTTAAATTTTCTAAATTACCTTGCTCCGTTGTCTAATATTCTCAACAGTTTTAGAATTTGTTTTCAATTGTCAAATATACTCAACAATTTTCGATTTTTTTTCAATTGTCAAATATTCTCAACAATTATCGAATTTTTTTCAATATTGTCAAATATTTTCCACTTATCTCAATTACTTTCTTTAATATCAAATTATTGTCGGTATTTTATAATTATTCTTTTTAATTTTCAATTAATTCTTCAATATTTAGTAATTTCTATCTTTTTTCAATCATAAATCTTGTTTAAATATTTCAATTCAATTGTTTAATTTTTCAGTTTTCAATTAGTTTCTTCTATATTCAATAATTCTCGCCTTTTTTCAATAAAATTTTTGAACTTGAAATTATAATCTTTGACTTTCAATTCCATTCTTCAATTTTCAGTGATTTCCTTCAATTTCAAATTATTTGCTTCAATATTCAATAATTCTTAGCTTTATTCAATTTCATTTAAATTTGAATTAAATTGCTTAATTCCATGCATCAATTTTTAATTATTTTTTTCAGTATTCAATAATTCTAGGTTATTTTTAATTATTTTTATATTAAAATTGTATAATTATTAATTAATTTTTTAATTACTTTTAAATTGTGTCCATTATTCTGGCCTTTTTGAATTTTTTACAATATTCAATAAATATTATCATTTGTCAATTATTTCTTCCATATTCAATAATTCTATGTTTTTTACGACTATTTTTTCAAAAATCCGATATTTTACTCTACTTTCAATTATTTTCTGCAATTTCACATAATTTCCTACCATATTTAATAATTTTCGTCTTCTTTAATTATTTTCTATAAAATTTCAATTCCATTCTGAATTTTTAAATTATTTTCTTAAATGTTTAATTACTTTTTTGATTTTTATTTGATTTTCAATTTTAAACAATTCTCGGCTTTTTACAGTTATTTTATTCAATTATTAAAAATAGTTTTTAAATTGTAATTCAATTGTTTAATTCTACAAATATTTTCTTTAATCCTTATTTATTTTCTTTAAATTCCAATTATATGTATTTTCTTTACTATCCAAAAATTCTCGACATTTTTCAATCATTTTTTCGGGTATCAATAAGTTTCTTTAATATTAAATACAATTGTTCAATAATTTCGTTCAATTTTCTAACCAATTCTTTACTTTTTAATTCGGTTCTTTAGTTTTCAAATATTTTCTCTTATATTTAATAATTCTCGCCTTTTTTCAATAACTTTTTAAAATTTTTAATTATAATCTTTAAATTTTAATTACATTTTTCAATTTTCAGTGATTTTCTTGAATTTTAAATTATTTTCTTCGATTTTCAATCCAATTATTCAATTTACAATTATTTCCCACAACTATTCCTACAATTTCCTTAATTTTTTAATTTGAAATTATTTTAGTTTAATATTTATATAGTTTTAAATAACTAACAACAGTGAAAAGATTCTGGCCCTTGGGCGGTGCGTTTATTTTGTTATTTCTAATAGGGTACTCTTGAATTTTTATAGGAACATGTTATTAATGATTAAAAATATAATTATTTAATAATTTATGGTTATACTTGAATTTGAAAACCAATATTTCAAAGACATTCCAACTTAAAAACAGCTACGGGATTAAATATTAGGTTTACCATTATATTATTAAAAGCAAATTAACCACAGTTCATATGTACGTAAGTTCATGGGGTGTTTGAATTCCGTACTTTTCTGATTATTTTGTAACGTAAAATTAAATTTTTTATTTATATTTTTTACCATCCTCCTCACACCACCCACCTCTCGACCAGGGGGGCGTCCGCCCCCCCTGCTCCAGCCGATTGGGCGCCACTGAGTTATATTTCTTTAATAAGAAAATATACAAAAAAACCTAACCTAAAAAGTTGCATACGTATTTAACGTATAGAACTAATTATATTTACGACTGAAAATTAAAATTTTTAAAGTTCTATTAATAATAATAATGTTTTAATTATTACATTATTGTGTAAGTAAACACTTATTCAAAAAGGTTATATTCATAATTATTTACACGTGTCAAACTGATTAAATTTCTACAAAATCCTGAATGATCTTCTCAACCAAGTTCACTAGCAGATTTGACGAGGAAATTCAGGGTTTTTGCTACTAGGTTCTGAATTTTAAAATTAACCATAGGTATGTAATTAAATTATCCAGGAATCCTTATTAAATTTACTACATTACGATTGACTAGGTTTCTGGTTAATAAGGGCATTCACATTTTTTTCGGTGTAAAAAATTAATTTTTGATTGATCTATAAAATATTTATTTAAGATAATGTCAGAAATAAATTGCTAAAATATTAGTCTCTAATATATTTTAAAATAAAAATTTTCATAAAATACGGTGCGTCCGACTTAGTTGAAATATAATGGTTTTACCTCTAATAAAGAAAACCAGTAAAAATTATAATTTAATTTTAAAGTGCTACTTGCACTTTCAATGCGTAAAAGTTAAGATAAATTATAAAATTTATATAAATAAATACTAGGTTGATTAAAATGTTAATTGATTAAAGTTAGATCTTTTAAATTTTGGATGAATTAAATTTCAACTTGATTAACATTTAATGTTTTGAGCTATTAAAATTTTGATAGATAAAAATTTAGATTAATTAAATTTTAGTAAAAATTAAATCTTTAGAAAATTAAAGAATACATTTGAGGCAGTTGGTGCAAAAACGGCACAAGTCCATAAATCGTAATTGTTCAGGAATCAATAAAAACTGTTTTTTTTTGTAAATGTGAGAATTTTTTTTAATTCTGCGTTTTGTATTATTTTCTACTAACCTATAAGTTTAAAAGTTCAATATGATTGATTTAAATTTTAATTAATATAGGGTATAAAAAAAATAAATTAACTTTTGGACTTGTGCGGTTTCTGCACAAAATGAAATGGAAAACACAGAAAATGTATTGAATCAAGTGAAGTATCACAGTTTTAGTAAATTTTTAGTAACATTTATTAAAAATTTTTAATTTGGATAATTTTTATTGGCATTTTATAAATAATAAACATTTTTTAAAAATCACTTTCCAACATTTTCTTAACAATTATCACATAATTCACTATTATTGTTTTCTGCCTCGCTTTCAGTGCATTTTATTTATAATATAAACTGTTTAATATAAATTATATAACAACGTCTAAAACACTTTAAAAATATCACAAACAAACATTATTTCATCCATTGCGCATCTTTGTGCGCAGCTTGGAATCATGGACTTGTGCTGTTTCTGCACGAAACGAAAATTTGTTTATTTATTTTAAAGGGTTTAGAGTTTAGTAACATATGTAATATTTTACTAGATCGTAGAGCTTCAGTTATAGATAAATTTTCCATAAAAAAGGGATTTTCGAAAAAAATGGACTTGTGCGGTTTCTGCACCAACTACCTCATTTATAAATCATGTAAAATATGCGAAATTAACAAAATAGATGAAATATAAGATAAATTAACGAAATAGATAAAATAATTGAATAAAATATATAAAAAGTTGACAACCTCAGTCTGCGACCACTGGAAATATATGTTTTATCAAGTTGCAAAAAACATATACATATAATAATATGCATAAAATTTGTTGTCAATTAAACAGTGTTCCAAAATATACGTACTGAAATGAAAATCATATAAAACAGTTTATGTTTTGACATTGCTGAGCACTAGAAAGTCTGCGCATCTTCGGCGCGCATCGGTTTCGAAGTCTGCGACTTAGTCGACTACTTCTTATAAACCGTGTTTTCGATTCTCTATTTTTAAATTCTAATACACAAGTAATTTAACATTACGTCAACATCGTTTTAAAATCTAAATCAGTTTTCTCTAGAGTTTAGAAAACTGTTTATGTCAATAAGATTCCTTAAAATTATTCAATAGTCGCAGAGACATTAAATAACTTTTTCTAAATATTATATGCTTATGCATTAAAATTTAGATTTTATTGATAACTTTATAGAAAACAGTTTTATCATAATTAGAACAATTTTTTTTATTACTAGGTTTCCAAAATGTATTCAACTTTTATTTAGTATTTCTTTCATAGTTATAGAAGAACTCTGTGACTTTGCTAAATCTTCGCCTATATCCAAGATTCTACAACTAATCGAGCAATATTTAGACAACTTATTTTTTCCGTGTGCGCGGAGTAGCATCCAGTAGCGCGAAGGTTAATATTTTTTTAACTTTCGGCAATATAAAAATGATTTTACGCGAAAATTTGGAAAATTTTAAATGCTTTTAATACCATAATATAGAACAATATACTTTATCAAAATACCAAACAGCCACTATTCGATCAAAGCACAATATTGCGTATACCCAGGTGCGTAAAATTGTGCATCGGTTCGAATAATGACCAGTCCTGACAACTCTTACCACTTGTGATGGGTCTCACCATTTCTAACCATATAGTTACTAAGCTCCTCCCATTCAACTCCCACTATTTTTACACTGAGAAAATTCTATCTGTGATGATTACAGAACTAACCTGTACTGCTCGGACGAAATGACCATTTCTGTTTTATTTACTTATTAACCTTGTTGTTCTTAAGAATATGTCTGCTAATTTTACAAAACGTTCTGTAATCTGTCATAAGCTGTACTATACTTTGCATCAAATTTTTGTTCTGTTATTATTACAGGATTAGGAGAAAAAAATTAACTTTTAAATACAGTGGTCTGTCATAAAAGAAAGATATATTGTTACAAAACTCATTATATAAAGCTGTAAGGTTCCTTTAAGCACAGAGTGCAGTATAGGCAAGATAATTTTACAGAACTGCTTTGTAAGCATTACGTACGCAACATTAAAGAAGGTAACATTCGGCAACTTTCGGCTTCTTCCGGCATCTTACGGCTTCACTCGGCAACAGACGACGCTACACACGACGTTGTAGTTCATATATAGGCGGGTCAAAACTAACTGACATGTGCTGTGATAGCTGTGGTCGTTAAGGCGTTCGTGATAGGGTCGGGTCGCGCGAGTTCGAATCTTTCACCATGCGAATTTGTTTTTAAATAGTTAAAAAAAATATATTTGTAAGCAACAGGAGGGAGGGTGTATCAGTAAATAATTGTAGGTTACGTGCGAGTTGCGTACATAATTTGACTGAAAGAGAACAACTGAAATACTGGAAGAGAAATTTTTTAGATGTGAACAGGTTAAATTACAGAACTGTTTTGTAACGTCTCACGGTGAGTTTATATCTTTTTCCAAGTTATAACATAAGTCTTCCTTAGACTTTTTAATACTCGTTAAGTATATTTTGTCCTGTAATTTTATCACTACGTACGTTAATTTCTTTGTTTCTGTGACATTAAATAGTATAAGACAATCTCGTTTTTCTTATATAAGTTCATTTTATTTACTATTTACTGAAGGTGGCCTTTCGTCCGAGCAGTACCACGGCAGTTCTGTAATCGTTACAGATATAATTTTCTCAGTGTAAGACTGGGACCGTTTCTCAACGCATATATAAAATATATTTTATATTACATTAATTTGTAATTATAAATAACAAATTTATATTACACTACAAGTTTATATTTATATTCTGCGTGTTAATCGTTTAACGCTTATAATTTATTAATGATAAATGTTTCACTTACTCGCTTTATAAAACAAAATAAACACTATTTTTTTAAAAACACTAATTTTTTAAAATTATGAACTCAAAATTCTAAATAAATTTAAAAATATAATACTGTAATAGAAATTATATAAGTATTTAAAGGTATATCTATTTTGTATTTATAATTTGTTATTTTCTTATAGTACAGTTATAGGTTATGTGAGACATATAAAATTATCAAATTCTAAATATTATACTGTTTTAAAGAACCAATATGGTATCTTAGCATAATGATTAATTTATTATTGTATTTTAAATTTTGTAAAAATACCACATATACTCAGGCGTTATTATTTTTTTTTAAGCATCTCTTACATATCAAATAGAATCTCGAAATTATTACATCAGCTAAAAGTCGAACATCATTTAAATGTATTTGAAAAGAAATAGAGTTACAAGTGGCTCTATGGAACAGTCTTCAAGGCGTCGGACTTTTAGACTGAAGGTCCCCGCATCGATACTAGGTTAGCAGACTTTTTTTGTGTAATTTTTTTTTTCTTCAAGCGGGGGCCCCAAGCACCCTACTTCGCCCCTGGTAAAAGAGTGGAGCCAGCAGAAAAGTTGTGACCAGTTTTGAAAGTTCCTCACCAGTTATGCTACGTTTCCGATCAGATTCGTCCAGAAACGTAACAAAACTGGATTAAAATGGTCAGACTTCCTGACCAGATTTCTGACCAATCCTGTCCTAATTTTTTGTACTTATTATTTTCAAGGAATTTCTCATACAACGCTATTAAACTATTCCGGGTTCATTTTTCCACTCAACATTTAACTTTCTCGCCAATTTCTCATCTCGCATAAGTTTTCAAATCTGAGGTCCGAGAAGGATACCTGAAATTAACAGCAACTATTTAATAACAATCAGGAAAGTAATAGAATATCAATAAATAACAATTACATGTTACCATCTCTTAGCTTTGCATCACTTAACTTAGAGAACGCAACTTCCCCAGGTGCGAATTTTCGGTCGGCCCATGGTTGGGCCAACCGTGCAGTAAGTTGGCCCACCTTTGGCTCATAGGTCTGGCCAACCTGTTAGATGATCACCATGGCCGACGTTGGCTGCCGACCGTTGGCTACCAAGGTTGGCCCAACTCTGGCTGTCAACCGTCGGCTAAAAAGGTTGGCCCAACTCTGGCTGCCAAAGTTGGCCAACCTTGGAACCCACAGTTGGACAAACCTTCTATCTCAAGTGCGAGGCGCATGAATATTCCCTAAATCCCAATGTGCATAATTCCCAATGTGCATAATTCCAATGTGCATAATTCCCAATGTGCATATTTTCCAATGTGCATAATTCCCAATGTGCATAATTCCCAATGTGCATAATTCCCAATGTGCATAATTCCCAATGTGCATAATTTCCAATGTGCATAATTCCCAATGTGCATAATTCTCAATGTGCATAATTCCCAATGTGCATAATTCTCAATGTGCATAATTCTCAATGTGCATAATTCCCCAATGTGCGTAGTTCTCAATGTGCATAATTCCCAATGTGCATAGTTCCCAATGTGAATAATTCCCAATGTGCATAATTCCCAATGTGCATAATTTCCAATGTGCATAATTCCCAATGTGCATAATTCTCAATGTGCATAATTCCCAATGTGCGTAATTCCCAATGTGCATAATTAGCAATGTGCATAGTTCCCAATGTGCATAATTCCCAATGTGCATAATTCCCAATGTGCATAATTTCCAATGTGCATAATTCCCAATGTGCATAATTCTCAATGTGCATAATTCCCAATGTGCATAATTCCCAATGTGCATAATTTCCAATGTGCATAATTCCCAATGTGCATAATTCTCAATGTGCATAATTCCCAATGTGCGTAATTCCCAATGTGCATAATTAGCAATGTGCATAGTTCCCAATGTGCATAATTCCCAATGTGCATAATTCCCAATGTGCATAATTCCCAATGTGCATAATTCCCAATGTGCATAATTTCCAATGTGCATAATTCCCAATGTGCATAATTCTCAATGTGCATAATTCCCAATGTGCATAATTCTCAATGTGCATAATTCTCAATGTGCATAATTCCCCAATGTGCGTAGTTCTCAATGTGCATAATTCCCAATGTGCATAGTTCCCAATGTGCATAATTCCCAATGTGCATAATTCCCAATGTGCATAATTTCCAATGTGCATAATTCCCAATGTGCATAATTCTCAATGTGCATAATTCCCAATGTGCGTAATTCCCAATGTGCATAATTAGCAATGTGCATAGTTCCCAATGTGCATAATTCCCAATGTGCATAATTCCCAATGTGCATAATTTCCAATGTGCATAATTCCCAATGTGCATAATTCTCAATGTGCATAATTCCCAATGTGCATAATTCCCAATGTGCATAATTTCCAATGTGCATAATTCCCAATGTGCATAATTCTCAATGTGCATAATTCCCAATGTGCGTAATTCCCAATGTGCATAATTAGCAATGTGCATAGTTCCCAATGTGCATAATTCCCAATGTGCATAATTCCCAATGTGCATAATTTCCAATGTGCATAATTCCCAATGTGCATAATTCTCAATGTGCATAATTCCCAATGTGCATAATTCCCAATGTGCATAATTCTCAATGTGCATAATTCTCAATGTGCATAATTCCCAATGTGCGTAATTCTCAATGTGCATAATTCCCAATGTGCATAGTTCCCAATGTGCATAATTCCCAATGTGCATAATTCCCAATGTGCATAATTTCCAATGTGCATAATTCCCAATGTGCATAATTCTCAATGTGCATAATTCCCAATGTGCGTAATTCCCAATGTGCATAATTAGCAATGTGCATTGTTCCCAATGTGCATAATTCCCAATGTGCATAATTCCCAATGTGCATAATTCCCAATGTGCATAATTCTCAATGTGCATAATTCCCAATGTGCATAATTCCCAATGTGCATAATTCTCAATGTGCATAATTCTCAATGTGCATAATTCCCAATGTGCGTAATTCTCAATGTGCATAATTCCCAATGTGCATAGTTCCCAATGTGCATAATTCCCAATGTGCATAATTCCCAATGTGCATAATTCTCAATGTGCATAATTCTCAATGTGCATAATTCCCCAATGTGCGTAATTCTCAATGTGCATAATTCCCAATGTGCATAGTTCCCAATGTGCATAATTCCCAATGTGCATAATTCCCAATGTGCATAATTTCCAATGTGCATAATTCCCAATGTGCATAATTCTCAATGTGCATAATTCCCAATGTGCGTAATTCCCAATGTGCATAATTAGCAATGTGCATAGTTCCCAATGTGCATAATTCCCAATGTGCATAATTCCCAATGTGCATAATTTCCAATGTGCATAATTCCCAATGTGCATAATTCTCAATGTGCATAATTCCCAATGTGCATAATTCCCAATGTGCATAATTCTCAATGTGCATAATTCTCAATGTGCATAATTCCCAATGTGCGTAATTCTCAATGTGCATAATTCCCAATGTGCATAGTTCCCAATGTGCATAATTCCCAATGTGCATAATTCCCAATGTGCATAATTTCCAATGTGCATAATTCCCAATGTGCATAATTCTCAATGTGCATAATTCCCAATGTGCGTAATTCCCAATGTGCATAATTAGCAATGTGCATAGTTCCCAATGTGCATAATTCCCAATGTGCATAATTTCCAATGTGCATAATTCCCAATGTGCATAATTCTCAATGTGCATAATTCCCAATGTGCGTAATTCCCAATGTGCATAATTAGCAATGTGCATAGTTCTTAATGTGCATAATTCCCAATGTGCATAATTCCCAATGTGCATAATTTCCAATGTGTATAATTCCCAATGTGCATAATTTCCAATGTGCATAATTCCCAATGTGCATAATTCCCAATGTGCATAATTTCCAATGTGCATAATTCCCAATGTGCATAATTCTCCATGTGCATAATTCCCAATTTGCATAATTCCCAATGTGCATAATTCTCAATGTGCATAATTCTCAATGTGCATAATTCCCAATGTGCGTAATTCTCAATGTGCATAATTCCCAATGTGCATAGTTCCCAATGTGCATAATTCCCAATGTGCATAATTCCCAATGTGGATAATTCCCAATGTGCATAATTCCCAATGTGCATAATTCTCAATGTGCATAATTCCCAATGTGCATAATTCCCAATGTGCATAATTCCCAATGTGCATAGTTCCCAATGTGCATAATTCCCAATGTGCATAATTCCCAATGTGCATAATTTCCAATGTGCATAATTCCCAATGTGCATAATTCTCAATGTGCATAATTCCCAATGTGCATAATTCCCAATGTGCATAAGTCCCAATTTGCATAATTCTCAATGTGCATAATTCCCAATGTGCATAATTTCCAATGTGCATAATTTCCAATGTGCATAATTCCCAATGTGCATAATTCTCAATGTGCATAATTCCCAATGTGCATAATTCCCAATGTGCATAATTCTCAATGTGCGTAATTCCCAATGTGCATAATTCCCAATGTGCATAGTTCCTAATGTGCATAATTCTCAATGTGTTTATATCATTATTTTATTATATCGTTTAAGAAACAGAGTATAGGTAACTGTGTCCAGAGTTGGGCCGACCGTCGGCATTTGGTTGTCAAAGTTCGGTTGGCATGCTTGGTTGGCCCAACTTAGGTATATTTGGTCGGGCCAACTTTGGGTGCCGACCAAATTTGCCATCCAAGCGTCGGTACCTGGTTGTCAAGTTTGGTCGGCACCCAAAGTTGGCCCAACTTAAGTATTTCCGGTCGCGCCAATCTTGGGTGCCGACACTGGCAGCCAGAGTTGGGCCAACCAAGAATCGACCATTCAACTCTGTCGGTCGACCGCAATTCGCACCTGGGTCTTTAAGGTAACGAAATGCTTTGCCTTCGAATCTCAAATGTAGTATTAGTAGGATGACATATTTTGGTCGTACTAGTGGAAGGATCACAACAATTTTTGACAAATTTTAAAGAATTTACTTTCTACACCAAGCATCTTGACTATCTTTGAAAGTAGGATAGTCGTGTCCCGAATAGGTATGGAAGAATTCAATGTCCTTCAAAGTAAATTCTTCAAAATTGGTAAAAAAATTGTTTTGAACCCTCCAGTAGTAGGACCAGAAAATGTCATCCTACCGCCACTACACTTGAAGCTAAGATACGCAAAGCAGTTTTTAAAAAAAATTACCCGAGCAGGGTTTGCCGAGCTAGCCAACGTGGCCGTTGCTTGGTTCTATGTAGTCTATTGATACTCGGGCTTTCAACATTGGCTGTAACTTCGGCCGATTATCGTATTGCGAACATTGGATTCACGAGTAAAGGCCAATGTTTGTGCCAATATTGACTGTCTTAGGTTGGGGGCCTCACATTCTGCCGATTCTGGGGCTTATGTAACTTTTGCCAATGTTGGTTATGAGACAAAAGGACAATGTTCGGCCTTAGTCGATCAAACACACATAACCGAAAATATTGTTGAATATAAAATACTAGCATGTTGTAATTAAGAGGTCAGTATGGGCTTATTTTCATATTTTCAAGAATTTTTTTTTTATATTAAAATATATTTTTATAACACATGCAGTCTTTTTATACATAAAAATTCATATTTAAAAGTGCTAAAAAATAATTTTTATTTTTAATTGTTTATTGCTGCAAAATATTTACTTGAAGTTAACCCTCAATTTTACTATCGGACATGATTTAAGGATTTTGTAATTTTTTTATCATCATAGATGAAAGTTTGTAGTTCAGACTATAACTACAGATATAAGTTTTAAGAAGATACTGTATTTTTTAATTGTAGATAATCTAATCTCTAGATATCATGTTGGCCAGTAAAATTTAAGGTTAAATTCAAACAGATATATTTCGCAGAAATAAACAATCCAAAATAAAATATTTTTTGGCACTTAATATGAAAAATAAATTCTTTAAAATATAAACAATAAACTCATAATGACCCTTTATAAAAACGTATACTTTAGTTTTATGCACTGAAAAACTTTGTAGATCAATATTTACTAAACTTGCAATTTAATTTTAGTAAATTAACTATCATATCAGGAAAAAACTGGAACACTATTATTATTTCACAGTTTGACTATTAAAATGTAAAATTCATGGTTTGACTAAAAGAACATTCAATTTTTAGTAGTCTGTTGATTAAAATTTAGGAAGAAAAAGTATAGAGCGGAAACACAACACTTCGTCGAATCGCCATATGACAGCTAACCTAACCTCGATGATATCTTCAATAATATATTATTGAATGTATTGAAGTAGAATTAAAAATTACATAATATAACTTATGTTACAACATATATCTTAACCTAAAATACAGATAAAATAACATTCGCTTTAACCGACGTAACGTATCCAATAATTTCCTTACCACTTGTGAGATTAGTATTTTCGAATGAAACATTGTTTTTAACAAAAACAAAAAATTTCAAAATATGTCAGATTGAATATTATTAATCAGGTCAAATTTTCAAAGAAACATAATTAATTTTCATTTAAGTAGAATCTCTTTTGAAGATGATAGTATATTTTTACTTAGGCTTATGTTTTGTTACATGTACGAGCAATGTTCGTTTGCATGCGTTCAGCTTTGATCGATTGACTACTAAATTTAAATAAAAAAAAATCATATATTGTTAATAAACCTATATTAAATGAAATATTTTATCTAGTGACCACTTTTTCCCCACTTTGATAGTCAGTTTACTAAAATTAAATTGCGAGTTAAGCAAATAATAATCTATAAAGCTTTTAGTGTATTACAAATTTTGTTTGGGTTTTTTAAAATACTTCAGTTTTGTGATTAAAAACTCTAATTGTAAAACAGTTATTAAACTTATTTATAAAAAAAGAAAATAAATAATAGTTTATAACCTAACCTCAAAACATTGAAATATAAAACGATTTTTTTTATTTGCCAGAGTATATAAAAAATATAAGATCACATAAGATCTTTTTATTTTTGTACTATTTATTTTGCATTATAAATAATATTTTGAACCGTATATTAAAAATATTTGACTCATTCTTATCTAAACTAAAAATAATTATGTTTATTATTGGGAGAGAACACCATTTTACTAAATGCAATTTATTAGTAGAACATATTATAAATTAATTATCTACATTTAACAGTGTTACTCTGTGTGTAATATGTAGTACGAATGTCTTCAACTTTCTTATGAACCCCTGCAGCGTGCGTTGCGTAGATAGTTGGTTAGGGTTGCGGACTGTTAGTGTTACGGTCGTGCGTTCGATTTAATAACTTTAAAGCACGGAAGAAAGTTTAGTTATGATTAGATGCTCTCTAAGTCTGAATTAGTGGTTTTCCAGTAATGAATTAGAGAAAACTCGGTCACTATTAAATAGTAAATATTTCACTAATGTTTAGCAGAAAACTACTAATTATTAATAAAAAAACTGCTAATTTGAAAGTGAAATATCTACTAATCGAAATAGTAAATTTCACTGTTTTAATTATCACCCCAACTTATTCTCATCTACCTGCCCGACGACAAAAATATATTCTGCTCCATCCCCCACTCTTGAGCTCTGCCTACCCCTCCGTTTGAGTACACCGTTTGACTTTACTACTGCCAAATACCCCTTCTTCTCTATATGTACAGTAGGGTGGTCCAAAAGAAAAATATTTTGTTTTTAATGCTCTCACCCCATAGGATTGTTCTATATCGAAAAAAATACTCCTATCTTTTTATTTTTTAATATTTAGATGGGGCTCAAAGCGCTCAAAGTTTCCCATGCAAAAATACAAAATTTTGATGAAAAACAGATCATCTATTGTTCAAAAAGTGTTAATAATTGAAACATTCTGTATTTTTACACTGTTTACCCCATTGTGGTTGTGAGTTTACTAAAATTAAATCACGGTTTTAGTAAATATTAATATAAAAAGTATTTCAGTGTATAGTTCTATTAGGAAAGCACTGATAGTAAAAATCATTGATAAAAACATACTTCACATTTTTTATATACCATCACAAACCATTGCTGCAGCAGAATGTGACTGTACACTGATCGTCATATATACTTCAACATATTTCTATAAGAGTTACGTGTTAAAATTGTAAAGCATATCTGACGATAGCTGTACATTAGGGTGGTCCAAAAATGCATGGAAAATTTTTATTTTTATTTTTAATGCTCTTAACCCCTAGGATTGTTGTATATCGAAGAAAAAAATACCACTATTTTTTTACTTTTTTATTTTTAGGGTTCCGTACACCACAAGTGTACGCACGGAACCCTATTGGCAAGACTTTGTCGAAAATCGTATCCCCCCCTCCCCCCCTAGCCGCCAAACTATTTGACTTAGAAAGTTCTAATTTGGCCCACATATAAATTTTCACGTGTAGATGAAAGGAAAATTATAGAGAACATGATTCTAGAGGTTGATCATAGCGTTGTCAAGAAAATAACAAGATTTTTGAGAAATTTTGATATTTTTTGGCTGATAACTTTTGCCATTTCTTTGACAGCGCGATCACCACAACAATCTCTATAATTTTTCTGTAATCTACATATGATACTACATTTTTGTACCAAATTTGAACTCTCTAAGTCAAATATTTTGGCAGATAAGAGGGGAATACGGTCATTTTTTCGAAAAAATGCGTTTAATTTGTACTATTCCTGCCCTTTATCTGCCAAATTACTGTACTTAGAGTGCTGAAATTTGGTACACATATGTAGTTTGACGTGTAGATTACAGAAAAACTATAGAAAACCTTGTTGCAGGCTGTTATCATAGCGTTTTTTAGCAAAAAAAAACGATTTTTTTTAAAAAATGCTAAAAAATGGTCGTATACTCCCCCCTGAACTTTCAAACTATTAGACTTAAAGAATTCAAATTTGGGTCACAAATGTATTTTCACGTATAGATTACAGGAAAATTATAGAGAACATGATTGTATGTGTTGAACATAGCGTTGTCAAGGAAATAACAATATTTTTGAGCATTTTTTTAACATATGGGCCATAGTTTAGTGTTATAACTTTGACAGCGCTATAATCATCACTTTCTCTATAATTTTCCTGTAATCTGCACGCAAATCTACATACCTGTACCAAATTTCAGCATCCTAAGTCAAATAGTTTGGAAGATAAGGGGGGGGGGGGGATACGGTCATTTTTTTTAGCAAAAATGCACTAAAAGTGTACACGGCCACCTCCATATCTGCCAAACTATTGTACTTAGAGTGCTGAAATTTGGTATGCATATGTAGTTTGCCATATAGATTACAGAAAAACTGTAGAGAATTTTGTTGCAGATCGTTATCATAGTGTTTTTAAGCAAAAACCAACGATTTAAAAAAAATGCTAAAAAATGACCGTATCCCCCCTCCCACAACTTCTAAACAATTTGACTTAGAGAGTTCAAATTTGGTACACAAATGTATTTTCACGTGTAGATTACAGAAAAATGGTAGAGAACATGATTGTAGAAGTTGATCATAGCGTTGTTAAGAAAATAAAATGATTTTTGTGTATTTTTTATGGATATTTGCTAAAATCTCTGGATTTTTCGTTAAAAATGCAATCACGATCACGTTCTCTATAATTTTTATGTTATTTACACCTGACAATACATTCCTGTACAAAATTTGAACTCCCTAAGTAAAATATTTTGGAAGATAGGGGGGGAGGGTAGTCCATTTTTTATAAAAAATTCATTATATATTCTATTTTATTTATTATATTATATTATATGTAATATGTATAATATATTTATATATTTTATATTTAATAGTATCAAATATATTAAAAATTATTTTGTTTTGTGTACGGAACCCTCGATTTTAGTGCGAGTGTAACTCGAACTTGCCCGATTTTTTTAATATTAAGATGGGCCTCAAAGCGCTCAAAGTTCCCAATGCAAAATGCATGGGGAAAAAATACTTTTTCGTAAAAATTGTATAGAACCCTTGAAAATAAATATTTTTCAATCGCTCAACTCTGTTTCTCTTCAGGAGACTTCAAGCAACAATGCCAAATTGTTTATTTAACAATTTTGTAATATTAACTATTTTTTATAGGGCCTCAAAAAAAACCCCATAAATTCCAAAATTATGAAAAAATCGTTAAAAAATATTTTTTACTATTTTTATGAGAGTTTTTTCCTATATTTTGAATAAATAACATAAATATTGATTTTTAATCATTATTCCATGTAATTGCTAATTTGTTTAAACAAATTATTATTATTTATTTAGAACTTTTTATCAAATTGAGCTAGAGAGTTGCAACTTTTTCTTAATTTTGCAACTTTTCGAGTTCAGTGAAGCCAACAACAAAAGTTAAAAATAATTTTCGCAATTGTTTAAACAAATTATATTGTTTATTATCAACTTTTTATTAAATGGAGCTACAGAGTTGCAACTTTTTTCAATTTTGCAACTTTTATAGGTGTATAAAAGCAAGTATTACCAACAAAATGAGAAAATTAATGTTAACAATTGTTTAAACAATTTAATGATGTTTATTTTTATCTTTTCATTGAATAAAGCTAGAAAGACCAAAATGTGTCAATCAATTTATAAACAATGATTCAATGAACTTCTTTTCACTTTTTAAAATGTCAACTTCTTTTTTGAGGAACATCCCTCACTATGTCATCAGAATGTCGATTATTACGCTTGTATAAAAATTGTAAATTGTCTAAAATTAATTAATGACAATGCAGAGCGAAAAGTTAAATTACTATTTGATTTTAACAAACTAATAACAAGAGATAAGGATCAAAAGCAAAATACCGAAAACAGTTTACGAACTGTAACAAAAAAACGTTCTCCGAAAAAATGATGTGATAACCAACACATGTATTTATCATATTTAAAAAATAAATGTTCTAAAGTTTTTTACTTAATTTTAATTATGTCTTACAGTCATTCCTACCTCTCAACATAAGTAAACATACAAATCTTAGAGAAAGTTGCAACTCTCTAGCTCTATTTCATAAAAAGTTGATTATAAACTATAAAATTTGTTTAAACAATTGTTCTCATTTATTTTCTCATTTTGTTGCTAATACTTGCTTTTATACACCTATAAAAGTTGCAAAATTGAAAAAAAGTTGCATCTCTGTAGCTCCATTTAATAAAAAGTTTATAATAAACAATATAATTTGTTTAAACAATTGCGAAAATTATTTTTAACTTTTGTTGTTGGCTTCACTGAACTCGAAAAGTTGAAAAATTAAGAATAAGTTGCATCTCTGTATCTCTATTTAATAAAAAGTTAATAATAAACAACATAATTTGTTTAAACAATTGTAAAGATTATTATTTATCGTTTGTTGTTAGTACATGGCTTCACAGTCATCAAAAAATTGCAAAATTCAGAAAAAATTGCAACTCTGTAGCTCAATTTGTGCAAATCTTGAAAATAAACGATATAATTTGTTTAAACAATTGTTAAAATTATTATTTTAAATTTTTTGTTCGTATTTGGCTCCAATGGCCAACATAAGTTGCAAAATTAAGAAAAAGTTGCAACTCTTTAGCTCAATTTGATAAAAAGTTGTAAATAAATAATAATAATTTGTTTAAACAAATTAGCAATTACATGGAATAATGATTAAAAATCAATATTTATGTTATTTATTCAAAATATAGGAAAAAACTCTCATAAAAATAGTAAAAAATATTTTTTAATGATTTTTTCATAATTTTGTAATTTATGGGGTTTTTTTGGGGCCCTATAAAAAATAGTTAATATTACAAAATTGTTAAATAAAAAATTTGGCATTGTTGTTTAAAGTCTCCTGAAGAGAAACAGAGTTGGACGATTGAAAAATATTGATTTTCAAGGGTTCTATACCATTTTTACGAAAAAGTCTTTTTTTCCCATGCATTTTGCATGGGAAACTTTGAGCGCTTTGAGCCCTATCTAAATATTAAAAAATAAAAAAGTAAAAAAATTGTGGCTTTTTTTCTTCGATATAGAACAATCCTAGGGGTTGAGAGCATTAAAAATAAATTTTTTTTCCCATGCATTTTTGGACCACCCTAAGGCATGCAAGGGAATTGCAAAAAGTTTTGTATCTTCATTAATAATAAAGATGAAACCTTAATCAAATATTTATTTTAACGCTTAAATATTTGACTTGAAACGATACCTAAAATAAATTAAAATTTTTTTTTATTGTTTAATTGCTTAAAATAAAGAAAAACCATTTTCATTTTTTTGGAAAATTTCAAATTGGTACAATTTTTGAAAAAATTATTACATTTCAATTCTATAAATGGCATTTAAAAACATTTAAATGCCAGGTTCAGGTCGGCCCGTGACCTCGTGTCAATACGATCGAACCTGTACCTCTACCGACCTACCGCTCCCCACCAGTGTGCCTCACCGGTACATAGGTCACGAGATTTTGACTATATTAATTGACACGCGCTGACGAATAATTAGTCTTCTGGCTTACGGGACTAGAGGTGCTTCTCGGTTACAATGCTGGAAACTTGCTGAGGGTGGGAATTGTGTGTGGGTGCTTCCATCACATTTCGACGCCCCCCGTTGATAAAGTGTTTATTAAAAAGCCAGGTTAATAAAATGTTAATTTGAAAAACAGTGGAATGTCACTTTTATAATTAATTTTTTTGGATATGATTTCTATTAAACTGTTTGTTTAATCAAATGTCTTTTGAAGTTTTGTCATAAAATGTTAATTGGACCGAACGATGGATACATTTGTTTATTAATTCAAATATGCAATAACATTCTGTATAACATTCTTTATAACCTTGATTTAACATTATTCTACTTTTTTTTAAATTAACATTTTATTACACTGGCTTTTTAATAAACACTTTATCAACGGGGGGCGTCGATTTCTATTTTCACCCCCGAGTAAATAGCAAAACCAGGTAGCCCTTATGAAAGAGTAAAACATGTGAACCACGTCATGAGCGCGTGTTATATTTTACTTGACGTTTTTTCGCGACGTCATGCATAAAACGTCAGAATAACGTCACAGAAAAATCGCGAAACAAAAACATTACTACTCAGAAATTGCTATCTTTAAAGAAATAAAACTTGTAGGTTAAAGTAAATTATTTGAATTAAATTCAAAAAGAATAAATCACCTGCTTTATCTCACCAAATTCAAATGACTCTATTTGACTTCCACTAAAAAAAAATAAAATTCAAACTTAAACTAATATCTTAGTTAATAACCCCTAAAAACCACCTCAAACTGAAATAATCAGAAATAAATGTGAAAAAAATTATAATCAAATTCTACAATGATGGAACATACACAGAAATATGCCCCCTAATTTTCCTAATAGATAACAAAACTTAACAACCCCTAAAAACTACGCTTAAGAAAAATAATTGAATTTTTTTTTAATACTTACCAATTTCTACAAAAAAATTCTAATCAACTTCTAAAATGGTGAAATACACACAGGAATACGCTACCTCATTTTTTAAATTAATGACAAGAAATAATAACTCCTAAAAACCACACCTAAGTAAAATAATAGAAAAAAAATCTGAAAAAAATGATCGAATATTACAAAAAAATTCTATTCATGAATAATAATGGTGGAACATACTCAGGAATAAGCTACCTTATTTTTCAAATTAATAACAAGAATAAGGAACCTTTTAAAACCACTCCTAAATAAAAAAAAATAAATAAAAAATTTGAAATAAATTATCAATTTTGGCAAAGAAATACTAACCATATTCCAAAATGGTGGAACACACTCAGAAGACACATAAAAACCACAACTGAGTAAAATAATCAAAATTAAATTCTAAAAATTTATCAATTTCTAAAAAAAAATTCTACTCCCGTTCTAAAATCGTGAAACATGCTACGGAATAATCCCTCTAATTTTTTTTACGATATTGGAACTTGAATATAATTTTTGTTCGAAATTTTCGATTCATAGGTATTTCAATATTATCAATTACATTACTTAAGGGTGGTTTTTGGGGGTTAATATTTCTTGTTATCAATTGGAAAAATTAAGGGGTATATTCTGTAATGATTGTACTTTGTCTTAATTATAAAAGTTGCTCCCGATTACGCTTGTCGATTGTCCAGCGTTCATAACATCAAAATTCAAATGGAATTTACAACCCAACGATGATTTTTAACTTATTTTCCAGCTGAAAATTAAAAGAAAAGCAAAATACAAAGTAAATCTTGGCCTGCTGGCTGACATTTAGCGTTAAAATTAATTTCTTAATTTTTAAAGGACATGTGTAGCCAGTTATAACTCAAAATATTCTTCATTTAAGAATAAGATAGAAATTATATTTAAACAAAATAAAAAATAGCTTACAAAAATAGTAAAAGATTTTTAAACAATATTCTGTTCTTTAACATTCCGATAATATTATACGATTATATTTTCTTTTGACGCAACATGATCGGACGATTTAAACCAAAACTGCCAGTACTGGATTTTAAGCATGGATCTGTAACAAAGATTTAATTTACTTTTCCGAGTATTAACAAAACAATTTCCTTATTAAATAACCGAATTCGCTAAATTTATTTTCTTAGTTTTCTAGTCCAAACTTTCAACTTTTATATTTTTACCTTTAAAAATTACAATTAACCGTATATATGAAATTCTACAACCCTCTACCGCCTACGTTGAACAAATCCCTCCAAGGGAATAGTTGAGTCGGGTAAAGTGAAAGCGTACAGAAGCACCTATAGTT
Source organism: Ganaspis brasiliensis (assembly GCA_037103525.1). Classification (NCBI taxonomy): domain Eukaryota; kingdom Metazoa; phylum Arthropoda; class Insecta; order Hymenoptera; family Figitidae; genus Ganaspis; species Ganaspis brasiliensis. Next base: position 276,311 of record JAZKLR010000462.1, on the reverse strand, counting down.
TTCTCTCTCTAGCCAAGAAACTGAGAATAACTCAGAATAACTTCACTTCCGCTTCACCAATCTAAAGAGAAGCCCCTCTATTAGGCCGGCGAACGTCCGGGCAATCTTTCACCTCAAGGGTTCCAGAATTTACGTCTGAGGTTTGGAAGAGAAGCACCTTTATCCAATCCTCTTACTTTCTCAGGAGTCTACCTGGTTTTGCTATTTACTCGGGGGTGAAAATAGAAATGTGATGGAAGCACCCACACACAATTCCCACCCTCAGCGAGTTTCTAGCATTGTAACCGAGAAGCATCTCTAGTCCCGTAAGCCAGAAGACTAATTATTCGGCAGCGCGTGTCAATTAATATAGTCAAAATCTCGTGACCTATGTACCGGTGAGGCACACTGGTGGGGAGCGGTAGGTCGGTAGAGGTACAGGTTCGATCGTATTAACACGAGGTCACGGGCCGAACTGAACCTGGCATTTAAATGTTTTTAAATGCCATTTATAGAATTGAAATGTAATAATTTTTTCAAAAATTGTACCAATTTGAAATTTTCCAAAAAAATGAAAATGGTTTTTCTTTATTTTAAGCAATTAAACAATAAAAAAAAATTTTAATTTATTTTAGGTATCGTTTCAAGTCAAATATTTAAGCGTTAAAATAAATATTTGATTAAGGTTTCATCTTTATTATTAATAAAGATACAAAACTTTTTGCAATTCCCTTGCATGCCTTAGGGTGGGCAAATCCTTTTAAGCGAAATTGTATATGGGCGATTCTTACGTAACTGCCCTAAATTAAAAATATATTCTGAAGTGTATTAGTGAATTTTAAAGGTATATATGAGAGTAACTGAAAACCAAATATACATAAATATATATATTATAACTTCTATTATATTGCACTATAACTGCTGAAATTTCAGCTCCGTGGCGTGTCCCTTTTGCAAAATGTAACTTTAATTTAATAATTTTCAATGAAAATGTCATTATTATAACTCAGCCTTTTTCAAGCATAAAGTGTCTATATTTATGAACAGTTTAGGATTATATTGCACTTCATAATACCTTTTTCATACTTAAAAATCTGTAAAAATATTTTGTCCCTCAATTTTTCCAATTTTTGAACGCAATCCGTAAACTTATAATTAAGGTGTCATGTGTTTAGTTATTACGCCTTGTAATAAGTAACATCTCAATTTTGATCCATTAGCACTAAATCACATGTGAAAAAAGTTTTAAAAAAGAAAAATTTTTACTTAAAAAAAAATTATTTTTGTGAAAATCTCATGTGTACAAAAAAAGCGTTCAGTTCCATGTCATTACTATTATATTACTGTAACAACTATTTGATAGTATTGTTACCATTTTCTTTAAGTTTTCATGTGAAACAAGCGATCTGCAGAAGGAATAGATTTATTTTGCAATATTGTAGAAGTGATGTTAGAATAAATGTCAAATTTCAGCTCCATGGTATCACGTAAAATTTCAGCTCCAGGTCCTATATGAAGTGTTTAGTGCGCTTCATGCAGAGAAACTTTTTTATCTGTGGTGGTTATTTTAAAATATTATTCTATAAAGTAGTTTAGCAATGCCGGATTACACTGCTCAATCTCGATTTTAAATTATCAAAAAAAAATATCAAAAATAAATTTTTACTTTGTACAATATATTTGCAATAAAAGGATGCGGTTCAGCTCCACATGGCAGCCAATTTTCAAAAATTTGCTATTATTTTCGTATAAATATAGTTGTAGTAAAATCGTTTGAAATATACTTATATTGCACCGTAATAAGAAAAATAAGTGCAGAGAAACATTGAATAAAAAAAATTTTTTTTTTACCAAAACTTATCTTGAAATCGGGCAGTTACGCAAGAATCGACCATATACGTTGATAAAAAACATGTAGAAAGCAGTAACAAACCGTGTAACCGTGCATACCCGTGCACTTACAAAACCCTAGATGAGTCTCCTTCAGCTGTGATGTCCGAATCCTCATCCGGGTTCGCCCTCCTCCTTAAGTCGGTCCTGAAATGCTTCACGCATACAACGAACTTTGCTTAAATACGGATAACAAAACATAACCCTAAATACTAATTCACTTTTATCTAAAAAAAACAGATTTCACTTGAAGGAAATTTAATTTTGAGTTTTCTAAAAATTGTCTTAATTAATTATACACAAAGTGACATACATTTTAAAATCATTTTTTGTGTTGAGAGTAAGATTTAACCAGTAAACACCGATCTCACAAGTGGTAAGGAAATTGTTTCATTCATATAAAAGAAAAAAAATTACCTGTTACATTAATTATATATTTGCGTTGCGTTATAGTTAAGTAAAAAGCAATTGTTAATATCTGTATTATAGGTTAAGATATATGCGTTATAATATATAAGTTAAGTAGGTAATTTAGAATTATTCTTTATTTGTTTGTATAAATGTATTTGTTAGAGTTGAATAGTAGTTATGGTCTCAGGATCACCACGCAAAGCGTGATCACAGTAACATTATAACAAAAAAGTAAAACTTAAACAGCTTTTGCAATTTTCAATTATTTATTATTCCAAAATCACTTTGATTTGATGTTACAATAAGACTTGCAATAAACTTTTTTATTGCTTGAAAAATCGAGGTTAATAAATGTCAAGATAACAAAAACAGACAGAAACTTAAACAATTTTTTTTAGAATCTTGAATATAGGTCTAAGAGAAAAAACAGACACACAATCATACTTGCATTAAATTATTTAAAAATTAAGAAAAATAATGAATTACAAAATCCTAAACAGACCGCCGGCCTTGAATTAGTTTAGAATCCAATATCTTAGATTTTAATTTATTACATAAAATACATTATTATTTTAAACATATTAAAATTATTTACTGATATCATTGTCGACATCTTGATTACAGTTTTTGTTATTATCGGAATTCGTCGCAATAAATGGTAAAAGAACTAATTCAGTGTTATTTTCTAAATTAAAGCTAGCAAAAGGAAAAGCAAATCCTTCATCTTCCTTAAGTTGCTTGAATACACGTAAAGCAAGAAACGGTGCGGGACGAGTTCCATAAGTTACAGTGAGTAATTGATATTCACTAATTGGATCTTCGGGCGAATATTGCCATAAAATTCGTTGATAATTGAGATCAGATTCATGAATACGAATTTATTGATACATTTGAGCTATATCAGCAATGTTCACAAATTTAAATGTACACCAATTTAACAAGACCATGCAAAGATCTTTTTGAAGCTTAGGACCAGTTTTAAAATGATCGTTAAGCGAAGTTTCGTTTGTGGAAGACACCGAAGACTTTCGAATTATGTTTACAATACCCTCCAGTTTAGTTCCAATAAAAAAAAAAAATTCTGTAAAATTGCAGCCTGATTGATTAATATTAACCCGCGTCAGCAATCGATTGAAATTTCCCATTCAAAATGCATGGGAAAAATGACCTTTTTTTTAAAATTTCATAACTTTTTTAATTTTTTTGCAAATAAATTTCCAGGTCACAAATTTCTTCATTTCCAACTATATTTTAAGGCAGCGTTTTTAGAAAAATTTAATTTTCAAAATTTTAAAAATGGCGGATGTTAAAAAATGGGTCAAAAAATAAATTGCAATATTTGCAGCTTTTTATCATATAAATATTCAAGGAAACTCAATAGATATTCTTATTCAGGGGTTTTTTAGGTCGCTAATGAAGATTACGATGTCAAAAAAGTTAAAAATTGCAATATTTTTTAGTAGAAAATTACTACTAATTTAACAGTTGCATAACTACTAATTGAGAAAGTGAACTTTTACAATTTTAATTAATAGATATTTCACTTTTAAATTAGTAGTTTTCTACTAATAACTAGTAAAAGTTTTTACTATTTAATAGTAACCGATTTCTCGCCAATTCATTAGTAAAAAACCACTAATTGAAAGTTAGATTTACAGATCAGTTTTGCTTATTATGGATGATCAAAAACTGAATAATTGAAATGTAAAAATGTAAGAACTATATTTGAAAAAAAAAAGTTTGTTGAATCCGCCAAATTGGATCGGCTTTATTGAAAAATACATTTTTGACATGAAATTTTTTAATGGTGACCCCGAAAAGCCCGATAACGGTGTTTCAAGGCGATTTCTTGAAAAATGTGGAAATGCAAAATTTTGAGTCCGCCATATTGGTTCCAAAATTATGAAAAATTAATTTTTGACATTGTAATCTTCATTAGCGACCTCAAGAACCTCCGATTACGAAGATCTATTGAGTTTCCTTGAATATTTATATGATAAAAAGCTGCAAATATTGCAATATATTTTTTGACCCATTTTTGAACATCCGCCATTTTTAAAATTTTGAAAATTAAATTTTTCTAAAAACGCTGCCTTAAAATATAGCTGAAAATGAAGAAATTTGTGACCTGGAAATTTATTTGCAAAAAAATTAAAAAAGTTATGAAATTTTTAAAAAAAAGTTCATTTTTCCCATGCATTTTCAATGGGAAATTTCAATCGATTGCTGCCACGGGTTAATATTAAGGTAGTTCTCTCGAAAAAACTTTTTCTTTAAATATTTTTCTAATTGAAATATCATATAATAGCCCTACCGGAATCTGTTGTATTAGTTGGGTATTAGTTAATACCCTCTTAAAACCCTCTTAATACCATTTTAAAGTTGTGTTGAAATGACTTAAAATCAGTTTTAAGGACTTTTGAAAAAAACATTTGGAGTCACTTTTTTCAAAATTTTTATTCACTCAAAAAATTTCAAAGTCCAAATCGAAAAATTTTTGTTATCAAAACATTTCTTTTCAAAACAAAAATTTTTCGATTTGGACTTTGAAATTTTTTGAGTGAATAAAAATTTTGAAATAATTGACTTCAAATGTTTTTTTTTAAAGTCCTTAAAACTGACTTTAAGTCATTTAAACACAACTTTAAAATGGTATTAAGAGGTTATTAAGAGGGTATTAACTAATACCCCACTAATACCACAGATTTCGGTAGGGAGAACATTTAACGAATACAATGATATGTTTTTAAAAGTAAGAAGCAGTGCTATTTTTTAAGATATTTGAGAATGAAGTTGAACTTTTTAACATGGAAGAAAGTAAAAGCCATGGTTAAAAAATACAATTTTGCTAACCACGCATTGAATTTTCTTTAGGTTTAAAAATAAAAACTACTAAATTATTCTTTAAAGTATAAGGAATTCGATCCAGTTTTGAAAAATGTGTCTTGCGGTACTAAAATTCAAAAAATAGTATTTTGAAATACACGTTTTGACGTTTTATTAATTTTTTTTAATAAATACAAAAGAGAGAGACTCTACACCTTGAAGTTGTCGCTATTTAAAAAACATCACAAAATAAGTAAAAAATGACCAAATTTGAGTTGAGAATCACTGAACCAAGAGAACTACCTTAATCAATCAGGCAGCAATTTTACAGAAAATTTTTTTTTATATTGGAACCAAACTGGAGGGTATCGTAAACATAATTCGAAAGTCGACTTTTTAACGGACACCCTAGTGGATACACGACTTGATCGTTTTGTTATATTGGAGAAGCGATTCGCGTGAGATTTTTATCTTCATAATCTTTCATAAAATTACCTTAAGCTTTTTTGTGTTCTGGATTTTTCTGAAGTCGAGATTCTAAACGCGTAAGAGATTTTTCAGCGATATGACGAGTTGAACCTATATTGATTAGTTTTTCAGTATCAAAAGGGAGCTGCACTTTATATCTACCGTAAGAAATTCTAGAATGAGTAATACGGAAATGTTCTTCACATAACTCATCTTCAATTGACACAATATTTTTGTAAGGAATTTCTTCGACTTCCCAAAATTTTTGAATCGAAGCATTGAGATTTTCATTTGATATACAAAGATGAATTTGAATGTTTGAATCATTGTTCCATTTAGTTTCAGGTAATTTACCGGATAAGACCCAACTGAATACTGAATTTATAGAAATAGGTTGATCGGGTTTTCCTTTTTTGATACCATCTAGAATTAGAGAACTGTACAATTCAGCATCTATTAAAAGGTGAATTGGATCATCATTAAAAAGATTATCTGCGAGAGACAAGCCGAACAAATGTGGACAATTCTCTAGAATTTAACTGACTTTCCGGAATGTAATCAGTTACTTTAAGAATGATTTAAGCATTAGTTTTAAAAATCAATTTGCTCTTAAGCTCTGGGGAAATTCCAATTTCTATTTCAGAGGTTGCTCTTCCAGTGGAAGCACCTCCAAGAATTGTTAGTGATGCAGAAACCGGAATACATTTAGTATTTAGAAGTTTACTTAAATCTTTTAAAATAAAAGAGCATGTTAAACAAGGATACAATAAAGCACGAACGAGAATTGCCCAACCTTCATCTAAAATGCTCCACACATGAGCACTAGCAAGCATAACATTATTAGTATTTAATTGTTTTGAATTAGAGTAATGAGTTTAACTTGTAAATGATTCAACTACTTGAAAACCGGTATTTTGCTGGCTACACTCAGATTTCAGGAATTGCATCTCGATGAAGGACAGTATGATAGTGTTTTTTTCATTTTAAGCACGTAAATTCACTTTAACATTCGCTGGGTTTGTGTTGAAAACGTAAACAATTCGTACAAATTTTATGAAGTTTTGCAAAATCATATTTTTCGGAAAATGATTTTTTCAAAAATGTAGAACATTTATATAAAACATGATTACCTTCACAAAGGCTACAAATTTCATCTTTTGCTGAAGTCAATGTGCATTTACATTAATGCGTTTTGTTTAATTATGAAATTTTTGACTAGTTTGCGAGCTAGATTTGGGAGTTGATGTTGAGCTTAAAAAAGGTATTGATTCTAAAACCCGAATTCTTTTGAGTAGAAACTTTTCGAGATCTGAATATTGAGGACATTCAGTTGATTGAGCAAGACTCAATTCCCAATCCCGCTAAGTTTTGAAATCCAGTAAATAAATTACACGATTAATTAAAATGTCACTGTAATCATCAGTAGGACGACCAAGATTTTTTAAACCTGCCAGATGTTTTTGAATAGTATTACAGTGAAACCTCCCTATAGCGGACACCGACGGTGCAAGAGAAAATTGTCCGTTAACGGAGGTGTCCGCTATTAGGAGGTTTCACTATATATACATATATTTTCTTTTCTTTTATTAAAACACTGAAGCTAGACAAACACGATCTTTTGTGCATAAATAAATATTATTTTATTGCATTTTTTTATAATAATTTAAACTAGAAATCTGCTTTTTAGGAATGAAAGCACAAAGAGAAAAAGGAATTGTTAGATTTACAACCCAGATTGTTAATATAGAACTGACAAACCCGATTTGTTGTTACAGCAAATTTTGTATTATCTAAGCAATTTGGGATTGTAGTAACAAAAGGGATTATTGTAGTAACAATCAGTTTAGTTGGGTAACAAAATTTTTGTTACTACAACAATCTCAAATTTCTAAGATGATAAAAAATTTGCTGCAACAGCAAATCAAATTTGTCAGTTTTATATTAACAATCCGGGTTATAAATCCAGTTATTCCTTTTTCTCCGTGCAGTCTTAAGTTCGAAATGCATTTGTGAATTTAATATTAAATTCAGTCCTGTGACATCATTACAGTTCAAGAAGTACATTTTCAGTTCTGATAACCCAAGCAGCACATAATATTACTTGAATATCACAGTGATATCACACTATAATGGTTGTAATATTACCCGGGGGTAATATTACAGTAATATTGACGTGATATTGAAATGTCCGCCTCAAGGTAATATTGAGATAATATTATACTGATATTATAGTAATATTACAAAGTAATACTAAGATAATATTAGATAACTATTTTACATTAAATAAAATGTTTTAAAAATTTTGGTCTGACACAGGTTTGGAAGCTATGAACGAAGGTAAACGCCTTAAGCCTCTCGCCAATCCAGAGCTTGGAGTTTCTCGACTTTTTATTAGGATATATGTAATTATTAAACTTGTTAATTGAACTGCGAATGAATATAAACTGAGTATGATTGTGCTTATTAGTCATTACAAAACTTAACTCTTATTTTCATTGCTAAACTTTAGAATAGAAAGTATTAACAATCGGTGAAGCGTCCGTTATTCTATGAATTTGTGTGTCCGTTAATCTATGGCAATTTGCTTCTTCTGGACCTAACAGGAATAATTGACCAAAAGATGGATCATTATCAATTTTAGGAAATAAGAAATTGTTGATTTGATAATAAATTCGACCTTAAATTTTTTATCAAAATGGTCCCCATTTATTATTATTTATTATTATTATTTATCCCCATTATTATCGAAATTAACTACATTGCCATTTTATGATCCAAAAGCAAATGAATTATTGTAAAGCCTTATATTATTCCTAAAATGGCCAGATATCTTATAAGATCCATCTAACAATTTTTTTGATTCATGAGGGTATTTTTCTAAAGGCAACGATACACCACCATGACTGCAACAATAAATATAAGTTAATTTCTTTTGAACTTTTTCTTTCTCAAAATGTTTAGCCTTGCATCTTTTGCAAAAAACGACATTTTACCGAGATAATGTTCGTTATAACTTGGAACATGTATGCTATTAATATTTTTTTTCTGCATAAGCAAAATCACGAATATCGAATGTTGTTTTCATTCACACAAATGACTCCATTTTTTTACGTACATGTTCCGAAACATCTATTTCTTCCTCATCGATTACGTTTCTTTTTAATTTTAAACTTTTACGTTACCGTCAAATGGGGTAACTTCGGACAGCAGGCTAACTTCGGACACTTGTATATTTCTGTAAATATTTTGTATTTCCATTCTATCAAATAGTTTTTACAAGGAATGAGCATTTCTTACGTTTTACTGAACATTTAAGGAACATAATATTACAGTTGACATATAAAAATAATCAAAGAATTTCAAGAAAGAAATTATTTTAGTTAGGAGATATTTTTGGAGATTATTACAGTTTGTGAAAAAAATCTTATTTATAAACGGATATATGTAAGGTTAGTGTTATTTCTTTTTTAAAATTTAATCTACTGTTCATTGACATAAAAGTGACACTAATTTTAATAAATAAAATTCATAAATTATTTCGGAAATGAGTTTTATTTGAGGAAATCTAATTTTGTAGGGTAACTTCGGACATAGGATAAATATATAAATCAGGTGGAAAAATTCGCAAATCCTGCTCTTATTCGGATAGCACTATTCAAACAGCTCTTTCAAAGAAATTGAGCTTTCGAAAATCATCTGATAAATAAAATATACCCAGAAATAGAATGAGCGAACACTTGAAAATTTAAACTGTCAAAAACATGGTAGTCTAACAGTTTACAGTGTTGAAGATAAAAATTACCTTTTGGAAGCCTTACTTTTATGCTCAAAATGGAGAATAGCTCCTTATTAGAACAAAAATACTTTAATAATATAATTATTTCAAAATATCTTTAAGTTATTCAAAAAATTAAAAAGGGTCCGAAGTTACCCCACTTTGGAGGCTAACTCCGGACATTTGTTTTTCACATCAGAGTAAATAACAGAGATAGATAAAAAATTATTTATTACAAATATCACTACACAAAGCCCTAAAGATTATACATTCCAAGCGTCAAGCCTCACAATATTATATTATAAAAGTTACTAGCAAAGACAGGCGCGCACACTTGTGCGCGTGTTACAAAGAACTGTTACTGTACGGAATGAAAAAGTTTTCCCAACATCATATAAAAATTAAAAGTTTATGTAAATTTTGAGATAAAAGATGTCTCATTATTATATATTCTTATATTCTAATGGGGTCCAGGTAAAAACCTGCCCCATGCGTTTATGACAAACAAATAAATAAATTATTTCAAATTCTTACAAATTTTAGAAAATTTGTAGGTTTAATATTAAAGTATAAAGAAACAGCAAAGGCAACACAACATATACAACACAATCATCAAAATTTGGTTGTTGTTGTACTCTTATAAAAACTACATTAGGTTTAAATGCATCTAACCTGCATAAATATTCTCTTTGATCTTTATTTAAACAAACTTCATTAAGACTATCATAAACAAAAAGTTAATTTCCATCCTAGTAAGTGCAAATCCAGTGAGCCAAAAGTCGATTCCCACTAAACAATATTTGAATGTGTGATTTATTCTTATTAATTGCTTTTATTTCATCTAACATTTCTAAATATCCTGTAATTTGTTTTTGGAAACTACCACCTGATGCAAGTTCCAATAATAATTCCTGAAACTTACACATGTGATTGTCATTTAGCATTTCCCAGTTACGAATAATATCCTAATCATTATCATTTTAATTGAAATATCTCTTCTTTAACTCAGAACTCATTTTTCAGAAACAACTTTAAAAAAAATTAACAAAAAATGAATCTTATTTTTTATGTCTCACGATCTCCATAATCACCTCTTTATCCTACATGTCATCAAAGTATCTTTATATTTCAAGTCTTAATGTTTTTTTGTTTCTGTATCTCATTTGTTTATCTCATATCTATTTATCTCAACTCATTATCTCATCTCTTAACCTGATCTCTCTCATTGTTTTACATGTTTATCTCATCACATTGTCTCATGCTATTATCTCATATGTGACGCGCTCCGAAGAAAGGGACCTTACAAGCAAAACGATAATTTTACAGGAGAGCGAAAAGAAAAGACGAGCGCGCATGGTACTCTCTACAAAACGTGGATGCTTAAATTACAATAACTTAAAAAATAATTAATAAAAATATTTTCTGACTCCAGATAATAAAAAAGAAACTTTTAATGAAGTTAAATCAATTATAAACCGAAAATCGATTTTTTGCTTCTAAGGTCCCTTTCTTCGGAGCGCGTCACATATTTTTATCTCATTTCTCACATTGCCTCATCTGTTTATTTCATATCATTGTCTCATGTTATTGTCTCATGTTATTGTCTCATGTTATTATCTCATATCTTCATCTCACCTCTTTTATATAATTATATTATTAACACTTCTTTTACACTGTAACGACACTTTAGAAACATTATAATCACTTTATTATTTATTATACATTCACAATTAATTTATTTATTAAACAGTTAGCAATCACTTGTTTCATGAACCCACAATCCTATTTTATGGACATTTTTAGCATTTCATAACACTTACTTTATTGAAAATAAGAAGGAAATTAAAAATTTAAACACTTTCTAAATGTTGTTACTTTAGTCAACACATTTTGCATACTGTCGTTTTAATTACTGTCACTTTTCACATTTAATTTTTACTGTATATTGACTATTAGAGACACTTTATTATTTCTGTGGCTGAAAGGCAGAATAACATAACTACATTTTCATAGTTTTGAGAAAAACCTGTTTTTGTTTATTTTCTTGGTTTTGTAAAATCGAAAAATCAACCAATATTTTTGGTGTTTGGCATTGTATCCCATTTTCTAGTGTAGTTTTTACATCTGTTTATCAATTTTAATAAAATATAAACGCTTTAAAAAAGAATATCAATTCTTTTTTTCGATTTGAATGCAGTTATGCTGTTGTGTTATTAATTATTTTCTACGTAAATAAACATTTAAATCACTTTACTGTTATGAAACTTTAAGAAGCATTACTAAATTAACTCAAATCTGATGTTATCTCAAATTCGATAAAATGTTAGTTATGATGTTATGCCTTTCAGCCACAGATTTATCACTTACAGTTCATTTCTTTAATAAACACTTTTTGCTCACCATATTAAGAACTATTCTACACAAACTCTTAATAAACAATAAGCATATTAATACTATACATTTTCAGATTAAACACATTTCTATTATAAGCACTTAATAAAAAATACACAATAATTAGCATTATTCATTTCCACATTATACACACTCAAGTTCTATTCATTAATAACTTTCACTATCATGCACTTCTATACCACGCACTAATGTATTTATCTCTCTTTTCGTTGAAGCTCGAAAATTTTTTTTCTTTTCCAGAACCAATTATAACACTCATTATGCAAAGGTTGGCTCGAAAAACGATGGGCTTATTTAGTCTATTGTTTGTATTTAGAAAGAAAAATTTAAATTTGAAGAATCTTTGAATAATGAGGTAAAATTTCAGAATTTAATTTAATTTCTCTCTTTTCATTAAAACTCGAAAATTTTATCTCTTTTCCTAAAGCCATTAACTAATTAATTAACCCTCATTATACAAGGCTTTGATCGAAGGATAATGACACCCTGCAGGTAGTCTATTGTTTGTATTAAGAAATAAAATTTAAATTTCAAGGTAATTTGTATAATGAGCTAAGAGTTTCCTTTTCCGTAAACTTTTAACAAATACCTTTTCTCTCTAACCAAGGAACCAGGTATAAAATTATTCTTTTTCGTTAACTGTTACCGCTTTTTCGTTAACTTTTAACGCTTACCTTCAGTACTCGTTTCTTATATAGGATTACACCGGATCCTTCTAATTTTAGACTTCTGTACTGTAGACTGCCCGGTAGTGGGGATGGGGAATGCAGCGAAGTTCCTGTGTACAGAAACTTTTTTTACAGAGCTGTTTTATCAAATGTACGAAAAGTTTCGTAAATAATTTTAGACAATTTTTCATTAAAAGCAGAAAATTTGTAAACAATATAAAACCTAATTTTGTAACATGAATTATCCAAGACTAGTAAAATAATTTTGTACTTATTCAGAAACATTTTTTTCCGTGTACAGTGCCGCTCCAAAGGATTTGCCTACACTACAGCATGCAAGGGCATTACAAAAAGTTTTGTATCTTCATTAATAATAAAGATAAAACCTTCATCAAATATTTATTTTAAAGCTTAAATATTTGACTTGAAAGGATACCTAAAAAATTTAAAAAAAATATATTTTATTGTTTAATTGTTTAAAATAAAAAATAAAAATTTTCACTTGTTTTGAAAAATTTTCAAATTGCTACAATTTTTTAAAAAATTATCACATTTTAATTCTATAATTTAAAAGCATTTTTTGTCACCTTTAAAATGATTTTTTAAAAATTGCTCTACTATAATTTTTAAGGAAGATATCATCATTTGTTTATAAAAAAATACTTTTTTTCAATTGTTGGTAACTTGAGAACAACTGACTTATGGAAAAAATTGTAAAGGAAAAAAATGTGCCTTTTTGTTCGTAGAATTAGGAAAAAAATATTTAAACATTAATAAAATTTTTTTTTTAAATTGTTATGTATTGATATGTAAATGTTATTTGTCTTAAAGCAGAAATACATAAGAAAAAAATATAAAAAAAATTTCTTTTTTTTTAATGTTTAAATATTTTTTTCCTAATTCTACGCACAAAAAGGCATCTTTTTTGCTTAAGAATTTTTTCCAAAAGTCAGTTGTTCTCAAGTTACCAACAATTGAAAAAAGGCTATTTTTAAAAACAAATGATCATGTCTTCCTTAAAAATTATCGTAGAGGAATTTTTAAAAAATTATTTTAAAGGTGATAAAACATGCTTTCAAATGACATTTGAATGTTCTTTCAGAAGTCGAAAGAAGCCGAAGGATGCCTGAAGAAGCCGAATAATCGCGAAGTTTGTTAAATATATGTATTTTCATTTCACAATGTAAAGTTTCCATCAGAATATTGTATGAACCAAGAAAACGCTATCAATGTAGAATATTAGATACTATTTTAAAAACATGTATCTCTCATAAAAATGTCAAAATATCCCACCTCTAAATTATGTTAATGTAAAATTTACTACATAACTTTTCTCAGTGTATTTGTGTCTACACAGCAGCGCTGCTCTATACCCGCGCTGTTAGGTATCTAGAAAAGCTAGAGTTTGAGGTAGTAGTATTTACAGAAGGAAAATAAAGGTTTTAATAAGTACTTGAAAGTATTATTTTTTCAGAGTATATTACCAATACTATTAGTTTTATTTGTACTATGCAACAATAATAAACTCGAAGAATAATTGGATTTATTTTTCTTTCAGGACATGAAAAATGTACATTTCATCATGATCTAGAGCTAGATCATCGACCACCGACAAGAGAAGCTTTACTTCCAGAAATGTCGCGTAGTTATAGATTACTGTTGAATTCTCTCGGCGAAAATCCGGACCGACCGGGACTTCTAAAAACACCAGAAAGAGCTGCTAAAGCCATGTTATTTTTCACAAAAGGATACGATCAAAGCCTAGAAGGTAAGATTTTCTTACATTATTGTTAAATTAGGGACCGATCCAAACCAGAGATGCCAGAAACCGTCCGCTTGCACAACTGCAACATGCCCTTTACAACATTTTTTATTGTTGGAAAAGTTTGGATTTATTAAGAATGTCTGTTCAAAGATCTTCCAATAATTAAAAATGTTGTGAGGGGTGATGTGCAGATGTGCATTTTTTTAAAAGGATTATATTATATGAGATAGAAAGAGATAACACTATAGCTGTCTCTATTGTTTTCTCTTATTCTCACACGCACCGAAAAAAAATCCTCTTAATTTGAGCGGAACATTTCTATCATAAAATCCTCGAGAGTTTTTTACTCAAAATGAGCTAATTATACTACAACCAATAGTATTTTCCTCTGTTTTGAGGAGGAAAAATATTAGAAGACGACTCTCACGGTTTAATCTTATGTTGAGAGTAATCCACTACTTTCGATAGGAAACATCCGATCAAAAGTAGAGGAATATCCTCTATATCGTATTTGCACATGCGCAATCAGTAACAATTGTATCGCGTCGCGTCGTCAGTCAGCTTTAACGTTTATTTTCACCTTTAGTTTTCAATTGTGAAAGACAATTTACAGTGGGTTTTAAAAGATTTAAGACTAGATGATAATATTTTAGTGTTCTGTGCACATAATAATATTTTGACTTTATTATTTGTTTGTGTACGAATGTGAAATTGAAGTAAAAGTCGAATATAACCTAGCAGTGTGGCATGTTTATTTTACTCGCGTATTTAATAAAACAACATACAAAATGTTCGAATATTGATGAATATTCCTTTCTTTATGTGAATCAATGAAGGTAGTTAGTGATTTTAACTTTCTTTAAATGATTTAAAGTAATTTAAGTATGAAAGTGAAAAAGTTTACCCTATGAGAGGAAAGTTCCTCTCATTTTGATGCGTATAACATCCTCTCAAAACGAGGGGAATCAATTTGATACCATATTGTAGAGGAGAAAAAGCATCAAAATGAGTGGATTCTGCTCAAAAGAAGAACATATTTTTTTCGGTGTATAAATATAAAGCTCCAGGGACGGGTCATCACCCACAGACCCCTTCCCCTGGATCCGCCACTCCTGTTTAATAAATCTTAAAAACCATGAATCCCCAGAAGTTTTAATTAGCCTGACAGGTTTGCATTGTAGTCAATAGGACAAAATCAATATTTTTTCAATAACTTTTAAAAACAAATTTTTGAACCTGGGTTTATTAACAAATTATTTTTCATTTAACAGAAGCTATTTTTTAAAATAGGGTAAGTCGAGGAGAGATGAATCAACTTTTCTGTTTTTTTGTCTACAGCCGAGAATTCGTGAAAAATAGTATATTACGTTATAGGGGGAAAAAGTTCCAAATTCCTGTATTGCGCGAATCATGTCGCGCATTTCAGGACTTTAGAACTTTTTGCTCGTGTAGCGTACAGGATTTTTCTTAACATCCGGTAGTAGATAAGCTAGGCCGGTTCTGGCTCACTAAAATCGATCTGCGCATGCGCGAGCGCGGGAGATTTGAATTTCTGCGCAGGTATTAGGGATCCACGCAAAGGTCAGAGATCTGCGCAGACGGTATGATTTGGCAAGACACATGTCACGTGTTTTGTCGATGGGTATTATATATATCATCTGAGAAATTTTTAAGATTTATGACGTGTATACTGTAGAATGTTTTAAGATTGTCAAAATCTTATGTTTCAACTGAGGAATTTTTATGTCAACGATCCGCGCAGGAATTTCGCAAGTTTCGACACGCGCCTCTTTTGTTTAGGTAATTATAATATCTGAGCAATTTGAAGGCTCGTATAATGTTTCGCGATTTTAAGATTTATGGTTTATGATTTCTAAGAATTTGTCAAAATAAAATTTATTGCTTTCTGAGTTTAATAATTATTTCTCTCAGGCATTTTTAACCATGTGAAAGAATGTGCCAAATTAATATAAGTCTAATTAAATTTAAGTAGTGCATAGAAAAAGAGTAAAGTTTAAAGGTGTTGCGCCATCATGTTTATAAGTTCCGGTTCTGATAACATTACATTGCCTGTTTTGGCTTCTTATTCTTATAGTACATTCAAGAGCAGATTTATATGACAGTTTTAAAATCATGAATTTTGTTTATCAAGAATATAATTTATTGCTTTCTAAGTTTTGTTTATTAAAATATTGGTTTTTAAAGAGATTTAGTCTTATAGTACATTCCAAAGCATTGTTAACCATTTCATGGATTTTTAGTAGTGGGAAAGAATGTGACTAAGATAGTGACACAAGACATAAATCAAAACACGAGATATAAACCTCAAACCAAAGTCTAAATAATAAAATTATTAACATAAAACTCATTAATTAAACTCAACCTTTAAATTCGAAACATAGGACATAAGACATAACCATCAAAATACATGAAACTCAAACGACAAGGATAGAACACATTTGCTATTCGAGACATAAGATCAAATACTTCAAACATAAGCCTTATGACATAAGATTTTTAACATAAAATACTTCAAAAAATCTCAAACCTTGAGACTTAAAACATAAGACACAAGATGTAATATTACAGAAAAAAAGCCTTAATTCATAGAACCTGAATCTTTTAACAAATTACTTAAACCTTAAGTCATAAATAGAAATTAAACTAAGATTCAAATCATAATCCTAAAGACATAATACTCAAACACAAAACATAAGAATAGAACACATGACACAAGACATAAATCGAGACACGAGATATAAACCTCAAACCTAAGTCTAAATAATAAAATAATTAACATGAAACTCATCAATTAAACTCAACCTTAAGATTCGAAACATAGGACATAAGACATAACCATCAAAATACATGAAACTCAAAGTACAAGAATAGAACACATGACACAAGACATAAGATTTGCTATTCAAGACATAAGATAAAATACTTCAAACATAAGCCTTAAGACATAAGATTTTTAACATAATATTTATCAATAAATCTTAAACCGTGAGACTTAAAACATAAGACACAAGATGTAATATTCAAGAAAAAAAGACTTAATACATAGAAGCCATAAATTTTAACACATTACTTAAACCGTAAGACATAAATTGAAATTAACCTAAGATTCAAGTCAAAATCCTAAAGATATAAGACTCAAACTCAAAGCATAAGAATCGAAACACATAACAGAAGACTTAAGACATATAAATCAAGACATGAAATATAAACTTTAAACCTAAGTCTGAATAATAAAATAATTAACATAGAAGCTCAACAATTAAACTCGACTATTAGATTCGAAACATCAAACATAAGGTATAACAACAACAATACATGAAACTCAAAGTATAAGAATAGAACACATGACACAAGACATAAGATTTACTATTCGAGACATGAGATTAAGTACTTCAAACATAAGCCTTAAGAAATAAATTACACAGCCACACAAAAAAAAAGTACCCGAGTTGGGGAATGAGACTACCCATTCCTTATGTATTTTGATGCGCTGAATCCGAATCCGTCCTCAGAATTGGTCCATCAGGTTAAATTTTGACCCTAACCTCAAAATTAATAAAATGACACTTTTTGAACATTAGAATTTGAACTCGACTTAACTTTAAAACATGCCTAGGACCAATAGAAAGCTTGAATTATTACCTTTAAAACGCTTTTTTAGAAATTGTTCTACGATGATTTTTAACGAAGTTATAATGTTTTACTTAAAATATGACTTTTTTCTATATTTTAAAAATATTGATGTGTTATTGTTCAAAGAAAAAAAATAATTCTAAGTAAAACATCATAACTTCGTTAAAAATCATCGTAGAACAATTTCTAAAAAAGCGTTTTAAAGGTAATAATTCAAGCTTTCTATTGGTCCTAGGCATGTTTTAAAGTTAAGTCGAGTTCAAAATCTAATGTTCAAAAAGTGTCATTTTATTAATTTTGAGGTTAGGGTCAAAATTTAACCTGATGGACCAATTCTGAGGACGGATTCGGATTCAGCGCATCAAAATACATAAGGAATGGGTAGTCTTATTCCCCAACTCGGGTACTTTTTTTTTGTGTGGCTGTGTTATTAACATAAAATTCATGAATAAAGACATGAAAATCTAAACATGAGATAAAAACTTTTGAACATACGCATAAAGACATAACATTATCAATATAAAACTCATCAACTAAACTCATACCTTAAGATTCGATGAAACATAAGGCAAAAGATATAACACCCAAGAAAGTAATGCTCAGTACATAAAACCTAAAATTTTCGATAAGTTATTTAAAATATATAAGACTTGGACCTTGATGAACGTAAAACTTAAATCATAAAACTGAAAACATATGACTTAATACATCAAACTCAAAAATATAAGAATCGAAACACATAACACAAGACATAAGACATGCAAATCTAGACATGAGTTATAAACTACTTAACAGACGCCTCTAATGACATAAGATTATCAAACATCAAACTCAACAATAAAACTTGAACCTTTAGACTCGAAACATAAGACACAAGGTGTAAGACTTAAAGAGAGCACACTTATATTACATATAACCTATAAATTTCGACAAATAACATAAAATATTAGACTTGAACAGTAATCAACCTAAGAATTAAATCATAAAACCAAGAACATGTAACACAATACATCAGTTTCAGAGCTTAAGAGTTAAAAACAAATGACGTCAAACATGAAACTGGAGGCATGAGACAGAACATTTAAAACATAAGCCTTAAGATGTAAGATTATCAACATAAAACTTAATAAACCTTCAAATTTAAGACTCTAAACATAAGGCACAAGATGTAACACTCATAGAAAAGAGATATAGTAAATAGAACCTATAAATTTCGATAAATTATTTAAAATATAAGACTTAATCTCTAACTACGATATAAGACATATACATATAACTGAAGACATGAGATGATACATAGAACCTAAACTTTATTAACGAATTACTTAAACCATAAGATTGGAAGAAACGTCAACTAAAAACATGTAAGATCGAATACATTAATTTCAGGTCTTAAGAATTAAGAAACAAAAGACATGCAACTCGAGATATAATACGTAACTGATAATAATTGAAACATTAGGATATAAACCTAATATTCAAACTACCTAATACTACAAAAAGAAGCAAACAAATGAAAAAACTAAAGACAAATAACTCAAAACATGAAACTCAAAGTAAAAGTATCTAACACATGACACCAGAATTAGGACATCAACAAGGGACATAAAATATAATAATAATAATAATAATAATAATAATAATAATTAAAACACAAGTATTAAGACATAGGATTATCGGCATGAGATTATCGACATAAAACTCAACTACAAAACTCAAAACTTAAGACTGAAAAACATAAAACATAAAAAGCAAAAGATCAACACTTATAAACCTCATAATAAATGAGGCTTAAAATATAAGCCTTAAGACATACGATAATCGACATAAGACTCAGCAATAAATCTAAAGAAACTAAGATTCGAAACATAAGGCACAAGATATAACCCATCAAGAAAAAGACCTTATACAGAGAGCCTAAAAAAAAATATCAAAGAATTACTTAAAATATAAGATTGGAAGAGAAATCAACTAAAACTAGAAACATATAAAGCCCAATACATCTATTTTGGGGTGTAAGATTCAAACCACATAATAAAAGACTTAAGACATGTAACTCGAAACATGAGACAGAATACTTAAAACATAAGCCTTGAGATTATATATATCAACATAAGATTGTCAACATAAAACTCAACATTAAAATTTAAAATTTAAGACTCTAAACATAAGGCATAAGATACAACACTAAAAGAAAAGAGACACAAATAAATAGAACCAAAATGTTTCCTTAAATCATTTAAAATATAAGACTATACCAATATAAGACTGTACCAATAACATATCTTCTTAGCGATTATCAAGACAATCCTGTATCTGGATGTTTTTATGAGCAAGAAATTTCAAAAGTTAAATATTCAGACATTTACTTGGTAGAAAAAATACTTCGAAAACGCGGTAATCAAGTACTTGTAAAATGGTTAGGTTTTGATTCTTCACACAATAGTTGGATAAATGATAATGAATTGTAACACTTTTTATTATTATTAATAAATATATTTATTCTCATTACATTTCTACAGATTTATTTAACCTTTCACATACATCTTTAGTTAAATATTTAATATTATATGTAATAATATCGGATTACAGGTTTGCATTGCAGTCAATGGGACGAAATCAGTTTTTGTTAATAAACATAGGTTTGCTTTGATTCTTAAGCTTCGAGTTTAATGTACTGAGTCTTAAGTTCTTTTTGGGTTCTAGACTTAAGTTGATTGTTCTTCAAGTCTTACATTTCTAAGCAATTTGATGAAACTTTTAGTTCTTACGTATTGAGTCTTTTTTCTTGATTATTATTATAATATCTTGTGCATTATGTTTCAGTTTTTAAGTTTTTAGTTTTATTGTTCAGTTTTGTATTAATAATCTTACATCTTAAAGTTTATGATTTAAGTATTATATCTCAATACATGTCGAGTTTCATGTCTTAAATCTTGTGTCATATATACTCTGTGTTGCATGTATTAAATTTTTTCTTTAATTTATTGGGTACTTAGATTAAGTGTTAATTAAGTATTACGTTAAGTTCTGTTTAAGTATTAATGTTTTATGTATTATTCATTAAATACTATGTTGTATTTCTGAAGTCTTTTGACGTAAGTCTTAAGTCTTTTGTTTTTTTTTAATTCTTAAGCTCTGAAATTGATGTATTCAGTTATATGTTCTTGGTTTTATGATTAAGTTCTTAGGTTGATTGCTGTTCAAGTCTAATATTTTATGTTCTTTGTCGAAATTTATAGGTTATACGTAATTGAAGTGGGCTTTCTTTGGGTGTTACATCTCGTGTCTTATGTTTTGATTCTGAAATTGTTGAGTTTTATGTTAATAATCTTATGTCTTAAGGTTTATATTTTAAGTATTATATCTTATGTTTTAAGTCTTATAATATGTGTTTGGATTATTAAACTTGGAGTATTATGTATGGAGTCTTATGTTTTTTAGTTTTATGATTTGAGTTTTGGTTTATTATCATTCAAGTCTTATATATTTTAAGTTGTCTTATATAATATATTCTCATGTTTCGATTTGCATGTCTTAAGTCAGGGCTTTTCAACCTAGTGAAAATGTGCAAATCGGTGCAAATAGTGGTGGCCAAACAGCCTGTGCAGGGAAGGCGGGGGAATAGGTTGAAAGGCCCTGTCTTAAGTGTTGTGTTATGTGTTTCAATTCTTATGTTTTGAGTTTAAGTTTTATGACTTTAGTTTATGATTTGAATCTTAGGTTTATTACTAATCATGTCTAATATCTTTAGTTTTATGATTCGAATCTTAGATTGATTTCTGTTCGTGTATTTTATTTTAAGTAATTTGTTGAATTATTTTGTATTGTGTCTTTTTTTTCTTGCGTGTGTACATTATGTTTCGAGTCTGAAGGGTTGAGTTCTATTGTTGATTTTAACGTCAAAAATGTCGTATCGGGAAATTTTATGTTTTGAGTCTTATGTATTAGTTATTACCACCTCATGCATGTCTTCAGTTATATGTACATGTCTTATTGTTGTAATTAGGGAATAAGTCTTATATTTTAAATGATTTAAGGAAACATTTTGTTTCTATTTATTTGTGTCTGTTTTCTTTTAGTGTTGTATCTTATGCCTTATGTTTAGAGTCTTAAATTTTAAATTTTAATGTTGAGTTTTATGTTGACAATCTTATGTTGATATATATAATCTCAAGGCTTATGTTTTATAAGGTCTTTTTCTTGATGGGTTATATCTTGTGCCTTATGTTTCAAATCTTAGTTTCTTTAGATTTATTACTGAGTCTTATGTCGATTATCGTATGTCTTGAGGCTTATATTTTAAGCCTCATTTATTATGGGGTTTATAAGTGTTGATCTTTTGCTTTTTATGTTTTATGTTTTTCAGTCTTAAGTTTTGAGTTTTGTAGTTGACCTCTCCCATTCTTGCCTTACGTACTCTTATCCGCTTTTGCTCCTTCCGTCCTGAAAGGTAAGCAAGAGCGCGATTCTTTTGCTCGAGGTGTTTTCAGTTCACTGTTCTGTAGGTGTCCCTGTCCCTTGCCGCTGTTGTTCTTACGCGGTGGCCAGAAACGCTATTGGATGCTTTTTTAGAGCTACCTTCGTTATATTATATTATGAAGAACAGTGCTGTCGGACCAGATTAAGTGAACCCAGAAGGACAGCCTTTTGCATACGAACCGTCAATGCTTCAGCTTGACGTTCGCAGTTTGGTATCTTTTTCAATTGGGTTATAAATGAAGCTTTAATCCCTCCCAAACAGCCTAGTATGAGAACAATTAATCGGATTTTATAACCTGGATACATTCGGCTCAGTTCAAACATAAGGTTTTGATATTTCGTCCGTTTCTCATCCTCCTTTTGTATGATATTGCCCTCAGCAGGAGCCGAAAACTCTATCACACAAATGATCTTACTTTTATGATCCTGGAGTACAATATCAGGCTTAGTAGCTCTGATACGATGAGTTGTAGAAAAAGAAAAATTCCAGTAGATCTTACACTGTTCATTTTCCACAACGGATTCCTGATCCCCTTGGGCATACGGCAAGATGGGTTCTTTATCTATACCATACTGGTGTCGAAGGTGATAATACAACACCTTAAGCGCAGCATTGTGTCTTTCAATATACCTGCAACACGCGTACTTCGGACATGCACTTAGAATGTGACTAAGAATTTAATTATTATTATTATTATTATTATTATTATTATATTTTATGTCTCTTGTTGATGTCCTAATTCTGGTGTCATGTGTTAGATACTTTTACTTTGAGTTTCATGTTTTGAGTTATTTGTCTTTAGTTTTTTTCATTTGTTTGCTTCTTTTTGTAGTATTAGGTAGTTTGAATATTAGGTTTAACTCCTAATGTTTCAATTATTATCAGTTACGTATTATATCTCGAGTTGCATGTCTTTTGTTTCTTAATTCTTAAGACCTGAAATTAATGTATTCGATCTTACATGTTTTTAGTTGACGTTTCTTCCAATCTTATGGTTTAAGTAATTCGTTAAAAAAGTTTAGGTTCTATGTATTAGGTCTTTTTTGTTAATGGGTTATATCTTGAGCCTTATGTTTCGAGTTTGAATTCTTTAGACCTATTGTTGATTTTGATTTCAATCATCTTGTGTTGAAAATCTTATGTCTCATGTTTTAGGTGTTACCATCTCATGTCTTCAGTTATATGTATATGTCTTATATCGTAGTTAGAGATTAAGTCTTATATTTTAAATAATTTATCGAAATTTATAGGTTCTATTTTGCTATATCTCTTTTCTATGAGTGTTACATCTTGTGCCTTATGTTTAGAGTCTTAAATTTGAAGGTTTATTAAGTTTTATGTTGATAATCTTACATCTTAAGGCTTATGTTTTAAATGTTCTGTCTCATGCCTCCAGTTTCATGTTTGACGTCATTTGTTTTTAACTCTTAAGCTCTGAAACTGATGTATTGAGTTACATGTTCTTGGTTTTATGATTTAATTCTTAGGTTGATTACTGTTCAAGTCTAATATTTTATGTTATTTGTCAAAATTTATAGGTTATATGTAATATAAGTGTGCTCTCTTTAAGTCTTACACCTTGTGTCTTATGTTTCGAGTCTAAAGGTTCAAGTTTTATTGTTGAGTTTAATGTTTGATAATCTTATGTCATTAGAGGCGTCTGTTAAGAATTTTATAACTCCCCGAGTCGAAATCCTGATCCTCCTTTAGTCCTCCTAGTACTCCTTTACTTCTCCTTTACTCCTCCAGATGCTCCATTTTTTCTCCCTTTATGCTCTTGGTACTCCATTGGTGCTCCTTTGGTCTTTTTTATCCTCCTTATGCTCCTTTTGTCCTCCTCTACTTATTTTTGATGATCCTCCTTTTGTTCTCCTTTGGTTCTCCTTTAATTCTCTTTATCCTCCTTGTACTCCTTTGGTCCTCCTTTAGTCCTCTTTATCTTCTTTGTACTCATTTGGTCCTCCTTTCATCCTCTTCGTATTCTTGATGCTCCTTTTCTCCTCAGATTCCTTTCAAGGTGGTTCATAAACTACGTAACTAACTTTAGATTTATTATAGAACTTAATAAATTTGTCAATATTTTAAAACATGAAAAAATATCCAATAATTTTTAATTTAATGAAAATGGCTTTTATTTTTTAACATAAAAAATCTTTTGATATTTTTAAACGTAGAAGAGTTTTTAATTTATTATTTCAACCTATAACATTTTTTATAACTTCGAAAAATAGTAAACATTTTCTTATATTTTTGAAATTGAATTAAAAATTATATTTTCGAATTACATATAAATATATTTAAATAAAGGAGCGTCCATTAATTACGTGAGGTCAAATTAGGAAGGAGGGTCAATGAAAAATCTCCTGGCAACACTTAATTTTGAGATAAAACTCATTTTTCTATATACTAATGAATTAGCAAAAATCCGTAACTATTAGATAGTAAAAATTTGTTTTACAGTTTAATATAAAACTACTAATTTGAAACTAAAATAGCTACTAATTTGAATAGTAAAAGTTTACTTCTTTAGTTACAATTGTTTACAAAATTTATTATTACCTATTATTTTCAGAATATACGTAAAATATAAACACAGAAACTTCTACTTCTTTCCTAATTGTTCAAAGTTTGTAAGCAGAACAACTAATTATATAAATTGAAACTAAAAATTATCATATTCACAATTGTTTAAACAGTTTACTGTTGTTAACTTTCCAATATACTGAACATTAGGCTAAACACTTGTAGTTTTTTCAGTTGTGCAATGTTTTATAAGCAGAACAACATATTATAAAAAAAGTACTAGAAATTTTCGCATAATTGTTTAAATAATCTATGATTGTAAATCTTTCAGTGTAACTTTTTCTTACAGTTATATAGAGATGTTTAGTCTATCTTGTTTTATTTTTTTTACTATTCGTTTAACGATGATTTTGACTCATATCAAAATGTACATGGTTTAAAAATGTAGACCCATTGTGTCACAATAACTTGAAAAATTAACGATCATAAAAGTTGATTAAGTTGTCTAAAAACAATTTAATGGGTTTGAATTTTGAAATCACATTTAGTTTAAGATGAGGAAAAATCTTTTTTAAACGAGTAAAGTAAAAAAAATTAAAATAAGGTATAGTTCTTTAACTGTACAAAGGAGCTACACTGGAATATATTGTTTAAACAATTATGCGAAAGTTTCTAGTTCTTTCCTATAATTAGTTGTTCTGCTTATAAAACATTGTCCAAGAAAAAAAACTAAAAGTGACTAGCCTAATGTTTAAAATATTGGAAAGTTAACAACAATAAATTGTTTAAACAATTGAACCCACCGCGATCAAAAGGGCATGTGAACGAGTGCGCAGGTCCCCTGGCGCAGCCGTAGACTCGCTGTACGAGAGGCCAACGAAAGTCACGCGTAAGCCCTTTTGATCGCGGTGGGTTCAATTATAGTTATAATCATTTCTAGTTTTACTTATATAATCAGGTGTTCTGATAATAAAAATTTGTATAACTGAAAAAAAACTAGAAGTGTCTAGCCCTATATATTCAATATATTAAAACATTAAAATAATATATTGTTTAAACATTTGTAAATGTAATAACACAGCCCCACAAAAAAAAAAGTGTCATGTACTTTTGACCGGAATACCCTAGCCCTATGTATTTTGACGCGCTGAACACGAATCCGAAGTTCATTTTGCTCCATCACGTCAGGATTTTTTTCTAACCTCAAAAAACATGTCGAATTTTGAGAGGTAGGCGATTTTTTAAAAAAATTTATGGATTTACTTCAAACTTGGTATCTGGGGGTTTTTTGGGTCGCTGATTACGAATCTGAAGTTAGATTTTCAAAATTCAAAATAGCGGATCCAATATGGCGGACGAATTTTGAAAAAATTTGAAGATTTACTTCAAACTTGGTATCTGGGGGTTTTTGGGTCGCTGATTGCGAATCTGATGTCATATTTTCGAAATTTTTATGAAATTTGGTATCTTCAGGTTTTTAAGTTACTGAGTGTGATTTCGAAGCGAGTTTCTCACATTTTCAAATATGACTTCTATTACAATTTTATCATAAAATATTCCTTGGTAACAGATTGGATATGTTTGGTGCAGAAGCCAAATAAGAAAGTACATTGTTCCATTCTGCATCTTATTCCTGATAAATCTTCAAATTTTTTAAAAATTCGTCCGCCATATTGGATCCGCCATTTT
The DNA here is from genome assembly GCA_037103525.1 of Ganaspis brasiliensis. NCBI lineage: Eukaryota > Metazoa > Arthropoda > Insecta > Hymenoptera > Figitidae > Ganaspis > Ganaspis brasiliensis. The sequence continues at coordinate 249,768 of JAZKLR010000462.1, read as the reverse complement.
GAATTTTGAAAATCTAACTTCAGATTCGTAATCAGCGACCCAAAAAACCCCAGATACCAAGTTTGAAGTAAATCTTCAAATTTTTTCAAAATTCGTCCGCCATATTGGATCCGCCATTTTGAATTTTGAAAATATAACTTCAGATTCATAATCAGCGATCCAAAAATCCCCCAGATACCAAGTTTGAAGTAAATCCATAAATTTTTTTAAAAAATCGCCTACCTCTCAAAATCCGACATGTTTTTTAAGGTTAGAAAAAAATCCTGACGTGATGGAGCAAAATGGACTTCGGATTCGTGTTCAGCGCGTCAAAATACATAGGGCTAAGGTATTCCGGTCAAAAGTACATGACACTTTTTTTTTTTTGTGGGGCTGTGTAATTTTTATCTTCTTTATATATGATTAGTTTTGTTTTGCTTATCAAATTTGCACTAGGAAAAAACTAGAAGTCTGTATGTTTATTTTACACATATTGTGAAATTAATAATAATAAATTGTTTAAATAATTTAATGAATTATTACACTATTGTTTGCACATTCTAAGCAACTCAAAATTGTTTTAATACATTTTTCAATACAGTTTCTTTATTCTTCAAACAGAGATGAGTAATTTTTACGATCATGTTATTTTTCTACAATTTGTTATTTAAAAAAAATGCTTAAACAAATAGAAATTTATAAATTAAGCCTGTCAGATGGATAGATTATTTAACTGTAAGAAATTAAAAAAAATCCGTTTATGTACATTTTTCTCTACTGCGCCCCACCCGAGTCCAAATGCTAATTTCTTGGTACTCCTTTGCCTCTCCAAATACTCCATTGATCCTCCTTAACTGATCCTTTTCAAGCTGATCCATTATAAATTTATTCAGGTAAATTTATGGTAGGTACTTTTTCCTTGTGTTCTTAGAATCTACATCTGTTCAAATAAACTTACAGATAGAAGCAAGCATTTATGGTCATTCCTGTCCCAAAAATAATAAAATTTAAAACTTTGTATTTTCATAAGACTCCGTTGGTGACAGACTAGTTCAACTTATTTATGTCTTATTGTTCCTTTGGCTCAAATTTACAGCATTCATTGAAAAGTCTTAGCTGTAGGGCAGTTAATTTTTAATGAGGTTTTTTATCTTTCTTGACTCACTCTCAAGAAATAGTCTTGGAAGCTTAATCCTTAAGGCTTCGGTGGCCTAGCGTCTAGCGACTCGACTTGCGTTGTCGGGATCTTGCGATTTAAGCGTGCGTTGTAGGGTTCGAATCTTGCGTAGGTTAGGTTTTTTAAAAATGTGTGTATTCTATAAGTGATATAAATATAAGCTCCGTAAACAAAAGAAAAATAATGTATATGCTCGTCTTCATTGTAAAAATAAATAAAACTTTAAAATTTAATAATAACCTTATACTTTCTAATTTAAATTTAAATTTTGTTTATTTTTTGCTTCCTCATAGAGAAAGTATTTAGTTATTATATATTGATACATATTTATTACCTGTTATGTTTAATTTATACTCATATCAGAAAATTACTATAAATTTTGTACAGTGCATAATTAAATTATGAATTTCTATGCAGTAACAATATTTTACTAAAAATTATTTTAAACCATTAATATTAATTATATATAAATTAATTAATGGTAAACAACCGAGAACCAGTGTAGTACCAATGGAATTCTCGGTTGGTCCTCCATTTGTCCTCCATTAGTCCTCCATTAGTCCTCGATTGGTACTCCACTAGTTCTCCGTTGGTCCTCCATTGATCCTCCAATGAAGATCAATGGAGGACAAACGGAAGACAAACGGAGGATCAATGGAGGACCAATGGAGCAATTCAGATCCTCCATTTGTCCTCCTTGTCCTCCAAAATGTGCAGAATGGAAATAACTACACATTTTGGAGGATAAGGAGGAGCAATAGAGAAGCAAAATTACAATGCATTTCATTCTTTTCTAAATTTCTAAGATATTCTAAAATACAAATTCTGTGAGGATTAGAGGAGACCTAAAGGAGGATTAAAGGAGGATCAGGATTTCGACTCGGGTCATGTCTAGATTTGCATGTCTTGTGTCTTGTGTTATGTGTTTCGATTCTTATATTTTTGAGTTTGATGTATTGAGTCATATGTTTTCAGTTTTATGATTTAAGTTTTACGTTCATCAAGGTCCAAGTCTTATATATTTTAAATAACTTATCGAAAATTTTAGGTTTTATGTACTGAGCATTTCTTTCTTGGGTGTTATATCTTTTGCCTTATGTTTCATCGAATCTTAAGGTATGAGTTTAGTTGTTGAGTTTTATATTGATAATGTTATGTCTTTATGCGTATGTTCAAAAGTTTTTATCTCATGTTTAGATTTTCATGTCTTATGTCTTGAGTTATTTCTTTTGATTCCTATGCTTTGAGTTGTTTCTAATGACTCTAATTTCTTTAGCTTTACTATTTAAGTTTTAGGTTCATTACCATCCAAGTCTTATATTTTAAGTAACTTATCGAAATTTTTAGGTTCTACATATTGAGTATTTTTTTCTTGGGAGTTATATCTTGTGTCTCATGTTTTAAATCTTATTGTTTAAGTTTAATTGTTGAGTTTATGTTAATAATCTTATGTCTTTATGCTGATGTATGAAGTTTATATCTCGTGCCTTGATTTATATGTCTTAAGTCCTCTGTTATCTGTTTCGATTCTTATGCTTTGAGTTTGAGTCTTATGTCTTTAGGATTATGATTTGAATCTTAGGTTGATTACTATTTATGTCTTACGGTTTAAGTAATTTGTTAAAAGATTTAGGTTCTATATATTGAGTCTTTTTTCTTAAATATTACATCTTGTGTCTTATGTTTTGAGTCTTAAGGTTTGAGATATATTGATAAATTTTATGTTAATAATCTTATGTCTTAAGGCATATGTTGTAAGTATTATATCTCATGTCTGGAATAGTAAATCTTATGTCTTGTATCATGTGTTCTGTTCTTATACTTTGAGTTTAACGTATTTTTGTTGTTATATCTTATGTCTGATGTTTCGAATCTTAAGGTATGAGTTTAGTTGTTGAGTTTTATATTAATAATGTTATGTCTTTATGCGTATGTTCAAAAGTTTTTATCTCATGTTTAGATTTTCATGTCTTTATTCATGAATTTTATGTTAATAATTTATGTCTTAAGGCTTATGTTTGAAGTACTTGATCTCATGTCTTGAATAGTAAATCTTATGTCTTGTGTCATGTGTTCTATTCTTATACTTTGAGTTTCATGTATTGTTGTTGTTGTTATATCTTATGTTTGATGTTTCGAATCTAATAGTCGAGTTTAATTGTTGAGCTTCTATGTTAATTATTTTATTATTCAGACTTAGGTTTAAAGTTTATATTTCATGTCTTGATTTATATGTCTTAAGTCTTCTGTTATGTGTTTCGATTCTTATGCTTTTGAGTTTGAGTCTTATATCTTTAGGATTTTGACTTGAATCTTAGGTTAATTTCAATTTATGTCATACGGTTTAAGTAATGTGTTAAAATTTATGGCTTCAATGTATTAAGTCTTTTTTTCTTGAATATTACATCTTGTGTCTTATGTTTTAAGTCTCACGGTTTAAGATTTATTGATAAATATTATGTTAAAAATCTTATGTCTTAAGGCTTATGTTTGAAGTATTTTATCTTATGTCTTGAATAGCAAATCTTATGTCTTGTGTCATGTGTTCTATTCTTGTACTTTGAGTTTCATGTATTTTGATGGTTATGTCTTATGTCCTATGTTTCGAATCTTAAGGTTGAGTTTAATTGATGAGTTTCATGTTAATTATTTTATTATTTAGACTTAGGTTTGAGGTTTATATCTCGTGTCTCGATTTATGTCTTGTGTCATGTGTTCTATTCTTATGCTTTGTGTTTGAGTATTATGTCTTTAGGATTATGATTTGAACCTTAGTTTAATTTCTATTTATGACTTAAGATTTAAGTAATTTGTTAAAAGATTCAGGTTCTATGAATTAAGGCTTTTTTTCTGGAATATTACATCTTGTGTCTTATGTTTTAAGTCTCAAGGTTTGAGATTTTTTGAAGTATTTTATGTTAAAAATCTTATGTCATAAGGCTTATGTTTGAAGTATTTGATCTTATGTCTCGAATAACAAATGTGTTCTACCCTTGTCGTTTGAGTTTCATGTATTTTGATGGTTATGTCTTATGTCCTATGTTTCGAATTCAAAGGTTGAGTTTAATTAATGAGTTTTATGTTAATAATTTTATTATTTAGACTTTGGTTTGAGGTTTATATCTCGTGTTTTGATTTATGTCTTGTGTCACTATCTTAGTCACATTCTTTCCCACTACTAAAAATCCATGAAATGGTTAACAATGCTATGGAATGTACTATAAGAATAAAATCTCTTTAAAAACCAATATTTTAATAAACAAAACTTAGAAAGCAATAAATTATATTCTTGATAAACAAAATTCATGATTTTAAAACTGTCATATAAATCTGCTCTTGAATGTACTATAAGAATAAGAAGCCAAAACAGGCAATGGAATGTTATCAGAACCGGAACTTATAAACATGATTGCGCAACACCTTTAAACTGTACTCTTTTTCTATGCACTGCTTAAATTTAATTAGACTTATATTAATTTGGCACATTCTTTCACATGGTTAAAAATGCCTGAGAGAAATAATTATTAAACTCAGAAAGCAATAAATTTTATTTTGACAAATTCTTAGAAATCATAAACCATAAATCTTAAAATCGCGAAACATTATACGAGCCTTCAAATTTCTCAGATATTATAATTACCTAAACAAAAGAGGCGCGTGTCGAAACTTGCGAAATTCCTGCGCGGATCGTTGACTTAAAAATTCCTCAGTTGAAACATAAGATTTTGACAATCTTAAAACATTCTACAGTATACACGTCATAAATCTTAAAAATTCCTCAGATGATATATATAATACCCATCGACAAAACCCGTGACATGTGTCTTGCGAAATCATACCGTCTGCGCAGATCTCTGACCTTTGCGTGGATCCCTAATACCTGCGCAGAAATTCAAATCTCCCGCGCTCGCGCATGCGCAGATCGATTTTAGTGAGCCAGAACCGGCCTAGCTTATCTACTTCCGGTCGGAAGCAAGTTTTAAAATTCACATTAAAAACAATTTAACAACGTTCCAGCGGACAAAATTGACAGCCTGATTGCGCGGCCATTTTTAATTGCTGCGACCCTCTGTCGGAGACTCGTGAAAGTTTAATTCCTGCCGACATTTGCCGGCACGAGCGGAGCGAGTGCTGCTGGTCGGGAGCAGGCATCAAAATACATATATAAAAAACAAATAAAGCTAAGCAGGCCTCGAATCGACAAAAGGAACAAAAAAAGTTGTTTTAGTCACATTTTAATACAAAATCACAGACATATCCACACTTCCTTTAAATAGAAATATCAAATAAATTAAAAGAAATAAATAATTATATTTAAAACTCGCGCCAGCTCGCGCAATGTATTCGCTGCCGGCAAACTGCTTTTACTCCCGGTAAACTGCTTTTACTTCTGCTGATCAATGTGGCGCACGTGTGCATCGAACAATGAGCAAATCTTTGGCTTTTCTATTCGAAATCGAAGCCGAACGTTCGTACTTTTGACCAGGGTGTTAAGAAAATCAATTTTGAAAACGTGCAAGTTTTATTTCAACTTCTCGTGAAAAAAAACCCTACGTATGAAAATTTATTTCTATTAACATTTTACACCATAAGAGACGTTTGAAAAAAAAAAAAATCCTATATCCCTGGGAAAAAAGGTTCAGCTATGATCAGATACAGTAGCCTATCTAGAGGGAGGGCAGAGGGGGCAGTTGCCCAGGGCGCCAACCTCGAGCCCAATGCATTTGGAAAAAAATGTTTCATTTATATATAATTATGTGAAATAAAAGAAATACATAATATAATAAAAAAAGAAAATTAATGATAAGAAGACATTGCAATAAATTTAAATTGATATGATCTTTGATTCATCGTGTATATCAATTTGCAAATTTTGATTAATTAAAAATTAATTAAATAAAATAAAGATAAAGAATAAAATGAAGAATATGAGAAATAATTATAAAAAATTATGATAAACCTAATACCATTTAAAAACTTTATTTTAAAAAGTTTACCGATCAACACTCTCAGCTCTTAATATTTTAGAACCTTCTTCCAATATAACCAATAAATGAATACGTGTGGTAAACCGCGCTTTTAAAATTCAATAAGATAAACATAAGACTTTACTTGTCCAAATAGTTTATCATCTACTATAGTTTCGATTAATTTTTTTACTTTTAAATTAAAGACTCCTGCAACCGTGTCAGGTTTATTAGAAGCTGACTGATTAGGTAATAAATTTTCTTAAATTTTTTTCCATTTTGAACTACATGTCATTGTAATAAATAAATCTGCTCTACCATGAAAAGCTACATAATGGTAATTGCATATTGATATTGTTTTAACATGTTACGAGGTGATCCAATAAATTTTGAAGGCAGTATCAACATCTTGCCAACATGTACATTATTTTCAATTTCTTGATTATCTAAATGATTAATCAATCCTTTGTAAGTTTCACTTCTTAATTTTGTTTGATTATTTTTACAAAAATGTAAGCTAACTTTTTCAACTTTGACATAATTATCAACTAACCATTGCTGAAACATTCTTCCACAATATAAAAATTGATTGAAGGTATGATCTATTACTCCCATTTTATATTTTATATAATCAGATCTAAACACAGTTAGATTTCTGGTTGGTTTGTCACTATCAGTACGAATCATATCGAGACTATAACCCTTGCTTCCTAGAGGATAAAGTATAGAATATATCCAAGGTTCAACATTTGGATCTAAATGACTAACCAATTGCAATTGTTTAATCGATGTATTATAAATCGTTACAGAAGACTCTGGTATTTAACCTTCAGCATTCATATTAAAAATAGCAGCTACTTCATTACACCTTTAAAAATTGTACCTTCCTTTATCCAATCCTGTTTTCAAAATTAGCATTAGTTGTAATTCTGTAATTTCTTCATTATTTTTTTTTTTTGCCAACGCAGTTTCCATTTCAATGATCTCAGACATCATCAAAAAAGGCTTTGTATATGCATTACAATCTCTTAATAATTTGTTAATACTAAATAATATATCCACATCTAAGTTGTCATGTTTGTTTAATCTATAGCAAATTGCTTCTTTTGGATCGAACAGGAACAATTAACCAAAAGATGGATCATTATCAATTTCAGGAAATAGGAAATTGTTGATTTGATAATAAATTCGACCTTGAATTATTTATCAAAATGGTCCCCGCCTTCTATTATTGAAATTAACTACATTGGCATTTTAAGATGCAAAAGCAAATGAATTATTGTAAAGTCTTATATTATTCCTAAAATGGCCAGATATCTTAGGAGATCCATCTAACAATTTTTTTAATTCATGAGGGTATTTTTCTGTAGGCAACGATACACCACCTTGACTGCAACAATAATTATAAGTTAATTTCTTTTGAACTTTTTCTTTCTCAAAATGTTTAGCCTTGCATCTTTTGCAAAAAAACGACATTTTACCAAGAAAATATTCGTTATAAGTTGGAACATGTATGCTACTGCTATTTTTTTCTGCATAAGTAAAATCATGAATATTAATGTTTTCATTCGCATAAATGACTCCATTTTTTTACTTGTATGTTCCGAAACATCTATTTTTCCTCATCGATTACGTTTCTTTTTAATTTTAATCTTTTACATTATTGTGTTTGTTATCTTGCGTAACTTTTTTTCATTTTCTTATCACAAATTCTTACAACTTTCTCCTGCATTTCTTTTGAATATAGTATTTCATTATTTTCATCCTTATCATGGCACATCTTCTGTTTCAATTTCAATCTTTGAAATCTTTAAATCTAATTGAATTTAATTTATTTATACCTTTAAACTGAATTATTAAAATTAATAATGTTAATCCTAAAATTCCTTCACATACAATAATTAATAAATATATTATAAACTGACTTTCAACATTTTTTGATATTCTGCACGACTTTTTTTACTTGTCTCATTACAATCGCTAGAAATTATTAATTTGTCAGAATTATTATCTTTATTTTCTTCTTTATCATCACTATCTATGTGTTTTTTTTTAGAAAAATTTAAATCTGTTTCACTACTTAAACATAAATCTTCCATAACTGATATTTCTGTTTCTTTGTTATCAATTTTTTTCGTTTTAATTTCATCATTTCACTATATCCTTTCTGATATTCTGCTCTACCCTACTGAAAAATCCTATATAGGATCCTACATAGGATCCTATATAGAATCCATATGGATTCCTATGAGATCCTATATAGGATCCTATATAGGTATTGTCCTATAGGAATCCACGTGGATTCTCATAGGAATCTATGTGGATTCCTATAGGTCGCCTATAGGACAAGTCCTATATAGGATCCTATGTGGACTCTCCTATAGGAATACATGTAGGATCTCATATAGGATCCTGCATAGGCGTCCCAAAAAATTTTTGTACACCCTCCTACATATGATCCTACGTAGGTTCCCATATAGGATCCTATATGGGAACCCATATAAGATCCTACATGGGTACCCCCAAAAAAAATTTTTGTACCCCTTCCTCATGAGCAGTCGTCTTTTACGTATTCTACAATACTTACGCCTGCGCAGTAAATATTTTTCGTCCTTATAATGGTGCTTAATGTATATTTGAATAAAGTTGTTAAAAAAAAACAATTAATTCTGTGTACATAATTTTTTTTGGGCGCCCATAAAATATCCTATATAGGATCCTATATGGGAACCTACGTAGTATCCTATGTAGGGGGGTTTACAAAAATTTTTTTGGGACGCCTATGTAGGATCCTGTATGAGATCCTACATGTATTCCTATAGAAGAGTTTACATAGGATCCTATATAGGACGTGTCCTATAGGCGACCTATAGGAATCCACATAGATTCCTATGAGAATCCACATGGATTCCTATAGGACAATACCTATATAGGATTTTTCAGTAGGGTAGTTTTCCTACTTTTATCATTAGCATTGATAAAAAATATCTTCTTACTACTATTGTTTCTAATATTTTATAATTATTACCTTCTTTTACTACTTCCATAGAATTTGTCGCATTTTACACACGTTTTTTCTTACCAATATTTATATTCTGTCACTATTTACATTTTCCATATTTGTTATTTGTCTTTCATTCCCATCTCTCCTTTTAACTTAGGTCTTTTATAATACATTTTTTCATATTTGGTACTGCTTTTTTTAGTTTCTTAGTCAGGAATATTAACAACTTTTTTCTGTTCTATTTTTGTATGTAATAAAGGACTACTACTATCTCCTTTTATTTCTGTAAAGCCGTCATTAGTTTGATAATCTTATTTTCTCTTCTGTGTCGCATCTTTTACATTCCTCACATGGAAATTATTGTTGTTCATTTGTTCGATATTGCCAATTCCAAGTTTATACAATTTTTTAAAATTTTTCGAAAATGAGATGACACATTTTTTTCAAACATCATATACAAATGAGTTCTCATTAAAGCGTGATTATATACAACATTTTCAGGTTTAATATTAAAATATAAAGAAACAGCAAAGGCAATGGCGTATACACCACAATCAACAAAATTTGGTTGTTGTTGTACTCTTAAAAAAACTACATTAGGTTGAAATGGATATAATCTGCATAAATATTCTCTTTGATGTTCATTTAAACAACCTTCATTAAGACTATCATAAACAAAAAGTTAATTTCCATCATAGTAATCATTGTTTCACATGTTTATCTCATCTCATTGTCTCATGCTATTATCTCATATTTTCACCTTATTTCTCTCATTGTCTCATGTTATTTTCTCATGTTATTGTCTCATATCTTTATCTTACCTGTTTTATATAATTATATTATTAACACTTCTTTTACACTGTAACGACTCTTTAGAAACATTATAATCACTTTATTATTTATTAAACATTCACAATTAATTTATTTATTAAACCGTTATCGATCACTTGTTTAATAAATCCACAATCGCATTTTATGGACACTTTTAGCATTTCATAACACTAACTTCATTGACAATAAGAAGGAAATAAAAAATTTAAACACTTTCTAAATATTGTTACTTTAGTCAACACATTTTGCATACTGTCATTTTAATTACTGTCACTTTCCACATTTAATTTTCACTGTATATTTACTATTGGAGTCACTTTATTGATTATTATTTATCACTTACAGTTCATTTCTTTAATAAGCACTTTTTGTTTTTGTTTCACTACCATGCACTTCTATACCACGCACTAATGTATTTATCTCTCTTTTCGTTGAAGCTCGAAAATTTTTTTTCTTTTCCAGAACCAATTATAACACTCATTATGCAAAGGTTGGCTCGAAAAACGATGGGCTTATTTAGTCTATTGTTTGTATTTAGAAAGAAAAATTTAAATTTGAAGAATCTTTGAATAATGAGGTAAAATTTCAGAATTTAATTTAATTTCTCTCTTTTCATTAAAACTCGAAAATTTTATCTCTTTCCCTAAAGCCATTAACTAATTAATTAACCCTCATTATACAAGGCTTTGATCGAAGGATAATGACACCCTGCAGGTAGTCTATTGTCCCAGTAAGAAGGAGGAAATTGAAAAAGATTGGAATTTTATGATTTTCGAAGAAAAAGTCAAATTATGTAATCTTTTTTAATACGTTTTCTGTCCAATCCATTTGTATCCGGTGATAACACCTACTTTTATCCGCAAATCAATCCTTATTAATATGGGTTCAAATATTTGTCAATCCAAATTAATCCCTTTATAAATACAGAAAATAAAATGAATATTTTTTAATGTCCGCAGTTCAGGTTATTCAATACAAATGAATCCCTTTATAATGAAATTAAAATTTTTGAAAAATCAATATTTTTGAAGACCTACAGTTCAGATTTAATTAATCCAATTGAAACCTTTTATAATTAAAAAAATGATATGAATATTTTTTAATACCTACAGCTTAGATTATTCAATACAAATAAATCTCTCTATAATAAAATTTAAATTAAAATAAAACTAATATTTTTAAATACCGACAATTCATTTCATCTCTACATGTGATTGGAACTTAATATTTGATAAATTTTTATTTATTTCAGATGAACTCATTTATAATGCGTCTTCGGCGCAAAATTATACTCCGTTTTTATACACTGTTGCATCTTAAGATATTTCTCTTCCAGTTATAGGTACTTAAAAAAATCGATTCTCTATGTATTAATGAATTTTCTTTAAATTGTGAGAAAACGTTATTTTATATGTGCCTTCTATCTAATTAAGATTTCAGGACCCTTTACCGTCTAAAATTTGAGATATTCTTGTTCGAAATTTCAATTTTTTATCATTTTGCATGTAAAATTGAAATTTTGAACAAGAATATCTCAAATTTTAGACGGTAAAGGGTGCTGAAATCCTAACCAGATAGAAGGCACATATAAAATAACGTTTTCTCACAATTTAAAGAAAATCCATAAAAAACTATTTTTTCAAGTATATAACTGCAAGAGAAATACCTTAATTGTGGGTTAAAAAGCGAAAAATACGTAAATTTAAAGATAATTTATAGTGATCTTTATAATTTATTAAGACGTTGATGAAAGTTTCTTAAAAGTGTTCATTAATAAAATTTTTTTTTACTTAAATATTATTCTTGAATACATTTTTAAAGAATTTAAATTAATCATCTTTTGAAGCTTTTTAAATCTGAATTAGTTGTTTTTCTACTATTAAATTAGTGAAAGGTGAGCTACTATTAAATAGAAATAATTTTACTAATTTTTTAGTAGAAAACTACTTATTGAAACAGTGAAACTTTAACATTTCAATTAGTAGTTTCCTACTATTTCAATTAGTAGTTTTTTATTAAAAATTAGTAGTTTTCTACTAAACAAATTAGTAAAATTATTACTAATTTTACTAATTTGTTATTAATTTTTCCACTTATCAATAATTTATTAATAGAAAAACACTAATTCAGATTTAGAGAGAAAGTTATTATATTTTGTTTAGACTTTATTAAAAAAAATCTTTTTTGAAATCTGTATTGAAAGTGTGTAATTTTTAAAATAAAAACACAACTTCAATGTATGCCTCAATGTATGCTCAGTCAACATCATTCTTCAACTTAAACTTAAGAATAAAAGAACACAAAGATGATGTTTATGAATCACCTAATAAATGGACTGCTCTTACCGAATATGCCTGTTTTAAGGAATTGAATTAACGGATACAACAGCAGTTCACGAACGTAATGACACTAACAACTTATCTGTTTTTTACCAAGCAATTTTATAGTTTTAATCTCAGCAATATTTCTGTTTATATTTTCACGAGTATTTTCATTTACATCGTCACAAAAATGTTTCCCGAGGTCTCTAAAATCTTGACCCCTTCATAACAATGCACCCACACAAACAAGTTTTTTTTCCTATCGAGACAACTAAAACTTTTCTTGAACCCTCGCTTGATCCTTTTATGACTTTTAACATGTGTTTCATCTCAACTGTCACTTTCCTTGTAAACTCAGTTTTCGTTAAATTTTGATTCGGTCAACACGTACCAAAAACGCTCATTCAAAACTTAAAATTAAATTATACTGACAAAATTTTTTTCGGTTTTCATTATAAAAACTATAAAAACGGTTGTGAATGTGCTATATGGACTGCCAGACTTTCTGGATAGAAAAATGGATACTATTACTAAGTAAATTTTAGGTACATATTATTTTCGTTTTTTACACCACAAATTATTAGCAATAGCTATAATATTTAATAGTTAATTATTTTCGTCATATTGTAATTTTTATTTTAATTATCAATTATTTTCTTGAAATTTCCATTTAATTCTTTAATTTCCAATTTATTTCTTCAATTTTTAATTATTTTATTTAATTCTCAAATATTTTCTTTAATTTTTAATTATTTTGATCAATTTTCAATTAATTCCTCAATTTCCAATAATTCCCGGACTTTTTCAATTACTTTTTACACTCATAAAAATTGTTTTAAAATTGCAAATCAATTATTCAATTCTAGAATTCTTCATTTCTCAGTTATTTTCTTCAAATTTAAATTCCACTTTTCAATTTTCAGTTATTTTCTTTAATATTAAAAAATTATCGCTTTTTTCTATTATTTTGTTCGATATCATTAAGTTTCTTTAATTTTAAATACAATTATTCAATTATGTTCTTTAATTTTTAATGCGATTCTTCAATTTTTATTTCCAATCTTCAGTTTTCAATTTTTTTCTTCTAAGATATATTCATTAATTCTCGGCTTTTTTCAATTACTCTTTTTCAATTTTTAAGTATATTCTTTCAATTTCAATTCCATTCTTGAATGTTTAATTGCTTTCTTCTATTTTCAATTACTTTTTACAATTTTAATTATTTTTTTCGATTTTCAATCCAGTTGTTAAATGGGCAATTATTTCCAACAATTATTTCTATAATTTTCTAAATTTTTTAATTTACAATTATTTTCTTTACATTTAATATTACTTGTTTCATTTTTTCAATTATTTTTTTCAGTTGTCTATTAATCTAGTTATTTTTTAATTTTCTTTTTACTTGACAATTATTTTCGTCATTTTTCACATATTTTCTTCATTTTTTCAATTACTCTAGTTATTTTTTAACTTCAATTTTTAATTATTTTCCGCAGTTTTCAATTAATTCCTACAATTTTTTAATTTTAAATTATTAACTAAAAATTTTATAATTATTCTTTGATTTTATAAATTACTAGCTTTCGAGCCCGCCTTCGGCGGGCATCGAAATCTAGTGGCGTGCCATCAACAGTATTTTTTGACCAAAAATATTCTCTGACTGAAAGTATTTTTTAAAGCTTGCATTTTCCGACAGAAAGTATTTTTTGACAAAAATTATTTTCATGCAGGTGTTTGAAACAAATTTGGGTGTACTTCGCAGCTTAAACCTCAAATCTTTTTGATACTTCGTATGCTTACGTAATTTGATCCGCTGTTTACAAATATCATAGTGAAAAGTGTGTGTATATGTGAGTATGTGTTTGTGTGTATATGTGTGTGTATGTATATATGTATATATGCATGTTTATGTGTATGTATGTACGTGTATGTGTAAATGTGACTTAGTTGTATATCTCAGCTTTTAATAATATTTTCTAAAATTTTTTTTTTATAAATCTAAGTAGAGTGACACTCTAATACTCTGCCAAATTTCACCTGAATCGGCTGAGCCGTTTTTAAGTGATGCCCGGACAAAAAATCCTGGACAGACAGACAGAATTTTTTTTTTTTTGCATTTTCGCGATTCTTATCACTTAAAACGAAAAAGTATGTAAAATTTTTTGAGTTTGGCGCAATGTACAGACAAAATGTTGATTTTATTTATATAGATTTTGTTGAGTTGCGTGTTAATCTAGCCATATTTTGAATTGTGTTTTCAGTTGTCATTTATTTTCGTCATTTTGTAATTTTTTTTTCAGTTATCAATTATTATTTTTTAAAATTTTAATTTAATTTTAAATTTTCGATGTATTTCTTCAGTTCTCAATTTATTTCCTCAATTCTTTTATTTTCAATTTATTTCTTCAATTTTTAATTATTTTCTTCAATTCTCAAATATTTTCTTTAATTTTAAATTATTTTGATCGATTTTCAATTAATTCCTCAATTTCCTATAATTCTTGGACTTTTTTAATTATTTTGTACACTCATAAAAATTGTTTTAAAATTGCAATTATTCCTACAATTTTCTTAATTTTTCAATTTGCAATTATTTTCTTTAAATGTAATATTTCTTGTTTAATTTTTTCAATTATTTTTTCAGTTGTCTATTAATCTAGTTATTTTTCGATTTTTGTTTTCAATTGACAATTATTTTCGTCATTTTTCAACTATTTCCTTCAATATTATTAATCATTTTCCGCAGTTTTAATTTATTTCCTACAATTTTTCAATTTGCAATTATTATCTTAAAATTTTATAACTATTCTTCGATTTTTTTAGTTTTTTTGATCGGTTGTGTATTAATCTAGCCATCTTTTGAATTTTGTTTTCAATTCTCAATTATTTTTGCCATTTTGTAATTTTGTTGTTTATTATCAATTATTTTTTTCAAATTTTCAATTTATTTCCTCCATTTTTATTATTTTCTTCAATTTCAATTATTTTTATCGATTTTCAATACAGTTGTTCAATTTACAATTAGGTATTTCCAACAGTTATTCCTATAATTTTTCAACTCTTTTGTTTAAAATTAAAATTTATTGTTAAAATTTTTAAACTATTCTTTTCAATTGTGTAATTATGTAGCTATTTTTCGACATTTGTTTTCAAATGTCAATGTATTTTTGTCATTTTTCAAATATATTCTTCAATTTCGTAAGTTTCATTATTTGAATTTGCAAAAATTTATGTTTTTAAATGACCAATAATGTAAAGTTTGTCGCGCGCTTGAGCGCGCGTTAATGTTGCTAGTAAATAATAATTGACAGTCAACAATTTTTATTTTTCTAACCATAGGCCATTAATTTGTAAAATCAGGAAAAAGTTGTGTCTTTCCAGGTGAATTTGTGAGTAATTAATCATAAACAATAATTTGTTTATAACAATTGCAATTGGTTGTTGTGGTTAATTAGACTGAATAAGTTATTGTTTTAAAATATAAAAAAATAGTTAAGTCAGAAAAGACTACAACTCGCTAGGTTCATTTGGATATTAGTTATAAATTAATAATTACATAAATTGTGTATAAATACCCCCCATTTATGGGAGTTGTTTATAACCCTATAAATCGAAATTAATTAAATTAATTTCAAAAATTGAAATTCTTTGTTACTTCTTTGTTTACACCTTACACTTACAGTGGTTTCAAATGTGCTCTTTTAATCTGAATTAGTGAAAAACGGTCACTAATTCGAATTAGTGGAACTTTTTACTTATTTTCAGTCAATTTTCACTAAAACTTTAGTAAAGAATTTAAAAAAATTAGTAGAAATGTATATTAATTTGAATTTCTTCAGTGACTTTTCACTGATTTATTTTTAAAGAGATGAGTATTTAGAACAATGGATTTGGTTTTATTTATTTAAATTATAAAGAGATTAATTTGGATTGAATAATCTGAACTATGTGTTTTCAAATATTAAATTTTTATTTTTTTTTTCATTATAATGGTATTTATTTGGATTAAATAAAACTGAATCGTGAGTATTTAAAATGTTCATTTTATATTTTTCAATTATAAGGGTATTCATTCGGATAAATTTTCATTTTATTTTAATTGCATTTTTATTATAAAAATATTCATTCAGATTGAATAATCTGACGTGTGGGTATTTAAAAATAACTAGTTTATTTTTTCATTATAAAGGGATTCATTTGTATTCAATAACCTGAACTGCAGATATTAAAAAATATTCATTTTATTTTTTTTCCATTATAAAGGGATTCATTTGGATTCACAAATTTTTTAAACCTATATTCATAAGGATTGATTTTCGGGTAAAAGTAGGTGCTATCACCGGATACAAATGTATTTGACAGAAAACGTATTCAAAAATATTAACATTTTTTAATATTTTTTAATTACTCTCTTCTTACTGGGGTTTGTATTAAGAAATAAAATTTAAATTTCAAGGTAATTTGTATAATGAGCTAAGAGTTTCCATTTCCGTAAACTTTTAACAAATACCTTTTCTCTCTAACCAAGGAACCAGGTATAAAAGTATCCTTTTTCGTTAACTGTTACCGCTTTTTCGTTAACTTTTAACGCTTACCTTCAGTACTCGTTTCTTATATAGGACTCGTTTCTTATATAGGATACGAGATCGACCTGCGTGCCACGGCGCGCTTGTTATTTTTTTCTTAATGAAAGTTAGTAACGATGAACACATAAAAAAAATAAAAATAAACATTCTAACCTTAAATTACTCATATAATAATAATTTAAAAGAATTAATAAAATATTATTTTCAATACAATAATAAATAATTCAATATATTTATTAAAACATTAAAAGTAATTGAATTGTTATTAGTTTAAATTTAATAAATAAAAAATGTAAATAATAAACAACACAATTGTTTCAAATGTCAATAAGTTAGAAATTTAGAAACAAAAGAAATTTAAAAAAGTTATTATTATTCACTATACTTACAATTATTTTATGATTATCTTTATTATAACTATACTCATTTTATAAATTTAAAATAATTATTTAATAAACTTATGTTTTAAATAAACTTAATAAAATAAATTACTTGTCAAAAAACTTCCAATGATATTTATCACATAATGTAATTATTCAATTACAATAGAAACAAACATCCTAACCGCAAATGACATTTATCAATATGATACCTACTTTAATGAAGAAAATACAACTATTTAATTAATGTAATAAGAAAAAAGATGAATAAATTAGAAGCTTACAATAAAATAAAATAAAATTATTGAAAATTATTATTATTACTTACCTGTCACTAACCATTACTACGTAACTGGAGAATGATAACAAAAACCATAACCTTAAACATAGAAGTATAATGTATTTATTTTACAGAAACTTAAAAAGTTAATGGATTATAAACATACAATAAAACAAAATAAAGAACTAAAAATTATTATAACTTACCAGTTTCACAATTTGCTCGTAATCGAAAAGAAATCCGATGACAATCACCACGTGCATTAGAATAAAAAGAAATATCAAAACCTTAAATGACATAAATAATTATGATACCGCTGTGACTTCTTAAACTATCACTCCTTAATTATTAGAATTTAATTTATTTTTAATTTATTATTATTTAATAAAATGCAATTATTTATTAAACGAAGATTTTAAATAAATTGAAAAATACTCCAAATAAACGTGTAAACTGTGATGTTATTGTTGACAAAAAATATCGAAAATCTGCTAGCCAATCAGAAGCCTGATAAAACGTGTTACACCTCTGAAGTTGGTCTAAATGGTTCTCGTTAAGAGAAGTCAAGGTCAAAGCTAATTTCTATGTATTAACTATTTTAATAAAATTTTTTTTTATTTTAGATTGCTAACATCATAAGAAATGTTATAAAATAAACTTGAAGTTACAATATTTAATTGAAAGATTTTAATTCGTCTGCAAAACAAAAAATCAAAACTGAAAATATCGATAGTGAGGTTTGATATGTACTGACCAATGGGAGACTCGGAAATGGAGTTACATGTCTGAACCCTACTGGAAAATCCTATATAGGTTTCTAGTAGGAATCCTATAAGATTTCTACGTAGATTCTTATAGGATTCTATATAGGATCCTATGTAGATTCCTATAGGAACATTCCTATAGGAAAAAGGCATGTGATTTTGTATAGATATGACATAGGAAAACATATAATATCCTATAGGGTTAAATTTCACATTTCTATAGGAAAACATATATTTTCCTAGAAGATCCCTGTAGATATAACATAGGAAAATATATGTTTTCCTATAGGATCATATATGAAAACCTATAGGAAAACATATAGTTTCCTATATTGGTTCACATATGAAATCCTAAGGGAAAACATATATTTTCCTATAAGTATCCTATATATATGAAATAGGAAGATATATGATTACATATAGGATCACTTGCCTATACTAGATCACATATGAAATCCTATAGGAAACATAGTTTCCAATAAGAATCTTTATAGGAAACTACATGTTTTCCTACAGGACTTTTACTAAATTGGAGCAGAAATTTATATTTTCCTATATAGGATCGTACGTGGATTCCTATAGGAAAGCGTGTAGTTTCCTATGACAATCTATATAAGAAACTACATGTTTTCCTATAGGGTTCCTATGAGAGTCCCATATGGGAGTGTATATGGGTCAGCATATAGGAATTTATATAGGTTCCTAGGTAGGATCTTACATAGGATTTCTGAAAATGACTTTTTTCAAATGCGCATACCTCCGCACTGAACCCATATAGATTCTCTCACCTACATGGGTCGACATATAGGATCCTATGTGAAATCCTATATGAATTCCTATACGAGAGATTCATAGAAATGCCGCTAGGTGCGTTCTCTCACCTAAACACACAAACGAGTCTAGATAGAGAAGATATAAAAAGGGAGAGTTCTCACGTGCTTGAAGCAGTTAAGTTTAAATTCTGACATTGACTCAGTGTGGAGGTATGCGCATTTGAAAAAAGTCATTTTCAGAAATCCTATGTAGGATCCTACCTAGGAACCTATATAAATTCCTATATGCTGACCCATATACACTCCCATATGGGACTCTCATAGGAACCCTATAGGAAAACATGTAGTTTCTTATATAGATTGTCATAGAAAACTACACGCTTTCCTATAGGAATCCACGTACGATCCTATATAGGAAAACATAAATTTCTGCTCCAATTTAGTAAAAGTCCTGTAGGAAAACATGTAGTTTCCTATAAAGATTCTTATTGGAAACTATATGTTTCCTATAGGATTTCATATGTGATCTAGTATATGCAAGTATATGTTTTCCTACAGGTTTCCATATATGATCCTATATGTAATCATATATCTTCTTATTTCATATATATATAGGATACTTATAGGAAAATATATGTTTTCCCTTAGGATTTCATATGTGAACCAATATAAAAAACTATATGTTTTCCTATAGGTTTTCATATATGATCCTATAGGAAAACATATATTTTCCTATGTTATATCTACAAGGATCTTCTAGGAAAATATATGTTTTCCTATAGAAATGTGAGATTTAACCCTATAGGATATTATATGTTTTCCTATGTCATATCTATACAAAATCACATGCCTTTTTCCTATAGGAATGTTCCTATAGGAATCTACATAGGATCCTATATAGAATCCTATAAGAATCTACGTAGAAATCTTATAGGATTCCTACTAGGAACCTATATAGGATTTTCCAGTAAGGAAGTTAACCACAACTTCTGTTCTTTTTAGAATAGGATAGCTTAAAATTTAACATTCTTTGTAAGGAATCGATTTCCGTGTGGTACTTTTAGAATTTTTTGAAAATAATCATAATTAAAAAATTCAAGATGGTAGATCCAAGATGGCGGTCAAAATTTCAAAATGTTATTGGATTTAACTTAAACTTGTTACTCGGGGGTTTAGAATCGCGGCTTTTGCGAATTTTTAAGTTTTTTGATCGGGACCAAGCCTAAGTGGTGTATTTCAGCACCAAATTAAATAATCAGGTGGGGGAGGTTGAAAAAGTTTACCTGCTTTTTTTATTCTTACAAAAAACTTCAATTTTTTAATATGATCAAATTTTACTGATTTAACCAATTTTCTTTGCTTAAATCACTTTAAACATTTTAATATCAGTTTTATATTTATTGGTTTAATAAATATTTACACCTTTACTATTATTTTTACAGGTGTAAACATGCTCAGGGTTGTAAAGGAGACTGTAGTGATACACAGAGGTGGGTAGTCTTCACCTGACCTCAAGTGACCGGTGACCGTCACAGAACCGAAATATCAAAAAATGCAGTAAATACCGCACGGCCGTCGGCCGTGCGGAATGTGTTCCTATCTGCCAGCTTGAAAAAAAAGAGAGAGTGAGGAGGACAGTCCTAAGGGGGGGGGGGGGTGCCACTAAACAGACTGATATAAAATACGTCGACTTCACGTATTAGTGGCCCTATTGAAAAAAAATGGACATATTTGTGCCCTCATTTGTCAGGGTGAAGACCCATGCGAAGGAGTAGATTATCAGAGGAATAGAATAGACCAATCAGAAAAAACTTTCCATTGTGACCAATTATCTGATTGGTCTATTGTAATCCACTGATACCCTACTCCGTCGTATGGAACTTCACCCTAAGGTCAGAGTTGTGTAGTGACGGAGCACTGGCGGCAACTGACCGTTGACCGTCATAGAACCGAAATAATATAACAATAATTATTATCAAAAAATACAGTGTTCCTATCGACCAGCTTGAAAAAAAGAGAGAGTGAGGGGGACAAGCTAGAAGGGAGTTGGGGTGCCCCCTATTGAAAAAAATGGCCACATTTGTGCCCTCATTTGTGCCTTCATTTGTGGGCGCATATGCTGTTTCAAATCCGCTACCACATTTGAGGCCTCAAATGTGGGCACAAATGAGGGCACAAATGTGGCCATTTTTTTCAATAGGGGGCACCCCAACTCCCTCCTAGCTTGTCCCCCTCACTCTCTCTTTTTTTCAAGCTGGTCGATAGGAACACTGTATTTTTTGATAATAATTATTGTTATATTATTTCGGTTCTATGACGGTCAACGGTCAGTTGCCGCCAGTGCTCCGTCACTACACAACTCTGACCTTAGGGTGAAGTTCCATACGACGGAGTAGGGTATCAGTGGATTACAATAGACCAATCAGATAATTGGTCACAATGGAAAGTTTTTTCTGATTGGTCTATTCTATTCCTCTGATAATCTATTCCTTCGCATGGGTCTTCACCCTGACGTAAGTGATCACTTTTAAAAGGATGCGTAACTGCCTGTCTTAGTGCAGTTAAAAAATTGAAGTCTTTTGTAAAAATAAAAAAAGCAGGTAAACATTTTTAACCTCCCCCACCGGATTATTTACATTGGTGCTAAAATACACCACTTAGGCTTGGTCCCGATCAAAAAACTTAAAAATTCGCAAAAGCCGCGATTCTAAATAATTACCCAAATCTGATAACAAAGTTAGAAAATTCAGAATGGCGGATTCAATATGGCAGACGATATTTTGAAAATTGATTGGATTTGTATAAGACTTGTTACTCGGGAGCTTTTAAGTCGCTGATTACGATTCTGATGTAAAAATTTAAAAATTAAAAATGTCGGATCCAATGTGGCAGACGATATTTTAAAATTTGTTCGGATATGTTTGAAACTTGTTACTTGGGGATTTTGGCGGTCGCAGATAACGAATATGATGACAAAATTTAAAAATTCAAAATGGCCGATCCAATATGACGGACGATATTTTAAAAATCGATAGGATTTGTCTGAAACTTGTTACTAGGGGGGTTTTAAGATCGCTGACTGCAAATCAGATGTAAAAATTAAAAAAATCAATACAGATGTACAATAAACAATAAATAAATTTTGATGACAGTTGAAAGGCTACGTCTCTATAAAGCTGCAGAAAATTTACAACTTTAAGAGGTTGTATAAAATACAACAAACAGATAATGCAGCTAAAGGAAGGACAACTCAATGCAGATGCTGTGGAAATGATAATTTAATATTCCTACCAAAGAAAACGCAAATCAATGTAGAGGCGCATGAATATTCCCTAAATTTCAATGTGCATAATTTTCAATGTGCATGATTTTCAATGTGCATAATTTTCAATGTGCATAATTTTCAATGTGCATAATTTTCAATGTGCATAATTTTCAATGTGCATAATATTCAATGTGCATAATTGTCAATCTGCATAATTTTCAATGTGCATAATATTCAATGTGCATAATTTTCATTGTGCATAATATTCAATGTGCATAATTTTCAATGTGCATAATTTTCAATGAGCATAATTTTCAATGTGCATAATTTTCAATGTGCATAATTTTCAATGTGCATAATTTTCAATGTGCATAATTTTCAATGAGCATAATTTTCAATGTGCATAATTTTCAACGTGCATAATATTCAATGTTCATAATTTTCAATGTGCATAATTTTCAATGTGTATAATTTTCAATGTGCATAATTTTCAATGTGCATAATTTTCAACGTGCATAATTGTCAATGTGCATAATTTTTAATGTACATAATTCCCATTTGACATAAAAATTTTATTGGGGTAAAGAAAACTTTCTTTAAGATAGGGAAAATTTTATGTCATTTGGGATTTATGCACATTGAGAATTATGCACATTAAAAATTATGCACATTGAAAATTATGCACATTGAAAATTATGTACATTGAAAATTATGCACATTGAAAATTATGCACATTGAAAATTATGCACATTGACAATTATGCACATTGAAAATTATGCACATTGAAAATTATGCACATTGAAAATTATGCACATTGACAATTATGCACATTGAAAATTATGCACATTGAAAATTATGCACATTGGGAATTATGCACATTGGGAATTATGCACATTGGGAACTATGCACATTGGGAATTATGCACATTGAGAATTACGCACATTGGGAATTATGCACATTGAATATTATGCACATTGAAAATTATGCACATTGAAAATTTTAATTGAAACAGAAAATATGAAAAAAATTGTTTAAACAATTAAAACTTAATTTAATAATGCAAAAATGTGATATACTTTTTCTGTCACTGTGTTCTATATTTGAACTGCTCTCCCATGGGGACGACATTTTTACTCTCTAGATCATGAACTGGTTCTAGAAATTGTTATTTGCGTTTTAGAACAGTTACAGAATTGTTCTTTAATCTTGCACACAGGGATCCGAATAACTATTTTTATACAAATCCGATCAAAAACCTCCAAGTAACAAGTTTAATGTAATTCCAAGAAAATTTTGAAAATTTTACCGCCTTTTTGGATCCGCCATCTTGAATTTTTTTTATGATCATTTAGTAATATTTTTTATTTCAGGGATCTCAAAAACACACGCCTAGCTTCAAGTAGATTTAGGTTTTTCAAAAATGGTGACAAAATTGGGTAGTGGCATGTCATTCCTCTTTTTTAGAGCTTTAAAAATCATGAAAACCAAAATCCTAGCTGATCCTTTTTCCAAATTATGTAAATATTTGTTTTTAATGAAATTTATATATGAAAATGATACAAGATTAATTATTTTACATCAGTTTAATTTGAAAATTGAATGTTACAGCTACAATAAACTATTTTAAAAACAACAATAATTACATTTTTATAACTTATTTTTGTTTTAATTAACAACTTAGTGTTTCGTACATTTATCGCAATAATTAAAAATATTCTTAACTGTGCTTTCAAAATAAATCATATACTGCTTTTTTTAAACAAATTATATACGTTCGATCATCATTAAGATTCATCTTATAACGCTCCCAAAACTATAGAAATTCTCGGTGAATTGACTCACCCGGTGCACTCGAGTTGCGGCAGCGGTCACATTTCTAAGCGGCAATAGGGGAAGGCCTATTCTCCCTCTTCTACCGACTACCGAGTTGCGGCAGCCTCCCACTGCCCTACAGAGTTGCGCTTGCTTCCCCTGTCCCTCTACTCTATCATACTCTATCATACTCTCTATGTAATTTATTTAGTTACTAGCAAAATAGAACGCGCGCAAGCGCAAGCGCGCGATTAGTTTTTCATGCATTTTAGAAATTAAACTATATAATAATAAATAAAACAAATCGATGAATAATATTTATCGAATAAGGAGGGCTTTTAGTGGACTTACGGATTGAAAATAGTGAAAAAAAAAGAAAAGAAAGTGATTAAATAGTAAGTTTTTAAATAAAAAAAAGTGAATAAGCAAAATAGAGTTTTATATTACTGATATTAAATTGGGGGGCGCCAGCAGGAAAATCCATTCAAAATTGAAAAAAACAATTCGAAAATCGCAAAAATGATTGAAATATGTAGAAAATAATTAAAAAATTACAAAAATTATTCAATTTGAAAAAAAAAGTTGTAAATGACAAAACTACCGAATTAAAAATTGATAAAAAAATCAAAAAATGATCACCAAAATTGAAACGAAATAATTGGAATTTAAAGTAAATAATTGAAAAGTTTCAAAAATAATTGAAGTTACAAAAAAATAATTAAAGAATGACAAAAATAATTAAAATTTGAAACCAAAAGTTTGAGATTGGTGTAAAAAATTTAAATTTTCGCACAATAATTGAGATATTAAAGAATTAAGTAAAATGTAAAGAAACTAATTGAATATAATGACATAAATAATTTGAAAACTGATCTTCAAAAGTTAACAAATTCATGCCAATAATAAAAAGATTGAAGAAAAAATTGCAAAGTTTCAAAAATATTTGAATATTGACAAAAATTGTTGTAATTTGAAAAAATAATTGAGAAATAACAAAAATAATTGATAACTTTAAAAAAAATTTTAATTTGAAGAAAATACTTGAAAACTTGACTAAGCATTTTTAATATTGAAATAAATAATTCAAAACTAGTGTAAAAATTAAAAAATTATAGACAATAATTGTAAAGAAAAGAAAAATATTATAATTTTAAGAAAAATAATTGAAAGTTAAAGAAATTAATTGAAGTTTAAAGACAGTAGTTAAAATTTGAAGAGAATAATTAAAAAATGGCAAAAAATTCAAATATGAAAAAAATAATTAAAGTTTGAAGAAAATAATTGAAAAAAGTGTAAAAAAATTAATAAATTCGTGACAATAATAAAAATAAAGATGAAAATAATTGAAAATAGGTGTAAGAAATTTAAAAGTTTATGACAATAAAAAAAATTAAATAAAATAATTGCAATTTGTAAAAAATAATTCTAAAATGGCAAAAATAACAAAAATATGAAAAATAGAATTCAAAAGTGACATAAATAATTGATTAATGACAAAAGTAATTGAAATTTAAAGAAAATAATTGAAAAATAACAAAAGTGAATTGAACTTGTGTACAAAATTTGGATATTCCTGACAATAATTTGAAGATTGAAGAACACAATTGAAATTTTAAAAAAATAATTGAAAAGTTTCAAAACTAATTGAAATAACAAGATATTTGTAAACTGGTGTATAAAATTAAAAATTTAAAGACAATACTTGAAAAATTGACCAAACAATTGAGATTTTAGGAATCTGATTTAATAATGACATAAATAATTGAAAGATGGTGTATAAATAAAAAATTTATAGAAAATAATTGAAGTTTAAAGAAAATCATTGAAATTTTTTTAAATTAATTGAAAAAAAATGTACAAATTTAAGAAACTCATGACAATAATAAAAATAATTAAGAAAATGATTGAAATTTGTAGAAAATAATTGAAAACTAATATAATAAGTTTAAAAATTCATGGCAATAAAAAAAATTAAATTTATTTATTTATTTACGGACAAAAGCCCATTACAATATAAATTAAAAAATTTATTTAAAGTAACAATAAAATTAAAATTTGATACAACAATAATAATTTCTATATTCAATATTAATAGGTCGCATTCAATAATTTGAATAAAATAATAATTGAAATTTGTAGAAAATTATTCGAAAATTGAAAAAATAATACAAATATGAAGAAAATAATCGTAAAATGACAAAAATACTTTATTAATGACAAAAGTAATTGAAATTTTAAGAAAATTATTGAAAATTAACAAAAGTAGAATATAGAAACTGGTGTTAAAAATTTAAATATTCCTGGCAATAATTTAAAGATAGAAAAAAATAATTGAAATGTTGAGAAAAAAATTGAAAAATGACAAAAGTAAATGAAAACTATAGTGAGGATATAGATTTTTTTCGCAATAGTCTGAACAAATTCATTTCTGAGTTGCGAGCATTGTTGCTTTGATTCGTTTAAATTTTATTAGTATAAAATGTATAATGAAGCGAACATGTATATAGCGATTGATTTGTAAATTATATATTTTATGTATTAATGGGTTTTTTTACCCGTCTATGAACTAAATAAATAAATAAACTTGTGTAATAAATTTAAATATTCATGACAATAATTTAAAGACTAAAAAGAATAATTGATATTTGAAAAAATTAAATTCAGAATCGCAAAGATACTTGAAAATTGGCACAATAATGGCAAACCTGCAAGATTTATTAAATATTATTAAAATTCATATAATTGTGTAATATATAAATTAGTACCTATTATTTATAATTAATATCTCGTCATTAAGGCTACCTCATCTGCATATTTTGTCTGTAAACTAAAACAGTTTTAAAGTTTTTTGATAAAGAGAATCAAAATTAATAAAAAAAAGAAACAGGAATTAACTTCACTCTGGATTTTAAAACGTGGACAGAAAAAGATGAATAAATATAAATAGTAACTAACTTCAGGAGTTTACGGAGATTATTATTATTATTTAATTGATGGGTGTAGTTTTCGATTCAAAAATATTTTACAACATAATATTGAAAGGTGGGTGTGTTCTAAAAAAAACGTGTAATTCTTTTATTAAATTAAATGCAAAAAAAAACATAATTGAAAAAGTAAATAATTGCTCACATGACAATGCGTATATTAATCGAAGGGCAAGAGTTAATCAATTTAACAATTTTTTTTAGTAAAACAATTGTTAAAAAATGAAATTTTCAGACAATCGTGGCCCACATTTTTTTAAACACGCCAGAAATAAAAATTTTTTTAAATATGTTAAAGATGCTGCCAGTCCTAAGCCTGGGGAAAGTGTAAAGGAAAAATTGTGCGGATGCATACTTCCAGTATCAGACGCGTTTTCTTCTGACAAATTCATTGTTACTAAAAACTGATTTTTCGTCAAAATATGACTTATCTAATGTAAGTCTTTGCTTCGTACGGCAGAGTAGAAGAACGTATAGTGAAGGGGAAGCAACCGCAACTCGTAGTTGAGGGGAGGCTGCCGCAACTCTGCACTCGGTAGGCAGAAGAGAGGGAACAGAGCTTCCCCTATTGCCGCTTAGAATTGTGACCGCTGCCGCAACTCGAGTGCAGCCGACTCACCGGCTTGTTCTGACCACAAACCTAAACGACAATTTCCTAAAAAGCTTAAACAATCTTGAATGTATAATGTGCGTTAACAACTTATTAGTTATTAAATATTGTTTCTGGGCATGGGTCCATGGTAAGAATAGTGGTGGTTTTTCTGTTGAGCATCCTCACTTCTGGAGGTTTCGGATAGCAGGCCGGACTTATTAACTTTCTTTTCTTTGCAGTTCCTGATGAGGGCACTAGGTGAGTGCCGCAACGTCAGATTTCTTTTACTAATAAATTTTTCTTTTTCAGCTGATGGAGATTAGAGGTATTTTGTGGAAAATGGTAATTTTGTTCCTAATAATTTTCGATTATTTTTCTTAAGGGTTACATTTGAGGGTAGTTAAGCATTGCTATCATCTTAAATATCTAGAGGATATCCTCCCACATCAGTTCCATGGTTTTAGAACTGTATAAAAATTTTTTGTGGAAAATGGTAATTTTATCCGAATTATCTTCGATTATTTTCCTTAGGGGTGACTTTTAAGGGTAGTATCCTCCCACATCAGTTCCATGATTTTTGAACTGAACAACAATTTTTCTGGCAAACGGTTATTTCTTTCTGCATTATTTTCTATTACCGTCAAGTGGTGCTATTTTGTGCACGCGAGGTTTTTAATGAATAAAATCTTTTTATTCAGTTGTTTAATTTTGCTACTTCGTATAAATATTTTCTGATATCTAGACTACAGAGAGTACTAAATGAAGTTACTTAATTCTTTATCAAAAATCAGAAAAAAATCGAAAAGTCGTGAAAATCAAGCTAAAAATTTTCAAAGTTCGCAAAATTCTGTTCAGATCTCCGGAAGTTTAAAAATGTTTGTAAAGGTATTAATAATACTCGTTGACAATTTGGTTGTGATGATGTATACGTGATGCGCTAACATTTTATTGCATATTTAAGGAAAAAGTGTAAAAAACTGAAAAACTAAGATTTGGTGCGTTATTTTGTGCATTCTTTAAAATAATTTTTTTTTAATAATTTGTTTTGTAGTTAGTAAAAATACTTTATAATTTCGCTTTGAAACAATTTTGTCTTATTTTTGTTATAAAAGACGAGAAATAAGCATATAATTTCAATTTTACACGTGGTGCCATAAGCACCTCAAAAAAGTAACATTAATAATTACATGTTTTTCAAGTTAATTTTGAAACTTTTTCTCTTAAAATAACTTAAGAAGTATAATAGAAGTTATATTAAGTAAAATTTTCTTTAAAAAAATAACTTTTTTTGTAAATCTACATTTTTGTGAAATTATATTACTTTCAAATTAGTTGAACAATTTCTACAAAAAAAAATTCTGGCATTGTTTTTCTTTATTGTAGGAGAGAGTCGGCCAAAATGCCTATAGTAAAGTTTGGAGCAAAAAAAAGTATTTAATTATCCCAGGCGCGAGAAACCAATGCTGACGCTGGGTGGAGGCTAGATTCTAGCTTTGACACCCAGAGTGGGTAACCGAGACTGGGAACAGTCTTTAAATCACTGTCGCTCAATATTGGTTCAAGATTGGACACCAATGCTCGTTCCATGCTTGGTTCAAGACTGCTTGAATCCTCATGCGCGAAGCTTGAACATCCAATCTAGATTCATGCTTGAATCAACTGTGACACAATTGCTCAACTTATCATATTACATATTTTTTTATATATTAAAGTATATACATATAAAAAGTATTATTAATTAAATAATAAATATAAATATTACAACTGCTGCAGTTTTATTAATTTTATGAATATTTAATATTAATTTTGTATAAAATAAACTATAAATAAACAAACAAAAATTATGTTATTTTACTCAATTGTAAGATATATTACAAGTAAATTTAATTTGTAAACAATTATTTTCTTCTTTTAAAGCAATAAATTTCAAAGAATTATATAACCAAATGAAATAATTAAAAGACAAAATTCAAATTTGAAAAATTTTAAGATATGATTACGTGTTTGATTGTGTAAT
This sequence comes from Ganaspis brasiliensis, assembly GCA_037103525.1. Classification (NCBI taxonomy): domain Eukaryota; kingdom Metazoa; phylum Arthropoda; class Insecta; order Hymenoptera; family Figitidae; genus Ganaspis; species Ganaspis brasiliensis. The sequence goes on along the minus strand of JAZKLR010000462.1, from coordinate 220,036 downwards.
TTTGTAAAACCATTCATTCCTAAAAAACTTTAAATTTACAAATTGAATAAATTTCTTTATTTAAATAAAAGTGCACTTCAATACATTATATATAAATAATTTTTATAATTTACTTTTGTATTATGGGTCAAAACACTGACTTTCGACCAAAGGTAGTCTCTGACATATTTTAAAAAATATTAAAACCTATATTACATCTATTATTAAAGTATTTAAATTCAACTTCTGAAGTTGTTTTAGTTAAGTTTTTTATTTTTTAGCCGTAAATTGTAATTAAAGGAGCAAGAGTCGAGAAAAAATGGCGTTCTTAATGCTTATTTTAACCGCTTTTAATTCAGAAAAAAAACATTTAATTCCTGTGCTATAAAGAGAATACGTTTAATTAGTATTCAAATATTTATTTTCATTAATATAATTTTGTGTAAAATGAAAAATAATAGTAATAAAGTTAACTTAAAGTTGATTAAAAAACTGTCAATTTTTGTCACTTTTAAAAGTCTATTTTTTAGAAATCTACTTAACAAATATTATTGAAACTTGCCACAATGATTAATTTGTGTACTTTAAACGTATTTTCACTGAAAAGAAGACAAATATTTTTTTTATTATTAAATAATTCCGTCTTGAAATTTCAAATTTAACCATAAAACACGCATTTTTGAACTTACCTAACTTTTTTCTGGATGAATTTAAAAAATTAAGACTTTCCACATATCTAAGTTTTAATAAAATCTACAACATATTAAATTTTTGCGAAGGTAAGTTGCTCGGTTTATGAATTATTGAAATTTAAACTTTAATGAAGGAAAGGTTATTTTTTTTATTTCAAAGTACACTCTGAAGTTTGACAATCGATTATTGATTTTAAATTCAAATTTTTTATTTATATTATGTCAGTTTATAACGATTAGGTAACCTATTAATCAAAACATTAATTAAATCAGTTTTAAATAGTTTAAAATTTTGTGCAATGAGAAGTGTGAGAAAAGAAAAAAACGTGTTTTTCGACTTTTCGAGGAATTAATGGAAAATAATAAAGTTTTTATAAAATTATATTAAAATTGTTCTTATTATATATTATTTATAATTTGTATAGTAATACATGTAGTACATATTTAAAATTTTGTATTTTATTTATGATTTTATTCAAATTCATAATTTATTAATATTTATTATCTATTAAGGTTTATTAAATTATTAATCAACGGAGAGAAATATAGAATAAAAAATAAAAAATATAGATTTCTTTTTCCTAATTATTTTAACAAATTAACATTGCAAATTGAAAATGTTGCTTATCATTAGTTGTTAAGATCTATTTTATTAATCATTATAAACTGACAAAATATAAATAAAAATTTTGAATTTAAAATCAATAATCGATTGTCAAACTTCAGAGTGTACTTTGAAATATAAAAAATAACCTTTCCTACATTAAAGTTTAAACTTAAATAATTCATAAACCGAGCAACTTACCTTCGCAAAAATTTAATATGTTGTAGATTTTATTAAAACTTAGATATGTGGAAAGTCTTAATTTTTTAAATTCATCCAGAAAAAAGTTAGGTAAGTTCAAAAATGCGTGTTTTATGGTTAAATTTGAAATTTCAAGACGGAATTATTTAATAATAAAAAAAATATTTGTCTTCTTTTCAGTGAAAATACGTTTAAAGTACACAAATTAATCATTGTGGTAAGTTTCAATAATATTTGTTAAGTAGATTTCTAAAAAAAAGACTTTTAAAAGTGACAAAAATTGACAGTTTTTTAATCAACTTTAAGTTAACTTTATTACTATTATTTTTCATTTTACACAAAATTATATTAATGAAAATAAATATTTGAATACTAATTAAACGTATTCTCTTTATAGCACAGGAATTAAATGTTTTTTTTCTGAATTAAAAGCGGTTAAAATAAGCATTAAGAACGCCATTTTTTCTCGACACTTGCTCCTTTAATTACAATTTACGGCTAAAAAATAAAAAACTTAGCTAAAACAACTTCAGAAGTTGAATTTAGATACTTTAATAATAGATATAATATAGGTTTTAATATTTTATAAAATATGTCAGCGACCACCTTTGGTCGAAAGTCAGTGTTTTGACCCTTATATATTATTGAAATTAATTATTTAAAAAATATTATTAAATTAAAGTTATAAATAATAATTGTAAATTATTAGTTAATTTTGTTTATATATTTTGCAAATATTGTATAAAAATATTTATTTATAAAATATTAATAAGTTAGGATCGAGATTGGATTGTATAAACTGTATATCAGTAAATACAAAGGATAAATAAACTCTGTTATATTTATTTATTCTATTTATTTAAATAATATTTAATTTTTAAATAATAATATTAGATTAAAGTTATAAATAATTAAATAATAATAAGTCATTATCAGTTAATTTTGTTTACGTATTTAGCAAATATTGTATAAGAATATTTATTTAGAAAATATTAATAAGTTAGGCGATTAGATTGGATAAACTGTATATCAGTATATACGAAGGATAAATAAATTCTATTCATTTATTTTTGACAATGAATATGTTTTAGAACTATTAAAATGTAAATAGCATAAAATCCAGGTCTGAACCTCACAAAGTTCTTTCTAACGATTCTCAGCTACCCGTCGTAGCCGAGTGGTACTAATAGCGTGCGTTCACCGCGAGCGAATTCGTCTATAGGGCCGTGGGTTCGATCCCCCCTTGAGCGTGCGAAATTTTATTTCATAGGTTAAGTGTTTATATGTTTTAAAATTGTTAAATAGTCTTAAGTCGATAATAATTAAGTGTTCAAATATGCAATTAATCTTAAATTATAAAAAAAAAAAATCTGAAAAATATCGATTTAAATAATTATAGATGAACATTAAAAATGTTTAAAAATTTTTTTGTTTTATTAATTTTATGATAATCTGCAGCAGTACAGTAATTAAGAAAATATGATAATAATAATATTATTATTGTATTTATAATTATAAATAATATAATAATGTAATATATAATAATAATATTATTATTATTATTATAATTTAGAGCTGTGCAAAATTGTAAAATTCGATCCTCTCCATGAGAATTTACATGGGCTCGGTTCGGTTCGAATTTCGATCCCATGCAAAATTCGAGTTTCTGCACAGCTCTATTATAATTATAAAAATTATCATTATTAACAATATAATACAGCAAGAATATTATTATTTTAATAATTATTTAACATTCTGTCTTCTGTAAGCGACAGTGGAATCAGGCTTGACGAAGCTATAATCGGACTTCCGAACATTGATTGAGTCTTGGACTCCAATCCTCAACCAAGCTTGGAGCGTCAGGCTTGAATCGCTGTTACATTCTAGCTTGGACGAGTCTTGCTTCCTCCGACTCACCAATCCTCAATCAATATTGACCAGTCCTCAGTCAAGCTTTATAAAGCCTCAAATCATCGTCCCTGCGTGCCTGGGATAGTTTTGAAAAATATAAACCATCAAATATTTAGAAAACAACCTTTAAGAATATAGTAAGGTAGTCATTTTAAGTAGGGGAATAGGTTCGGTTGCGGGCACCCTTTTTTTTTTTGACCCATAACTTGTGCCCCATAAATATGACACGGATATTAACGTATGTATGGAAAGCTAGAGACCTTAGCTAACTTCTAGCAAAGAAACTAAATTGATTCCGTCGAATAGAAAAATTATTTTTATAAATTTAATAAAGTGGTCATTTTTTGCAAAAATAAAATTTTGGTTCGGTTGTGGGCACCCTTAAAAAATTTGGTAAAAATGGGGAAAAATGAACTTAAACCACCTCAAATATGAAAAGATATAAATTTAATTATTAATTATATGATTATACATAAAATTATTTGAATTATTTTAAGTTTAATTTCAAAACTAAAACTTATTTATTTTAAAAGCTTTCAGGGGAAAAATTACTACATAAGATAAAACTTTTTACATCCATTTCAGTCCCCATTCAATGTAATTCACTTCCACTTCACTTTCACTTTACTTCTACTTCACTTCCATTATTCCACTCCCCATCCACTTTAATTCCGCTGTATGATTCCGCTGTATACTGTCATTACACGACGGAGGCTAAAGTCTCTTTAAGAACTTTATCCCTAGATCACTCCCAGGAATTACTTATGATTTTATCCAATACGATATTTTGTGATTTATCTAAAAAAAAAGTGGTGCCCACAACCGAACCAATTTGACTGCCAACAACCGAATTTTGCAATCATGTTAAAACGTCATGAAAAAAATTTTGGTTGTAAACATTGTTATGATACACGGTATTGGATTACAAAATATATTATATTTAGTGTGTAAATATGCATTAGACATACATTTTTTTATTGATTCACTTTGATTTGTGATCCTTTTAAAAACATTTAAAAAAACGTTTATTTTAATTTCAACGTTTAAAAAATTAATTTCTTTGCAGCAAAAGGCACAGGTGTCCGTTCAATTTTGTATTTTTGAGAAAAACTACGTACGGTCATACCCCACACTTGACATTTGTCACATTTGACAAATATATTTTCTGTCAAAAGTTTCGCAGGGGTGCCCACAACCAACCATGCCCACAACCGAACCTTTTCCCCTACTTATTTCAGAAAAAATAGAAAAAATAATTATTTAAATATTGATGTCAAAATTCGGCATTTTGACTCACGACTGGGTAAATTGCCTGTGCACAAAAATATGGAAAAATATGAATAAAAGTAAAAAAAATTTGTTATGTTTTCTATAATCAATTATCTTGTTAATATTAAAAAAAACTAGCTTTGGATACAAAAATATAATCTTTTTATCATAAAACTAACGTTTCAATCCAAAGCAGTCCAACAAAAAATGGAAATAAAGTCTATAGCAAATAAATAAAGCTTCTACAATTATAAAATAACTTACAAAAGTAAATTATCCACTGTAATAAATTACAAAAATACCTGCTTGCTTCAAAACAGCGTGAGTTTTAGAAAGAAAACGAAAATTTTGCCATTCAATACCAAATGTGATAGGTTAATCCACCATGATTCTTTATAGTCACGTGACTCACGTAACTCTCGCAACGTATGTATTTTTTCTGCGCATGCGCACTTATTTTGATTAATCCCGCACTTATTTAAAATCATGTTTTAGAAATATATTAAAAATGATTCTTTAATGCACAATTATAATTGTTGAGGCCCCCGGCTTTGTGTTTGGATTTCGCTTACATGGCACTACTCAAAGAAAAAAGGGAAATCAAAAGGCCCTTGCCTTTTAGATTTAAATAAAGAAAATCAATGTTGAAGTGCTTTTCCTCTGTAAAAATCGAAGGGCCCTTACCTAGGAAAAAATATTTTTTCAATTTTAGAAATCAAAGGCCCTAGCCTACTCAAGTAATTGTAAAAGGCAGTTTTATGATCTGAACCTTTTCAGGTCATAATATAATAGAGTTGTATGGTCGTGATTGCCTCGGCTCGGCGGAGACCTTCGTAAGACCATAAACCTATATTAGAAGGGTCCCAGTTACCTGAATGTCGGCTAAAAACAAAAGGAATAATGTTATCCCTTCCCTTGGAAAAATTGGAAAATGAAAAAGGGCTATCCGAAGAGGAGATGAGGAGTTCAGTAAAAAAAGAGCAATAGAAAAAGAATCTTCCCTTTCGTTTCTTTATATGTAATCATGTTAAATAAATAAATAAAAATTAACTTAAACATAAAAGTGTTGCCTTTTGTTTCCCTGCATGAACAATAATAATTATTATTAATATAAATGCAATAATTAATATAATTAATTTGTTTAAACACTGATTTTTTATACAGAAGCAGTAACAACTTGATATTTAGTTTCTACATCAAAATATACTTAAGTCGAGAGATTTTCCGTATCGTACGTATCTTGCTTAAAAGTTTTACAGCATATAGGCAATTTAACCAAGGCAATTTACCCAAAAACACAATGTAATTAAACTAATTATTTTAATTTTAGAACTCATTTTTATAAATTAAATCAAAGTTTTTAGATAGCTTAATGTTTAAGGATTAATTTTAAAAAAAAATTATGTACGTCTGTGAGATAGAAGTGCATATTTTCTCAAATTTAAAAATGAAAAAATTATAGTTAGAAAACACCATTTTCACAATTCTTTAATAAATTCTTTAATAATAAACTGATAAACATGGAACTTTATAAAAATCATCTTCACCTTAATATACTTCATTAAGGACGTTGGAACCCGAAGCTGAGAGTGGCGTAGAAACACTTTTTCCTCCTTTGCTCAAAAATTTCCCTTTTATGAATTTTTTTTAAAAACACTGGACACTTTTTCAAAAAAAGGGCTATGGTAGACAAAAGTATTTGAGATAAGGAATTTTTTAAACATTTGTTTTATGCAAACAAATGTGCCTACGGGCGTCAAAATTAACTCCCGTTTTGACATTGCAAGATTTTCCGTAAAAGATGGCCGCCGCTTGTCAACTGGGCACGGGCTACGTGACATGGGCCTCAAGTGAGATGGCGGCGGCCATCTTTTACGGAAAATCTTGCAATGTCAAAACGGGTGTTAATTTTGACGCTTGTAGGCACATTTGTTTGCATAAAACAAATGTTTAAAAAATTCCTTATCTCAAATACTTTTGTCTACCATAGCCCTTTTTTTGAAAAAGTGTCCAGTGTTTTTAAAAAAATTTCATAAAAGGGAAATTTTCGAGCAAAGGAGGAAAAAGTGTTTCTACACCACTCTAGCTTTCGGGTTCCAACGTCCTTAATAAAAACAATTATGATTAATATTTATTTTTTGCTAAGTTATTAACGATTGCCAATTTACCCAATTGGGCATTATACCCGACTCTTCCCTAACCTAGAATATCTAGAAATAATACTTCATACAGCAAAAATGTTTAAAAAATTTTTTTACACAACTTTATACATAAGCAAACTTTGATCCACAAAATAGCCTTATCATGGGGTCTATTTTGTGCACAACTTTGAGTTTCTATAACTCAGACAAAAATTTTTTTCTTGTCGGCTAACTCATAGGACACCTTTAGAAGGATGTCCACAACATAACTGAATAGTCTAAAATTGTAAAAAAATATTAAATGTTTTAAAATTTATAGTATAATTATAAATTTTCTAGAATTCTTTTTGGAATAATGTTCTAGAATTCACTTTAGAAACTAAAAAATTATAGAGAAGATATAAAATATTTTGGAAATTGTTAATAAATAAATAAGTATTTGGAATTTATTCTATTATCGAACAAATCTAAAAATAAATCTAAAATGATCTAGAATTTATTTTGATTCGATAAAATTCAATAGAAATTCAAGATATTCTGGAATTTATTATGCTAGTATGTATTATAATAAATTCAAAATTATTTGGAGTTAATTCGATAGTATTAATTGTTCTTAAATTTATTAAAGGATAAATTTTTTTTAAATTAATTCAAAAGTCTAAGAAATTTTAAGATTTTAGGTAAAATCTAAAAATTTGTAAACTTTTTTTTCGTCCTTCAAAGCATGATATACATTTTTACAGACTTTAAAAAAGACTGCACTTTTAGTTTTACGTTAACAAAATTAGTTAATTATAACAGGAATAATTTGCTTAAAAACATATTAACAATTACTTAGACTGATGATTAGTAAAAGTTGATTAATTAGGTTATGTTTTCAAACATAATATGTCAAGAAACTGGAAAAACAATAATTCCAATTATTTTACAAGCTATGGTTCTATTCCTTACTTTTCTTGAATTGATGCGAAGAAGCACGAAGACGCCCGATCAATTTGGAACGTGATTTGGCTTAGCCATTAGGTTTTGCGTGTGTGTATTGCCTCTCCGATTTACGGAGCGTTCATAAACTACGTAGTATGTTAAGTGGGAGGGGGGGGGGGGGGTGCAGCAAAAGTCTACGGTAGTCTACGTGGGGGAGGGGGGAGGTCGACTCTTACTACGTAGTTAACAGAAACTGAAATTAATTTGTTTTCGTTTTTTGAAATGGCGCAATTTACCGAAAATTTCTAAAGAATTGAAAATTTTTTAAAATTTTATTGAATGTTTTTTTATTTGTTGGTTATTAAGGAGGTTCTATCGTAAAAAGAATTATAACATTACCATTTTAATCAAACTTGGTCCACTGGTAGATAATATCTTTATAATAATTTTTGAAACCTCAAGGTACTTTTAAAAATACATGTAAATATCTAAATATATATAACTAACTATTCAATTCTTATAAAACTCAATGTAAAATGTTAAAAACTAAACCGTTTATAATTCATTTCACAAGTACCTTGAAGTTTCAAAAATTCAACTACATCATAATAAAACCATTATCTACCAGTGGACCAAATTTGATTAAAATGGTAATGGTAATTCTATTTACGATAGAACCTCCTTAAATGTTTCTATATGCAAAGAATAAAATATTTTACTCAGAATATTTGTCTGTGTTTTTAATTGACTTACTTGTAATGTGGATATAGTTAAATATGCAGTAAAAATGCATTTTGAAAAAAAACTACGTGTAACACGGGGGGAGGGGGGGGGGTTAGCAAAAGTCTACGCTAGTCTACTTAGGTGGAGGGAGGAGTCAAAAAGTGACAAAAATTGGTCTACGTAGTTTATAAACGCTCCCTAATGTGGTTGAGTCTCTTAAATCCAAATATTCATAACTTCTTTGAAAGTCATAGTAATTTAGTTTTTAAAAATGAGTTTTAAAGCTGACAATGCTTGCTATATGAAGCTAATATAGAAAATCTAAGAAAAAATTTCAGTCTTCCAGAAAAAATTCCCAAAAATGGAAAAACTAGCCTAATTTGGGATATTTTACCTAGAATGACTCAAAATCCTGACGTGATGGACCATTTTAAAAAACAAATTCGTGTTCGGGGCGAAAAACCCTACAAGAATCATCCTCACCCATTTTATAAACTGACCCTCGCAGGTCTGTGTAATCGCTTTAACCCAGAAAATCAATCCCTTCCAATATTTTAATCAGGAAATTTATTCGATGCTGGAAGGTAAATGATAACAAACACATTAGTTACATGTGTTATAACACATATTACTAATGTGTTTATAATCTTTCACCTTCCCGCATCGAATAATTTTCCTGATTATATCTGTTTATATCTACACTGAAAAAAATTCTTGTGGTAAATCCTACTACAGTCCCTTAGTAGAGTAAAAATTAGTTAAACCTATACACTCAGAAAAAAATTTCTTTTGACAACCAAATTTTGTTTGAATTAACCAAATGGTTTATTACAATTCACCAAGTGTTTCGGTTAATATAACCAAAAAGTTTGATTCATACAAACAAAAAATTTGTTTGATTCAAACAAATTAATTTTATTAAATTTATTTGGTTCGTTCAAATAAATATTTTGGTTAACACAATCAAATGTTATTTATTTTTCTTTAATGCTTGAATTTCTTAATTAAATATTTTATTTGTATATTATTAGTTAATTTCTAGTTTTTTATTTATCATTACAAAGTTATAACAATAATCATTCAAATAAACTGGAAATTTACTAATAAATATACAAAACTAAAATATTAAGAAATTCAGATATTATAGAAAAATAAATAACAGATTAGCATTTTTAGAAAAAAAAATCGTTCAAGACGTTCAAGGTCATCTTCATACGGATTGTTTTCTCCGTATGAAAGTATCTTTTACTTCAAAAATTATTAAAGAATGGAATGTTTTTTAGTCAAAAGTTAAAAGCACAGTTAAACATAACCTGTATAGGTAATCAAAATCTCTTTAACGCTAATAACCTAACACACTGTAACTCACAAAATTTTGTAGAAACTTTCCGCGTAATCCAATTTTATAAATAAGGAAACTAGGGCTGCGCACGGTACGATACGATACGATATCTGACAGAGTCTCGTCTCGGTCTCGAAAAAATGGAAAATTGATGGTCTCGTCTCGGTATTGTCTCGGTCTCGTCACGGTATCGCCTTCATAGATGTGGTCTCGTCTACTCTCGATCTTAAAAACATCGAAAAAATAAAACATAGTAATTGCAGAATACAATTGTTAACTTATTTATTGTAAAAAGTTACATTTTAAAAAAAACATGGCTAGTGATACTGTGCCCTGTGATATATTGGATCTGTGAATAATAGTTGTTTTAAACCTTTTATTGACTATTTACTGCCAGTGTACTTTTCCGATGGCTATCTGCGCTGTTTGTCAGAGGCCGATTACGAGGGGCATGGACACTTTGGCATGTATAAAATGTAAGTCACTTGTGCATCTGCAATGTGTTAACGTTAATATTTCCAAAAAACGTTTTGAAGAACTAAAAAAAGGAACTGTCGATTATTATTGTTCTTCATGTAAAAGTGATACGACTAGTGACACCTCTGGGGAAAATAAGTCTACTACAGAGTTAACCGATATAGTGGTTCCTAATGGTAATTCACTTTTGCCCTCTTCTCAGCCATCTCCTACTACCTCACTTAATGTGCTATCACCTGCAGTCTCGGAAGCTATTCGGGTTGCGGTGGAACAGGGGCAGATTGCTGCTACTACTGACATCAAAAGTCATATATCTAGTATGTTTAAACAATTCTCGGATAAACAAGACGTATTTAACAGTCGAATCAGTGAGAAGATTGACTCTCTGAAATCAGATATCTTGGCAAATTCGAATAAAATTACGACTCTCGAAGGTCTTTCGAATAATCATGCGGAGTTATTGGTACTGGCAAAACAGGAAAACAAGGATTTGCAGATTACGGTAGCTTCTCTTGAGCGGAATCTAAATCAACTCGAACAAGTATCGTTGCTTAATTCTCTTGAAATCCATGGGCTGCCACATAAATTGGACGAAGATCTTCCGTCGCTTATATGCGATGTAGCTAAAGCCTTAGATGTTCCCCTAGAAACTCATGATATCTCTAACTCTTATAGAGTTCATAGGAACCACAATCAAAATCAGTCACCTTATCCGCCAGTGATCTCGGTGAAATTTGTAAAGCAAGATGTTAGGGATAAACTGCTCAAACATCGTAAGCTTAAACCAGACTTCTCTACATCTAGTTTGGGCTGGTCGGCTAAGGAAAAGCATGCTTTATTCCTTCGTGAGCCATTATCACCCCTCAACCGTAGAATCTACTCTGCTGCTCGAGCCTTGAGAGAAACAAACAAAATAAAATATCTATGGATCTCTGGAGGAAAAATTTTTTGTCGTCGCGAAGATGGCTCTATAAGGCTACAGCTTACTTGTCTTCAGGATGTCGACAAACTGAAATAGCAACGATGGACTGACTGCGGCATCGATTATCCTTTTTTTATCTGCAAAATATTTAATTTTAATTTTATTATTTCTTTTTTGTATTTCATGGTGATCTGATATTATCTTATATTTCCTTATTTTTTTATGAGATTTATTCAAAGAAATTGTAATATGAAGTTTAGATTGTTATTGCTGATCAAGATTTTTGATTGTTATAAAAAAGATTTATTTTTTCTTAAATTTACTATAACTGCGTTTAATTTTTTAAGTAAATGTGGTCTTCTTATCCACAAATTTTTAATGCTCATTTTTATTATCAGTGGTCCCAGCTGGAAGAAAAAACTTAGGTTGCTATTTCTGATCAGGTCTCTCTTTTTCTATAAAAAAGATTTATTTTTTCTTATATTGTTTATAACTATGTTTAATGTTCTAAATAAGTTTGGACTACTCATGCACAAAGTTGTAATGTTTTTCTGTACTTTACTCTCATCTTCTTATTTTATATCCGGGAGCTTTTCAGTAAATGTTGTATCTGACAGTTTATTATTCATTATTTAAATGGAAGCAATAACTTTGTGCCACATTAATGCTCAATCTCTTTTTGCATATCTTTCGGAGTTTAGGGATTTTTTTAAGTCATGTTTCTATCACGTCATAGCCATTTCCGAAACATGGCTGACTAATAATGATCACGCAAGCATAGTCGAGCTTGAAAACTATTTGCTTTTTAGAAGGGACAGAGTTGGTCGCAGAGGAGGAGGAGTCTGCATATATGTACACAATAGCTTACGAGCAAAGATTGTTGATATGAGCACGGAATGTTACTATCCTATTGCTGAATTTATCCTTATAGAGATTCAGTCTACTAGTGATAAGGCTTTGGTGGGGGTCGTATACAAGCCTCCAAATGCTTCTTTTGGCAATGAGCTGGAGACCTCTATATGTAATATTTGCACAGATTATGATAACATCATAATTACTGGAGATTTTAATACCAATCTCAACCTGATCAATAATAAATCGAAGTACCTCTTGTCACTTTTTCATTCATCTGGTTTGTCAATTGTGCCTCATTCTCCCTCCCATCATACTTCTACGTCTAGCACTAGACTGGATCTTATGTTTGTGGATGATTTAAATAAGCTGACTGAGTTTTCACAACATCCAGTTTCTTTTTTGTCTGCTCATGACTTAATCTTCATTAAATATAAGTTTAATGGTTTGCTGACCTTGTGTTATTCTGGAAGTGCTATCCGTAACCTTAAAAATATTGATGAGACTAGATTTATTGAGTTCCTATCCGAGCAAGACTGGATGAGCATATATGGAGACGAAAATATTAATAATAAAGTACATAGGCTGTTAGATATACTTAAATCAGCGTTTGATACTTACGCGCCATTGCATTTTCTAAAACCTAAAATTAAAGTTACTCCCTGGATGAATAATGATATTAAAAAACTTGTTAGAGAGAGAAACAGACTCTACCGCTTATTTAAAAGATCTAAAAACTCTCAAATCCAGGTTGAATTCCGTAAAGTTCGAAACCTAGTCAAAACTAAAATAAGAGACGCTTCGAATAAACATAATTACCTAACAATTAAAAATGCCAATAACCTCACTAATATCTGGTCAACACTCAAGAAACTCAAACTTGTCCCAACGAGAGATGTCGCAACTGATCACTTATTTCCTGTCGAAGACTTTTTAAAGAAATTTACTACTTCGCCACAATTGCCTTCTAACTTGACTTTCCCTGTGGGTCACTCTGACTAATTTGACGAAACCAAATTCTTTTTTGCTGATATCTCGCCTGATACTCTGCTCAAAGCTCTTACTAAAATCAAGTCCAATGCAATTGGTTCTGACGGCATTTCTATTGGTATGGTACGACTTGCGCTTCCAGTTATATTTCCCGTTATCCTACATATTTACAATTTTTCTCTCCAAACAGGAACATTTCCTGATCTATGGAAACAGGCGCTAATCAGACCCATTCCTAAGCTTTCCAAACCAGACACAGTTGCTGATTATAGACCTATTTCCATTCTTAATGCCTTGTCCAAGTCCCTTGAACGAATTGTGCATAACCGACTATCGAATTATCTCGATACCAATAACCTAAATGATCCAATGCAATCTGGATTTCGTAGCAGACATAGCACAACTACAGCGTCTCTCAAGTTTACCACTGATATTAAGTCTGCTATGGACTCTAAACAAATTACTCTTGCAGTATTCTTTGATTTTTCTAGAGCATTCGACCTCGTCGACCATTCTCTTCTGCTTCAGAGATTGAGTCAGTTTAAGCTCTCTAATTCAGTTATTAAATGGATTCAGTCGTATCTTGATGCCCGTAAACAAAGAGTGATAAATAGTAAAGGCGAGATTTCTACATGGACTAGAGTCAAGTGCGGTGTTCCACAGGGCTCTTCACTTGCTCCTTTGCTTTTCAGTATCTTTGTCGCAAACCTTGGTAGACAATTATTGCACAGCAATTGTCACAAATTTGCAGATGATACTAAGTATTATATCTCTGGACCATTATCATCTTTACCACAGATGCTGGCAATGATGCAAGCTGATATTGATATTATGGCTGAATGGGCGGCAAATAGTGGCCTATGTCTTAATGCTGCTAAGACTAAGGCCATTGTGTTTAGCTCTTCTGATGCTCCCTCTATCGATTATCTCAGGGGCTTCACCCCCTTGCGCGTAGGAAGTTCAAATATCGAATTCCGGGATTCTGTAAAGGATCTTGGATTGATATTGGACAGAACATTGAGCTGGGGGGAGCAGGTTTCTGGGATTTGTCGAAAAGTTTATATCGCAATTAGACAGCTTTACAGAAACAAGCATTCATTACCAGTATCTACCAGATTATTGCTTGTTAAAAGTTTAATTCTGACATATTTTGATTTTGGATGCATTGTATATGATGACATCACGGATGAGCTTAACAATAAATTGGAAAGATCCCTAAACGTCTGCATAAGATTTGTATATGATGTAACCAAGAGAGAACATATATCCCAATTTCGGGACAGAGCTGGTTTGTTAAATGTGGCAAAGAGAAGGCAATTTTTCCTGGGTAATTTTCTTTTCGCTCTATTTGAAACTAAGATTCCTGAATATTTATTTAGTTTGTTTAAATTTAAAGTTCATGATGAGACTATTGTACATAATCTACGAAGATGAACATCGGTGTTAAAAATACCCCCTCATCGAACATGTAAATACCAACGTTCTTTTATAATTAGAGGCTCTAGATTTTGGAACAAGATTCCTGCATATATCAGAAATTCCAATAAATCTTTTATATTCAAAAAATTATTGTATACGTTTCTAAGTAATCTTAATAGTAGAATTTTTGAAATAACCTATTGGTAATCTTCTTTAATGGCTTAGATCACTCATAATACTATAGGGAATGATATGTCGATAACTGCTTATCTGCTTTTCACAGTATATACCGCCTATTACTAATTTATCAATAATATTAGTCAAATTTTTGTTTCTTTTAATTTTATACTCTTTCTTTTATATATCTTTACTTTCCGTACAGCCATGTACACTCATTCATTGTATCATATATTATGTTCTTCGATGGGCTAACTAGCCCTATGAACTTTGTATTGAAATAAATAAATAAATAAATAAATAAGTTTTGCAAATCAGCTGTTAATTGTTAAAAACGTTTTGGGTCTTGTTGATTTAATAGTGTCGCTGTCGCTTACAAATTCTCAGCTAAAAAAGATTAAAAATAAGATGTTGTTTGAAATGTGAAGCTGACAAGCAGTAAAATGAACAATAAGTGAAATGTTGGACACTACTTTTAAACCGATTCTTCACATTCTTCTTTGACAACTTCGACTTCTATACTTGCATCTAAGAAATGATTTTTGGTGTTAAATCATCAGTTGAAGAATCTTGTTAACAAAAGATCAGTAATCTACATTTTCATTTTCGAGTATGATTATTTTTTAATAACTATAATTGAATATTTTTGAAGAAAGGTTAGTCGAATTATACATTATTTATCTTCTAAAAATAGATATCTATATCTGTTATCCGTAGTAAAGAGGTTCATAATTATAGAGTGAGTTTACACCCAGCTTTACTTACGCCAATTTAAGGAGTAAGTTAAGCCAACTAGTGGCTTAGAGCAGTATCTTTCTCTCAACTCTTATTGCCCCTCTCCTACTATACTGCTCTAAGCCACTAGTTGGCTTAACTCACTCCTCAAATTGGCGCAAGTAAAGCTGGGTGTAAACTCACTCATAGTTACTTCCCTATTGCGGTCTTTTTTCGTGGTATCCTCTCGGTATCGTCTCGGAAACTTTTTTGCGGTATCGTCTCGATATCGTCTCGGAATACGAGACAATACCGAGCCGAGACGGAGACTGGTCTCGATCTCGTGCGCAGCCCTAATTTTTTTCACAATTTGTTAATTTAGAATACTTATATTTAAATAAATATTAATAAATGAAATAATTATTATTAATTTACTTAAATTTATTCCTTTTTCTGTTTTTGAAAAAATCAGGTAAGTGTCGAAATTGTACGCTGCCTGGAAAAGTATTTTTAAGGTTATGTTAATTCTCTGCTTGCAACATCTTTAAGAAGATGTCTTCTTTATAAATATATTATTTTTTCATTTGTAGTCAAGAAGATATGTTTGTTTATGTTCAATACACTGAGAAACTTTTGATTTCAATATATAATTTATATTGCTTATCATTATGTACAATAAAATTTAAGTGTTTAGGGATAATCGAGATGTGGTTATAAAAACTAATACACTGTTTAAGAAAATACGTTTTAGATGCAACACTTGTCTTTTTGATAAAATGTAGTAAAAGTGTTATATACTTCATAAGACACAAATATATTACCTCTAAGAAATTTAAGAGAGATGAAAATAAAAAACTGCAAGAATTATAAAACGTGCGTTAGAAACTTAAAAGCTTAGGGTGCGCGCGCAGTAAAAAGGAAGATGGTAGTATTTGTTTGACAGGTCAGAGATACAGATGCAAGTTCGTATTTGATATTTGTATAGTTACAAGTATTCTTTATCTTTACAGTGGTGTTTGACAAAATCTGTGTAACGAACAACCTATACTATGATATATACATTACCCACACTTTTAAGTCTAAACTACAAACATATAACATTTCGATGACGTCGAAGAATCGCGCGCGTAGCTATTACACCGAAAAAAATATCTTCTTCTTTTGAGCGGAACATTCCCATCATAAAATCCTCTTGAGTTCTTTACTCAAAATGAGCAAATTATACTACAACCAATAGTATTTTTCTATGTTTTAAAGAGGAAAAATATAAGAAGACGACTCTCACCGTTTAATGTTATATTGAGAGTAATCCACTACTTTTGATATGAAACGTCCAATCAAAAGTAGAGGAATATCCTCTATATCGTATTTGCACATGCGCTAGTGCCGGCCTTAGTTACCTTCGCGCCCCTGTGCGAGAATTAGTATGGCGACCATTTTAGTGGTTTTTTCCTTCTTCTTATCAGTTTAAACCTTTTTTTTTTAGTTATCGAATTTTTGTGAACCGCCCCTTTGAAAACCATGGCGCCCCATAAAACTTAAGCGCCCTTGTGCGGCCGCACAGGCACGCACTTCCCTAAAGCCGGCACTGACATGCGCAATCAGTAACAATTGTATCGCGTCGTCATCTTTAACGTTTATTTTCACCTTTAGTTTTCGATTGTGCCAGACAATTTACAGTGTGTTTTAAAAGATTTAAGACTGGATGATATTTTGACTTCATTATTTGTTTGTGTACGAATATGAAATTGAAGTAAAATACCAATATAACCTAGCAGTGTGACATGTTTATTTTACTCGCGTATTTAATAAAACAACATACAAAATGTTCGAATAATGATGAATATTCCTTTCTTTATGTGAATCAATGAAAGTAGTTAGTGCTTTTAACTTTCTTTAAATGATTTAAAGTCATTTAAGTGTAAAAGCGAAAAAGTTTACCCTATGAGAGGAAAGTTCCTCTCATTTTGATAAGTATAATATCCTCTCAAAACGAGGGGAATCATTTTGATACCATATTGAAGAGGAAAAAAAGCATCAAAATGAGTGGATTCCACTTAAAAAAGAAGATATTTTTTTCGGTGTAGAACAGAGTGTTTTAACTTTCCTTATATACTAACTAGTAAAAGTTTTATGTGGTTTGATAAGTGTTTTTTACTTAATTGAAGTGAAAATGGTAATAATAATTAACATCTGTGTTCAGTATTCCGGATGATACGAAATTTTTCTAGAGATCGAGTTTTTTTAAATATATTTTTGAATAAATATTGTGAAGTGGTAGAATAGCTCATGAGACATATGGCTGCTCGAAAAACTGTCGTAGAAAAAGTCTAATAAAATTTTAGACATGCTATAATAAATAGATCAAAATGTGTTGAAAATGAATATCGCTTTTTCACATTTACTTTTTTCTGACCTCAAATAATACTAATTCTAATACTATGTATTAATTTTTTGTCTCACGAAATTACAATAATAGAAAACAATGTAACATAATCTCTTTTTTTTAAGGCCGCGACTATTCGTACAGATCTTCTGTACGAATAGCCAGACAAAACT
Source organism: Ganaspis brasiliensis (assembly GCA_037103525.1). Classification (NCBI taxonomy): domain Eukaryota; kingdom Metazoa; phylum Arthropoda; class Insecta; order Hymenoptera; family Figitidae; genus Ganaspis; species Ganaspis brasiliensis. The sequence goes on along the minus strand of JAZKLR010000462.1, from coordinate 202,140 downwards.
GGAACGGCTATTCGTTCAAAAAATTGAAACGGTGTCTCAGACATGCCAACGACCGTCACCAATCGCATCTGCGCATGTCTGTGGAAAATCGTTTGATTGGTCGAAGGAAACGGGACGATTTAAAATAGCTTTATTAAACGTGTTTTAAATCTTCCCGCTTCCTTCGACAAATCATTTATTTTCCACAGACATGCGCAGATGCGCATAATAATAAATTTTTTTTTAAAATTTTATAAAAATAAAATTTTTGGAAATGCAAGGGGGGGTTCTTGTGTCACATACAGTGGTGTTTTAACCAAAATATACCCGGGTAACATTAATTTTAACAAAAAGAAGACTTTGACAATTTGCTGTACGAATAGCCGCTTCATTGAGGTTTGGCTATTCGTATAGATTTTCTGTACGAATAGTCAGACCACATAGAATGAGCTATTCGTACTTATTTAAGCAATTTTCTGATTGGTCGGGAATTTCATTGCGATTTTGTGATTGGTCGAGATTTTCTATACGAATAGACACTTCGTTTTTTTAAAAGAACTATTATGATCGTACCTTGATTATCCCTTAATTCTTACGTTTTACTACAAATATAGAAATTGAAAAAAGCAAGAACTGTAATTAAAAGTTTCTCAGTGTATTGTTGAAATATTAAATATTTTAACTTATTTAACTTTCAGAAATAACTATATTTAAGGAGGAACCGGACAAACAATCGGAACAAAAGTTAGTCCAAATGAATAATTTTGATTTTTGATATAGAAGACACATAAGTTAATGTAATTTTTTTCAGGGAAAGTGTGGACACTTGTAGTTTTTACAAAATGAGCCGTTAAAAATTGCAATTTGATGAAAATTAAAAAAAATTGACGTTGGAAACGATTATTCAATTTCTGTTAATTTGAACCTCAAATTGAATAATCGTTTCCAACGTCAATTTTTTTTAATTTTCATCAAATTGCAATTTTTAACGGCTCATTTTGTAAAAACTACAAATGTCCACACTTTCCCTGAAAAAAATTACATTAACTTATGTGTCTTCTATATCAAAAATCAAAATTATTCATTTGGACTAACTTTTGTTTCGATTGTTTGTCTGATTCCTCCTTAACAAATAAAAATAGGTGTCATTCACTGTCCATGATGCTGTCGTTCACAGTTTTCGTACAAGGCATTTAAAAATTATTATTAATATTTCATGAAGCTTTCGATAGTTTCACACACATAAATATAAAATTAAAACCTTAATCTGTCATTTACAGTTTATTTCATAATTAAAACTATAATAAGTAAGATAATAACTTCACTTAAATTTGAAACTATGCTCAGAGGGTCGGTCACTGTACCCGTTACCCTATTTGTCTCGAGCGCCCTCGAATACCAGTCGTATTACAAACATCAACGTAACCAAACGGCTGCCTTTCTGTCTGTGTTGCTTGCATTATTTTTTATTCCAACCCAAGTGCGAAAAATAACATGGCCCAGTACTGGCAAAATAGTTGTCGAAGTTCGGCCACCAGTACTGGCGCAGTACCGTTTTGTTAACCACGGGCTTCACTCGGCAGCTTAAATTTTGCAAAGACTTGGTAGCCAATATTGGCCCTGACTTGGGCCAAACTTATCTTTCAAGTGTAAAATTACTGTTTAGTTCGAATATTCAGACCTAATTAAAAAGTTTCTTTTAAATAAAAAAAAATAAAATAAAAAATCTTCTTATGCCAACAAAATTATTGTAGGTATTAAATTATTTTTAAATTTCTTTAAATCCTTTTTTCTTCATTTATGATTGTTATTATTATGACTATAATTATTATTATTATTAATACTTATTATTATTTATTTGAGTAAATAAAAAAAATGTATAATTTTTAAATTCAATTATTTCAACATGTTTTTATTGGTAGAATACAACTTTGTTTTTCAATTTTATTTTTACATTTTTTATTGGTTAACTATATTCGATTATTTATAACATTTAAATTTTTTTTTATACACAGACTTAATTATATTTGCATAACATTTGTAAGAACTAAACAATTACAACTACCTAAAGAATTAAAAATCGCACGGATGTAGGGATCGAACTCGGAACGCTTGGGGTATAAGTCGAACGCTCTAATACCGCGTACGCGGTGGACTTGGTATGGAAATTGCAAACTCTAGTACATGAATATCAGTCCCTTCAGGAGCGGACCAACTATTTTATTTTAAAAGTATCTTTTGAACCATTTTAAAATTAATGTAATACAAGTAATAAAGAACCTTCTTACATATTATTTATAAAAATTAAATATAAAAAAAAAATTATATAAAAACTATTTAGCCACCAGGCTACAAAGATGTGTATGCTTTTATTTACCACGCGAGTAGCGTGCTCGGCTACATTTTTGACAGAAAAAGAACACATTTCACTATGTGTATGTTTTTGCTACAAACTTTTCATTCTATCTCACTGACTAGTTCATTTTTATAGCACGCAAAATACTTTCTGTAGCTTATAAACAAATATTTCATCATTTTCTTCAAATTTGGTAATTTTTAATTAACGTTTTTTTCATTCATTAATTATAATTTCTAATTACTGTTAAAATAGCTAGATGCAGCTTTTTTTTACAAATTCATTGATACCAAAAACTCAAAATACTAAAAAATGTCACTATTATATAGGTTTTTTCCTAACACGGTAGTACTGAATATATGACCCTCTGCCTCTACACAGTGTCCCTTTAACCATCATTGGTAAATTATTGATCCAATCTTGATCTTCCAATGTACAGAGTAGTAGCAGGGGCTTCTCTTATTAGAGTCATGCTTGGAAATCTATTGGGTCAATATTGGCAATTAATTCTCACACTGTTAAAAATCGGATAAAAACTTCAAACTGAAATGATTAAAATAAACGTCCTTTTAAAAATGTTTTAAGTAACAAAATGGTGGCCGTTTTACTTAATAATTTTAAATGGAAATTACTCAAAAACCCCACCGTTTATTTAGTTAAATTATTTTTTGGAAATTCTCGTCATAGTAAAGATTATTTTCCATAAGAACTTTACTTGTACCCGATTTTGGTAGAAGGGAAAAAATTATTTTTTATTCTTTTAAAGGCAGAGAGAAACTGAGAGTACGCAAGTAATGCAAATGATTGTTTCCTGTTATCGTATGCGCTCTTGCGGACAAAATTCAAAGCTTAGGTGGTTAACTATATATATTGCCTAAATCGGTGAGGCAATACACACACGCAAAACCTAATGGCTAAGCCGAATCACGTTCCAAATTGATTGGGCGTCTTCGTGCTTCTTCGCATCAATTCAAGAAACGTAAGGAATAGAACCATAGCTTGTAAAATAATTGGAATTATTGTTTTTCCAGTTTCTTGACATATTATGTTTGAAAACATAACCTAATTAATCAACTTTTACTAATCATCAGTCTAAGTAATTGTTAATATGTTTTTAAGCAAATTATTCCTGTTATAATTAACTAATTTTGTTAACATAAAACTAAAAGTGCAGTCTTTTTTAAAGTCTGTAAAAATTTATATCATGCTTTGAAGGACGAAAAAAAGTTTACGAATTTTTAGATTTTACCTAAAATCTTACAATTTCTTACACTTTTGAACTAATCTAAAAAAGATGTATCCTTCAATAAATTCAAGAACAATTAATACTATCAAATTAACCCCAAGTAGGGCTGCGCACGATACGATAAGATACGATATTTGACAGAGTCTCGTCTCGGTCTCGAAAAACTGGAAAATTGATGGTCTCGTCTCGGAATTGTCTCGGTATCGTCACGCTTGGTATCGTCACGGTATCGCCTTCATAATTGTGGTCTCGTCTAGTCTCGATCTTAAAAACATCGAAAAAATATAATTGCAGAATACAATTGTTAACTTATTTATTTTAAAAAGATAAGTTTTGTAAATCAGCTGTTAATTGCTAAAAACGTTTTGGGTCTTGTTGATTTAATAGTGTCGCTGTCGCTTACAAATTCTCAGCTAAATAAGATTAAAAATATTATGTTGTTTGAAATGTGAAGCTGACAAGCAGCAAAATGAACAATAAGTGAAATGTTGGACAGTACTTTTAAACCGATACTTCACATTTTTCTTCGACAACCTCGACTTCTATACTTGCATATAAGAAATTATTTTTGGTATTATATCATCAGTTGAAGAATCTTGTTAAAAAAAGATCAGTAATCTACACACAGAAAAAATTATTTCAGTATTTTTTGCAGAACTTATATAGGAGTTGCAGATATACAAGATTCCAGAACGAAGTTTTTTATAATCTCAGAAACTTTCATTATTTAAAGCGGAACATTTTAGGAGTAACTGTAAATAGTTCTGTAATTTTTGAAATAGATGTTAGTGTTAAAGCGTTTTGTATTTCATACAGAACAATTTATGACAAAATGTTGAAAATATTTAGTACAAACTATGTTTGAGACTGTTTGCATTTGCACTATGATTTCTGCCGTAACCGTTCCATAAGAGTTCTGTAATATTCTATATCACGTTGTATAATGTCACGTGATACTTGTAGGTCGCATGGTCGCACAGAACAGGGCAGTTAATTGAATTTTTATTAAAAAAAAACACAATTATTGACAATACTTAACCTATAGGTATAATTATTGAAATTTTAATATCAAAACTTTAAAAAATTGATTTTATTTAAGAGAAATTGATTTGACGTATAGGAAGAGCCGCACGGTCAAGGGTGCTTTAGGAAACACATATTACAGAACTCTTGTAGTAATACGTCTAACCAGATAAAGCAAAATTTAAATTAACTATATTTTTAAATTATACGGATATTTTCTTTACATTTTCCTGAAATTCCTCTTCAGGTTTTATAAATGAGTCTGATTTAAATAATACTAACTTCTTCTCTGCGTCCGCTGTTCCGAAATTAGTTGTGTAAAATATACTGAAATAATTTTTTCCGTGCATTTTCATTTTCGAATATGATTATTTTTTAATGACTATAATTGAATATTTTTGAAGAAAGGTTAGTCGAATTATACATTATTTATATCTTCTAAAAATAGATATCTATATCTGTTATCCGTAGTAAAGAAGTTCATAATTATAGTTACTTCCCTATTGCGGTCTCAGCGAGTGTCTCGCCGAGATTCGCTTTTTTCGTGGTATCGTCTCGGTATCGTCTCCGAAAACAAGACGATACCAAGCCGAGACGGACACTGGTCTCGATCTCGTGCGCAGCCCTAACTCCAAACAATTTTGAATTTATTATAGTACACACTAGCATAATAAATTCCAGAATATCTTGAATTTTCTATTGAATTTTATCGAATCAAAGTAAATTCTAGATCATTTTAGATTTATTTTTAGATTTTTTCGATAATAGAATAAATTCCAAATACTTATTTATTTATTGACAAGTTCCAAAGTATTTTATATCTTCTCTATAAGTTTTTAGTTTCTAAAGTGAATTCTAGAACATTATTCCAAAAAGAATTCTAGAAAATTTATAATTATACTACAAATTATAGAACATTTAATATTTTTTTACAATTTTAGACTCTAAATAAAAAATTGCAGAATTTTCTTGAGAGGTTTGGAACAAAAAACCGAATATTTAAGATTCTAGAGTGCAGAAAACTTTAAAAGCTATAATTAATTTCAGAACATTTAAGACTTTTTTATATTTAAATTCTGGATTAAAATCCAAAATCTTTTAGACTCTAAAATAAATTCAAGGTGACTTAATACTTTAGAATAGGTACATTTTACAGAATTAAATTTTTTTTAATAATTTCTAGAATATTTGGGATTTTTTTTTTATTATTTAGATTCTAAAGTAACTTCAGGATTTTCGAGATTTTAATACAAATTACAGAAAATTTTATATTTAAAAATAAATTCCAGAAGATTTGAGATTTTTTTTTAATTTTTAGTTTTTTGATAAACTTGAAGAATTTTTTGAGACACATTCAAAATTCGAGAACATTCAAGATTCTAAAATAAATTAAAGAAAATTCTTCTTTAGTTATTCAGTTCCAAAACTGTTTAGATTTTAATTCTGTAATATTGTTTTTGTTTATATTTTATTTATATTTTTAGAATTTTAATATACAACCTCAAATTTTACATTCTAAAATAAATTTCAGAAAGTTGTAAATTTTATAATAAATATCTGAACATTTCAATTTTATTTTTAATTATTAGATTTCCCATAAGAGTCTGAAATTAATAGATTTTAATATTTGTAGAATGTTTCAGGTTTTAAACAAATTGCAGAAAAGTTTAGTTTGAAAAATAAATTCTACAAAATTGTAGAAGTAACAAATTCCAGAACACTAAAGATCTTATACTAACTTCCGCATTTTTAAAATTCTGGAGGAAATTCAAAACTTTTTTAGATTCTAGAATAAACACCTAAAACTTCATATTTGTTTTTTTCATTTTAACATTTTTTTTTTCTGAAAAAATATCGAATTCTTTATAGATTCTAAATAAATAATTTAGAAATTCTAAAACTCAGTGCCGTCCTTAGTTACCTTCGCGCCCCTGTGCGAGAATTAGTATGGCGCCCTTTTTAGTGGTTTTTTCCTTCTTCTTATCAGTTTTAACCTTTTTTTTTTTAGTTATCGAATTTTTGTGAACCGCCCCTTTGAAAACCATGGCGCCCCATAAAACTTAAGCGCCCTTGTGCGGCCGCACGGGCTTGCACTATCCTAAAGCCTGCACTGCTAAAACTGAAATATTTAGAAGCTTATTTTGGAAACTTAAAAAGTTTGTATTTTTTTTTTAGAATTCCAAATGTTTAAGAATTTTTTCTAGAATGAAATGAATTCAAGAATTTTATTTAAAATTTGAAAATTTCCAAATAATGTTTGAAAAGATTAGGAATATGATATTTTTACGGAGAAAAAATTTTAATTTTAAAAAACAAATATAAAACATTTGGGTATTTATTCTAGAATCTAAAAAAGTTTTCACAATTCATCCAGAATTTAAAACATCTGCAATTTTATTTAATATCTTAAATGTTCTGGAATTTATTACCTCTACAACTTATTTATTTTTCAAACTAAAATTTTCTGCATTTTATTTATAACTTGAAACATTCTTAAAATATTAGAATCTATTATTTTCAGACTCTTATGGGAAATCTAATAAAAATAAAATCAAAATATTCAGATATTTATTATCAACTTTACAATTTTCTGAAATTTATTTTAGAATGTAAAATTTGAGGTTGTTTATTAAAATTCTAAATATAAAAATAAAATCTAAACAAAAACAATCTTACAGAATTAAAATCTAAACAGTTTTGGAACTGAATAAATAAACAAGAATTTTCTTTAATTTATTTTAGAATCTTGAATGTTCTCGAATTTTGAATGTGTCTCAAAAAATTCTACAAGTTAATAAAAAATCTCAAAATTAAAAAAAAAATCTCAAATCTTCTGGAATTTATTTTTAAATATAAAATTTTCTGTAATTTATATGAAAATCTCGAAAATTCTAAAGTTACTTTAGAATCTAAATAATACAAAAAAAATCCCAAATATTCTAGAAATTAGTATAAAATTTTTAATTCTGTAAAATTTATTCTAAAGTATTAAGTCACCTGGAATTTATTTTAGAGTCTAAAAGATTTTGGATTTTAATCCAAAATTTAAATATAAAAAAGTCTTAATAAATGGTCTGAAATTAATTATAACTTTTAAAGTTTTCTGCACTCTAGAATCTTAAATATTCTGTTTTTTGTTCCAAATTCACGGAGAAAAGAGATATCGTTTTTATTACTAAACGTGTTTATTAGGTAAAAATTTAGTCATAAGTACTTTCAATTTTGTAACTGTTACGTGACAGCATTTAGTTCCTTATCGTTTACGCTACTTAACAGTGTAGTAGATACTACCACCTTTTGAGTATAGTGTTTACTTTCGCGATTTTATGTTTTAAAAAAGGTGGAACTTCAGGACACTTTTATTTTGACTTATGATTAACCTGGTGTGCCTTTAAATTGGTCCCTTCAAGTTCATTGGTGCTACTTGAGTCAATAAAAAATATACTTTTTCTACAGAAGTGTTGTGTCTCTTATTATTAAATACGTATATAAAAAATATAATAACATAGATTTGTTGAAATTCTAAAAAAAAACAAAAAAATTACACAAATTAAAATGTAGTTTTTGAATAATGTTGATTAAAACTTCTTTAATAAATATAAATGTATAAAATATCTTTCACAAATTTCTGATTTTAAAATTTTAGACATAATATTTATAATATAAAACAAATATCTGATAGCATTAAAATAGTATATAGTTATCTGTGAAAAATATGTGTTTGAATATAAGAAGTGTCTGCACTAAACTATTTTAAAAGTTTCTTTTAATTAATTCTTTATTATTACTTTTAATTTTAATTAAACAGTTAAGTTTTCTTAAAGTAGAACACTTTAATGATTTATTTATTTATATTTATAATATTGTCAATTGGTCAATATTTTGTACCTAAATTTTTAATTTAATTACTCAATTCATTGTTAAAAGTTACAAAACGGTATATACCTTAGAATTTAAAAATAATTTTTATTTAAATATTTCATGACAATAATTTCTTTGGAATTTAATGCTTTTTTATATATTTAGATTTATCTGCAAAAAAATAGTAAGTACAATCCATAGAATAGGTTATATTTATTATTGACAAAAATAACAAATTTGACTGTTTTAATTTTATAAGTACTAACATATATACTCTTTTTGACTGATGTAGAAGTAACCGTTAATTTACTGTTTACGTCACAACTACACAACGGCTGTTTAGTAAGTCTCACTATTAATTCTGTCCGTCGAAAATCTACTAGACTGTTGCGTATCCACTACTTATATGTAAGTCGCCTTTACTATCCACTTTTCTCCGTGCTCTCAAGAAAATTCTGCAACTTTTAATTTAGAGTCTAAAATTGTAAAAAAATATTAAATGTTCTATAATTTATAGTATAATTATAAATTTTCTAGAATTCTTTTTGGAATAATGTTCTAGAATTCACTTTAGAAACTAAAAAATTATAGAGAAGATATAAAATACTTTGGAAATTGTTAATAAATAAATAAGTATTTGGAATTTATTCTATTATCGAAAAAATCTAAAAATAAATCTAAAATGATCTAGAATTTATTTTGATTTGATAAAATTCAATAGAAATTCAAGATATTCTGGAATTTATTATGCTAATATGTATTATAATAAATTCAAAATTATTAGGAGTTAATTCGATAGTATAATTGTTCTTAAATTTATTAAAGGATACATTTTTTTAAAATTAATTCAAAAGTCTAAGAAATTTTAAGATTTTAGGTATAAACTAAAAATTTGTAAATTTTTTTTCGTCCTTCAAAGCATGATATAAATTTTTACAGACTTTAAAAGAGACTGCACTTTTAGTTTTACGTTAACAAAATTAGTTAATTATAACAGGAATAATTTGCTTAAAAACATATTAACAATTACTTAGACTGATGATTAGTAAAAGTTGATTAATTAGGTTATGTTTTCAAACATAATATGTCAAGAAACTGGAAAAACAATAATTCCAATTATTTTACAAGCTATGGTTCTATTCCTTACGTTTCTTGAATTGATGCGAAGAAGCACGAAGACGCCCAATCAATTTGGAACGTGATTTGGCTTAGCCATTAGGTTTTGCGTGTGTGTATTGCCTCTCCGATTTACGGAGTGTTCATAAACTACGTAGTATGTTAAGGGCAGGGGGGGGTGGGGGTTCAGCAAAAGTCTACGGTAGTCTACGTGAGCGGAGGGGGGAGGTCGACTCTTACTACGTAGTTAACAGAAACTGAAATTAATTTGTTTTCGTCTTTTGAAATTGCGCAATTTACCGAAGATTTCTAAAGAATTTAAAATTTTTTTAAATTTTATTGAATATTTTTTTATTTATTGGTTATTAAGGAGGTTTTATCGTAAAAAAATTAACATTACCATTTTAATCAAACTTGGTCCACTGGTAGATAATATCTTTATAATAATTTTTGAAACCTCAAGGTACTTTTAAAAATACATGTAAATATCTAAATATATATAACTAACTACTCAATTCTCATAAAACTCAATGTAAAATGTTAAAAACTAAAACGTTTATAATTTATTTCACAAGTACCTTGAAGTTTCAAAAATTCAACTACATCATAATAAAACCATTATCTACCAGTGGACCAAATTTGATTAAAATGGTAATGGTAATTCTATTTACGATAAAACCTCCTTAAATGTTTCTATATGCAAAGAATAAAATATTTTACTCAGAATATTTGTCTGTGTTTTTAATTGACTTACTTGTAATGTGGATATAGTTAAATATGCAGTAAAAATTCATTTTGAAAAAAACTACGTGCAACACGGGGGGAGGGGGGGTTAGCAAAAGTCTACGCTAGTCTACTTAGGTGGAGGGGGGAGTCAAAAAGTGACAAAAGTTGGTCTACGTAGTTTATAAACGCTCCCTTAGGCAATACATATAGCTGACCACCTAAGCTTCGAATTTTGTCCGCAAGAGCGCATACGATAACAGGAAACAATCATTTGCATTACGTGCGTACTCTCAGTTTCTCTCTGTTAAAGGATAATTCCATTTTTCTCAAAAAATACACTAGATATCAAATTCCTCTTCAAAAATATATAAAAAGTTTTTGTTGATAGATATTTTTCTCTAGTTCTCTTTCATTTCTTGTTTTTTCAACAAATTTTGTAAAAATCAGACTAAAAGCTAGTTTTTAGAAAACTTTACAGTCTTTTTGGATGAAAATAAGCAAATAATTGTTAGAAAATATGTTATTTATTAAAAATTTTTATACTTTAAACATACCCCATTTTTTAGCTTAACCCATTAACGCCCAGACGGACGAAAAATTTCTGTTGACTTTGAGGACCTTCCTTTTAAAAAAAATGCCTACAAAAAAATTAGCACTTATCATTTTTAACGTAAAATTTACTCCTCTTTTAGATTCTGAAGTTAAAATTTGTTTATAACAAATCGTTAAAAAGTTATAAACAATTTTTTGCAAAAAAACACGATTTTTTGAGAAAAAATTTTCATTTTAGACATATTTTCACCGGAAAAAAGCAAGTAGATGCTCTCAAAAGCTCAAAATATCGCGTCCATGGACCCCCAGCTATAAGACCCTGAAGCAAAAAAATTTTTTTTTCAAAATGGCGGACGCCAATATGGCGGCTAAAACTAAAAAAATGGCTCAGATATGAAACAGGGTGCTCCAACTTTTTCATGTGACTGAAATCGCCTAAAACTCTTTATACGGGGGTTTTTGGGGTCGCTGATTACGAATATGATGTCAGTTTTTAAAAATTCAAAATGGCTGATCCAATATGGCGGACGAATTTTTAAAAAAATTTTGGATTCACTTGAAAATCTCTACTCAGGGGTTTTTGGGGTCGCTGATTACGAATATGATGTCAGTTTTTAAAAATTCAAAATGGCGGATCCAATATGGCGGACGAGTTTTTAAAAAAATTTTGGATTCACTTGAAACTCTCCACTCAGGGGTTTTTGGGGTCGCTAATTGCAAATCTGATGGCAATTCTTGAAAATACAAAATAGCAGAGTCAAATTGTTTGAATTTCAATAAGTATTATACAATGAATAAGAATTTTTTGGTCCGTTTGCCGTCGAATAATTCGCCGTTGCCCGACTCTTACCGCGAGGAGGTGGACAATAAAGAGTCTATTTTTTTTTCGTTTTTTATTTTATTTTTTTTTGTTTTTTTCGTTTTATATTTTATTTTTTTTTTGTTTTTTTTTGTTTTAATATTTTTTACATTTTTACATTTTAGGTGTGAAAATCCTGAAAGCAGGAAACGCATAAATATGCATCACACTCCACGCACTTTCGTTGCGTTCTACAGGTGCACTTGGAGAAATTAGAGCAGTTTTTCTTTTGTTCAACTCTTTGAACTTTGTGGTTTTTGATGGATTCAGATTTTTTTAGATATGCTTCTGCAATCTGTAGAGCCATGTCTTTAGTACCTATTTTTTTTTCTTGGACAACTAAGTTTCTTAGAACAGTTGCATTTGCAATTGATGCTTGAACGAGTCTCATAAGTATAACCCAAGTCCATTTCTTCGACCTTATGCATGGCATCAAATTGCTGCAATGTGCGTCGTGCAAGTCTACTCCGCCCATAAACTTGTTGTAGGTTGTAAAAGCATTAGGAAATGCTATATCAACTTTGCTCTTTGTCTCCGAAGAATATCTTTTGACTGAACTAATTGGTGTAACACCTATCAGTGTTGACAGTATAGACACTACTTTCGAATCTTTTACTGTGACATAATTGACACCACTGCATTTGTCATGCTTGGCAATAAATGTCCCTCTTGGATCCTTTTCCGTAATCGGATTTTTTACTTGAATTCGATTAGCTCTGACTGTCCCTGTTGCCCGCAAACCAACTTTCTTCAGATGAACCAGTAAATCTGGACTTGTAAAAAAGTTGTCAAAATATACGTGATATTTCACTACATTTCTGGGTACAACTGAAGAAAGAAGGTTTTGGAGAAGACCAACGACAATGCAGCTACCTAAAGCACATTTATTTAGCTTTTCTTCATTGCCAAAAAAAAAACTTTTTGAATTCTTGCCACAATAAATGTCACAATCGAATAAAAATCCTTCGGAACTACAAAGAGCCCACATTTTGATACCGAAACGGACAGGCTTGTTTCTTATAAACTGCTTCAAAATAGTTCTTCCCCGAAACTTTACCATCATTTCGTCAACTGACAAAGCTGATGAAAAATACCCAAACTGCCTCGCATTTTTCTTAAAAATCTCCAAAGGACCTCTCACTCGCCAAGCTCTATCATCAGCATTTTCATCTTCAGGTTTGGATAGCTTTAGCTTGGACTTGATATCTTCAAACTTGTTGCGACTCATAGCTCCAGCTACAGCTTCACAACCTAGAAGATGATTCTGAGACCAATAATCTCGTTGAGATTTCCTTTCGTTGAAAATAGACAAAATAATTATTCCAAGAAATTTGTCTAATTCAGTCAACGAAATTTGACAATCATTCAGACGTGTTGCGTCTAATATGAATTCTTTTAGCTCCTTGGAAAAGAAAAATTCAAATAGTTCAGTTGACGAGGATGACCGAATTTTTTTTGCAACGCTATCAGGTATAAAAGTTTCATTTTTATACTGAGGATCATACTTCTGTTCACCATCAACTCATTCAAAAATATGATCTGGCTCCAACTTCGATTGATTTGAAGTATAATTTTCTCGAATCGTCTGGTATGAATTTTGCGGTCAATCGGCACATTCATTCTTAAGCGAATTTTCTAGCTCTTCATGAATAGCATCATCATCTGAATCAGATTCACAATCAGATTCGCCAGAATCATTCGAGTTTGGTAGCATTAGCACATCTAGGTGTTCGTCATGTTCTTCAACTTCGAAACTCTCGGCGTCATTTACAACTTTCTCCGCCATTTTGAATTTTTAAAAACTGACATCATATTCGTAATCAGCGACCCCAAAAACCCCTGAGTGGAGAGTTTCAAGTGAATCCAAAATTTTTTTAAAAATTCGTCCGCCATATTGGATCCGCCATTTTGAATTTTTAAAAACTGACATCATATTCGTAATCAGCGACCCCAAAAACCCCTGAGTGGAGAGTTTCAAGTGAATCCAAAATTTTTTTAAAAATTCGTCCGCCATATTGGATCCGCCATTTTGAATTTTTAAAAACTGACATCATATTCGTAATCAGCGACCCCAAAAACCCCTGAGTGGAGAGTTTCAAGTGAATCCAAAATTTTTTAAAAAATCCGTCCGCCATATTGGATCAGCCATTTTGAATTTTTAAAAACTGACATCATGTTCGTAATCAGCGACCCCAAAAACCCCCGTATAAAGAGTTTTAGGCGATTTCAGTCACATGAAAAAGTTGGAGCACCCTGTTTCATATCTGAGCCATTTTTTTAGTTTTAGCCGCCATATTGGCGTCCGCCATTTTGAAAAAAAAATTTTTTTGCTTCAGGGTCTTATAGCTGGGGGTCCATGGACGCGATATTTTGAGCTTTTGAGAGCATCTACTTGCTTTTTTCCGGTGAAAATATGTCTAAAATGAAAATTTTTTCTCAAAAAATCGTGTTTTTTTGCAAAAAATTGTTTATAACTTTTTAACGATTTGTTATAAACAAATTTTAACTTCAGAATCTAAAAGAGGAGTAAATTTTACGTTAAAAATGATAAGTGCTTATTTTTTTGTAGGCATTTTTTTTAAAAGGGAGGTCCTCAAAGTCAACAGAAATTTTTTGTCCGTCTGGGCGTTAATGGGTTAAGGAAGTTCTCTCAAGGCGCATGAATATTCCCTAAATCCCAAATGACACAATTCTCAAATGACATAATGTAATTTCTAAAGCACACTTCATGAAAATAAAGTACTAATATAGATATAAACAATCACTAAGTTTTGTTGAAAAATATTCATTTGTTTATTTTTTATAAACAATTGAATTTTAATGCACCATATTTTTTAAACTTTTATTTCTCAGCAATGAATTATCCGCTCTTGATGAAATTTATACACGCAATTAATGAAAGTTAGATGTTTAAAAAAATATTTTTTTCATTGTTGACCAACATTATTTATTGTAAAAAATAATTGTTTATAATAAACAAATGAATAATTGAGTGTGTTCTGGATGTCTTTTGTAAATTTTATTTTCAGAATCTCAAAATATATATATCAAGGATTAGATATCCGAAACAAAAAGTTGGTAGATCGAAATAGTTTATTAACTATGAATTTTTTTGTGAGCGCGGTCGCGTCGATCCGTGCGATACTCTCAGCCGCATGGCTGCACGAGTTCGTTCGACGCTCTCGGCGAATATCGCGTAATATAATTATAAAAACGAAAATTCAAAATAAGGATTAAAAATGCAAATTTATAGTAGTAGTATTTTAGAATATTAAGTATTGTTTATTATAATGTATTATCAGTAAAAATTATATATTTGTTATTTAGATATTCATTAGAAATATAATTTATTTTCATAAAAAGAAAGTTTTATTATAAAAATGAAAAATTAAAATAAATGTTACAAATACACTTTCTAAATCTGAAATAGTAGAATTTTGACACATTTAATTAGTAATGCAGTATTAAAATAGTTTATTCCTTTCAACTAATAGAAATAGTTAATAATTCAAAATGATTGATTTACTTAATCAGAAAGAAATTCTAAATTCTTGTTTTTTTTTACATAAAACGATATTTTTCCCTTATGTATATATATATATATAGAAATAAATAATCCAACCCTTACAGCAGTTTCATATGAATATACTTCAAATGTGGAGTTAAAAGAATTGTTAACAAAAATCGAAAAAGTGTAACTTACCTGAAATTTACTTTTAACATTTGTTCATTTGTTCCCTACAGGCAGTACACTGGGAGTGATAAGTCCTGTCGCGGCGGTTCCAACCGTGGCAGGTACGAGTCTGATGTGAGCGTAGCTCTGCCGAGGTGGACCTGCGGTAGGGTATCAGGAGCTAGCCCCTTCGGGATTGATCGGCGAGTGCGTAATGGATGTAAGGGATCGGAACCTGCATTGTTACTGGCGAGTCCGTTCCGTCCGTGTATTCCGGGAACGGCTAAGCAGCTGATTGGGCCTCAGGGATCTGGGGTAGGATCGCAGTATCCGAGGGTGTACCCGTTCTCAATCAAGGCGGCCCGCCACTTTACGCACGAGGCGCTGGTAAAATAAAACTATGGACATAAACACAATTTTTGGAGGAGAAGTGGATATGGAACTTGATTCCGTCACCCCGGCGCCAAGCTCTTTGGAGCCGAAGGAGATGAGTTCGAGTGAGCCAGCTGCAACGACTCCTGGGAATTCGAAAGATAATTCTCAGCAGTCGAATAATGTTGGCGAAAAGCAGAAGGTACCTGCCAAGATTGCAGGATACAAAGGAAAGGTGCCACCTTTACTGATGGCTTGCAGGCGTATGCTCCATTTAATGGAACAGCAGGCAAGCATCACTAAAGAGATTGCCGAGTCCCTAAGGTATGTTCGAGATAATCAATTAAAAAACAATCCGAATTTGGTTAAAAGCAAGATCGAAGCTTCCTGCGTTAAAAGCGATCAACTTGTCGATGTGATCGACAAGATGAAAACAGAAGCGGAAGCTTTGGTTAAAGAAGCTGAAACAGGAATTAAAGGTGAAAGAACCCTGCTTAAATTGAAAAAGAGGGTCCAAGACCCCTTGACCCCTCCCCGACAGCGTCGGGGGAGTGCTAAAAGGGGACCGTCTGCAACACCGGAGGATAAAGCGCCGACCAAGAAGGTAGCTGCGTCAAAAGAACTCCCGTCAGCTTCCTTATATGTTGAAGCTCTGAAAAGGGGAGATGACGTGGTCCCTCTAGGGTCAGAAAACGAAGATGAAGGCTTCCAAGTCAAGGTAAATAAAAAAAAGGAAGCAAGGAAGAAAAAAGCCGCCCAAAAGGAGCAAGACAAAAAGAAGGCGACAAAGGAAAAACCTTTGAAGCCTCGCTTCACTGAGGCGGTGAGGATTACGGTCCAGAACCAGCAGTTGTACCCAGATATCATCAAGAAGATGAAACTGCTGGTAAAGCCAGAGGACTCGAAGATCGAGGTTTTGAAAATGAGAAGGACGTTGAAACAAGAAGTACTTCTTGTGGTCCGAAAAGGTGGAGAAACCTCGAAATTCGCGGGAGCACTTGCCACCGCCTTGAAAGAAAAGGCACAGGTGACCGCTCTCGTAAATAAGAAGAGTCTGGAAATCCGGAATCTTGACGAGACAGTGACCGAAGCCGAGGTCATAACGGCTGTTAGAACGGAAGCCAAGGACGAGAACCTGGAGCTTACATGCCGCCTTCTCCCACGTTACGGGGGAACGAAGACGGCATTGATCCGCCTGCCAGAAACAAATACTAATGCTTTGCTTAACGCAGGTAAACTCCGAGTGGGATGGATCAATGCTCACGTCCGAGAGAATTTAGAGGTTCTTAGATGCCAGAGGTGCCTTGGCTTCGGTCACCTGACCCGAAATTGCAAGGGCCCCGACAGAACTAAAAACTGTCGGAGATACGGCACCTCGGGTCATATGGCTAGAGACTGCAGCTCTGAACATCCGCAATGTCTGACTTGCTCAGACCAAAACAAGGAGGACTGTGCTCATCTCTCTTGGAGTAGCACTTGTCCAACCTACAAAGAGGAACTGCAGAAACTTAAAAAGGCAAGAGCCTAAAGTTTCTGCAGATAAATCTCGCATACAAGTAAAAAGGCCCAGGACCTGGTGATGGTGACAGCCAGTGAGGAGAAGATCGATGTTCTGTTCCTTAGTGAACAGAAGAAAAGAAACGATCGAACTCCCTGGTACCAGGATTCATCGGGTAGGGCAGCCATTCAGGTCTACAATCCCGATTTGAGGGTAGACAAGTTCCTGGAGACGAGCAGTGGGTTCGTGTGGGTGGAAATTTCAGGTATGCGCATGTATAGTTGCTACTTCTCACCCAACGACCCACTGACAACCTTCGAAGCGGAGATAGACGAACTCGAGTCGAGCCTGCGAGAATCCAGGCTGGATGTTCTCGTCACAGGCGACTTCAATGCGAAGTCGCCAGACTGGGGCGAGACAAGGCTCGACAAAAGAGGAATTCTAATCGCAGAAATGGTCTCCAGGAACAATCTGATGGTTGTTAACCAGGGCCAAAAGTGGACGTTCAGGAGAGACCATAATATCGGATCTATTATTGATCTTACGATAACAACGTCTCTCCTAAACAAGCACATTAAAGACAGGCACGTCTCTGAGGATCATACCTAAAGTGACCACCAGTATATTAAGTTTTCAGTCTCAGGAGGAGACACACCTAGGCCAAACAAGCAGGATGCTTCCTGTAAGAGAGGCCCTAGGTGGAACATGAAGAAGCTAGACGTCGAAAAGTTCGGTCAGTCCCTTGAAGAATCCCGCCTCTTTGAGGAACTTGGATGGGTGAAGAGACCGAACAACCTGGATGGGGAGGTGCGGCCGGTGATGAACATGATAATCACCGCATGCAACGCGTCAATGCCGCGTTGTAGAAGTACCACTCCCAGAAGACGTAATGTATACTGGTGGTCAGAGAAGCTGGCCTCTTTGCGAAAAGCATGCGTCAGAGCAAGAAGGATATACACCCGCTCTAAGGGAGATCCTATGCTAAAGCACGCATATATAGAGGCCAAGAGGATCCTCAGAAAGGAGATTCGAGCTTTACAGCGAAGGTGTTGGAAGACCCTGATCGAGGATGTCGAGAAGGACCCATGGGGTCTGGGCTATAAAATCGTCACCAAGAAATTGGTAACGAAGCAAAAGACCCCCGGCCTGGACAATCCCGATTGGGTGCGTCAAATAATCAAGGCCTTGTTTCCACCAGCAGAACCATGGCCTAGGATGGACTGGAATGACTGTCAAGTCCGTGAGGAGGAACTCTTCACTCTTGCAGAGATACACGAGGCAGGCAAAAGATTGAAGCCAGGCAAAGCACCGGGAATCGATGGGATAAGTAACGAGATACTTAAACAAGTGATCGTTGCTTCACCCCAGATTCTCTTAGATTGCTTCAACAACTGCCTAAAAAGAGGAGAGTTCTTCCGGGACTGGAAACGACAGAGGCTGGTCCTCCAAAGGAAAGGTAACAAACCTCTAGATAATGTCTCATCTTACAGGCCAATATGCCTGTTGGATACGATGGGTAAACTTCTGGAGGACATGGTTCTGCAGAGGATGCAGCTCCACTTAAATGGAGAGAATAGTCTATCCGACTACCAATTTGGTTTCCGTAAAGACCTGTCCACAGTAGATGCCATACAAAAGGCAGTGGACCTAGCCAAGAAAGGAAAGAACAAATTGGGTCCGGAGAAGAAGAAGAGCTTCTGCGCTTTGGTAGCTATAGATATACGCAACGCGTTTAATACCGCTAAATGGGAAGATCTCATCAAGTCGATGAGAAACAAAGGAATACCGCCCTACCTGTTGCGGATAATGAATAATTATCTTAGCGACAGGTGGGTAATATACGAGGGAGACACCTGCACTCTGAAGGAAGAGATGCAAAGAGGTGCCCCTCAAGGTTCGAGGATAGGCCCATTCGCATGGAACATCTCTTATGATGACTTCTTGCGAATGGGTCTACCCGAAGGTGCGGTGATCATCGGCTTCGCGGACGACGCGTTGATCGTATGCTCTGCTGAAACTGCAGAAGAGCTTGGAATCTTGGTGAACGAATGTCTGCGACGAATAAAGAGCTGGCTGGATGCTAGAGGTCTTCAAATGGCCCTGGACAAAACCGAAGCGCTCATGGTCACAGACAGACGTGGTTACGAACTTCCCCGGATCGAAGTAGACGGATTCGAGGTCAAGTGGAGCACGCATATAAAGTATCTTGGTGTACAACTCGACAAGTTCTTGAATTTTAAGCACCACATCGCTGTGGCTTCCAAAAAAGCAGCAGAATGTGCACTCAGCTTAGCCCGTAGAATACCGAACGTCGGTGGGCCTTTTGAAAAGAAAAGGAGATTGGTGGCGAGTGTGTTCCACTCAAAGCTGCTTTATGCAGCACCAGTGTGGGCCCCCTCCCTGCGAACAGATAGAAGCAAGACCATCTTGGAAAAGATACTGTCCTCGCAAAGGATTATCACTAAGCGTATAATCTCTGCCTATAGGACAGTATCTGCGAGTGCTGCTCAGGTCCTTGCCAGCGTCCCGCCGGCAGATCTTTTGGCGCAAGAAAGGGAGGAAATTTTCCTCCTTTTCAAAGATAGGATGTCCACCCGTTACACGGACGACAATAGACCCAGCAAGGGCCAAATTCGCCGAGATGCGAGAAGCAGACTCGTCGATAGATGGCAAGCAAGATGGAGCGGGGATGAGAAGGGTCGATGGACACATCGGCTCATACCTACACTCGCCACCTGGATAGACCGAAAGCATGGAGTAGTCTCGTACTACCTTACCCAAGCGCTCTCGGGTCACGGGTGTTTTAACTCGTACCTGGAGCGCTTCAAAAGAAGACAAAATTCAGAGTGTGCGTACTGCAAATCCCCAAAGGATGACGCAGAGCACACACTCTTTATATGCGGACAATGGAACGCTCAGAGACAGGTCATGTTCGCCGGTGTAAACTGCGAAGTTACACCGGAGAACATGATCCTGTTAATGATTGAGTCCAAAGAGAATTGGCGGCACATCGAGACCTTCATCCAACATGTTATGAGGGTTAAGGATCTCGATGGCCGCCAACAAAGGTAGTTCCCGTAGGTCGAGGGATGATATCGTTTAGGCGATAGAGGCGGGATATAAGACCACTCCTGAAGGCGATACGTCAGTAAACTGGCTCTACCTGGGAGTGGTCTTAAGGTCCCCAAATAAGGGTGTGTTTTTAGCGGGTCGGCAGAACATCGCCACCCCCGCATAACCCTGTAGTACGGGCTACAGGGTACCTGAAGGCAGGTTTTCACATCCTACGCAAAAAAAAAAAAAAAAAAAATATTAAGGAAAATAAATTAGTGCATTAAGTAGATAGACATTTAGATCAATTTAAAGCTAAAAATAAATTACTACGATTCTTGATATAATATTATTTTTTTAATTAAATTGTATATATCCCCTTTCAGAAAACTTTTTTACTAAAAATTACCAATTCAATTAGTAGGTTTTCACTTCTTCAAGGTTAAATGAGTTTTCTCTTTTTCAATTAGTAAAATATGACCATCAAATAGTTATTTTTCAAAATTTCAGATTTAGAGACAGACTTTAGTAGCAGAATTAGTTTACACTGAGAAAATTATATCTGTAACGATTACAGAACTGCTATGGTACTGCTCGGACGAAAGGCCACCTTCAGTAAATAGTAAATAAAATGATCTTAGTAAAAAAACGAGATTGTCTCATACTATTTAATGGTACAGAAACAAAGAAATTAACGTACGTAGTGATAAAATTACAGGACAAAATATACTTAACGAGTATTAAAGAGTCTAAGAATGACTTATGTTATAACTTGGAAAAAGATATAAACTCACCGTGAAAGGTTACAAAACAGTTCTGTAATTTAACTTGTTCATATATAAAAAATTTCTCTTCCAGTTTTTCAGTTGTTCTCTTTCAGTCAATTTATGTACGCAACTCGCACGTAACCCACACTTATTTACTGATATACCCTCTCTCCTGTTGCTTACAAATATATTTTTTTTAACTATTTGAAAACAAATTCGCATGGTGAAAGATTCGAACTCGCGCGACCCGACCCTATCACGAACGCCTTAACGACCACAGCTATTACAGCACATGTCAGTTAGTTTTGACCCGTCTATATGAACTACAACGTCGTGTGTAGCGTCGTCTGTTGCCGAGTGAAGCCGTAAGATGCCGGAAGAAGCCGAAAGCTGCCGACCGTTACCTTCTTTAATGTTGCTTACGTAATGCTTACAAAGCAGTTCTGTAAAATTATCTTGCCTATACTGCACTCTGTGCCTTAAGGAACCTTACAGCTTTATATAATGAGTTTTGTAATAATTTAACTTTCTTTTATGACAGACCACTGTATTTAAAAGTTAATTTTTTCCTCCTAATCCTGTAATAATAACAGAACAAAAATTTGATGCGAAGTATAGTACAGCTTATGACAGATTACAGAAAGTTTTGTAAAATTAGCAGACATATTCTTAAGAACAACAAGGTTAATAAGTAAATAAAACAGAAATTGTCATTTCGTCCGAGCAGTACAGGTTAGTTCTGTAATCATCACAGATAGAATTTTCTCAGTGTACAAAATTATTGTTTAATATAATTTATTATCAGTGACAATGATATGTTTATATTTAGGTATTTATAAAAAATATAATTTATTTTCATAAAAAGAAAGTTTACTTTGTTAGCGTTTAACTGGCAAAGTCTTATTTATATAATTTTTAACTAAATTCGTATATAAAAATAACCAAAAAAACATTTGTAGGTAGGGGAGACCGGGGCTGTTTGGCGCAGGGGCTGGTTGACGCACTTGAGTTTATTCAAAAGTGAAAAGTCGAATTAATTTTTCTCTTCGGTCAAATTAATGTACTTGATAAACTGTAACTTCACACATAATTTCATTATTATTGATTGATTATTCTGGACTATAAATTCAAAAAACCAATTTTGGTACTCAAAAGTAAATTTTAACGTCTTCATTTTTTTGTTATATCTTTTTACAAAATGCAATCAGAAAAAAATCAAAATTAAGGTTTTGTGTTCTGAACAGTTGCTTTTAAGAAACAGTTAAAAATTTTTGATTTATATTTATAGTTTTCATAAAAACGAAGTAAATGTATAAATAGTCTGTCCGGGGCTACTTGGCGCAGTAGGGTCGGGGCTGGTTGGCGCGCTCGGAACGCTAGAAGTTTATAAGCTACATCTAGTGACTAATAAAAATTTATTAAATTCAATGTGGTAACACTTTTATTTTATTATCAGTACCAAGAATAACCCTTTAAGATAAAAAAGTGTTTAATATATATTATTATTATTATTATAATCTCATAATTTTACGTTTCCAGATATTTGTAGTTTTTAGGTTCGTGAACTTCACTTTTTGAACAAAATAAACCTTTCATTTTGAATTAATTCACATTTTTTCAAGATAATATTTCCTTAGAAGACTTATTTTAACAATGAAACATATTGCTTGATTATTAATCACACATTTTAATTCATGCGCCAAGTAACCCCGGGTAGTGCGCCAGGCGGTGCACTCGAGTTGCGGCAGCGGTCACATTTCTAAGCGGCAATAGGGGAATGACTATTCTCCCTCTTCTACCGTCTACCGAGTTGCGGCAGCCTCCCACTGCCCTACAGAGTTGCGCTTGCTTCCCCTGTCCCTCTACTCTATCAATTTCATTAGAAATTAAACTACATAATAATAAATAAAACAAATCGATGAATAATATTTATCGAATAAGGAGGGCTTTTAGTGGACTTACAGATTGAAAATAGTGAAAAAAAAAAAGAAAGTGATTAAATAGTAAGTTTTTGAATAAAAAAAAGTGAATAAGCAAAATCGAGTTTTATATTACTGATATTAAATTGGGGGTCGCCAGCAGAAAAAGCCATGCAAAATTGAAAAAAACAATTCGAAAATCGCAAAAATAATTGAAATATGTAGAAAATAATTAAAAAATGAAAAAAACAATTCAATTTGACAAAACTAACGAATTGAAAAATTGATAAAAAAATCAAAAAATGATCACAAAAATTGAAACGAAATAATTGGAATTTAAAGTAAATAATTGAAAAGTTTCAAAAATAATTAAAGAATGACAAAAATAATTAAAATTTGAAAAAAAGTTTGAGATTGGTGTAAAAAATTTAAATTTTCGAACAATAATTGAGATATTAAAGAAACTAATTGAATAATGACATAAATAATTATAAAAGATGGTGTAAAAATTACACTTTTTAGACAATAATTGAAGAATTGAAAAAAATAATAGAGTTTTCAAGAAACTAATTGAAACTTGAAAAAAATAATTTAAAAATATCAAAAAAATGAATATGTATAGAAAATAATCAAATAATGACCAAAATAACTGAAATTTTGAAAAAAAATTAATGAAAAATGAGAAATATATTCAAAAATGAAGTAAAAAAATAAAAAATCAAATACATTAATTGAAAAATTGTATAAAATAATTGAAAAATTAACGATATAATTAAAATGTGAAGAAACTAATTGAATAATGACATAAATAATTTGAAAACTGATCTTCAAAAGTTAATAAATTCATGCCAAAAATAAAAAGATTGAAGAAAAAATTCCAAAGTGTCAAAAATATTTGAATATTGACAAAAACAGTTGTAATTTGGAAAAATAATTAAGAAATAACAAAAATAATTGATAACTTTAAAAAAATTGTAATTTGAAGAAAATACTTGAAAACTTGACAAAGCGATTTTAATATTGAAATAAATAATTCAAAACTAGTGTAAAAATTAAAAAATTATAGACAATAATTGTAAAGAAAAGAAAAATATTATAAGTTTGATAAAAATAATTGAAAGTTAAAGAAATTAATTGAAGTTTAAAGACAATAGTTGAAATTTGAAGAAAATAATTAAAAAATGGCCAAAAATTCAAATATGAAAAAAAGAATTAAAGTTTGAAGAAAATAATTAAAAAAAGTGTAAAAAAATTAATAAATTCGTGACAATAATAAAAATAAAGATGAAAATAATTGAAAATAGGTGTAAGAAATTTAAAAGTTTATGACAATAAAAAAAATTAAATAAAATAATTGCAATTTGTAAAAAATAATTCTAAAATGGCAAAAATAACAAAAATATGAAAAATAGAATTCAAAAATGACATAAATAATTGATTAATGACAAAAGTAATTGAAATTTAAAGAAAATAATTGAAAAATAACAAAAGTGAATTGAACTTGTGTAGAAAATTCGGATATTCCTGACAATAATTTGAAGATTGAAGAACACAATTGAAATTTTAAAAAAATAATTGAAAAGTTTCAAAAATAATTGAAATAACAAGATAATTGTAAACTGGTGCATAAAATTAAAAATTTAAAGACAATACTTGAAAAATTGACCAAACAATTGAGATTTTAGGAATCTGATTTAATAATGACATAAATAATTGAAAGATGGTGTATAAATAAAAAATTTATAGATAATAATTGAAGTTTAAAGAAAATAATTGAAATTTTTTTAAACTAATTGAAAAAAAATGTTGTTTACGGACAAAAGCCCATTACAATATAAAATTAAAAAATT
This sequence comes from Ganaspis brasiliensis, assembly GCA_037103525.1. Taxonomy (NCBI): domain Eukaryota; kingdom Metazoa; phylum Arthropoda; class Insecta; order Hymenoptera; family Figitidae; genus Ganaspis; species Ganaspis brasiliensis. The sequence continues at coordinate 177,292 of JAZKLR010000462.1, read as the reverse complement.
TATTTAAAGTAACAATAAAATTAAAATTTGATACAACAATAATAATTTCTATATTAAATATTAATAGGTCGCATTCAATAATTAAAATAAAATAATAATTAAAATTTGTAGAAAATTATTCGAAAATTGAAAAAATAATACAAATATGAAGAAAATAATCGTAAAATGACAAAAATACTTGAATAATGACAAAAGTAATTGAAATTTTAAGAAAATTATTGAAAATTAACAAAAGTAGAATATAGAAACTGGTGTTAAAAATTTTAATATTCCTGGCAATAATTTAAAAGATAGAAAAAAATAATTGAAATGTTGAGAAAAAAATTAAAAAATGACAAAAGTAAATGAAAACTTGTGTAATAAATTTAAATATTCATGACAATAATTTAAAGACTGAAAAGAATAATTGATATTTGAAAAAATATAATTCAGAATCGCAAAGATACTTGAAAATTGGCACAATAATGGCAACCCTGCAAGATTTATTAAATATTATTAAAATTCATATAATTGTGTAATATATAAATTAGTACCTATTATTTATAATTAATATCTCGTCATTAAGGCTACCTCATCTGCATATTTTGTCTGTAAACTAAAACAGTTTTAAAGTTTTTTGATAAAGAGAATCAAAATTAATAAAAAAAAAGAAACAGGAATTAACTTCACTCTGGATTTTAAAACGTGGACAGAAAAAGATGAATAAATATAAATAGTAACTAACTTCAGGAGTTTACGGAGATTATTATTATTTAATTGATGGGTGCAGTTTTCGATTCAAAAATATTTTACAAAATAATATTGAAAGGTGGGTGTGTTCTAAAAAAACGTGTAATTCTTTTATTAAATTAAATGCAAAAAAAAAAAAATAATTGAAAAAGTAAATAATTGCTCACATGACAATGCGGATATTAATCGAAGTGCAAGAGTTAATCAATTTAACAATTTTTTTTTTAGTAAAACAATTGTTAAAAAATGAAATTTTCATACAATCGTGGCCCACATTTTTTTAAATACGCCAGAAATAAAAATTTTTTTAAATAAGTTGAAGATGCTGCCAGTCCTGAGCCTGGGGAAAGTGTAAAGGAAAAATTGTGCGTATGCATACTTCCAGTATCGGACGCGTTTTCTTTTGACAAATTCATTGTTACTAAAAACTGATTTTTCGTCAAAATATGACTTATCTAATGTAAGTCTTTGCTTCGTACGGCAGAGTAGAAGAACGTATAGTGGAGGGGAAGCTACCGCAACTCGTAGTTGAGGGGAGGCTGCCGCAACTCTGCACTCGGTAGGCAGAAGAGGGGGAACAGAGCTTCCCCTATTGCCGCTTAGAATTGTGACCGCTGCCGCAACTCGAGTGCAGCCGCGCCAGGCAGCCCCGGGCCGGGGCTGTTTGGCGCTCTTTGGTTTTCTCCAAAAAGTCTGTTCTAAAAAAAAAAGTACAACTTTTTTTGGAACTTTTATTTTTTGAAATCAAAGCTGAGATGTTAAGCAAAGTTTCTGTACAATATAGTTTTCATGTACACAAAATTGGCAGAACCAATCAACAAAGAGTGAAAAGTGCGCCAAGTAGCCCCGGTCTCCCCTACTTAAAATTTTTAACAGTGTGTTTATTGAAATATATTTAACTTTAGTAACAATTTAGATGATTTATTAAAATCCCAGTAACAAGTAAATGTTTTAATACTTTAAATTCAAAGGCAAAAACTATAAAAAAACTAGTTAGTTTCATTGGCTTAAACCTAGTGGAAAGGACGAAATTAAATGTCAAAAAGTTTCTGAGCATATTGAAAAAACTACTCAGTTAATTATGTGATACTTATATTATATGAAAAAATAAAAGTCTTGATAAATATATTATTATGAATAATAATAAGTAATAAACAATAAACTATCTATGAATTTTGCATTTTTAATTCTTATTTTGAATTTTCGTTTTTATAATTATATTACGCGATATTCGCCGAGAGCGTCGAACGAACTCGTGCAGCCATGCGGCTGAGAGTATCGCACGGATCGACGCGACCGCGCTCACAAAAAAATTCATAGTTAATAAACTATTTCGATCTACCAACTTTTTGTTTCGGATATCTAATCCTTGATATATATATTTTGAGATTCTGAAAATAAAATTTACAAAAGACATCCAGAACACACTCAATTATTCATTTGTTTATTATAAACAATTATTTTTTACAATAAATAATGTTGGTCAACAATGAAAAAAATATTTTTTTAAACATCTAACTTTCATTAATTGCGTGTATAAATTTCATCAAGAGCGGATAATTCATTGCTGAGAAATAAAAGTTTAAAAAAAATGGTGCATTAAAATTCAATTGTTTATAAAAAATAAACAAATGAATATTTTTCAACAAAACTTGGTGATTGTTTATATCTATATTAGTACTTTATTTTCATGAAGTGTGCTTTAGAAATTACATCCCTTGGAAAATCCGAGGCCCACTTCACGAATTTTTACCCAATGTTAAAAATTTTAATAAACAAATATGTATAATTTGTTTTACTTAAATTGTTTAAATGATTATGAAACATATTCATATAGACGTAATTTAAACTTTTTTCTGTGCTTTAATGAATCGGACCGCGGGCGGGCAATATTGCCAGCAATGGCGCGCACAGTGAGCTGCTTATTTGTCGGCACGTTGATCCGATTAATCGGACTGCGGGCTGGCACATGGCCTGCTATTATGCAGGAAAATTTGTTTGATTATATAGAACAAAAATTTTCATGAAATCAATATAATTATAATTTCGTAAAAATAGTTCTTTAAAACTGTCCAATGTTCATGTATTTAGGGTGGCCTAAAACTTGAGTTATTATTTCTACTTAAAGCCTGTTATAGTATGCGACAAAGGAAGGGTTACTTTTAAAAAAGATTCAAAATTACAAATATTTAATAACATGAACAGCCATGGTTTCGTTATCACGAATTTTGGTTTTCTAATCATCTAATATGTTAATCTACAAACTTTGATTTTGTCGTTATCGTAGTCAAACTATTTTCAAGTTCCATGTAGACACCTGTGTTATTGCCGAAGACCTATGGCTGTCAAATCCGCCCGGTATGTTGGCCCAACTCCGGCTATTGCGGTCGGCCGTATTCACTTCACTGAAAATAGCCGACCGTTGGCTTTCGGTTGGGGAATTCGGCCGGTATGTTTGGCCTAACTTAGACATTTTCGGTCGGGCCGACTTATCATTTCACAGAGGATCCCCGACCGTCAGCCTAACTATTGCCAGAGTTGGGTCGACAGTCGGCTGTAGGTTAGTAAATTTGGTCTCTAGCAGCCAGAGTTGGTCCAACCAGGGGCAGACCGACTAACTCTGGTAGCCGACCGACATTCGCACCTGGGTTCGTGGATCACTCTACTATGTAATAGTCTACATTGGAGTACGTGAGTCTGTCTCTCTTAATCAAATCTACAATATTATTTTTGCTTTAAAAAGTTATTGCGGAGACGCAGTAACCATAAAAACTTAGTGCGCAAGAAGTAAAATTGTCAACAATGTTAGGCAAAAAAATATAAGTACTGGAAATTTTTATAAGTTACTTCTGTATATTGTAACCGATATAATTTTTAACAGTATATGATAATATTTTACACACAAAAAATTCATTTTAGTCGATATTTAGGATTCGCCATTTTGAATATTTTTTATATATATTTTTACGAATATTTGCTGCTGAGACCTTAAAGACACAATGTTTTGAGGCTGTTAAAGCCTTTTTTTATTGCGTTAAGCAATCTATTTTTCTGTTCTACATAAAAATATTAATTCAAAAATCTTTTTTGAGATTTCATCCACAAAATTGGCTTAAAATCTTGGTAAAATTTGTGTCCTTTTGGGCATAATCAATAAAGACAACAAAAAATAGATAAAAATAAAAACTTTAATACTCCGTGTGTCATGTCTATAAAATTTATTTGTAATATTGATAAATTATTTTAAAAATCCATTTTTTCTAGCCTCAGTACTTTTTAAAAATTATTAAATAATGTTAATGACTTTTATTAATACCCTTCAGATTCATTATGATATAGACCTACGATTAGTAAAAAAAATTAAACTCTTGTGATAGAGATAATAATAATAATATTCAGAAGAAAAAATGTGCCAAGTATGTCATAAATTTTACTTAAAAAACCTATGTGTTTTTTATAATTCTATAATGTTATTTGACCCAATAAAAAAGTTTTATAAGATTAAATAAACATTAGGTTTCTTGTAACAAATGCTTTGGTTTTCAGAAACAAAGTTATTATTTAAATGTATTTGTTCCATTCGACCAAACTATTTTCTTGGACTAAAATAAATGTTCAATAAAACACCATTTATTTCAGTCAATAAAAATGATTGGTTTATTTAACTAATATAACTTGTGTTTTATTTAGTGAGTGTTGTTTCCTTATTTATAAAATTGGATTACGCGGAGAGTTTCTACAAAATTTTGTGAGTTACAGTATTTTAGGTTATTATAGCGTTAAAGAGATTTTGATTACCTATACAAGTTATGTTTAACTGTGCTTTTAACTTTTGACTGAAAAACATTCCATACTTTAATAATTTTTGAAGTAAAAGATACTTTCATACGGAGAAAACAATCCGTAAGAAGATGACCTTGAACGCCTTGAACGATTTTTCTTTCTAAAAATGCTAATCTGTTATTCATTTTTCTATAATATCTGAATTTCTTAATATTTTAGTTTTGTATATTTATCAGTAAATTTCCAGTTTATTTGAATGATTATTGTTATAAATTTGTAATGATAAATAAAAAACTAGAAATTAATTAATAATATACAAATAAAATATTTAATTAAGAAATTCAGGCATTAAAGAAAAATAAATAACATTTGATTGTGTTAACCAAAATATTTATTTGAACGAACCAAATAAATTTAATAAAATTAATTTGTTTGAATCAAACAAATTTTTTGTTTGTATAAAACAAACTTTTTGGTTATATTAACCGAAACACTTGGTCAATTGTAATAAACCATTTGGTTAATTCAAATAAATGTGTATAATCAAATAATTTGGTTATATAAAACAAACATTTGTTTAACTGTATATCAATGCATTTTTTTGGTTGATCAAACAAAATTTGGTTGTCGAAAAGAAATTTTTTCTTAGTGTACGTACTGTTACTTTCCTCCTAAGAGGTGAGAAGGAAAGTATCAAATGCAGAAGTCATGAAAAAGTCGTTATGTGAATTGTATGCTTATCATTAATGTTTAATTTAAATTTTATTTAAAAATTACATTAAAATTACTTTTCATGAAATTACTTATTGTATTAGATTATGTAATTTTCTTTTATTCTTTTATGCCTAATGATTTGATTTGATACTGTGATTATTCTTGATTGATGACCTGGGTTTTTAGGTCTATCGTTCCTTAATTTATTAATCGTAGAAAGTTTCCAAATTCTTTTATAAACCTTTCGATATATCTGGGTATGGTTCATTTAATATTGACCTAGTTCGAAGGTTGCATAGGTTTTCGTTTACAAGCATGAGTCGGTGATTTCTAGATGTTGGTACGTAGATAATAGGAGGGGATGACTGCTCTCCATGGTTTCCACGGCAACCTTAACAAGAAACACCTTTGTACTGACCCTCAGGAGTATGAGAAATTCAATGATAGGAAACTTTGTAAGTTATGATGCTTTTGAAACCATTAATAGAATCTTATTTCTTTTTTTCATATTACCTAAAATTTTTATCTTTAAAGACTCTCTCTTTTAATCGCTTTTATTAAAGTCCAATGCTTTTTCTAAAACCAGTATGTTCTCTTAAATAAAAATTTGATTTAAAAACTTCTAAAAAGGACTGTATTTAAAACAAAATTTCTCAAGCGATATCAAAAGTTCCTTTAAAGAGGGGTTTTAAAAAAGTGGTTTCTGTTTCAAAAATAAGCTTATAAATTCTTCTTCTTTAAGTCTATAGAATATAAAACAAGGTAAATATTTGTTTAACAAAAAAAAAAAAAATAATAATAGTACTTACATTTTTTTACTACAAGAATTTTATATAGAAAAACAAAGTTTACTTTTGACAAAAAAAAAATTGTTTAAACCTTTTCATTTCAAAAATAATATTATTGCTTTCTCATAGAGCAAAAATAATTGTTTTACCCCCAAATCCTCGATTGCGATTTTTTGGCATATGTTGACATATTTCGACCCCAGGATGTCAAAAATAATGTTAAAAAAATAATTTCCGTGTTCGTGTGTTTACATTACGTTCGGCCAAATATCTCAAAAACCGTAATACTTAAAAGCATATTTTTTTACGGAATTATAGGACTATCAGGATGACAAATAAAAACGTACATTTGAACCCGATCGATCAATTCTAAATATTTTTTTTTATATTTAAAAATTTTGAAAAAATCGTTTTTTTGCAAAATTGTATATGGGCTATTCCATATAAAATTTAAAGTCTACATTTTAAAATCGATTGAATCTATTTTTTATTTGTTCCTTACAAAAAAATATTAGATACGTATTTTTTTTTTTAAATAATATATATAAATTATAGTAGGTGAAAGTAAACCGAACATTTATCTTTGACTATGATAGTGGAGTGGGGGAAATCTCAATCGTGCTGAAACCTCTCGCGTTAAATGACTTGCAACCGTTCAAAAAGCTACAAATTTTAATTTCTATCTGACCATTCCAAACATGTCATTGGATTTGGAAAAAAATCACATTGTTGAAAACCGTTATATTTTAATTCCGTTTTCTTTTATTATATATTATTATAAAATTATTTTTTAATGTTGTATTATTAAAACATCACAAATGTGTAAAGCTTCACTGAGAAAAAAGGTTTAGTTTTAGCAACAATATTTTTTAGTTGACCATTGTTGGTGGTAACAACAATATTTTGATTGGTATAACAAAACGATATAGTTGGCGTAACACATCAAGTTGTTTGGGACAACAGTATTATTATGTTGCACTTATTTGGTTAAATCAAAAATAATTTAGTTGTGACAACCAAACATAATTTGGTTGCGACAACCAAACAGAAATTGGTTGTGACCGCCAAACATAATTTGGTTGTGACAACCAAACAATTATTAAAAAAAATTGTTGATTAGTTTGTAAGTAAGCTGACGATAATAATATAAATAAAATCTAAATAAAAACCAATACCAGAAGGTCGGCCGAACCTGAGTCTGAGAGTTGGGCCAACGATGTGTGTTACTGAACTGTCTAGCTATAAGGTTTATTCCTTATTGGTCATTCATATCTCTCATGAGCTGGTGGTTAGCCTACTGGACTGGCAGCTGGAAAAGCCGGGTTCGAATCTTCATGACTAATGAAATTTTTCTGTTTCAGGTTTTCATTAATATTAAATTTCTACATTGTCACTTGATTATATTTGTGTAATTAAATTTATAACACGTGAATTATATAATTATATGTGTTGGTCGACCAAAAATTCTCACCTGGGTTAGTTAGCTTCCAAATAAAAATTTTTTTATGACAACCAAAATTTTTGTTATCCCGAATAAAAAAATATAGTTGTGACAACCAAAAGTTTTTGATATCCCAACAAACAATACTGAACCAAATAATTTAGTTGTCTCAACCAAACAGTTTAGTTGATTAAATAACAACCAAATAATTTGGTTGGCTCAACCAAATTTTTTTTGCTATAACTAAACATTTTTCTCAGTGTTAATACAAAAAATATGTTTATAGAAAAAAATACTTTCTTTTTTTTCCAAATACAGCCAACCGTCAAGACAAATATCTGATTTAAAAAAGTACATATTGACTGTTAACTGCAATTAAATATAAAACAGTATTTTTGTCTATAAATATATTTTTTATATCAAGGTTTACGCATTTGTGATGTTTTAATAATACACTGCAAAAACATGGTGTCTTAAATTGGACAAAAATGTCTTAAATTAAGATACTTTTGGTGTCTAAAACACGAAAGATGTCTTAATTTAAGACATTTTTGAACAATTTAAGACACCTGTTTTTGCAGTGTACAACATTGAAAAACAATTTTTTAATAACATAATAAAAGATAACGGTTCTCAACAAACAATGTGATTTTTTTCCAGATCCAATGACATATTTGGAATGGGGAGATAAAAATACATTAAATTAAAAAAAAATGACAAAAATCCATTTATTTTGAGAGAAGAAATTGAAATTTGTAGTTTTTTGAACGGTTGCAAGTCATTTGACGCGAGAGGTTTCAGCGCGATTGCGACTTCTCCCACTCCACCATCATATTCAAAGATAAATGTTCGGTTTACTTTCACCTACTATATTTATAACAAAAATAAAAGTCGCACATTTATCAACTTTTTAACCATAATTTTAAATGATAATATGCATATACTGTAAGTTTTAATTAAAAATATTAATAAATCAGCGGTCATAGATTTTTTGAAAAAAAAAATTATTTCCCCCACCCTTTTGACTACATTGATTATTTTTATATTACCTTTTGCCCAGAAACATATGCAATCCATTGGTTTTTACGTCACTTCAATACATTAAAAATTGTCAAAGTTATATAAATTGTTTAAAGTGCATATACTTTGAAGCAATTTATTTGCAATTTTACAAGAAAAAATAAATAAATTTTTAAGTGGGCATGATAGTTTGACTCTTTTAAAGTTCTATTTAATAAAATAGTTGAAATTCATTCAGCCAAAGTGTTTTAATTCCTTCGAAAAAATTCTGTTTTTTGAATAACAAATAAAATTATTAAAAAACTATTCATCGAATCAAGCCCAATTTTTGTTAACGTATTGTGGGACCTGAGAACAATATTCATAGTATGTTTTATAACTCTAACTAAATTATTTATAAAGTTATTCAATAATTTAAAACATACTATTTAAGCTTGTTTTAATTATTTTGCGAATTAACAAGTAACCCCATTCAATTTTGCAGTGTTGCCCACGCAAAATATCGGTAGATTTAACAAAATTTGTAAGAAATCGGTAGATTTACATGGAAAAAAATTGAAAATAAAAATCATCGGTAGATTTTTGATGCAAAATATCGGTAGATCTCCCGAAAAATCGGTAGTTGGGGCAACACTGCATCTTGCATGGTGTCACTTTATAGATATTTTTAATTGCTACATTTTTTATTTAGACTCCTTTTCTGCAAGATAAGTAGATAAGCAGCTGTAATTAAAAACCTATAATTTATCACATCCAATGATTATTTAAACATCTTAAGGACAAACATTTTTGGACTAAAACATATCTCTCACAGCATGGTATATCTCGTGGATATCCCATTATGATCCCGGGATGGCCCAGGGATGTCCCTGGGATATCCCTCGTGGATATAGCATTTGCAATATTCCATCGAGGAGTCCCAGGGATATTATAACTATAATATTAATTACTTATAACCTAAATGTATCACAAAATAATTTGTGTAATTATTTGTTGAAGACAATTACTGGATTTGTTCAGCTTTTTTTAAAAAAAAATTTTTAAGTCCAACTAATATTCTTTGCAGCAAGTAGTAATGTTTTTCTTTACTGTTTGTAAGAAGCTTCTATAGCTCAGTTGGTTGCGGCCACGCCTTAGAAACGGGCTATGCGTAAGGGCGCAGGTTTGAATCCTCTCACCTACAAATTTTTTCTTTATAAATCATTAGAGTATATCTGATGAGGCGGAAATTTGGATATCCTGGGGATGCCCCTAGGATACCCTTTGAGTCCCAGGGATATTCCAGGGATATCGCAGATTTTAATGAGATATCCCAAAGATAATGGATGATGGATCCCAAAGATCCATTTGTTATGAGGGATACCTCTTAACAACATCATCACACACAAACCGTTCATTAAGGATTGGTACAGAAATCTGTTCTGTTTTACAAAAAGTTTGCTTGTTTTTCACCAAATATGTATTAAATAAATTTAAGGGATGTAATTATAATACGAAAAGTTCTTTGTATTTTTGTACTGAAGTGACTCAAAAATTCATGAATTTAAACAAATTTTGAAAATTTTTAAAAAAGTAGGGGAGTGGACCCCAAGTTGGACACCCTTTTGATTTATTCCTGTAGAATCCAAACCAAATAAAATACATTAAAATGTTTTATACCGGATGAAAGTACAATTTATAAGGTAAGTTATGGCCACAGGGATAAAATTTTATTTTGAACATAAATATTTTTTAAAGCATTTTTTCTAATTGTTAAAATTTTCGGTCTAAAAAAAAGTGGCCCCAAGATGGACACACTGAGAAAAATGGATGTTAGTGGATATTAAAATTTAACATCTAGATATTAAAACTTAGTATTTAGATATTCAAACTTAATATCTAGATATTAAAATTAATATTTTTTAATATCCATGATAGTAAGATTTAATATCCATTTCTCTTAGTGCACCTTCTTAAAAGTCTCTGAAAATTGCAGTAAATAAAAAATGAACATCGTGTAACAACTCTTAAACTAATTTTTAATCATTTCACGGAATTTATCTAGAAATAACATTTCTAAAAACTTCAAGTTAATAGCTTAACAGTAAAAAGTAATAAAATATCGAAAAATAATGATACATATATTATTTTTTCTAACGATAACATCACGTTTTATGGTGGAAAATAAAAAATTTAATTAATTGGGTCAAAAAATTATTGGAAAAAGTGTAAAATCAAAAATATGCAAATAAATACATTCAGATTTGGGGCCTGTCCATCTTAGGGTACATGGCACCATTTTTTAATCCCCAGTAAATATATACAGTGAGTCCTTCAGAATTGTCGGATCCTTCGAAATCTCCCCTCCCTTCATCCTTCGTAATCGTCGGACGCGTCCCGGTTGTAAATCCGTGTACAAAATCATCTACTGAACTTGTACATGATTCCGGATAAAATCATGCACAGGTGCATTGACTTGTCTTGTGCATGAACTTGTGAATAGACAGCACGTGAATTTGGAACAACGAACGTGTACATTTTCATGCACGCACAATAAAATCTGATACAAGAACATGTGCATGAACGTGCAAATGTTCATGCACATAATTTTCTATACTTTAAATATTATTAACAAATGTTACTTGTTTTATAGTGGTCCTCTACCTTTTATAGCCATTAAAATCTACTGCGCAGCCTTCACTCCCATAGATAACTAATGCGCAACGTTTAAAGTTTAATAAATAATTATCCATTTTCGTGTACAGATTCATGTGCATGTTCGTGTGCATGTTTATGCACATGAAATTATTTGCCTTTAGAAGCGTTCATGAACATGTGCATGTTCCTTTGCACGTTCGTTGTTCCAAATTCGTGTGTTGACCATTCGCAAGTTCATGCACAAAACAAGTCAATGCACCTGTGCATGATTTTATCCAGAATCATGAACAAGTTCAGTAGATAATCTTGTACACGGATTTACAACCGGGGTAAGCAACGCCCCTTGGACGATTTCAGGGACGTATCATCTATTAATGATACATCTATTAAAAATTAATTATCAGAGTCATCTGGGTGGAAATCACCATATCTCTGAATTTTCAAACGTGTCGATCAGGTAGGTTTCTTGTTCACAAACCCAAGTGAATGTTACTCCTGATTGGCCAATAAGTTTGACGTCAAAAATTCAGGGTAAATTTGAATTAGTTAAAACTAATATGACACCGATATAGGTGAAAAAGACTGTAAGAAAATGTAACCAGTGACCCTGCGTAGCTCAATGTTAGAGCATTCGACCGGCAATTGAAAAGACCTGGGCTCGATCCCCACACTGAAAAAAATACTGTGATGAGATTAGACATTTGAGTATGGTTGACAGGTTATGTAGGAGTTTGACATAATGCATCGGTGCGCCACTGTCGATTTTACCTAACCTTACAATGTCACTCGCGGTTTCACACAGTCGTATATGGCTAAAACACAAATACGTATGGCAGTTCCCAAAACAGCAATAAAATATTGCCAATCTGCCCATAATTATTGCAGTTCCACGGAAATATTTTTTTCAGTGCAGCGTAGTAGAGGTTCATTTTTTCACAGTTTTTCAATTTTAAAAATATGTTATTTTGTTATTTCATATATTTAAATTGAAATTTATATGTTCAGGCTATCTTTTAAAATTATATTGAAGTTTAATGCATTTAATGTGAGCTCTAATAATTTTAAAACGCATGTAAATTGAAATTATTTAAAGTTTTTACAAATAAAATTTGTAATTGATTTAATTAATCAATATTGTTACGTCCGTAACCTATATATACATTATATTATATTATTATATCATAATATTATATTATGTTATACCATAATGTCATTATGTCATATTGTATTACATTTCATATGAATCTTTTGCTATATGTAATCTCAACAAGTCATTCTTATATTCGACTTCCAAATATTGAGCTTACTTAAATGAGAACGATTATACGTATCAACATCCAGCTTGGACATAGAAATTTCACGCTCTATGAGCTTCCTGTAACCACCTGCGAAGCAGCATGCGAGAAGCTAGAGCAAATACAGCCGCATTTTGGAACTCACCTGTTATGCATGGGAAGTCAAGCGGCACACAGAAAATGCTACGATGACCAAAAATCACGACACGCTAATCTGAAGATGCACGTGTGAATTCAGTATATAAACGGGCCACCAAGAGGTCCCAGTTACACAGTAACACACAGTAACACACAGTAACACACAGTAACACACAGTAACACACAGTAACACACAGTAAATTACAATCAAGAGCTACCAGTTTAATACGAGATTCAACAACGAACAGACCTACCATCAAGTATTCGGTTAACAGTCAAGTCTTCAGTAATCAGTTTCTAGTCAAGTGACAAAATAAGTGTTAATTGTTGATTCACTTGTCCAACAAATAAAATCATTTCATCGTGAAGTTATTGAGAAGTAAAAGTTGTCCATCTGAATTTGTGGATAATTCAACTTGTGCATCGTATTTCTACTTAAAGAAATCTCGAAATTAAAACGAGATCATCCACCTGTCAAATCTTCCTGGGGAACAACAAGCTACTCAAGATTTTAAGTCCATATCTCTACTTACAATCTCCAAGGAGGATCTGCTACCACGAATTCCATACTGGATAATTCTTAAATCGTTTCTCATTCAAAGTAAGGTTCATATTTTACGTCAAATCTTTATTCTTGTTGAATTCTCATATTTATAACTATAAATAAATATTCTTACTAAAACTTAGTGTCTCATTGACTTATCCTCATCCCAAATCAAATTCTTCATTGAATTTGATTTAAAAGGAGGAATTTAGGGTATATTTGAGAAGGGTTTTTGTCTCGAACGTAACAGAAGCCCTTCACAAATTTTGGTGCATCGGTCCGGGAAATAAATAAAGTCCATGAGAAAAATTCGAAAAATTTTTTTTTAACTTTTAATAATAGTTCGACACGTTTCAAATTTTGGTGCTCTAGAAAACAAAGCATCTTAATGAATAAAAATTCATAAATTTTTTTTTTATACAAAATCGAAAAATTTCAATGCATCAAAAGATTAAAAATCTTTTTTTTAAAAAAAAAAACCAATGAGAAAACTAATCAAATAAGAATAATAAATTATTAAAAATATAATTGAAGCAAATATTAATTCATTTAAAAATAAATACATAAATAATTTCTTGATTTGCAATCATTGTATGAGTTATTTAATTTATGAAAAATATTTAATTAACACATCTGACTATTGAAAGTATTTTGTGTTACATAATACGTATTAGCTTGGAGCATTTACAATTTCAAACTATACAGGTGTATTTGTGAAAAAGGGCTCATTTCCCTCATAATTGCAAGGTGCATTCACAATAGTAAATCCTAAAAGTTTACTTGTAAATAGGGGTTCGATTCCTCTTTAAAATACGATTTTATCAGTGCAACTTATTTATTTCTATTTTTGCAATACATTTTTGGAAATTATAAAATCTTTTGTTTCCTTTTTGACATTTTTCTTATAACAGTGAGAATATTTATTTAAAAATCATTTACATATATTTTATACTCATTTTACATTTTTATGAAAACATAAAATCAAAGTACTATGCAATCCAAATTTAATGTCTACTTCAAATGAAAATAAAACTAACTCTCCACATTTAACTCGTTCGAAAATAAAAGAAAATCCAGAATTATCCTTAAACTCAGGAATTCCTTATTATAAATCAAAACCTCAAACAAGTACACCAAGATATTCTAAACAAAATCCGAATCCAAACCTCACAAACCAGTTCGATTCAGGGTTTATTTCTGGCCAAATTTTTGACAGTGACGATAATTCTAATAGTGACTGTAGTGATAACGAGGAAAGTACTGCAGAAAAAACATTAATAGAAAGTTATTTAAATAATTTAGAAGAATTTGGGTTTAATCAAAATCATTCTGCATCAAATAAATCACTTATAGAGGAAATTGACGACAGTTTCGAAAATCAATCTGAACATAACTTTGACACATCTTCAAATCATTCCGGAAATTCAAACTCAGACAATATGGCTTTACCAAATAATCAACAAGTCTCTTTACGCGACGCTTTAGAAACAATACCACTTTTTGACGGAAAAAACATACCATTATCAATATTTATCGAGGGTCTAGTAGAAGCGAAGTCTATGCTTCCTGAAAATGCTGATGTAGAGAAAAATTTAGTAAAATTAATTAGAGGTCGAATTTCAGGTGAAGCGAGAAAAAATATCTTAGGGCATAGTTTTAATACAGTCCAAGATTTGGCTGAAAGGTTAAAAACAATATATGCACCCGCAAAATCGGTATATCAATTACAAGGAGAACTAGGGGCGATGTATATGTGGGAACACGAAAATGTAGTATCTTATGGTTCGAGAATTGGAGAAGCAGCTGAAAGAATTTTAGACGCGCATAGAATTAATAACGAAAATACAGTAGACGAAGCATTCAAAAAAGGTTTAGAAGAAACAATTATTGATTGTTTTACAAGGGGACTTAGACCAGAATTAGAGTTACGAATAGGTACTGCTGACACATTTAAAGGTATAGTAAATAAAGCGATCAAGATAGAAAGAAAATTGTCATCACGTAATGAATTAAGAAAAAATGTACAAAAAACAGAAAATGAAAATCCATTTAGAAATAATAAAGAATTTGCGAAAACAACAAAAATAAACGTTGCTCAAGATGAAGTTATAACTTGTTTAGTTTGTGGTAAAAAAGGACATTTTGCAGTTAATTGTTTCCAACTAAATAAATTAATTGGACAAAATCAGGGTAATTTTCTGAATCCTAGAAGACAACAAAATTTTCCAAATGAAAATCAGTATCAAAATCGGTTCATTAATCGGAACCAAAATCAACCATTTAATAGATTTCAAAATCAATATCAAAATTATTATAAAAACCCTCCGCGAAATCAATATCAAAGTCAAAACCAGTATAGAAACCCACCACAAAATCAATTCCAAAATGCACATCAAAATCAAAACCAGTATAGAAACCCACCACAAAATCAATTCCAAAATTCATATTAAAATCAAAGACAAAGTCAAAATCAAAATGTGTATAAAAACAGATTCGAAAACCAACAACAACAAACACAACAACAAGGACCAAGTACAAGTAGAAGTAATCAACCAACAAACCCCACTTTTAAAAATCAAAATTTATCATGTAATTATTGCAAAAAACCGGGACATGTTATTAGCGAATGCAGAAAAAGAATGTATAACAACAGCCAACAACAAACGCAAGTTCCAGTAGAAAATCCGGAAAACTCAAAAATCCTTCCTCAGTAGGATGCTCTGAGGATAGATTAAAAAATCTTAATGCATCCAGTAATAACAAATTCCCAACAAAACATATCAACTTAGCAAAACCTAATTCAATACCATATGTTCGAATAGATACTAATGGACTTAAACTACCTATAACTATGATGATTGATACAGGAGCAGGACCTAATTTATTAAAAATCCGAGCACTTGATAATGATATAGAAATTGATAAAAATAAATGTATCAAATTAACAGGAATTAATGAACACGCAGTTTATACTTTAGGTCAGGTAGAACTTAACATTTTTGGCATTCCAACAATTTTTAATTTACTATCTAATGAAGTCCCAATCGAACACGACGGTATTTTAGGAACAGAATTTTTTGTTAACAATAAAGTAAAAATAAATTACGAAGAAAGGCACTTAGAAATAAATAATAAAAAATTTAACTTTGAATCAAACAATTATTTTACAATACCAGCAAGATCAGTTTATAATATTCATGTTAAAATTTCAAATAAAGATAAAAAGGTCGGTTTTATTCCCAAACAATCAGTAGCAGAAGGTGTTTATTTAGGCAATGCAATAGTAGTAAATCGGGATGGAATAGCACATTTAAAAGTTTTTAACACTCGAAATGAATCTATAAATATACCAGTCCTTAATGTAGAACTAGAAGATTACGAAGAATTAAAAAATGAAAATCAGAAAAAGAACAATGAAAATTTTATAATTCAAGACATACTTAACACTTTTACAAACATTAAATCGGAAAATTTTCTTAATATCACAAAAACTAACAGAGCAGATGAAATAAAAAAATTACTTCGGTTACAACATTTAAATAAAGAAGAATTGGAACACGTTATGAAATTAATAAATAAATACTCTGATAGATTTCATATACCGGGAGAATATTTAGAAGCAACCGATCTTATTAAGCATAGAATAATAACAACAGATGACACGCCTATCATAACAAAACAATATAGATTTCCACCTGTTCACAAAGAAGAAATGACACGTCAAGTAAACGAATTACTAGAACAACAAATTATTAAACCATCTGATTCACCGTACAATACACCAATCTGGATAGTACCAAAAAAAGATGACTCGCAGGGAAATAAAAAATGGCGGCTAGTATTAGACTTTCAAAAATTGAACGAACGCACAGTAGGACAATTTTATCCCTTGCCAAATATAATCGATTTGTTAGATCAATTATCAAACGCTCAGTATTTTTCCGTTTTTGACTTAGCTTCCGGGTTTCATCAGATTAAAATGGATCCAAGAGATGCGCATAAAACAGCATTTTCAACACCATACGGCCACTACGAATTTGACAGAATGCCATTTGGATTAAAAAATTCGCCAAGTACTTTTCAAAAACTCATTGATCAAGTTTTATTAGGTTTACAAGGAATAGAATTGTTTGTTTATTTAGATGACGTGGTCATTTACGCAAATACATTGGAAGAACACGAAGAAAAATTTTCAAAATTTATGGAACGCTTACGAATTGCTAATTTAAAACTACAGCCCGACAAATGTGAATTTTTACGGTTAGAAGTATGTTATTTAGGACACATTATTGATCAAAATGGAGTGCGACCAGACCCTAAAAAAGTAGAAGCAGTACAAAAATTTCCAATTCCAAAAAATGTCAAAAATATTAAACAATTCTTAGGATTATCTGGTTATTATCGTAGATTTATAGATAAATTTTCAAAAATCGCAAATCCGTTAAATGAACTTCTAAAAAAAGATGTTCCCTTTTTATGGACAGAAAAACAACAAACAGCATTTAATACTTTAAAAAATAAACTTTGCGAGGAACCACTTTTAAAACGACCAGATTTTTCTCAACCATTTATTTTAACAACGGATGCCTCAGGTTTCGCAATAGGAGGAATATTGTCACAAGGAAAAATAGGAAAAGATCAACCAGTAGCATATACTTCTCGGACTTTAAATGAAGCAGAAAGAAAATATGATACATATGAGAAAGAAGCATTAGCAATTATTTATTGCGTTCAACATTTTCGACCATATCTATATGGAAGAAAATTTACCTTAGTAACAGATCACAAACCTTTGGTTTGGTTTCAGAATTCTAAAGATCCATGTTCAAGAGTTACAAGATGGAAGTTAAAATTAGCAGAATACGATTTTAATGTCATTTACAAAGCAGGTAAAACAAACGTCAACGCTGACGCTTTGTCTCGAAATCCAGTAGAAGAAAATATTGAAGAAGAAAATATTGAAGATGATAATGAAGAAAAAATTCAAGCAATAAATCAAGAAAATATCCATGAAATTGATGTCGAAGAACACACTCAAAGAAGTGTCCAAGCAAAAATTCTTAGAAAAAATAAAAATGGTGTTCATTTTAAAGCACCTCAGGAAAGCACAAATTCGGAGCAAATAAAAATTCTCCAATCATTGATAAAAAATATTTTTAATAATCAAACTCTATTTTCAGAAAATCAATCGGAAATAGAAAAATGTCTCCATTCTATTATGCAAAAGATTTGCAAAAAGCAATCTCTACCTCAGGATAATGATTCCTATTCTATTTCGGAGATTATAAAAATTCTCCAATCTATTTATATATTGGATCCAAGTGATGGATACCAATCTATGGAAAATTATTGCTCTATATATAAAGAAATAATCAATCTCTTTCTAATATTTATTAAAATCATATCTAATTCAAAAAATCAAAATACATTGCCAAATGTCTGCAATGTCGTTACAAGACATCAAATAAAAAAGAAGGAAACAATGAGCGAAAATAAAGAAAATAAACAAATCAAAATCTTAGAAAAATAAAAAAATTGTGAAAAAAAGAAGAAGAAACGAGGAAGACCAAAAAAGAAATTCATTTTAATACGTCAACTTTGAAAAGAAAACGAGGAAGACCGAAAAAATTATTAGGCAAAAATCCAGATCAAAAACAAAAGAGATTTTATAACGAAGTCTATTCTGACGAGGATATGTCAGATCCTGAATATATAAATCAGAAAACTCAAGGAGGAAAAGAAGAAAATAAAAATCAAATTCAAAAGAAAAAAGGAAGACCGAAAAAACTACAATTAAACGAAGAAGATAAAAATCAAATTCAAAAGAAAAAGGAATCCGATGAAGAAATCTATTCTGACGAGGTTATGTCAGATCTTGAACATGAGAAACAAAATGAAAAAACTCAAAAAGAAGAAATTGATGTTGGTTATGAAAATACAGATTCTGAATCATCTGACGAAGAAATCACATTTGAAGAAAATAAAAATTGTACAAATTTAAATAAAAAAGAAGAAAAATATATTATTGACTGTAGGGATCAATTACCAATGCGTAAAAACAATTTTACATACTTTGTTTCAGTGAATGGAGAACCTAGAGATAATGGCTCTAGATCCTTAGAAAAGCGAGAAAAATTACCCAATTTTGAAAAACTTCAATTGGGACTAGCAGAAAAAATAAAAATAGGTGCATTTTATCATATAGCTCTTCCTATAGAAAATGAAATAAAAGAAAATATCTCTAGTACAATAAAAACAATTGAATCATCAATTATTTCATTAAAAAATATATCTGAAAAACTAAAATTAAAAACAGTAAGTATAGCGAAAACTGCTCAGGTAATGTTCAAATCCATTTTTGAAAATTCGTTTGTAAAAATAATAATTTGTAACGGGATTACAAAGTACCCTACTAAGGATGAGTATTTGCATTTAATAGAAGAAGCACATTCTAGCACAGTCGGAGGACATAAAGGAGTAACAAAAACATATAATAGAATATGTCAAAATTACTTTTGGGAAAATATGAAACATAATATTCAAAAATACATTCAAAATTGTTTACAATGTCAACTCAAAAAATTGGTACGCGTAAAAACAAAAGATCCGATGATTATAACGGACACACCAGGTACAGCGTTTGAAAAAATTGCAATGGACATCGTTGGACCACTCCCTAAAACTAATACAGGAAACGAATATATATTAACAATACAGGATAATCTTACTAAATATTCTTTGGCAATAGCACTTTCAAATCATCAAGCTAGTACAATAGCTGATGCATTTATTAAAAAATTTATTTGTATTTACGGATCACCTAAAGGTGTATTGACAGATCAAGGGACGGACTTTTTAAGTAATTTAATGAAACATTTAGCAAAACGCTTTAGAATTCGACAATTCAAAACAACTGCCTTTCATCCTCAATCTAACGGATCACTTGAGAGATCACATCACGTTCTAGGAGAATATCTTAAACAATTTATAAATAAAAATGAAGAATGGGACAACTGGTTAGAACTTGCAATGTTCTCTTATAATACAAGTGTACACGAGGGTACTAAATGTACACCATATGAATTGATATTTGGAAAATTGTCACGATTACCATCCAGCGATCCACCATTAGAGCACGAAAAATTGGAGACATATGATCAATACCTAAGTGATTTAATAACAAGATTGCACGAAATGAGAAATATTGCAAAAGAAAATTTAGTATCAGCAAAAGAAAAATCAAAGACTTATTACGATAAAAAATGCAATCCTCAAAATTTTAAAGTAGGAGATGAAGTTTTTTTACTACAAGGGGGAAAAATTCACAAATTTGCAAATCAATACTCTGGACCACATAAAGTATTAGAAATTTTAAATAAATGAAATATTAAAATACAAATCAAAAATAAACAAAAAGTAGTACATATAAATAGACTCAAACTATCACGTTTTGTTACAACAAAATAAATTAAAATTCATAATATATACCAAAAGTCAATAAATTTTGACCAGCAAGACTATACATTTTTTTTTTCTTTCCCTACTCTCACAATCACGAACAACAAATAATAACATTATTTAAAGTTTCCATTTAACTTTCCAATCAAATCCTACACCAGGAAAAGAAAAAATCATAATAAATAATATTAAACACAGTACTTTTTTATAGTTATCGTAAAAATTTAATTTTCACAAATATATATACAAAAAAAAGCTTTGATAAATTTAATAATACGACTTATGTGTTTTAGGTCTTCGATATCATAAAAAGTAACATTTATTTCAAGCAATGCTAATAAGAATGCTTATCCTATAGACAGGAACTACAGAAGACGCAAAAAAAAATAATATTAAAAAAATACTTTTCTAATTCGGTGCTTGCAAAAATCCTAAAACTCGAGGTTCACCGGAAACTCAGTAGGACTAAAAATTTCTTTCGGTCCCAGGATATCAAACATTCTTATCATAGATAGACTGGGAACGCAAGAAAAGCGAGTAAATGATTAGCATAATGCATAAGAAATAAGAATCTAATTCAGAAAAATAAAAAAAAAAACATTTTTGTAAGCTAAATATTTTATGCAATTGTACGCACTTTGAATTAAAATATTAAAGTAATATAAAATTGTTATTTCACAAATATACTTTAGGGCACATCAAAAATTAAAAATTTGACAAAAAGCATATTGTAAATAAACCTTATTTCAAAGGAACTCAGATACTTGTCACAAGTTGCAAACTTAAATCACGATCTATTTAGTAATGTTCAAATTTAAATCTACCGCGCAAATTTAAATATCTTGCATAAAAACAAAAATTTTCTTGAGAAATTATATATTTAAAATACGTTTAAATTTGAACATGAAATAAAAAATAAAAAAAACAGGTATAATTTAACAAAAATGTAACTATAAAATCACAAAATTTTTTGCAACTTGATGAATAATTTGAAGAATAAAAATAAATTTGTAAAAGCAATTCAAAATATAGTAAATGGTAATTATAAAAGAAAACAATTGTTTTTTTATAAAAAATATGTAGCAGTAAAAATATGTGTAAACAAACTTAAAGGAATGAATGTGAATGTTACAAATGTGTGATAATCATGAATTGAATGCATCCGTATAAAAATAAAAACAAATTTTAAGTTTTTGTAAACTCTCAATCATAAATTGATCATACCTGTATAAAGGAAATTTTTTTTTTGTATATAAAAAATATGTATTAGCCATTAAATTTGAGTATTTCAGTATAAACGAAATCTTTTTCTTGATATAATGTATTTATTAATGTCAAACAGGAAATAGCTGATGAATGGAAAATTTTGTTTCACAGGCTGTTAAAATTACTAAATTAAATTGTTTTAAAATAATGCATGTAACAACAAAATTGAGTTATATGAATGAAAATAAGTAAAAAAGAAAAAAAACATACAAAACAAAACAAAATTTTGCAACAATCATACTTTGAACATATATGAATACAAAAAAAAGTATATCTTAAATCAAAATACTGTAGCAATATGCACATAACAAACATTAACCTCAAATTTTTTTTTATTGAGTGCATCTATAAGGATAAAAGTAGTAGAAGTTAAATCTTTTCTTTTTTTTTTCTTTCTTTAATATATTCGAATTTCGAAAAGCAAACACATGTAAACGATTATAACATCTCCCTTATAAATGAACGGGCGTATATTTTCCAAATTCGAGCATGTATCGTTTCTCTCTCATGCTCGAACGGAGGGGGGAGGTGTTACGTCCGTAACCTATATATACATTATATTATATTATTATATCATAATATTATATTATGTTATACCATAATGTCATTATGTCATATTGTATTACATTTCATATGAATCTTTTGCTATATGTAATCTCAACAAGTCATTCTTATATTCGACTTCCAAATATTGAGCTTACTTAAATGAGAACGATTATACGTATCAACATCCAGCTTGGACATAGAAATTTCACGCTCTATGAGCTCCCTGTAACCACCTGCGAAGCAGCATGCGAGAAGCTAGAGCAAATACAGCCGCATTTTGGAACTCACCTGTTATGCATGGGAAGTCAAGCGGCACACAGAAAATGCTACGATGACCAAAAATCACGACACGCTAATCTGAAGATGCACGTGTGAATTCAGTATATAAACGGGCCACCAAGAGGTCCCAGTTACACAGTAACACACAGTAACACACAGTAACACACAGTAACACACAGTAAATTACAATCAAGAGCTACCAGTTTAATACGAGATTCAACAACGAACAGACCTACCATCAAGTATTCGGTTAACAGTCAAGTCTTCAGTAATCAGTTTCTAGTCAAGTGACAAAATAAGTGTTAATTGTTGATTCACTTGTCCAACAAATAAAATCATTTCATCGTGAAGTTATTGAGAAGTAAAAGTTGTCCATCTGAATTTGTGGATAATTCAACTTGTGCATCGTATTTCTACTTAAAGAAATCTCGAAATTAAAACGAGATCATCCACCTGTCAAATCTTCCTGGGGAACAACAAGCTACTCAAGATTTTAAGTCCATATCTCTACTTACAATCTCCAAGGAGGATCTGCTACCACGAATTCCATACTGGATAATTCTTAAATCGTTTCTCATTCAAAGTAAGGTTCAATTTTTACGTCAAATCTTTATTCTTGTTGAATTCTCATATTTATAACTATAAATAAATATTCTTACTAAAACTTAGTGTCTCATTGACTTATCCTCATCCCAAATCAAATTCTTCATTGAATTTGATTTAAAAGGAGGAATTTAGGGTATATTTGAGAAGGGTTTTTGTCTCGAACGTAACAATATTTTAAAAATTAAATATATGTGACTTGGACAGTGAAAAGGGGGCTTACGTGTCAAAAAATCGTTTTTCATTTTTTTTGCAGATTCTGATAGATTTTTTGACGCTCTTTCACGTGGTGTAAACCAAAAAAAAATTTTTTTTTGACACGTAAGCCCCCTTTTCACTGTCCAGGTCACATATAATTGATTAAGAGCCGAATCTTTAAAAATTCTAATCAGTAGAAATTAGTATCATTTGGAATTTAAATTAAACTTAAATTAAATAAATTTTAATTTTAATAAATTGAGATTTTTGTAAATTAAGCCAAAGATTAATTACTAAAACCTTTAAAATTTTGTAAAAAAACAAAATATATACAAAGTTCACATCATTCAACGTTAAATATGAAACACTTATCAAAATATTCCACTAAATTAAATCTAATGAACATAATTATTATTACTTTATTATTTTTTGGCAACAAACTCCGTTTAAGGTCAGCTTATTAACAAAAATAATTGTCATTAAATTATAAAACAAAATGACGTATATATCATTAACCATATCTATAAAAAAAATATTGAATTGATTCAATTCTGTATATAACTGTTTTCAAAAGTACAATTTTTATAAGAATATAAAATATTTTTTTCAATTCTTTTTACTATTTTCTGTAAAATCCAACTTGAGAAAAACTTTGTTTTTTTAATGTTTAAGGTTATGTCACACATTACTTTTAGTTGATTGCATTATTTCACACTTTAACAATATTTTTGAGTACTTTAAACAACCTATTTGTATTGAAAATATTTGCATGGATTTTGCTTTAAAAAATAAACAAATCAAAGGAATTTTTTTATAAATATCTGCGTGTCAAATACGTCCAGCCTGTCGGACAATGTCCCATCTCTAACTACAAGTTATACAGCACTGACTAGTGATACGCGCACCTTGAAAACCCGACGACTATCGTAAAATGTCACCGCCCAAAAATCCAACGTTTACGAAGGATCTGCAATTCTAGAGTTCAACGATTCTAGAGGACTCACTGTATATACGAACATACTGAATTAGTAAAATCATTTTAGGATTTTATTATACGATAAATAAAGAATATTATAACGTTAAGTACTCATTCTAAATCATAAATTTCAATAACTTTACCAACTTGAGAAAAAATTGTTACAAAACTTTTTTTAGACACAAAATTACGTAGTATGTGTAGTTTCTTCAAAAATGTGCATCAAAATCAGGCCCGGATTGGCCATTCAGGATACCGGGAAAAATCCCGGTGGGCCGCCGCCAGGCGGGCCGGTATTTTTGTAGGTCTAATTAATAATTTAATTTATGTAATTAAATTTCATTTAACTTTCAATTACTTCTTTCAATTTTTAATTACATTTTTTAAATTTCCATTACATTGCTCAATTTTCAATTATCTCCTTCAATTTTTTCAATCCTCAATAATTCTCAAAAAATTTTATAACTAATCTTTAACTTTTTAAATTATTTTGTTCTCTTGACCATTATTTCTTAGTGCTTTACGATATCAAGACGATATCATATTTGAGCAATATTGATATTGATCTCAAAATCTCTTGACCATCCAAAAATGTTCTCGAGTTGATAATATCGACCTAAAATAACTAAAAAATGACGAAAATAATTGACAAATGAAAAAAATTGGAATAATGACAAGATTAATAAATCGACAATTGACAAAAATAATTTAAAAAATTAAAGAACAAATATAATATTTTAAAAAAACAATTGGAAATTAAAAAAGGAAAAAAATTACAGTAATAATAATAATTGAAAAAAATTTTAATTTTAAAAAATTGACCTGGATTGAAATTTGAAGAAATAATCACAAATTGATAAGAAGAAAATAATATTAAAAATTGCCAAAATAATGAAAAAATAAGAATATTTGAAAACTGAAAATGTAATTGAAAACTGAAAAAAAATAATTGAAAAACCGACAATATTTGAAAATCGAAGAAAATAATTGAAAACTGAAGAAATAATTGAAAAAACGAGAATATTTGAAAACTGAAAAGAATAATTGAAAAAAACCGAAAATATTTGAAAATTGAAGAAAATAGTTGAAAACTGGAAAAACAATTGAAAAAATGAGAATTATTGAATATTGAAGAAAACAATTGAAAATTGATAAAAATATTGAAAGAAGCCGAAAATTATTGAATATTAAAGAGAATATTTGAAAATTGAAAAACATGATTAAAAATGAATTAAAATAATTGTGAATAGAAGAAAATAATTGAGATTTGAAGAAAATAATTGTAAATTAAAGAAAGTAATTGGGTATTCAAATATTGAAAAAATGATTTTCAGGTGAATGAAAGCCGACTTTTTTTATGCTAAAGGGGGCAAAGTAGATAGAAATTCATTCTGAGCGATTTTTAAAGCCGGGGAATTCGCTAAAAAACTTTTTATTATATTTATTTAATAAAAATTGTCCATTTCTTGATTGAAGATTAGGGAATGATTTTAAAGGGTTGTTTTTGATGCTAAAGGGGTTAAGGTACACTGAAAAAATTTTGGTACAGTATCCGTCCCATGGAAATATTTCATTATTCTGTTAACTTCAGATTAAATATTTTGCATTGATTTTCAACGTAGTGAAGTTAACTGAATAACGTAATTTTTCATTTGGGACGGATACTGTACTTTAAAGTACAGATGCTGCACCAAAATTTTTTTAGTGTAGATAGGAATACATTCAGAGCAATTTTTAAAGCCAGGAAATTCTCTCAAAATTTTTTTATTATATTTGTTTAATAGAAGTTGTCCATTTTTTGTCCTTTAAAATTGGTTAAAACCAGATTGATGTGTTCATTAAACTAAGAAATTACTGCTGCTTTCGTACAAATGACAGTAGAGAATGCTACTGTTCAAGAAATTCCAAATAATTAAATTATTGATAAGTTTAAATAAAATAATTTAATAATTTAATATTTTTATATTTTAGTTTTAAATGTTAATAAAAATTTTCAATTATATAGAAAGGGGCCGCTTTGAATATCTTTCCCGGGCCGCTTTTAATTCCCAATTCGGCCCTGATCAAAATCTTCGTCTATACAAACAACAAAAATAACAGAAAGCATAAGGTGCTGTCACCTTAAACAAAAATTTTATACGAAATGTCCATCTTGGGGCCCTGTCCATCTTGGGGCCCACTCCCCTACTATTCAACACAATTGTTTTGCATTGATTTTAGTAATTTTTAACAATGGGTAAAAATATTACGTAACAAGGTCATTTAGTCCCCCCTCCCCCATGTAACAAGTAATAACATTTTCTCAAACCCTCCCCTCTACCCCTATACCTATTACGTAATATATGGATGGCCCCAAACTTAAAATTTTGAATATTCAATGAACGACATTATTATTTTAACATTCTTCAAATTTAAATTCGACCAAAAATAATGTTCTGCATAGCAAAAAAAAATCGGGCAAGTACGAGTTAGGGGCCATTCATTAATTACGTAAGCATCTCAGGGGGAGGGGGGGGGGGGTTCAAAAATATCTACATATGCTTACGTCGGGAGGAGGGGGGTGTAATAGTTAATCTTACGTAAGATTTAACTACATATGCTTACGTAAGATTTTACTATATATGAAAATTCACCTGGAAGCACGATATAAAGTTAAGGTGAATTTACACACCTTAACTTGTTTAAGGCGGTCTGTTTGGCGGTCGACGAACAACAGAATCTGCAATAAAGTAAGAAAGACAGACAGTATATGTGTCTCTTTTACTCCAATGTAATTTCTGGCGGTCAACGACCCACCAACAGAGCTTGGTTGGTCCTTTAGCCGTCACTTTTGGACAAAATAAAATTGACTGTAATCGTAATTAAATGCGATTACGGATAAGGAATAAAAATTAAATTATTATTTAAACAATCTTTAAACAAATTAATACTGTTAACTACCAACATTTTTTGCATTTAACCTACAAATATGCAGCTTTTTCCTAATTTTGCAATTAACCGATCTTGATATGATTACGGCTAAGAAATAATTAATAAATTATTTGTTTAAATTTTTTAAACATATCAATATTGTTAACTAGCAACTTTGTTCACATTGAACCTACAGATATGCAGTTGTTCCTCATTTTTCAATTAATCGATCTTTGTATAATTATCAACAAAGAATTTAACAATCATAATTTGTTTAAAAAATATTTAACTAATAATTTAATTTTGTATTTCTCTTATATAATTAGTTGAAGATCGATAAATTGCAAGGTTAGGAAAAAATTTGCATATTTGTAGGTTCTGTGTGAGAAAAGTTGGTATTTAATCCTTTAGAGTGCAGGTGTCACCCTTGTATATAACTTACCTGTCGCTAAGATAATTATCCATTATTCGCAACAAGTAGGGCGGTATACCTTTGTTTCTCATCGACTGGATGAAATCTTTACATCGCACGGTATTAAATGCGTTGAATATATGTCAATAACTACCAACGCGCAGAAACCCTTTTTCTTCCCTGGTCCCAATTTGTTCTTTTCTTCTCTGCCTTGGCCCACTTCCTTCAGAACGGCGTCTACTGTGGACAGGCCCTGGTGTAAACCAAATTGGTTATCAGATAGACTATTCTCACAAGTCAAGTGAGATTGCATTCTCTGCAGCACCATGTCCTCTAGAAGTTTACCCATCGTATCTAACAGAAAATAGGCCTGTAGGATGAGACTTTTATTTTGCCGGAGGAAACAAAGCCTTTATAATATGCCAGATTTTATAAACCAGACCCCGTGGATCATTTTAGACATCTCGGATACATTCCTCTAGGACGTGCCAATCTTTAATGAGTTTATGCAGGAGGGTCGTTGTGATTGTAATACAAATTTTTGATCCCTGACCGTTTCTCCTAAGTGTCCAAGACCTCTACTGGTTCGCAACCATCAGGTTGTTCCTGGAGATCATTTTTCCAACCAAGATTCCTCTTTTATCGAGCCTTGTCTCGACCTATTGCGATGACTTGGCGTTAAAGTTACCTGTAATGAGAATATCCAACTAATACCATTATTAAATTAGAATCCTGATTCTCTAAGGCTAGTTTCGGGGTCTGATCTTTGAAGGCTGACAGTTGATCGTTGGGTGAGAAATAACAGCTATACATACGTATTCCTGTCATTACCACCCACACGAATCCACTGCTCATCTCCAGGATTGTGTAATCCGAGCTTTTCGTTCAGAGCCTCAATGATGTCCTCTTGCGAAACTGTCTTACGATGTCCCTGCAATACTTTTTGCAGACTGTTTGTTCTGATGTGCATTCTGATGCTCTGCATCCTTTAAGGTTTGCTCTGGAGATTCAGAGCTCTTTACTTTTTAAGGGTTTTTCCCGCAGGCGTCCCAGTTGCTCACCTCTTTTTCAGAGTTTGACTTTTTTCTCGCCTGTTTCTCTGACTGTTGAGTGTTCGGTTTTGTAAGCTGTATAATTACGTCTGTCTGTGACTAGCAGCGCTTCGGTCTTTTCCAGAGCCAATTGCAGGCATCCGTCTTCTACCCAGCGCTATGCCAATCTCAGGCATTCGTTCACCAATACGCCCAGAGCTTCTGCAGTTTCGGTAGTGCACATGATCAACGCGTCGTCCGCGAAGCCGCGAAACCGCAAAGTCGTGAGACCGCGAAACCGCGAAGTCGCAAAAACGCGAAACCGCGAAACCGATGATCACCGCGCCTTATTTTGGACTGGTTAGAACTGTTCTTAACTTGTTTAAAACTATTCAATACAAGTTTCTAACTATTTAGAACTAGTTTAAAACTACTTAAAACTAGTTTAAAAGTACTTTTAACTTTTTTCAGTTTTTTAAAACTGATTCTAAAAACTAGTTTGAAATTGTTTAGAACTAGTTTAAAAGTAGTTTTAACTGTTTCCAGTTTTTTAAAACTGACTGAAACTCGTATAAAACTGTTTAGGATTAGTTAGAACTGTTCTTAACTTGAACAAAACTATTTAAAACAAGTTTCTAACTATTTAGAACTAGTTTATAACTGCTAAAAACTAGTTTAAAAGTAGGTTATACTGTTTCCAACTCATTAAGAATTTCCATGGACAGTGATATTTTGCCTACCCCTCTCCCGCCCTTAAAAATATTACCTGATGACCCCTTAGGACTGGTTAGAACTTTTTTTAACTTGTTAAAAACTATTTAAAACAAGTTTCTAACTATTTAAAACTAGTTTAAACCTGCTAAAAACTAGTTCAAAAATAGTTTTAACTGTTTTGAGTTTTTTAAAATTGACTGAGAGTCGTATGAACTGTTTAGGACGGGTTAGAAGATTTAACAATAATACTTTATTTAACAACTTTAAAGTAATAATTTAATTTGTATTATTTTTCCGTAATTAGATAAAGCTCGAAAAATTGCAAAATTAGGGGAGACAAAAATATTTTGCTTAAAAATATTTAAATACTAATTTAATTTTTATTCCTTACCCGTATAGTCGCATAAAAATTAGTTAATTGCAAAACTAAGTTTCAAATTTCGTCGTTTATTTGATGTTACTTAAAGTAAATTTTCTTTTGTAGTTTTTTGATAGATTTGTTAAATTATCTACTTTTATTTTTTAAAAAATAAAAATCTTTAAATTATATCAAATAATGATGTGTTTAAGTGCAATTAACCTTTTTCTGATAAAAGCATACTTTAAAACGAATTTAAGGGTAGTTATACAAAAATCTTACGTAAGAATAGGGGGGGGGGTCCGAAAAATCTTATGTATGCTTACATGGGGGAGGGGGGGTCAAAATTAACTAAAATCATGCTTACGTAATTAATGAATGGCCCGTTACACTGTGGGATGAATCTGGAATTTACTATTCAAAAATGTCCAGAGCCTCTAATTCTTAACCAAATTTAAAGTTCTTTTTTTTTAAATTAAAGCTTAATAAATTTCTAAAAACATTGTCGGAGCCGATTTTTGAAAAAAATTTTTTTTAACTTTTTTATTATTGTTTAAATGTAATAAAAGAGCTAATTATCAACATTCCACACGTTTAATCTACGTCACTTAATCTACGTCAGTAATACTTAAGCAAAAAAAAATTAATAACTTTACTTTCAGGAAAGTAAAATTTTATTTAATACTATGTGATCAGATAGAAAAAAAACCTTACTCATTACCTTTAATCTTAATAAATACTGAATATATGCCTCTTCGTCAATAATTTGTTTGTAACAATCAGGAAAATTGTGAAATTTTATTTATTAAGTAAAATTTAACTTTCCTGAAAGTAAAGTTATTAATTTTTTTTTGCTTAAGTATTACTAAGTGACGTAGATTAAACGTGTGGAATGTTGATAATTAGCTTTTTTATTACATTTAAACAATAATAAAAAAGTTAAAAAAAATGTTTTTCAAAAATCGGCTCCGACAATGTTTTTAGAAATTTATTAAGCTTTAATTTAAAAAAAAGAACTTAAAATTTGGTTAAGAATTAGAAGCTCTGGATATTTTTGAACAGTAAATTCCAGATTCATCCCACTGTGCGTTACACCCGTACTAAAACCAAGGGTTCCGTACAATTATTGTTAAATATTGTTGAAACAAAAAGTGTATAACATTTTTTAAAATATTAATTTTAATTTTCAGTTATTTCAAAAACAATTTTTATAATTTTTACCATTTTGTGAAATAAAATATGTATTTGTGTACGCTGCACAAAAATGTGTTGCTAATATAAATAATAGTTCAAATATAATAGGTAAATATTCTTATTTACCTTTTATCCCACTTTCCAATTTTGATACAGATTTTTTCTAAATTTATCCAATAAGGTCGTTAAATTGATATTTAATAATTAAACAATTGTATTTTGATAAACTACGAACTAGTCAGATTAATTTATGTAATATTATATTCGGCAGCATACACAAATACATATTTTTTTACACAAAATGGTAAAAATTATAAAATTTCTTTTTGAAATAATTTAAAATTACAATTAGTATTTTAAAAAATTTTATACACTTTTTGTTTCAACAATATTTAACAATAATTGTACGGAACCCTTGGTTTTAGTACGGGTGTAACTCGTACTTGTCCGATTTTATTTATGCATTTTTGCAAATTTAAATTCTCTAATTCTAATATTTTGACAGATAAGGGGGATGGGAGATATGATCATTTTTAACCATTTTTTTAAGTCAAGGTTATTTGCTCGAAAACAATATGATAACAGCCTGCAACAAAGTTATCACCCTTTGTTCTGTAATCTACAAATAAAACTACATGTTCATACCAAATTATAACACTCTATGTCAAATAATTTTGTTGATAAGCGCCAAGGAATGGCATTTTAAATGCATTTTAACTAAAAAATGACCGTATCTTCCCCCTTATCTGCCTAACTATTTGACTTAGAGCGCTAAACTTTGGTATGCACATGTATTTTAGGTGTAGATTATATAAAAATTATAGAGAAGGTGATGGTCATAGTGCTTTTTAGTTCCTTGACAACGCTATGACCAAGCCCTATAATCATGTTCTGTATAATTTTTCTGTACATGTGAAAACACATTTGTATACTAAGTTTGAACTTTTTAAGACAAATAGGTTGGAAGTTAAGTGGGTGGGGTTCATTTGCGTCATTTTTTTAAAAAAAAGTTGTGATTTTTTGCTAAAACCACTATGATAACAGTCTGTAATAAAGTTCTCTTTAGTCTTTCTGTAATCTACACGTCAAACTACATGCGTGTATACCAAATTTCAGCACTCTAAATACAATAGTTTGTCAGATAAAGTGGAAGAAACATCAGCTTTTATTGCATTTTTTATAACAAATAGACCATTCCCCCCCCCCCCGATCTTCCAAACTTTTTGACATTTGTGTACGCTGCACAAAAATGTGTTGCTAATATAAATAATAGTTCAAATATAATAGGTAAATATTCTTATTTACCTTTTATCCCACTTTCCAATTTTGATACAGATTTTTTCTAAATTTATCCAATAAGGTCGTTAAATTGATATTTAATAATTAAACAATTGTATTTTGATAAACTACGAACTAGTCAGATTAATTTATGTAATATTATATTCGGCAGCATACACAAATACATATTTTTTTACACAAAATGGTAAAAATTATAAAATTTCTTTTTGAAATAATTTAAAATTACAATTAGTATTTTAAAAAATTTTATACACTTTTTGTTTCAACAATATTTAACAATAATTGTACGGAACCCTTGGTTTTAGTACGGGTGTAACTCGTACTTGTCCGATTTTATTTATGCATTTTTGCAAATTTAAATTCTCTAATTCTAATATTTTGACAGATAAGGGGGATGGGAGATATGATCATTTTTAACCATTTTTTTAAGTCAAGGTTATTTGCTCGAAAACAATATGATAACAGCCTGCAACAAAGTTATCACCCTTTGTTCTGTAATCTACAAATAAAACTACATGTTCATACCAAATTATAACACTCTATGTCAAATAATTTTGTTGATAAGCGCCAAGGAATGGCATTTTAAATGCATTTTAACTAAAAAATGACCGTATCTTCCCCCTTATCTGCCTAACTATTTGACTTAGAGCGCTAAACTTTGGTATGCACATGTATTTTAGGTGTAGATTATATAAAAATTATAGAGAAGGTGATGGTCATAGTGCTTTTTAGTTCCTTGACAACGCTATGACCAAGCCCTATAATCATGTTCTGTATAATTTTTCTGTACATGTGAAAACACATTTGTATACTAAGTTTGAACTTTTTAAGACAAATAGGTTGGAAGTTAAGTGAGTGGGGTTCATTTTCGTCATTTTTTTAAAAAAAAGTTGTGATTTTTTGCTAAAACCACTATGATAACAGTCTGTAATAAAGTTCTCTTTAGTCTTTCTGTAATCTACACGTCAAACTACATGCGTGTATACCAAATTTCAGCACTCTAAATACAATAGTTTGTCAGATAAAGTGGAAGAAACATCAGCTTTTATTGCATTTTTTATAACAAATGGACCATTCCCCCCCCTGATCTTCCAAACTTTTTGACTTAGAGGGCTCAAATTTGGAACACAAATGTCTTGTTATGTGTAGATTACAGAGAAATTATAGAGAAGGTAGTGGCCATAGCGGTATCAAGGATTTAGCAAGAGCTTTCAGCCAAGTACTTTATAACGCTAAAAAATCTTGTTATTTCCTTGACAACACTCTGACCAATCCTTCCAATCACGTTCTCTATGATTTTCCTGTAATCTACACGTGAAAATAGGTACATATGTGTGCCAAATTTGAGCTTTCTAAGTCCAATAGTTTGGCGTCTAGGGGGGGGGGATACGATTTTTGTCTACGAACGCGCTTTTGTTATTTTACTCGCTGATTTTGAATCTGTTGAAAATATATGGTCGATTCTTGCGTAACTGCCCAATTTCAAGATAAGTTTTGGTAGAAAAAATTTGTTTTTTATTCAATGTTTCTCTGCACTTATTTTTCTTATTAGGGTGTAATATAAGTATATTTTAAACGATTCTACTACAACTATATTTATACGAAAATAATAGCTAATTTTTGAAAATTGGCTGCCATGTGGAGCTGAACCGCATCCTTTTATTGCAAATATATTGTACAAAATAAAAATTTATTCTTGATATTTTGCTAAAACAAAAATAAATTATAAATTCATAAATTATTTAATATTTTAACAGTATTTTAGATATTAGTTAACATATATAAAATTTTATAAAAGAACCCGGTTGAAAAAATATGTACATGAACACGTACACGAACGCGTACATGAACACGCACTTGAAAGCGTACATATTCATGTGCATGAACATGTACGTGTTCATGTACGCGGTATTGAAACATGTTCATGTACACGAACACGTATATGTTCATGTACATGTTCATGAGCTCCATTAAGTCAATAATTTCATACATGTTTATGTGCATGAATATATACACGAACACGTATACGTTCATGTACATGTTCATGAGCTCCGTTAAGTGAAAAATTTCATTCATATTCATGTACATGAACACCAACATGTTCGTGCACATGAACATGTAAACGAACATGATTGAAATTTTGCAAAACTTCAAACGTTGCGCAGTAGTTCTCTATGGGAGATATGGCTGCGCAGTTGTTTTTCAGGAACAAGTGTGTAGAAATACCATAGGCATAGTTACCTTTGTTTAACATTTTTGAGTAAATTAAAAAATTTAAAAAATACGTTGATACACATGAACATGTGTTTTGTTTTTTGAACTTATTAACGTGGATGAACATATATGTGTTCATGTACATGTTCATGTTTCAATGCCGCGTACATGAACATGTTCATGCAGATGAACACGTACGCTTTCATATACGTGCTGGTCATGTACGCGTTCGTGCACGAGTTCATGTACATGTTTTTTTTCAACCGGGAACAGCAAATACAATATTTAATAATGAATATTTCGTTTTATTTTTTGGATAATTTGAAATCGAGATCGAGCAGTGTAATCCGGCAATGCTAAACTACTTTATAGAAGAATATTTTAAAATAACCACCACAGATAAAAAAGTTTCTGTGCATGAAGCACACTGAACACTTCATATAGGCCATGGAGCTGAAATTTTACGTGATACCATGGAGCTGAAATTTGACATTTATTCTAACCTCACTTCTACAATATTGCAAAATAAATCTATTCCTTCTGCAGATCGCTTATTTCACATGAAATCTTCAAGAAAATGGTAACAATACTATTAAAAAGTTGTTACAGTAATATAATAGTAATGACATGAAACTGAACGCTTTTTTGTACACATGCG
Organism: Ganaspis brasiliensis; assembly: GCA_037103525.1. Lineage (NCBI taxonomy): Eukaryota > Metazoa > Arthropoda > Insecta > Hymenoptera > Figitidae > Ganaspis > Ganaspis brasiliensis. Next base: position 142,087 of record JAZKLR010000462.1, on the reverse strand, counting down.
ATTTTCACAAAAATATTTTTTTTTTAGTAAAAATTTTTCTTTTTTAAAACTTTTTTCACATGTGATTTAGTGCTAATGGATCAAAATTGAGATTTAACTTATTAGAAGGCGTAATAACTAAGCACATGACACCTTAATTATAAATACAGATTGCGTTCAAAAATTGGAAAAATTGAGGGACAAAATATTTTTACAGATTCTAAGTATGAAAAAGGTATTATGAAGAGCAATATAAACCTAAATTGTTTATAAATATAGACACTTTATGCTTGAAAAAGGCTGAGTTATAATAATGATATTTTCACCGAAAATTATTAAATTAAAGTTAACATTTTGCAAAAGGGACACGTCACGGAGCTGAAATTTCAGCAGTTATAGTGCAATATAATAGAAGTTATAATATATATATATTTATGTATATTTGGTTTTCAGTTACTCTCATATATACCTTTAAAATTCACTAATATACTTCAGAATATATTTTTAATTTAGGTGTTTTTTTTAACGCCGCCAAGTAAGGCAGTTACGTAAGAATCGCCCATATCTGTTTGTGAGTTAAATTTTGGCTGGTTTTTTGCTTCAGCAATCAGTAAAAAATAACTGATTATTAGCAACAAAAAAATGTCTGATTAGTATCAGAGTAGTTGCAGACTCATCAGTAAAGAATAACTAAAACAAATTGTCCATTTTGAATTGTTTGAATCAGTTAACAGAAAATTTATTGAAGTTTCGAAATTTTTTATAAAATTCAAATACCGTGGATGTCCCAGTAACCGTCCACGTCCCAGTATCCGTCCACTTTTTCATAATTTCGATAATTTTAGCGTGCATAGGTTTTTTTATTGAATTTAAGTATTATTACCATAATCTATGATACCTTGAGCTCGCTTTACACAAGTATTTTTATAATTTTAACATTAAAATTCCACCTCAATAAATTCAAAAAGTCCCCGTGTGCCGTCGAGCGCCTTCTCACGTGTGAAAATAGTGATTTGATACAAGTGAACAGCTGTGAGGCTTTTGGTCATAAATCGATCATTTGATTTTCAAATAGACTTACAATCGTATTTATCGCTAAAGCAGATATTGAATTATATATTCAGTTCAACATATTTAACCAAAAAATTTATTTAATGAAATAATTAGCTGGACCAATACTGGGACAGCTCAACTCAGCATTGTCCTGGTTTCCGTCCACACTATTCTACAAACTTATAACCTAAACGCGATAAGCATAAAAATGATTAAGATCCAAATAAATTGAGTGAAAACTAAACTAAGTCATCAAATTAGTTTAGATTTATAAAAAATATATTATAGCGTAGCTAAGTAATTCAGCAACTTAAGCGAAAGGTATATTTTAGGTTAGAATTTACTAATACTGCAATGTTTTGAAACGTTTTTAAATAAATTTACAATAGCACACTTTTAGGTTCCATATAAAGCACTGATTATGTATTCTTCTTTTTTAATAATTTTGATACGTTTTGTTTTTAATTAAAATGAAGGTAAAACGAAGATAGTTAAGGGCAAACATGAAATACTCACGAAGGTGAAACTGTGAAACTTAGTCAAATAATGTTCTTGAGAGGCTTATTTAGAAAAAATAAAAGCTCAAAAGTCAGTTTGTACACTATATTCTACACATTTAAACTAATTAATGTTGTTCAAATAAATTAAACATTTCGTTTAAATTTTGAGGTTGTAATGTAAGTATGTAGAAAAAGTGGACGGATACTGGGACAATATAGTGGACGGACACTAGGACATAGTAGAAAATAGTGGACGGAATCCGGTACATAAAAATACTAATTTTAATAATTAAATAAAAATTATTTTTCCACACATTTAAAGAAACAAATTATTTTAAATATTAAAAAAGGGTTTAAATTACTCTTTACAAAAAGAATATTTCGGATTGTAAAGCAAAAAACGTTGTTTTTTACTTTTCTGTGTGTTTCAAACGCTTAACTGGACTGATACTGGGACATCCACGGTATTAAATTTTGTTTATACAATTTTTGATTCTTAATAAAACATAACACAGGCCCACAAACTGAAGCAGAGGTGGACATGTTCTGAGTCCAGTGGACCTTTATGCTTTTGGGGTCGCTGATTACGATCCCGGTGTCCACATAACTCTATCACGTCTAGTTCAAGGTCACGTCAAGGTCAAGCACCTAAATTTCAAAAATAAAATTTTTTTGACCCCAGATTCTGAAAGAGCAGAAATTTTACGTCCGGATATGCCTTGACCGATTTTTCAATTAGACCCTTAAAGGTCATTTGAAGGTCATTTTTAGGTCAAATATTTCGGAAAATAAGGTGCTTGACCTTGATGTGACCTTGAAATTTATGTGATGGAGTTATATAGAAACCGGGATTGTAATCAGCGACCCCAAAAACATAAATTTACACTTTCTATAGAAAATTAAATACCATGCACTGGCTAAAATTCCATGCATGCGAGAAATGACATTAAATATTTGACCTCTAAACGACCTTCGAATGACCTTTAAAGGTCATATCCGGACGTAAAATTTCCTGCTCTTTCAGAATCCGGGGTCAAAAAAATTTTATTTTTGAAATTTAGGTGCTTGACCTTGACGTGACCTTGAACTAGACGTGATAGAGTTATGTGGACACCGGGATCGTAATCAGCGACCCCAAAAACATAAAGGTCTACTGGACTCAGAACATGTCCACCTCTGCTTCTAATAGTGGGACTATTATTCATTGATTTTTGTTGGTCGATGGAAGAATTTAATTTTTAAAGCTTTGAAAACTATTTCTAGAGAGTTTAAAAATTATTCGAAAATTTGTTTTTAAAATCTATGTCTTTAAAATCCATAAAATCCATCTTGCTGAAACTTTTTTTAATCATTTAAAATCACGAAAGAACAATACTTGTGATTATTGTATTTGGCAGTAGTTTGTGTAGAATCATCTGATTTCCTTTTAGACTACACTAAATAACACTAACCGGCAGTAATTCGCATTAAGCGTACTAATTCATTCTTTAGCTCGATTTCTCGAAAAATAGTAATTTAATTTCTTAAAATTCAAATATTTGAGAAAAATTTTATATGCTTTTAATCGTCAGAAAACACAGATTTTGAATTTCACACTAATAAATTGTTTACACAAAAATTTAAACAACAGTATTTGTTGTTAAATAATTCATTAAATCTACATTAAGCAAACAATGGGTTGTGCTATTTGAAGGATAAGAAGTCATTAGGTTAGTAATTAAGGATCTCGTATGACCGCCGAACGGAGTTCGAGTAGAATCGTCTGATTCCCTTTTCGACTACACTAAATGAACAGTAATTCGCATTAAACATACTGACTCGCTTCTTAAGTGTAGGTACTGATTCGTTCCTTAGGCGTCTTAACTCCCTCCTTAAACGTCTTGATTCGCTTCTTAAATACACTAAGTCTTTCTTAACACGCGGATTTGCTCTTAAGCTCCTGACTTCAAAAATCTGAACATGATTACAATTCTTTGCATGTTGATTTCAAGCAGTAAAAGTCATTGATTCGCGAGTGAATAGCCCCTCGGTTTAGAAGTTTAGTTACTTTATGATTAGGAATAATTAAAAAAAGTTTACGCAAGATATTTGATTGATTTTAAAAACGCACTTTTAAATAATTTTTGAACTTCCTAGATATTCTTAAAGTTTTAAAATTCATGCGCGCCCTCCTTTTTAACCAAAAGAATCAATTACAAATTATTAAAATCAAAACTTTTGTTTGTATGTGATTTAAAATACTTGTGAACTTTTTAATTAAGACATTGGATTGATTTTAAAAATAAATTCTTTAATATTTCGTAATTCTCCTACTCTTATTTAAAATTTCAAAAACCAAATTGTCTCTACTGCAACTGAAAAGTATTAAAAATCGTTAACAAACAAATTTTTAAGAAACTTTAATCGATTTTTTCCGTCACAGTAAGTATTAAATGTTTGAAACTTTAAATAATAGTAGACAAATTACAAAATATTCATCAATTTATTTTTAAAATCATTTTAACGTTTTTTTTAAATCTTTGTCAAGTATCTAAACTCTAAAATCAAAAATTAATAAAATTTCTAAGTTTCATTTTTTTCTTCCAGAGAAAATCTGATTTTCGCAAGTTCAAAAAATGCTTTAAGAATTAGGAATAGTGTTGGACTTGAGCAAGAAATCCGAGAAATGAGAGGGAATGAGAAAATTTGTGTGTTTTTTTGTTTTAAATATCATATCATATCGTCTCATTCGAATGAGATTCCCAAAATATCGTTTTTGTTCGAGCAACTGTTGCCTATCGCACCAATACATTAATTTATTGTGTTACGATATGTTGTAGAAAAGTATCAAAGAGACTAACCCAAACTGACAGTAAAAAAATAATATAAATAGTGTATTATTTTTTTATGAAATCGTATTTTATTAATTGAATATAAGAAATTTTAAGTAAGAAAAAAATTAGTAACTCTAAATGCTACGAGATACCATCTAGATGTTACCGGGTAGCATCTATTTTTCTCACAATCAGTGTATAGACTTCCTATCAGTAATGCAAAATATTTTTATATCTTGAAGCTAAACCTAATATTTTTTTGTGTGACGCAGCTGAAAGTGTTTCGTCAGATTAATTAAGTAAACATTAAAAAAAAGGTGTACTCTCTAAATTTGAATAAGTGAAAAGTTACTGGTGAATCAGTGCGAAATAAGCCACTGATTTCAATCAGTGAGGTTTTGACTGAGAATGAATCAAATTTAACTGATTCTCAGTCAAATAATTTACTGATTGATTCAGTAACATCACTGATTCAATCGCAGTTACATTTTGACTGAGAATCAGTGAAATTCCATTGAAATTTTCACTGATTCAAATCAGTGGCTTATTTCGCACTGATTTCCCAGTGATATTTCACTGATTCAAATTTAGAGAGTAGACTTAAACAAAATATAACTATTTTACTAATTATATTGTTAATAAATTGTTTATAGCTAATTATAAATTAAAAAACTATGTTCATAGGTTAAAGTGATAGGAAAATGTGAAATTCTTCTCTTACAATTTAAGGAAGAATAGGTTTCAAAAACTTTTCACTCCTACAAGAAGATGAAACGATGTTCATAATGGATATGTAGAAATAAGAAATTAATTATACAATGTCTGATAATATTAATTACTAAAATCAATGCAAAACAATTGTGTTGAATAGTAGGGGAGTGGGCCCCAAGATGGACCTTTCGTATAAAATTTTTGTTTAAGGTGGCAGCGCCTTATGCTTTTTGCAATTTTTGTTGTTTGTCTAGAAGAAGATTTTGAAGCACATTTGAAGAAAAAAAACCAGTTGGTTTTTCTTCTACACATGCCACCTAATTTTGGGTCTAAAAAAGTTTTGTAACGGTTTTTTCTTAAGTTGGTAAAGTTAGTTAAATTTATGATTTAGAATGATTACTTAACGTTATAATATTCTTTATTTATCGTATAATATTAAAATGATTTTACTAATTCAGTGTTCGTATATATATTTTTACTCTGGATTAAAAATGGTGTCATGTACCCTAAGATGGACAGGCCTCAAATCTCAATGTATTTATTTGCATATTTTTGATTTTACACTTATTTTAATAAATTTTTGAGACAATTAATTAAAATTTTTTATTTTTCACCATAAAATGTGATGTTATCGTTAGAGAATTTGATATATTTATATTTTTTGATATTTTATTACTTTTTACTGTTAAGCTATTAGATTGAAGTTTTAAGAAATGTTATTTCCTGATAAATTCCGTAAAATGATTAAAAATTAGTTTAAGAATTGTTACACGATGTTAATTTTTTTATTTACTACAATTTTCAGAGACTTTTAAGAAGGTGTCCATCTTGGGGCCACTTGTTTTAGACCAAAAATGTTAACAATTAGAAATAACGTTTTAAAAAATGTTTATGTTCAAAATAAAATTTTATCTCTGTGGCCATATTCATTAACACATTTTTTCATTAAACGTGAAACATAAATTATAAATGCTGTAAATACTGCTTATAAACAAAATTTAAATTTAAATGTATGAGCATAAAAAAATATAATTAATTGAAAACACTATAAAAAAGAAAAATGATTAAATGTATTAAAATAACTCACAGTTATACCAATACTACACAATGAGTAATTTGAAAAATTTTAAATTCAATCAATAATTCAAATTAATCTTCTTTTGATAGTAAAGTCTAAAAAATAAGTTAAAATTACTTTTTTTCGCTTCTAGCCGAGTTCTTTCTTTCCGTTCCTATTATTGAAAAAATTTGAATTTTCATTTGCTTCAAACTGTTTGGATTGTCATGAAAGAGATAAATTGTTTATAATAAGCAAACAAATTAATCGTTTTTAATATTTAATAGTATTAATAATTACTCTTAGATAACAAATACAGATAACTATGATCAATTGAATCGCTAAATGTACATAATCTGAATAAAATAGATTTTTTCACTTATTTTTTTGTAAAAAATTTTAAAAAATTTTAACAATATACTTATTGCATAAAAACAGTATTACACTATTACTCCAATTATTTTGATTGGGTATTATTTCTACAGTACTTGCCTTCAATAAGAAACGGTATTCGGTTAAAGTAAAAAATTTTTTTTTAACGTTTAATAAACAATTGTTAGCAATTTTTATTATAAATAAAAAACGGACATTCTTTGCAGAATTTTATTACTTTTAGTTTGAAAAAAAACTTTTAGATCGGATAAAAATTGTGGATCTAAAAATCAATCTGTCCACCAGCAATTCTTTTCCCATTGTGCGCTCCTGTCTCTCCTGACCCACCGATTCCTACGCCACTGTAAAGAAAATATTTCTTATATTTATAAGGATTATATGTCCTTAAAAGAGTGGATGGTTGAGTAATGAAAAGTGGGGTTTCCGTCAGCGTGAAAAAGTAGGGTGGTTGAAGCTTTCACGCAGATCTCATTTCAGATTCGATGCAGTGAACTAGAAATAGTAGACTATTTTTCTTTACTCGTTATTAAGTTGAGAATGAGAAGAATTATGTTAAGAATATACAAAGGGAAATAATAAAATCCCCAAATCAAATAAATTTTGTTTAGGTTAGATCAATAAAACAAATGAATAAGTTCAAATAATTATTTTTCGTTACAAATAAAAATTGACAGAAAGTAAATTAAATAAACCAAATAAATAAATAACAGCTCTGTAAAAAAATTGTGTCTCAAATTTCTTATATATACATATGAGGCATTCTTTCCCAACTGGGCCATTCCCCTTTCCATTTTTGGTTTTATCAAAAAAGCATTTATTATAGGTCAAATTAAAGCTACGAATGTCAGCTTTTTAATGCCGAAAGGAATTTTTAAAAATTTTTAATGTCTGATTAAAAATGGCAGATTAAATCAAACAAAGCATACATTTGAATTGTACTAGTTGTAAAAAAGCAATCAAATGTCATCACAATCACTTGAAACTTGTTACTCGAAGGTTTTCAAGGTCGCTAAATACGAATAAAACAATATTTTTTCAAAATTCAAAATGGCGGATTCAATATGGCGCCAAGTTTTTGAAAATTCATCTGAACCACTTGAAATTTGTTACTCGGGTGTCTTTGAGGTCGCTGAATATGCATATATTCAATGATTTTTCTTAATTCAAAATGCTGGATCCAATATGGTGTTAACAACCCTTAAAAGTCACCTCTAAAAAAAATCAAAAATAAATTCTCATTTTCCACAAACAATTTTTGCTCAAGTTCAAAAACAATTGAAAAGACGTGGGAGGATCTACCCTAGGTACTCAAGATGATAACAATAGTTAACTATCCTTAAAAGTCACCCCTAAGAAGAGTAATTCAAAATAATTTTGAAAAATATTATCATTATCCTCAAAAAAAATTTGTTTAGTTCTAAAACCATGGAACTGACGTGATAAGACATCCCCTAGTTATTTAAGATGATAGCAAGGGTGTAATGAATTGATTATTCGTGAAGGCTCCGGAGTGTCGCTCGCCGATCCAGGATTTTTGAGTTGTCACTTTTCAGGAGCTTATATTTAATTCTAACCTCAAAATCTGATGATTTAAATTATCTTTACTAGAAATCAATTTTTAGGTTAACTAGATATTGAAATATTCTCAAAAAAAAAATTTTAGCTAGTATGTAAATTTTTAATTCTTAATTTTCAATTGAATTTAAATTTTAGCGCCAAAAGTTATCTTGAACATAACCTTAAACTTTAACATTTATCAATTCAACATAACCTTAAAGTTTACTCTAGAGTTAGCCGCCAAAATTCACAATTAAATTATTCTAGACAAGAATTATAAAACAAAACTTAATTTTAATATTATTCAGCAAAATCTTTTCAGTCATAACTAATGAAATATCTTGTCAGTCGCATAGGTTAGGAAAACACAGTGAAACACAGAATTTAACAAAAGTAACAAAAATATATTCTTAATAACTTAAAATCTAATACATAATGGAAAATAGAATTAATAAACAATAAAATAAAATTGGAGCCAAGACTCGATACAATAAAAATGGAATTTAAATAAAAAAAAATAAGACTCGATATAAATTAAATCATATTTGGGCTCAAAAAAAAAAAAATGTTTTTAGTTATCTTCCATAGCAAAATTGCAGGCCTGCCGCATACAATTAAACTGCTAGGTGTTATCTGTTAACAAAAATAAAAAAATATTTAGAGAAATATTTTCTATCTATTTCAAATTTCGCTTCAATCTAGTCTAGCCACTTTACTCAACCACATTAAGTTCAATTTTCATACAGATTCTAACAGAAGACTTTTTGGAAGAATCTTTCTTACTTTAAAGCACTTATACTTATCAAAATATTTTCCGCATTCAAATCTTAAAATAATTCTAGGTAGATAAGAACACGAAAATCTAGTAATTACAAAGTTACGAATTAACAAATTATTCTAGGCATTAATTCGATCGAGAAATCTAGACTTTGCAATTTATTTTGATATCTAGAGAAAAGCTTCTTTTTAAAATGAGGTTTCACTTCTAAATTAAAATTAACTTAACTAAATGCTTAAAAATGTCGGGATCTGACAGACCTTTATTTTAACCAAGGGTCGCCTTAGTCAAAATACCGGCTTAAAACTCTCTAGAAATGAATATACTAATGCACAGACATTTCAGAAAGAAATCGGAAAAAACTTTGTTAGAAATCGATATAACCTCCCTAAATCTGTCAAGGAGCGCCTTGAATCAATTCCGGAAAATCAGATTCTCGATTTCTAAATTTAAAAAAAAAATTCGAAAATTCAACTTTACTTAGGTAGAAGAGGAGCGCCTCAACTAATTCCCAAAATTGGTTGAAATCTTTTGAATTCATCTAGGAGCGCCTAGAGAATTTTATAAGATATTTTCATATTAATTCTTTAGATCTGATTTTTAATTTTAACATAGGAGCACCTAATGTTAAAATTTCAAATCCCAATATTCTTCAATATTCTTAAATTTAGGAGCACCTAAATTAAAGAATTTTTGACGAACTTGGCATTTACGAGTTATCTCCAGGAAATTATAAACCTGAAAATTTATTATGGGAGCACCCAACAGAATTTCTCTAAGTTTACCACAATTAATATTTAGAAAAATCTAAATATTAAATATGTTACTGATTTCACCTGGAGAACCTAAGAGGTGAACCTCGAAGGCCCCGTAGGGGAGATCTGCCTCGTTCCGACAGTGAACTCTCTTTCTATAGTCTACTGCCTGCTTAGCGAGAGAGAGCGATAGGTGGGCACGGTACGTAACTGCTACGTCACTGGCTCGACTCACGTGATCAAGTGGCGCGGAATAATTTCAAATTCAAATTATTAAATTATTTAAAATTATATAAAAAATGTTAATCATAACCTAGAATAATGTAGCTAGCTACCTTAACGAATTTTATTTCGTTACAAGGGTTAACTGAAAAATATTAGCATTTTCCACAAACAAATTATGATTATTTTCTAAAACCATGTAGGATACGTGGGAGTATATCCCCCAGTTATTCAAGATTATAGCAAGGGTTAACTACCCCTAAACGTCACCCCTAAGAAGAGTAATCCAAAATGCTTCTGAAAAATATTATCACTTTTCGCAAAAATTTTTTGTTTAGTTCTACAACTATGAAACTGACGTGGGAGGATATTCCCTAGTTATTCAAGATGATAACAAGGGTTAACTACTCCTAAAAGACACCCCCAAGAAGAGTAATCCAAAATACTTATGAAAAATATTATCATTTTCCGAAAATTTTTTTTGTTTAGTTCTAAAACCATAGATCTGACGTGGGAGGATATTCTCTAGTTATCCAAACTAATAACAAGGTTCAACTACCCTAAAAAAATAAAGCCCCAAGAAAAACAATCGAAAATAATTTTGATAAAATTATCATTTTATAAAAAAAACTTTTGTTTTAGTTCTAAAACCATGGCACTGACGTGGGAAGTTATCCCTTAGTTATTCAAGATGACAGCCATGTGTAACTACCCTTCACTAAACCTTGTTATCATCTTAAATAACTAGGAGATATCGTCTCACATCACTTCGTCTTTGGAATTTAAATAAATTTTTTTTTTTTAAATAATAATTTTTTCAAAATTATTTAGGCCTTTTTTCATAGGAGTAAATTTTGAGGGTAATAAACCCTTATCATCATCTTGGATAATTAGGGAATATCTTCCCACGTCAGTTTCATAGTTGTAGAAGTAAACAACAATTTTTTGCGAAAAATGATAATATTTTTCAGAAGCATTTTGGATTACTCTTCTTAGGGGTGACGTTTAGGGGTAGTTTACCCTTGCTATAATCTTGAATGACTGGGGGATATAGTCCCACGTATCCTACATGGTTCTAGAAAATGATCATAATTTGTTTTTGGAAAATACTAATATTCTTCAGAATTATTTTGGATTTCTCTTTTTAAGGGTGACTTTAAGGGTAGTTAACCCTTGCTATCATCTTAAATAACTAGGGGATATCTTATCTCGTCAGTTTCATGGTTTTAGAACTGAACAAAAATTTTTTGAGGATAATGATAATATTTTTCAGAATTATTTTGAATTACTCTTCTTAGGGGTGCCTTTTAAGGATAGTTAACTATTGTTATCATCTTGAGTACCTAGGGTTGATCCTCCCACTTATTTTCCATTGTTTTTTAACTTGAGCAAAAATTGTTTGTGGAAAATGAGAATTTATTTTTGATTTTTTTAGGGGTGACTTTTAAGGGTTGTTAATACCATATTGGATCCAGCATTTTAAATTAAGAAAAGTCATTGTCATATATGCATATTCAGTAGGGTGGTCCAAAAAAAGTAAAGTAGCCGATTTTAATGCTCTCATCCTTTAGGATTGATCTTTATCGAAAAAAATACCCCTGTTTTTTTTTATCAAAAAATATTTAGAGGTCGCTCAAAGCGCTTATAAAGTTTCCCATGTAAAATGCATGGGGAAAAAACATTTTTTCGTAGAAAAGGTATAGAATCCTTAAAAATGAATATTTTTCCATGGGCAAACTCTGTTTCTCGTCAGGTGACTTTAAACTAATTTTTGATACTCCAAAGCAAATTTTTACCCACTTGGTTTTGTTGTTATATCTTCCTGAGTAATAGTTTTAGAAAAAGTTTAATTATCAAATTTTGATCTTTAAATAGTACCTTTTAAAGGGCAATCAAGAGATTTTAATTTATATTTCCAGTATCAATAGAAAAAAAACAAATATTTGAAAAACGCAGGCGGGGTCAGTAGGGTTGTTTTGACTGGGGTTAGTTGGGTCGCTCAAATGCATGAGGAATCTACTATATACTTATACTACATTAATAAAATACATTAATTTAATTATATTTCACTATCAGTAATTTATTTTAGTCAATTAACACTAATGACAATACTTTTTAACAATTGGGAATTAAAAACTACTTTCTTTCAATATAAGCAATTTTTCTATTTTATGCCCTGCTTAAAAAGATATTAGAAGATAGTAGAAAAACAATAGAAAAATCATAGAGACACACTATTATTTTAGGAGTTTCTAATGTCTTTTAAGGAGCTAATTTTTCTTAAGGAGTTTTCTAATGTCTCCAACTGTCGTTGTAAGAGTAAAAAAAAATTTACCTACTACTTTCTAAGAGCTTTTAACGAGCTTTTGTTTAAGGGGGGTTTCTCATGGAAATGTCGGAAAATGAACATTTTTTATTTTATTTAATTATTTATTTATTTTTATAAATATCTATCTAAACCTGTTAACCTATTAAAATTGAAGTATTTTGAAAGAGAAAAAAATTATTTTCACACCTAAAATATTAGATTAAAAGTACATCTTAGTGCCATGAAGTTGACTCTAAAAAAAGAAGGAGTTTTTCGGTAGACACGATTCCGCTATTTTGAATCACCGGTAACCTAAAAATCCAAAAGAATCTTAAAATATACATATGTGGGCAGTCCGTATACCAAGAGTTTTACTTAAAACCAAAAAATAAAAAAATGGCGGGTTTTTTAATCAAAAATTCAAAAAAAGGACATTTTTTTTAGTACTTAAGGATGGCTAGGAGGACGAGGGGGTTACTAAGGCAGTTTATCCTGGTATACGGACTGCAGACAGGTGTGTCTAACAAAATGCAAAAGGATTTAAATCAATTGCTTTCTTCGTTTTCTCTGAACTAAGTCTACCGAAAAAAAACATGATTTCGAAAAAAAACGCGTTTAAAATTAAGGGTAACATTTTTAGTAAAAGAAGAATAAAGCGAAAATTTTTTATTTTATTTTATTTTTTTTAATGGCATCTATTTAGGGCGTTTCTGGAACCTTTTGCACGTTCCTTGTAACTCTCGTTTTGATCGGACATCTACGAAAAACACACAATCGACGCGAAACTGAATCGATGCGCGATGCGCGCCACCATAGCCACCAAATGTCACGGATTTATTTCAAAAACTAATGCTCGAATCGACTTAAACTTTTATAAAGACATTTTTGACATGTCAAGGAGTAAATTTATGCAAAAAAAAAAATAATCGATTTTTCCATGAGAAACCCCCCTTAAAGAAAAAACGTATTACATGTTTTTTTAAGAGTTTCTAAAAGCTTTCTAAGAGCTTCTAGTGACTGCAAATATTATAACTATTTTCAATGATCTTTGAAAGAGTTTCTAAGAGGTTTCTATGAGCTAATCAAATAAATATTAATTTCCAAAACATATTTTCTTAAGATTTTTTAAAAGCTATTTAAGAGTTTCTTAAAACCAAAAATTTATAAAGTAATCAATGGTCTTTAAAAGAGTTTCTAAGAGGTTTCTATGAGCAAATATAATAAATATTCATTTTCAAAACATATTTTTTAAAGAGTTTTTAAAAGCTTTTTAAAAGTTTCCTAAAGCCGAAAATTTCTAAGCAACCAATGATCTTTGAAAAAGTTTCTAAGAGCTTTCTATGAGCTAATGTAATGAATATTAATTTCCGAAACATACTGTTTTAAGAGTTTTTAAAAGCTTTTTACGAATTTCCTAAAGCCAAAAATTTATAAAGTAGCCAATGATCTTTGAAAGAGATTCTAAGAGCTTCTAAGAGCTTCTAGTGACAGCAAATATTATAACTATTTTCAATGATCTTTGAAAGAGTTTCTAAGAGGTTTCTATGAGCTAATGAAATAAATTTTAATTTCCGAAACATACTGTTTTAAAAGTTTTTAAAAGCTTTTTTAAAAGTTCTTAAACCCAAAAATTTATAAAGTAACCAATGATCTTTGAAAGACTTTCTAAGAGGTTTCTATGAGCTAATGTAATAAATCGTAATTTTCGAAACATATTTTTTTAAGAGTTTTTAAAAGCTTTTTAAGAGTTTTTTAAAGTTGTAAATTTATAAAGTAGCCAATGATCTTTGAAAGACTTTCTAAGAGGTTTCTATGAGCTAATAAAATAAATTTTAATTTCCGAAACATACTGTTTTAAGAGTTTTTAAAATCTTTTTAAGAGTTTCCTAAAGCCAAAAATTTCTAAACTAACCAATGATCTTTGAGAGAGTTTCTAAGAGTTTTCTATGAGTTAATGGAATAAACATTACCCTACTTTAAAAAAATAATAGAAGATATTAAAAAAAACAATAGAAAAATCGTAGACACACACTATTATTTTAAGAGTTCCTAATGTCTTTTAAAGAGCTAATTTTTCTTAAGGAGTTTTCTAATGTCTCCAACTATCGTTGTGAGAATAAAATGCATGGATCAGCTGTTCATTTTTTCCATAGGGAAAAAATGGACGCCATTTCCACACAGCCGAACAAATGGGTGAGTTTCGACCCTGCCTACAGGCATCTAAAAGCGCCATTTTTGTGCCTGCACTGAAAAAATTAAAAGACAGTTGCTGTACTTTTGAAGTGCAATTGTTGAACCTTCTAAAAAAATTAACTTCATACCGAAAAAATCACATGCAAAGTAATAATTGTGAAGTTATTTATTTTATTAAAAATTGTACACGATGAAGCAACTGTCCTTTAATTTTTTCACTGTGTGCTAGGATAAAAAAAAATGTTCCTACAAGTTTCTAATAGCTTTTAATGAGCTTCTGTTTGAAGAAAAAAATTATACCACGTTATTTTAAGAGTTTCTAAGAGCTTTCTAAGAGCTTTCTAAGAGCTTCCAGAAACTGCAAATTTTATAAGTATTTTCAATGATCTTTGAATGAGAATCTGAGAGCTTTCTATGCACTGTTAGAAAAATCTGACTGAATTTTCACTCACATATGCTGGAAGTTTTTTCCATTCACGTAAATGAAAATTAAAAACACGTGACTAAAAATTCAGTTACGTGTGACTAAAAATTCATGCACATGTGCATTAATTTTAATGTAGGTGGTTGGAAAAAACTTCCAACATAGGTGAATCAAAATTCATTCATATTGTCTTAGATTTTAATAAACTATTTGTTTAAATATGCGTATGCAAGAAAGTCCAAAGAAACAAAACGTGTAGAAAACTTTTTGAATAGAAGCACAGCAATTTATGAACACTTGAATTATTATCTTAAAAAAACATACGAATAAGAGTATTCACTTAATAATTAT
This sequence comes from Ganaspis brasiliensis, assembly GCA_037103525.1. Classification (NCBI taxonomy): domain Eukaryota; kingdom Metazoa; phylum Arthropoda; class Insecta; order Hymenoptera; family Figitidae; genus Ganaspis; species Ganaspis brasiliensis. Next base: position 126,993 of record JAZKLR010000462.1, on the reverse strand, counting down.
TCATTTGTTTGCAAAATACACACGCGAATAGAAATAGACGCACTGAAAACATAACCTACAAATTGTTGGTTACAATATTCATTAAATTCAGTTATTAAAAATAAAGAGGCAAAAAACCATAGTCACAAAGTTAAAGTTCATTTTAATCTTCATCAAAGAAGTTTATTTTGAACACGATTTACACCATAAGTATTATAAAACTATACCACAAACTGCACGACAATAATTCTGCAACTTATCTTATTACCGACGCCAAAATAACTGTCATTCATCGGTAACTCAAATTTTAGGTAATATTGCATTAATTTTACTTTAATGCGCAATTAAATTAAAATTAATGCATACTTGAATAAAATTCAATTTATTTGTAAATTATCATAACTTTCCTTCAACATTAAATAAAAATTCAGTGACGTGAATGAATTAAAAGTGCATTAATTTTCAGGTTTTTTCTAACAGTGTGAGGTAAAATAATAATTATTAATTCCCGAAACATATTTCTTTAATAGTTTTTAAAAGTTTTCTAAGAGTCCCCTAAAGCCAAAAATTTCTAAAGTAACTAATGATCTTTGAATGAGTTTCTAAGAGCTTTCTACGAGGTAAAAAATTATGTTTTACGTTTCTAAATGTCTTCGTAAGACCTTCTATGAGTTTTCTACGATTTTTATTTCCTTCACAATTGCAAGTCCCCTATGATCTTTTAAAGAGTCTCTAAGCGGTTTCTATGAGTTTAAAAATTAGGTTTTACGTTTCTAAATATGTTTTTCAGAGTCCTTCTATGAGTTTTCTAAAAGTTTTATTCTCTCCACAATTGCAAGTACCCTATAATGTTTTTAAGAGTTTCTAAGAGATTTCTATTAGGTAAAGTATCAGGATATATGTTTCTAATTATGTCTTTCTAAGACCTTCTATGACTTTTCTAAGAGTTTTATTTCCTCCTTAATTGCAAGTAGGGGAGACCGGGGCTATTCGGCTCACTTTTGGTCAGACAGGAAAAAAGTTAGGAAATTGGATAGGACTTTTTGATTTATCTTTTATAGTTTTAGCTCTAGATAATTTTGAATGCAGATATACCAAATTCTCAAATTGCAAATTTGGCAGGTAAATCGGCTCACCCTGTGGGGCAATTCGGCGACTTTTATTTTTTACGAAAAATAAAAAAGTTCAATAACCTTTATTTTGTAAATATGAAAAGTACCTATATTCTTATTATAATTATGCAGTGATGGATCAAGGTCAAAATTTGGGGGGGGGGGACTGGGGCCCCTAAAATTAAAGAAAATTCATTAGACCTTACTTTTTTTTATTTTTTTATAAAAAATAAAAAAGTTAGTACACTCATTATTGGTAATTATTAAAAGTAGTCATATTCTTATCATAATTAAGCAGGGGCGGATCAAGACAAAGTATTTTTGGATAAGATGATAAACCGTCGCGTGAGCCCATTTACCCCACCCTGACTTTTGGCACTTTAAAACAAATACAAGTCACATTTGATACATATAAATAAAATAGCATAGGTGTATCGAAAGAGCACACCTGAGAGCATAAAAAAAACTTACTCGCGACGCATAAAAACATAATACTCTACCTGACACGAGGCTGAATCAATAGAATTACACTAAATTTCGTTTACCTAACTAAAATGTTAAGACCTATATTCTATAGCGATCTTTCCCTCCTAGATTCTAATTAAGGCGTGAAATCGCTAATGAGCCGAATTACCCGCCGGTTCGGATTGCCCCGCTCTCCCCTACCCTATGATCGTTTTAAGAGTTTCTATGAGGTTTCCAAGAGGTAAAAAATTAGGTATTACGTTTCTGAATATGTTATTCTAAGACCTTTTATGAATTTTCTACGATTTTGATTTCCTCCACAATTGCAAGTACCCTATGATCCTTTCAAGAGTTTCTAAGAGGTTTTTAATGTTTTCCATTGAGGGTCCAATTACATTAAATAAGGTATGCACACCGTAAAAAATTTGTGGATTATTCACCAAGTTTTGTTTGTGAATATTCCACATTTTCTAGGGGACATTTTTCTCTTACAAAATTAGGGAATATTAACAGAAAATATAGTGAAAATTTCCTAAAAGCATGATACATTTGCTTTTCCCTAAAAATTTTTTGAATTTCCCATAACTTTAAAGAAATTTTGCTTGGAAATTCGGTTAAATTCACCAAGTTTTTTTTATAAATTCCAAAAAATCTAATAAATTTACTTTTTGCTAAAAACTTGTGAACTTACGCATGATTAAACGAATCAGTAAAATTTTACTGACTTTTCATCGATATAAAAATTGACAAACTAATATTCAGGCAGAGTCTGTACACTATAAAAAGTTTCGAAATATATCGCACAAAAAAGTAAGCAAATTTTTAAAAGTGGGTAAAAATTTACCTTTCTTCTCAAGAAATTTCTAAATTTTGCAAAAAGTATATAGGATTTTAAATTTCTCAAAGAAAGAAGAAATTTTTCTGAACAACGCTAGAAATCGTTCGAAACGTTTTACAATAAATATTCTTAAAAAGATCATAGGGTACTTGCAATTGTAGAGGAAATAAAACTCTTTAGAGACTCACAGAAGATCTTAGAAAAACATAATTAGAAACGTGTAAAACCTAAATTTTTACCTCTTGGAAACCTTATAGAAACTTTTAAAAAAATCATAGGGTACTTGCAATTGTGGAGGAAATAAAGCTCTCAGAAAATTCATAGAAGGTTTTAGAAAAACATATTTAGAAACGTAAATCCTAATTTTTTAGCTCATAGAAACCTCTTAGAAACACTTAAAAAGATCATAGGGTACTTGCAATTGTGAAGGAAATAAAGCTCTTAGAAAACTCATAGAAGGTCTTAGAAAAACATATTTTGAAACGTAACACCTAATTTTACAAAAGACATTTAAGAACTCTTTAAACTTCATAGAAAGGTATTAGTAATCTCTTAAAATATAAGTAGGAGAGTTTGTAAGCTTGAAATCAAGCGTTGCGTGGCCTCGTGTTTAGTGTTAGAAAATCGAATGCGTGCGTCGTGGGTTCAATCCTAACATCGGTGCGAATTTTTAATTTATAGTTCATTTGTCAAAATAATAAGAGTTGTTAATTATGTGTAAGTGTATTTGTAAAATTATCATTATTTGAATAAATAAATAATAAAAATGTTATACAGAAAGCACCCAGAAAGGTATTAAAAACTCATAGAAAGGTAGTACAGATCTATGAGAATTCAAAATAGGAAGATAGTTAAAAGCTCATAAAAGATGATAGAAAGGCCGAACAAAACGCTACTAGAAAAATCTTAGAAAGTAATAAGAAAATATGTCCATGATTTTCCTAATGTCTTTGTTAAGCTCTTAAAACACCTAGAAAGATATTAGAAACACATAGAAAGGTAGTACAGATATATGGGAATTCAAAATAGGAAGATAGTTTAAAGCTCATAAAAGATCATAGAAAGGCCGAACAAAACGCTACTAGAAAAATCTTAGAAAGTAAGAAGAAAATAAGTCTATGATTTTTCTAATGTCTTTTTTAAACAGGGTGGTCTTATACTTTCGCTGTTTTACGTTAAATATATTTATTTTTCAATTTCTTTTATTAAAAATCATCCCTAAAAACTAAGTTTATTTTATAAAGTAATGTTTTAACTTTTAAACAGTAACATTCTAATCATGATCCAATCTGCCACGAGTCGGGACAAGTTGGGTCACTTTGGATTTCTCCAAAAACAATGTTCAAAAAAAAAAAAATCTGACATCGCGCTTCGTGCTCCGTCACATTCTCATCTGCGCGCTTCGCGCTCTAAAGTTTTAGTATTCGTCGCGCTACGCGCTCCGTATTTGGAATGAGCGTAGTGCTTCGCACTCCGATCATAAGCAATTTTTAACTTAACACTGTTTAGATTAACTCTAAATTAACTTTTCTTACAAGCTTTAAGAATATTCTTTTTGTCTCATTTTTTCCTAATTTTAACTCCACGTGAAGCATGCTCTTCGTTATCAAAATTGTATACTTTCCCTACGAAATATAAATCAGTTTAATTTTTGGTACTGTTTACCTCTATTCTAAATTGGGTTTTCTCTTAAAAGATAAAACTTTTTTTGTCTTAAAGTTCTACGCCTTTAAGGAATACGTTCTCATTTTGACACTCGCGCTTCGCGCTCGATACTAATACCTTCCGGAATATGCGACATACTGGAGCGAAATAAAAAATCTCAGTTACTCAAATCCTCAAAGTAAAGGATTGTTGCACCCAAATGTTATTAAAAAACATTAAAATTTCTGTTTAAACTTATTGATATTAGTTGACTCCTGCCTCGACACAATTCCTTGATTGAGTAAGACTAGTCTTAAAATCAATATAGTATTAAACTCAAACTTAGTTAAGAGCAATGCCTAACAAACAGAAATTGCACATTAGCACGATACGTCAGAAACTGCAGTTTAATAAATTACAAAAGCACAAAAAAAAAGAGTCATGGCCGAAACACTACACTACCCAGGCGCGAGAAATCAATGCTGACGCTGCGCTGGGTGGAGGCTTGATTCTAGCTTTGACACCCAGAGTGGGTAACCGAGACTGGGAGCAGTCTTTAAATCACTGTCGTTCAATATTGGTTGAAGATTGGACACCAATGCTCGTTCCATGCTTGATTCAAGACTGCTTGAATCCTCATGTGCGAAGCTTGAACATCCAATCTAGATTCAAGCTTGAATCAACTGTGACACAATTGCTCAACTTATCATATTACATATTTTTTATATATTAAAGTATATACATATAAAAAGTATTATTAATTAAATAATAAATATTACAACTGCTGCAGATTTAGTAATTTTATGAATATTTACTATTAATTTTGTATAAAAAAAACTATAAATAAACAAACAAAAATTATGTAATTTTACTTAATTGTAAGATATATTAGAAGTAAATTAAATTTGTAAACAATTATTTTCTTATTTTAAAAAAATAAATTTCAAAGAATCATAACCAAACAAAATAATTTAAAGACAATTTTCAAATTTAAAAAATATTGAAGATATGATTACGTGCTCGATAGCGTAATTTTGTAAAATCATTCATTTCAAAAAAACTTTAATTATACAAATTGAATAAATTTCTTTATTTAAATAAAAGTGCCCTTCAATACATTATATATAAACAAATTTATTAATTTACTTTTGTATTATATATTATTGAAATTAATTATTTAAATAATATTATTAAATTAAAGTTATAAATAAAAATGATAAATTATTAGTTAATTTTTTTTACATATTTTGCAAATATTTTACAAAAATATTTATTTATAAAATATTAATAAGTTAGGAGATCGGATTGTATAAACTGTATATCAGTATAAACGAAGGATAAATAAATTCTATTCATTTATTTTTGATAATCAATATGTTCCAGAACTATTAAAATGTAAATAGCACATAATCCAGGTCTGAACCTCACAAAGTTATTTCTATTGACTCTTAACTACCCGTCGTAGCCGAGTGGTACTAACAGCGTGCGTTCACCGCGAGCGAATTCGTCTATAGGGCCGTGGGTTCGATCCCCCCTTGAGCGTGCGAAATTTTATTTCATAGGTTAAGTGTTTATATGTATTAAAATTGTTAATTAATCTTAAGTCGATAATAATTAAGTGTGTAAATGTGCAATTAATCTTAAATTATAAAAAAAAAACAATCTGAAGAATATCAATTTAAATAATTATAGATGAACATTAAAAATTTTTTTTATTTTATTAATTTTATGATAATCTGCAGCAGTACAGTAATTAAGAAAAAATGATAATAATAATATTATTGTATTTATAATTATAAATAATATAATTCATAATAATAATATAATATTATTATTATTATTATTATAATTATAAGAATTATAATTATTAACAACATAATACAACAAGAATATTATTATATTAATAATTATTTAACGTTCTGTCTTCTGTAAGCGACAGTGGAATCAGGCTTGACGAAGCTATAATCGGACTTTCGAACATTGATTGAGTCTTGGACTCCAATCCTCAACCAAGCTTGGACCGTCAGGCTTTAATCGCTGTTACATTCTAGCTTGGACAAGTCTTGCTTCCTCCGACTCACCAATCCTCAATCAATATTGACCAGTCCTCAGTCAAGCTTTATAAAGCCTCAAATCATCGTCCCTGCGCGCCTGGGTAGTGTATTCCTATGTAATTTTTCGCGCAAAATCCGAATCTGAAGTAAGAATTGACAGATTGGATTGATTTGTTGAGATTAGCTTAAATAAGTGCTCAAAAACACGAATTTGTGCAAAATAAGAAACAAAATTTTGTAGAGAGCCATTACTAGTGAACAAATTGACATGTGTTAACAACTTAAGCCATCAATCTGACAATACTCACTTGACAGTGAGATTCAGAGGGAAAAAATACATAGGAATAAAATAGTGCAGTGTCTCGGTGAAGACTTTTTTGTACATTGGCACTAAATCGTGTTTTTAAGCAGTTTTTGAGTTTATCTCAAAAACCTTAGCCAATCTGACACTTCTAACTTCAGATTAGGATTTAGCGCGAAAAATTACATAGGAATACACTATAGTGTAGTGTTTCAGGCATAACACATTTTGTGTGTGCCTGTGTTATTATTCATTTTCTGACAAAATTGTTAATCTCACATATTCATTAAATAAAATTCCTTCTTATTATACAAAAATCTATTAATATTTAAAGAACTTGGATAATTTTAAAGATTTAAAATTCAAAATTTTATTAATCTTTTTGAAGGCAGCGAGGCAAATTTCATATTTCCTTTCAAGCAAGACGCATGTGGCACTTAAAAAAAAATGTTCGTAAAACCCATTTTCTCGGAATCAGGAAGTCTCAAAACGTCGAGAAATATGGGTTTTAGCAAAAGTCCAAAATCGCACAAATTTAAGACCTCATTTAGGATGAGAATGTAAAAATAAATTTCTTCAAAATTTCCAAAAATTCCTAGAAAACTCAATAGTTTTTTATGCAGTTTTATTAGCGGTGATGAATGAAAGTAAATAGGAAGAAAAAACCGGAAGTTTATTCATTTTGCTTCCTCATAGAGGAAGTATTGTTTTACCCTCAAATCCTCAATTGCAATTTTTTGACATTTCTCGACATAATTCGACCCCAGGATGTCAAAAATGGTGTTTAGAAAAAATGTCCGGGTGTGTGTATGTGTGTATGTTAACATTACGTTTGGCCCAATATCTCAAGAACCGTTATAGTTAAAAGCATCTTTTTTTACCAAATAATAGGTCTCTCAGGGGGACAAATTCTGCCATATGTTTGAATCCGATCGATCAGTTCCAGATATATTTTTTTTAGATTTTAAAATTTTCAAAAAATCGTTTTTTGGCAAAATTATAAAAAAAAATTTAAGAAAGTTAAAATGTAAGCTTTTTATCCTTTTTATTTTTTAAAAACGCATCGATTGAGCTATTTACGAACCCTCTAGCTCCTTTTCGTATAGAGCTATCAAGCTTTTAAAAATGGAAAATCTTAATAATCAATTTTTGCTTCCTCATAGAGGAAGTACTGTTTTACCCTCAAATCCTCAATTGCAATTTTTTTGACATTTCTCGACATAATTCGACCCCAGGATGTCAAAAATGATGTTTAGAAAAAATGTCCGGGTGTGTGTATGTTAACATTACGTTTGGCCCAATATCTCAAGAACCGTTATATTTAGAAGCATCTTTTTTTTACCAAATAATAGGTCTCTCAGGGGGACAAATTCTGCCATATGTTTGAATCCGATCGATCAGTTCCAGATATATTTTTTTTAGATTTTAAAATTTTCAAAAAATCGTTTTTTGGCAAAATTATAAAAAAAAATTTAAGAAAGTTAAAATGTAAGCTTTTTATCCTTTTTATTTTTCAAAAACGCATCAATTGAGCTATTTACGAACCTTATAGTACAATTTTTTTTTTAGTCCCACATGCGTCTTAGAATTTGAGTTCTGTCCTTTTATAAGAAAACTGTTTAGTATAGAAGTTTTTAGGATATTTACGCTTATTTTTAGAAATAGAAAAAATTTATTTTGTAGAAGATTTTTTTTATGCCATATGAATCCTTTAATGTTGTCATCTGTGTTGAAATTTCTTTATTTTATAGTTTTTATACTTATCGATCAGATTGTTTCCTTAATTACAAATATGGAAGGTTTTTTTGTAATGGCGGATAATTTTGTAGCAAAAAAATCTAGGAACAATTGAAATATTATTTTATTATTATTATTATTATTATAATTATTATTTTCCCGAGTCATACGTTCGAACCTGGTTTCCTCCTGAAAAGCTCTTCTTATGAAGGAGGTAAAAATATTAACTAAGGTTTTATTTGCATTGTGAGTAAAACCTGATTTGCCCCTTAAACCTCGAGTTATTGGCCAAATCAGATGGTAAAAGGAGGAAAGCAGGAGGAATCTCGAAAGGAACTAAAACCTGATTACATTCTGCTTAGTATTAAGTTCTAAACACGTTCTTGCCTGCTAAAGATTTTCTAAGTATGATGCAAGTAATATATTATTAACATGAAATATTTAAATAATGAAAGTAAATCATTTTAAAATAATACATGTTTATTATGTATTTTAGAACATTTAAAACTGCGAACACTTAACATCACTTCGTAATATCTTTTAAAAACATAATTTAGTTCTACACGAAAAAAAATAATGTAATAATGCGACACACATTTCACAATGTTTACGACAGTTCTAGCACTTTTTTATATGTATGTTTCTTAAAAACACTTCAAACTTAACACATGAAATCAATTATTATTTTTTTAATCTATAGGAATTACAATTTTAAATACAAAACAACAAAACTTTAGATAATGTTATAATGACGCCAAGAATTTGACGAAGACGGCAGCCATGATTGTCTAGGACACGAGAATAAACGAAAATTCTCGAATCTATCCGAAGAGTTAGTTAGAACTAAAGAAGAAGTGATTAGAGTTATCAAGTTTTTAGGCAGGAGGAAAAGTATTTGGAAGTTGTAGATTAGAATTAAATTTTACTAAGCAGAAGGAAATCAGGTCGAATAGTTCGACTCGGGCTTATAATGCCTATAATAGTTATTGTATTTTAAACTGATTGGTACTTAGCCAATGTCATTGAAAATTTTTGTTTTCTTTTAATGGGAGTATTGTTTCCTCATATAGGGAGTATTTTTTTTCTTATATTTTGTCCGACTTGTATTTTTTTCAATTTTTTTTTAATTGCATATTTTGTGTTTTTGTTAATTTTTCCATGTTTTATTTCGAATTGAAATTTATTAAAACTTTTTAGTACATTTAAGTGCATTTAATATATATTAAAAAATTGAAGAAACTCTAAGAAATTTTGCAATTTGAAATTGGCAAGATCAACAGAAATGCACATTTCAAGTTTATATAATTATATTTAATTTAAATATAATAAAAAATTTTTAAATATTGATATTGCTCTTATTAAACATTTCAATGAGATTGTTTCCAAGATGTACCACGTGTAGGTAACCAATCGTAAATCTCATCTGAAACAAAATAAGTTAATATATTTTAAACTGATCTTAAGGGGCTAGTCTGGTGTTGTTGGTGTGATCTAAAACAAAAAAATCCAATTGATTATTGTTCTGTATATAAGTGTCTTTTACCCGAACTAGAATAAACCGTGTTTGTTAATAAATGAAAAATTAATTAATAAGAAAATTATTAATAAAAATGCAGAATTCTAGTTCCGGCGATTGCCTTTTACATACAGAACAATAATCATTTTAATTTTTTTATTTTAGATATTTCCAACGGATAATATCACCTGCGGCATCCTCCTACTTCATTTTTTTTATTGTAAATATTAATTATAAGTATATATATCAATATCAATTTAAAAAATAGGGGAATACAACTTTTTTTCACAATTTATAATAAGAACAAAAAGATGTTAAAAGATTTGATGTGATTAGAAATTATTTTATAATAAAAAAAGAATGTTGAAGTAAGCTTTCAAAACAGGCTCGAACACCATACTACCCCCTTAATTAAAAGTTTATTTGTAATGAAAATATAATATGTTTTTATCTTGTCACGGAATTCTTAACAAAGAGAGATATATTATTTCTCTATGAAGAAGCAATGTGTTCAAAAACTGAACACAAATGAAAAAAAAAATAATCTTCGAAAATACATGCCCGACGTAGAACTTTGCAGCGGTTTTTTTGAAAAATAATAGAGTTTTTGTATAGGATTAACCACTTTTGTTCCCCTTTTTGCATGTGTAAAGTGTATTTTGAGGTTTTTCAAAGTTTCTGACAGTTAAGATGTTAGTTTCTTGTTAATTTCTACTTGTACTTTAAGAAAAAAATGATTATTTTTATTATTTTTCTTTCAGTCAAAAATTAAAAACCATTGTAAATATATTAAGACGATCGTCATTACATAGACCATAATCGTACGAATGAACAGTGACAACTGGCTTGATTGTAAATAAACAGATTTTCAAATTAAAAGGACGGATAAATAAGTGAATTTTAATTTTAAAACCATAGTTTAAATTTTCAAGACATTGAGATAAAATTATTTTAAAATTTGTAAAATTGAATTAAATGACGGACTAAAAAATTGTAAATCAGATTTTTTATTATTTTTATTATTATTAAAAAAGAAGAAGAAAATAGTATTAATAAAAAAACTGATTTACAATTCTTTAGTCCGTCATTTAATTCAATTTTACAAATTTTAAAATAATTTTATCTCAATGTCTTGAAAATTTAAACTATGGTTTTAAAATTAAAATTCACTTATTTATCCATCCTTTTAATTTGAAAATCTGTTTATTTACAATCAAGCCAGTTGTCACTGTTCATTCGTACGATTAAGGTCTATGTAATGACGATCGTCTTAATATATTTACAATGGTTTTTAATTTTTGACTGAAAGAAAAATATTTTTTCTTTCTTTTATCTATGTGCTGTTTCATGTGTGACTTATATTGTTAGTTTAAATGGTGAGTGAACGTTTATTAATATAAAATTAAAAAAATTGTAATAATTTTTCTTAAAAATTTTATATACAATTGTTATATTTATATTACAGCCCTTGAGAATGAGAACGGTTCGTTTCTCGAAACGTCGGCTTATAATTGAATATAATAAAAAAAAATATAAGACTGTCCGAAAGTGTCATTCTTTTAATAACACAGGTCGACAAAAAATGACTTTTTTCTGGTTCAAGGATCGAACCATGATATTCTTATAGATTTTTCATCGCTGAACACGAATCTAGCCTCGAAAAGTGCTCATCACGCAGAGGTTTTGAGTAAAATGGGCTCAAAGTCTCAAAAATCCCTGTTTTAGCACTACTTCGATCACATGTAGAAAGTGATTCTGAGGTGCTAGAAGTCTCTAGTTTGGCTTAAATTAAAGCTTGAATCTTCATTTAACAGAATCAAATTAAAAAAACCCTGAACCAATCAAAAATTTTCATGTAGCACCACTTTTTCATGTGCGCGCTCACTTTACTTGCACCTATAGAGCGGTACACAGAGACCCACTTATTTATAATTTTTAGTTGTGGAATTTACTGTTTTTGGGGTCGCCGAATACAAATATGAGGTTAAAATTAGAGAATTCAAAATGGCGGATCCAAAATGGTGGACATAAAATTTTGAAAATTTATGGATTTTATTGAAACTTGGAGGTATTTGGAGGTTTTTGATGTCCCTGATTACGAATCCAACGTCGAAATTTAAAAATTCAATATGGCAGATCCAAAATGGCGGACATAAAATTTTGAAAATTTATGGATTTAATTTGAACTTGGTATTTGGAGGTTTTTGAAGTCTCTGATTACGAATCCAAGGTCAAAATTTAAAAATTCATAATGGCAGATCCAACATGGCGGACATAAAATTTTGAAAATTTATGGATTTTATTGAAACTTGGTGTTTGGCGGTTTTTGAGGTCCCTGATTACAAATATGAGATAAAAATTTAATAATTCAAAAAAAAAGTTTTAAAATGAAGTAAAAATTAATTAATAAAATTTACAAGAATAGCTTGTACTTTCAGTAAGTAGTTTCTTTAGTATAGTATTTTATTGGAAGGGTCAACCTAACTATTTATTTAATCGGAATGTAAAATAATGATTTGGTTTAGTATATTCTAATCTGCAGATAGTAGCATGTATTACCCACATGAAAAAATGGCAAAATTTCTTGAATAACATTGTGCACGAAAAATAAAAATGTTACAGTTTTGTTCATTTTTTGTTAATAGCAATTCCTTTTGGTTTAATAGTTCATTATTACTTCGCATGTGAAAAATTTGCAAAATTTGTTTTTAAAAAATCTACGCGTGATAAAAAATAAGGTCACATGTTTGGTTGGTTTTTTTATAAGTGATTCTTCTTTGTTTAACTATTCAGTATTGATTTTTATGTGAAAGAAATGTAAAATTTCTTGAAAAAATCTATTGACGAAAAAAAGAAACTCACATGTTTCGTTTGTTTTTTGTTATGAACGATTCTATTTTGTTTAACGATTCAATATTTATTCTATCAGCCTTGGTTACATGAGGATACATTTCTTTTTTTCATATTATAAAAAAGAGTTTTGAGTGCATTAAAAAAATATATTTTTCGTATTTTTTTATTTACTCTTGTCTCTGCTATTACAAATAGTTCTTTTCAGGACTACACTTCTGTGGATGATTCGTATTGAAAGGTAGGTACGTTTACGAGTTGACATTTTAATATTAAATTTGATCACCAATTCTTTACAATTTAAATTCCTTTAACAGTCCTTTTTAGGACTACAATCTTAATCTGTTCGCTAAAAATACTTCCTAACTTTATCTACTTTGGATATTTTACCAAAATTGAAGTTTTTCGACATTTAAACTTCCATAGATTCTTTCAATGTATAATGCCTCGAACTTGCAAAACAGATCCAAATTTGTTCTGTTACATTTGTGGACAGTTAATGACAAAAAAGCAGAGACGCACATTGACGCCTGCAGTTAAAGAAACATATGAACATTATTTTGGTTTCAAAGTAACGAATATGGATAAAACTTGGACTCCAAACTTTTGTTGTAATCATTGCACATCAGGTTTATTTTCATGGAAGAGGGGACACCGAGCCTCTATGTTTTTTGGTATTCCAATGTTATGGAAAGAACCAACAGATCATTTACCAATTGTTTCTTTTGTGCAATAAATACTTGCGGGTTTTCTGGAAAGAACAAATGTAACTTTTCATAACGCAGTCTTAAAAATGGCGTGATTCGGTTCTCTGTAGATAACCAGAAAGTTGCAGATTTAAGAACGATTCACTATGTGACGTCAGAGTGCAAACAAGTACAGTCCAAATTGCATGTCCCCCACTTTTCTACTTTTCTTGCACGCACTGTTTGACCAACAGAACAGAGTCGATATCTTTAGCGTGAGTAGTACAGCTTCAAAATCTAACCTGCCCGTATCACTAGCGCGACGTGTTGACAAGTAAAAAAGTGTGAGACATTCAATTTGAATTGTATTTGTGTACACTCTGACGTGACATAGAGAATCATTCTTAATTCTGCAACTTTCTAGTTATCTATACAGAGGACCGAATCACGCCTTTTATGACTTTGTTATGAAAAGTATCGTTCGTAACTGCGTGAACAAAGCAGTCGGTTTGAAACTCGCGCAATTTTTGCAACTCGTTTCACTCGTTGCAAAAACATTGCTCTCGTTTCAGAAACTACTGCTTGTCACGCATGTTACGAAATATACTATTAAATACCCAAATGCTCCTTCTGTCACTTACCCACAAAATCACGACGAATTCTTACCAGTACCAAAACCACCAAAATCTCTTGAAGAACACAATTTACATTCAGATGAATTTAATGATTTACAATTAATGGATTCTAATTTAAGTGACGATGGTGAAAAGTCAGATGTTTGGCTTGATTTTCAGTTTGAAACCACATCTTATAAATCAAAGTGAACTGAATGATTTAATTAGAGACGTCAATTTATCAAAACTTCAGAGTGAGTTACTAGCTTCAAGGTTAAAAGAATGGAACTTGCTTGAAGACGGGACTTTTATAACTTCTGTTAGAAAGCGTCAGAGAAATTTGGAATCATATTTTTCCATGTATGATGAACTTGTTTATTGTCATGATGTTGATGGAATTAGGAAGAGAACATAAGCCACATGAATGGCGTTTATTTATAGATGCATCGAAAGCCAGTTTAAAAGCAGTTATTCTTTTTAATGGAAATCTATATCCATCTGTTTCTATTGGGCACGCTGGTAAAATGAATGAAACTTATGATAATATAAAATTGCTTTTAGATTGCATTGACTACTCAAAGTACAAATGGAAAATTTGCGCAGATTTAAAAGTTGTAGCCCTTATACTTGGCCTACAAACAGGATATTAAAAATTAATAAATTATTAATTATTAAATTAAATCTTTTTACATACAGTACTCTTATTTTGAAGTAAAATGAAAGGTTTTGTGGGGGTGAGACAAAAGAAAAAAAAAAATTTTTTTGGGACACCCTAATGAATAGTGATTGGGGTAGGGGTCATTCATTAATTACGTAAGCATCTCGGGGGTGGGGGGGGGGGGGTTTCAAAAATTTATACATATGCTTACGTAAGATTTTACTATATATGAAAATTCACCTGGAAGCACGATATAAAGTTAAGGTGAATTTACACACCTTAACTTGTTTAAGGCGGTCTGTTTGGCGGTCGACGAACAACAGAATCTGCAATAAAGTAAGAAAGACAGACAGTATGTGTGTCTCTTTTACTCCAATGAAATTTCTGGCGGTAAACGACCCACCAACAGAGCTGTAAATGCTCCTTTAGCCGTCACTTTTGGCCAAAAGAAAATTGACTGTAATCGTAATTAAATGCGATTACGGGTAAGGAATAAAAATTAAATTATTATTTTAACAATCTTTAAACAATTGAATAGTGTTACCTACCAACATTTTTTACATTGAACCTACAAATATGCAGCTTTTCCTGATTTTGCAAGTAACCGATCTTTATATGATTACGGCTAAGAAATAAATAATAACTTATTATTTAAACTCTTTTTGAACATATTAATATTGTTAACTAGCAACTTTGTTAACATGGAACCTACCGATATGAAGTTATTCCTCATTTTGCAATTAATCGATCTTTTTATAATTATCGACAAAGAATGTGAGCCAGTATCATTTTGACACATGACTTAATTTAAGATTGTTATATTGTACAGAATGAGAATGTTATTTTGTACAAATGCTAAATGTTATTTTGTACTATTTTGAAAAATGAATTTGTATTTTGTACAAGTATTTAAAAACTGGATTTAATTGTGATCCCAAAGGTTTTTAGCTTCTTTAAAAAATTGTACAAAATAACAAATTCATTTTTCAAAATTGTACAAAATAACATTTAGCAGTTGTACAAAATAACATTTCCATTCTGTACAATATAACAATTTTAAATTAAGTCATGTGTCAAAATGATACTGGCTCAAGAATTTAACAATAATAATTTGTTAAAAAAATATTTAAATAATGATTTAATTTTGTATTTCTCTTATATAATTAGTTGAAGATCGATAAATTACAAGGTTAGGAAAAAAATTGCATATTTGTAGGTTCTATGTGAAAAAAGTTGGTATTTGACAATAATACTTTATTTAAAAACTTTAAAGTAATAATTTAATTTGTACTCTTTTCCGCAATTAGATGAAGTTCGAAAAATTGCAAAATTAGGAGAAGACTGCATATTTGTAGGTTCCATGTGAAGAAAGTTGCTATAGCTAACAAGAATAATTTGTTTAAAAATGTTTAAATAGTAATTTAATTTTTATTCCTTACCCGTATAATCGCAAAAAAATTAGTTAATTACAAAATTAGGAAAAAAACTGCATATTTGTATGTGCTTTGTGTAAAAAATTGGTGAACAATATTTATTTGTTTAAACAATGCTTTAATAATTGTTATTATTCGTTTTACGAAATATATAATTTCATTTATTACTAACAAAAATAAAAACTAGGTAAAAATTATGTCTATTAAATGGACATTTCGCTTCCAAGTAAGGAAAATAATTTGCTTCCTCATAGATGAAGCAATAATATATAAGTTAATTGGGAAAGTTATTAAAAAAAATAGAATTTTAAATTTAAAAAAAAAATGAAAAAACATGAATGATTTTACGAATTGTTCATCAATTATAAAAGTTATATAGGTCAATTGATTAGTTTTTAGATTAGAAATTTGATTTTTGTATTCATTAAGGGGTTACGTACAGTTAGACCTTAAAAAAAAGCTGTGTTTTAGGAATTTTATGTGGCCACACATTTTAATAAATAATAACAAATCTTTTTTCATGTGAAATATATATTTTCTAAGAAAATATTCTACAATTATAAGCACTATATGTGTGGAAATAGGCGAATGACAAGACATTTGAGTGTGCTCCTTAAAAAAAATGAGATCGACGGGATCACTGAATCTCTACACTGGATCATCTGAAATCAAATCGCAAAGAAGGAATCGTTAGTTTATGAAATAATGCTGTCTTTGAACGAAGGAATTTAAGAAATTTTGATTTTTCGCAAAATGGCGGATGTTGAAAGTCAAAAATTTGTTTTCGACCAAAATTCAACTCACATTTTCGGCTAAAAAAAAACTAATTGTCAAAAAAAAATCCTTTGTTTAAGTACCAGACAATTATGTATAAAATAAGTGGTATAAATTTCAAACCGATCGGTAAAACGCTCCAGCTTTTGAACGCTCCACCAGGACGGCTGAGGCGGTACAATTCAAAATTCTATATCTCCATAAATAATTGTCCGATCTGTCTCAAATTTTCAGAGAGTACTTTTAAAATGTTATATTTTTAGAAAATGCAATAATAAAAAAATCGAGTTTTTGAAAATCCTAACTGTACGTAACCCCTTAAGGGTGTTCCAAAACTAAGCTAAGCCATGACAAAGACAGATGATATATACCAAACGTCATTTTTTACACATAAATTTTTGGCACAACACAATAGTTGACATACAAACGCAACATCAACGAGAAATTGTACATATTTGTAGTTTCTAAATCACTTGGAACTATTTTATTTTATTCCCGAACAAGGCGACAATGTGTGCTAGAAAATTTGGTTGCAATGAAATCAGATGATTGAAACAAAGATTGAGTATACTTTGACGTCGATCTAGAACACCCTTAAGTTGTAAGTTTAGACTGGAAACAAATTTTGTCAAAAAACGATTTTTTTCGAAGAAAAGAGGTGCTCAAAAAATTTTAATTGGGTATTTTCAAAAATCTCTGTGTCCAAATTTAGATATTCATGAGATTAATAGGTCATCAAAATTTTATTGTAATCCGCTGAAGCGTTCTCGAGATATCCTGGCAACAAAAAACGCTATACACGCCCAGTAAAAAAAAAAAATAATTCGGCACACACGAAAATAATTGGGTATGAACGAGACCTGTACTCAGTCTGGCGTATAGACCGAACTGTGATGTTTTCCCGTATTATTTCCGATTGTGTGGAATTCAATTCTGTTGCCGTGATTAAATTGAGGTTATATGAGCAGAGTTTATGATGTAATTTGAAAGCAGTGGTGTTTTGACGTGTAAAAATGGCGGTTATGAAAATAATTTTGATAGTTTGTTAAAATATAAAAAAGTAAAATGTGACAGAAACGACTGGATTTACCATGCGATCAAGTCAGGTTCTTATGGTAAATCCAGCCATTCGAATCACATTTACCATACGAACCTGACTTAATCGCATGGTAAATCCAGTCGTTCCTGTCAGATTTTACTTTTTAATATTTTAACAAACTATCAAAATTATTTTCATAACTGCCATTTTTACATGTCAAAACACCCCTGTTTTCAAATTACATCATAAACTCTGCTCATATAACCTCAATTCAATCGGGGCAACAGAATTCAATTCCACACAATCGGAAATAATACGGGAAAACATCACAGTTCGGTCTATACACCAGACCGAGTACAGGTCTCGTTCATACCCAATTATTTTCGTGTGTGCCGAATTATTTTTTTTTTACTGGGACACACATACATCTGGACATTTGCTTTGAAATGAAAATTTACGCTTTTTAGATAATTTTAAATAGTCTATTTAGACTATTTTTGGAAAATCGAAAATTTTAACGATTACAAAGATTCCTTTATGAGGAAGCAAAATTCGACAATTTTTTTTTAATTTCTTACTCTTTAAGTTTATTTAGAAATGCTACAATTTTTTAACAATAAATTGTTTCAACAAATAATAAATTCATCATAACATTGAGAAAAAACTTTTCATCGGTCCTAGTATATAAAATAGTATAGATTTAAGAATTTGAGGTTATGATAAACTGTTTTGCGCATGACAGAAGTCAAGCAGACCCGAGTTTACGCCAAATAATATCTTATTTTTGGATCAAGCATAAGTACGATTTCTTTCAAGACCATCAATGTAAACACATTTTTATTCTTGGCAAAAAAAAACCTCTTTTCTCTGTGAACATTAGTAAAATACAATATTTGTTGATAAACAACAATAACAGTAAAAAATGTTTATGAACTTAATTTTTTTTTGCTACATATAAAGAAAAGTCCGCGCGCGTATACAAAAATTTTCGGTGTCGCAAAAGTTTAATATTGTTTCAAATTTCGTCGTTTATTTGATGTTACCTTAAGTAATTTTATTTTGTAGTTTTTTGATAGATTCGTTAAATTATCTACTTTAAGATCGTTTTCAATATAATCGTTTATTCAGTTTATTGGATTACGCAAAGTATTCCATTTTAAGATTGTTAGAAATCTTACGTTTAATTATGCTATCTATTTCGCAAAGACTGAATTATTATTTTTTAAAAAATAAAAATCTTTGAATTATATCAAATAATGATGTGTCTCAGTGCAATTGAACTTTTTCTGATCAAAGCATACTTTTAAACGCATTTAAGGGTAGTTATATAAAAATCTTACGTAAGAATAGGGGGGGGGGTCCGGCAAATCTTATGTATGCTTACATAGGGAGGGGGGGGTCAAAATTAGCTAAAATCATGCTTACGTAATTAATATATGGCCCCTAGGTGTTGTGGGGTAATGTGGAACATGTGGGAATGTGCTACACCTTCGATTTCTGATCAACATTTCGATATAGGACAAAACCGAATACTGTCATCTGTTTGTGTCCACAGTAACTTGTTTTTGATATATAACACACCAGACAGCACTCACCCTGGCTGGCTGTACGTAAAGCGAGTTAAATTTCTGGAGTTCAAAGTATTTTTCGCTTTTGACATTTATAGCACTTTCGTGAATTGTTTTGAATTATCTTGTAGATAAATTTGTTTATATTGTTGGTTTTTTATGTGTCTTTTAATATCCAAAGAGATTTTGTGATATCCTTACATTATGTTGCTGCTACACCAGTCTACGCAAAATATCGTATTTGGGGTAATGTGCAATACACATTTTTATCTAGTGTATCGCCATTTTATGATTAAATATGTGAATATGAAGAGTTTTAATGCATTTTTCAATGTTTTTAGTCAGTACGCTAGGAAAATAAAAGAATAAATCGAAAATCAAATACAATTTTTTTCTTCTTTGTTGAAATTTTCACTTTTCAGAGGTTGACTATGTCGTATGGAAATTTTTTTTTCTGTGGTTATCAATTGATTTGCATTAAAGAAGCCTAAATTTAATATTTAAAACGATTAGTATGCATGTTTATCAATTTTTTCTGTGAACTACACCTGTGTTGCAAATTACCCCAACTTTTTTGCAAAATGCCAAAACGGGTGTTTTTGAAAAAGTGACAAATTTTTAAGAAAAATTCAAAATTTGTAAAATCTAATGATGCAGAAATTTAGTATCTTCCTTCCTCTACAATATTCAATCGTGAAATATTCAAGAACTTGATTATAGGACATGTTTTACGAGCAACGAAAAATTGTTGCACATTACCCCACAACACCCTACTGAATAAGTGTATCAAGTATAATTTAAAAATTATTAAAATTTTTCAAGATATTTGCAATGCAAATTTCAGGCAACTTTTTTTCTTCTTAAAATAACTTTCTTATTTTTGAGAATTAAGAAAAAATTATTAAGATCTTTTTTATTCAAAAGACATTAGATTTTAATAAAAAAAATTTAAAAAAAAATTTTCAATTATTTATTAAAAAAAAATTTTTTTTTAAATTTTTAATTACCAGCACCATCTCTGATCAACTTAAAAAAATATCCTTTTAAAGCTTAAGGTATTCCTAAAGAAACCTTCAATTTTCAAGATGGCTTCTGTTTTTGTTTTTGAGTAATAAATTGTCAAAGTTCTGAATCCCGAAAATCCAGTACTGAGCAGGCATTACATACCTACTCAGAAAGGTGGTTCATGAAATGAACAATTTTGAATATTGTTTAAATACGCTCGAAAATCAAATATATAAAGTCGCTACATTCTTAAATTAATTTGTAATTGTATAACAATTTTAATTGGTTTAAACAATTGTTTTCATATTTTCTGTTTTAATTAAATAGGTATCCTAAAAGCTTACAATTTTGTAAATACCAAAAGGAAAAATAATTCAATTGCTTCAATTTAATCGATATAATTTTATTTATTGTTTAAAATCAGTTATCCATTAAATTAAGCTAGATTTATGTGGTTTTTTTCAATTTTCATTGGAAACTACTAAGATGTTAATTATTCACAATTCGCAATATACACTTAATTGTTTAAACAATTTTAATCTGTTTAAACAATTGTTTCTTTTTTTCGAATTTAATATATTTTTTTTAATAACTGTCGATTCTTTAGTAGCAACTGACAAAAAATTTGTTAATTATGTAAGGAAGTGTTTGAATAAGTTGATTAAGGGAAAATTATTACTTAAACATCTGTGCCTGGGTTCGACTTTTCTTGAGACGAGCCTGACTGACGTTTTTCTGCTAATAAGTAATTTCTCTCGTAAATTTTGGTTGATTTCTTGGTCGTTGAATATTCCGAAGTCGGCAGTCACCCTTTTTAATCTACGCTAGTCGTCAGTTTTCGCGTTACAGGTTCAAATCCGCGAGCAGCGTGACAGCTAATCCTAGACGAAGAACGGACAAGAGGGCGGAGGGTGGATAGGAAGTCGAAGGAGAGGAACTAACTTTTCAGCGGCCAAGGGACAGGTGGGACCTCAGGGGCAGCGACACGTGCTAATGACTTTTAATTGGTCTATTGTCGAATATAGTCGTGTGTTGGAAAGAGACTTGTAATCGGGCGATTATACGCATGAGACGCATTGTTACTTGTCATGAGAATAGTTGGTGATTGAACACTGTTCGAATAGTTCGAATGTTTGAGGATCCAGGTTATTTTGGATTAAAGACTATTTCTTCTAGTGAAAATTGTGTTAATTATTTGTTTAGTTTATTGTTGTGTGTGAAGACCCTTTCTTTCCTTCATCGAAGACAATTCGGAGGTCGTGGTGCGTCTTCTTGGAGTTCAGACCGGAGGATTTCGTCGAGGGTTTCTGGGGTGTGTAGTCATCGTTGGTGAGTCGAAATCTTGTGTCCCTGGTGTCAATTTTGCGTGAATTTTCGTACATCTTTGTGGCCATCGAGGGTGTGATTTCCCGTGGAATCTCCCCTGAGGTTGTTTTCTAGTAAGTTTATCGTGTCGTGATCGTTCGTTAAAGTAAATTTCAATAATAAAGTAATTTGGCCAATTATTGGGTCTTTAGTAATTTTAAAGTTTCAATAATAATTATATCATTACAATAGCGCCCAAAACGTGGCGCTGTTTCGCGGGAAAATAAACTACAAAAGTGCGCTGAAAATTTTCATCTGCGCCTTCACGCAAAAGTTGACAAATTTTAAATTGTTTTTGAGAAATATTAAGTGTGATATTTTTCGGGTCGAAAAACAAAAATTGAGAAAGCCGCTCGATTAAAAGTCGTTCAGTGTTTGTGCTCGGAAATTTTTAAAGTGTTGAGTGATTTAAAAAATCGCTAATAACGATTTTTAAGTGTAAAAATTCGGTCGGATTGAAAGTTTTTAAAGTGTTAAAATTAAAAGTCGGTTAGAGTCGGTACATTTTTCGTTTGTGAAATTTGAGGAAAAAGTCGGTAGTTTTGGATTTTAAAAAAACGAAAGTAAACGAAAACGCCGAGCACGTGGTGAGGAAAGTTTAATTAATTTGAAAATAGTTTTCCGAGATTTTGAACAAAAATAATTGTTCACTATATTTAAGTGATTGTGGTGAATTTTTGATTGTATAATTTGATCAAGTGGATTAAATAATTTTGAGAATTGTGAGTGATTTGTGAAAAATTAATTTAATCCTTAATTTCACCGGAAGTTGTGAAAATTTTGCACGTGCAAAATTAACTTCGTGAAATTTTCGCAAAATCGGATAAAGTGTATAAATTTTTAAATTTAGAAAATCAATTTGTTAAATTAAAGTGATTGTTTTAAAGAAGTGTAATTTATCTGAATTAGAGAAAATTTTGTTTTTTGATTTTATTTAACTAGTAGAATTTCGCATACCATCTGCGCCGGAGCGTCAATTATTTGAAAAATCTTTGAATTAATTTTCCGTTGAATATTCGTTAAACACCTTGTGTTCGCACATGGTGTAACTCGAGTGCCATCTTTTCCGATAAATTAATCGGAAGTAGCCATTGAAACATTTATGGCCAGGTAAAAATTAATAATTTTTTTTCTTGTGTCTGATTTTTCATTTGCACTTGGAATTCTCTAATTTAAAATTACTCGGATTATTTTTATTATTGTGATTACCTATTTCTAGTTTAGGTGAATTTTAAAGAATTTTTGAAAATTAATTTCTGATTATAAATTAAACTTTTTTTTTATTTTTAAATAAATAATATTTTCAAATTGTGGGATATTAGTAAGTGGTAATTTTGATCAAATTAATTGACGTTAAGTGACATTATGTAAAATTTTAATTAAGGACGATCGATGGATAAATCCGACAGTGTTTGTCAAAGGCTTTCCTTTCCTTTGGTGAAAATTTGCACTTTGACAATTTATTTAAAAAAAATCAAACACTTTTTCCACGAAATCGCTCTGGTAGACAAAATAGTAGGTAATAAGGAATTTAAAAATTATAACTTTTTCACGAATGGATGTTTCCAAGATCAGAAAAAAAGAAAACGGGAAAAAAACTAACAGACTTGCTACAGACAATGGCCGCGACACGTCACATGTGTCTCTTAAGATTTACGTGTGACGTATAGCGGCCATTTTCTGTAGCAAGTCTGTCAGTTTTATTCCCGTTTTCGTTTTTTCTGCTCTTCGAAACATTCAGTCGTGGAAAAGTTATAATTTTTAAATTACTTATTACCTACGATTTTGTCTACCAGAGCGATTTCGTAGAAAAAGTGTTTGGTTTTTTAAAAATAAATTGTCAAAGTAAAAATTTACACCAAAGGAGAGGAAAGTCTTTGACAAACACTGTCGGATTTGTCCATCGATCGTCCTTAATGTGGATTTTTTGATAAAAGTTTTGATAGTAATAAAATTAAAATTGTTAGTGAATCTTCTGCGTCAAAAATTCAGTCGTTGTATTTTATTTAAAAATCTTTTGTTTCTGGATACCGAGTGTCTTTTTGACTGGGGTTAAAAAAATTTGAGATTTCTTGGTGCAGGTGTTAACAAACTGTTAACAACGTGATTTATTAATTATTTTTTTTTGTTTTTGAAAATTAAGTTAATTTGTTTAAATTAAATTAATTAATTTTTTTTCTGTTTAAAAATGTGATTATTTTATTTTATCCTGATTTTTTTTTCAATTGAGTTATTGATCATTTATTGCCATTTGCGCCCGTGTTAAGAAAGTGTTAACATGACAATTTATTTCTCTTTTCATTTATTGTTTAATTATTATTTATTATTATTGATTATTTATGTATTGTTGGTGGTGGTTTTTATCAATTTTTATGTTTTTGCTAATGTGTTAACAAACTGTTAACATTATTTTTATTGATTTTTCAGAAGTTATTGATTTTATTTACTAATATTTTTTTGATTTTAATTTGATTTATGGTTTTCACATTTAGTGTTGTGGTACGATAAATACGATAATGTTGATTCGCGATCGGTTTTTTTCGCGAAAGCATTAGTGGACGCAGAAGAGGAGCAACCAAGCAACTTGGACAATGGCGTGGAGAACGTAGCTGGAACATACAGTAATACAGAACGAGTAGATGTTCCGATTTGTAGGGTACCGGCTACTACCACTGCAGTTTTAGCCCCATCATTGACGACAACGAGTGCTACTACCACTTCAGTAATGACAACTACTTCGGGAGCTGGAAGCGGTGCACTAACTTACTCGACCTGGGCCATGTCACACGTAGGAATTCCATCTGCGACCATGAGCCCTAACCTCTTAGGGTACAGTGAGTGGACCGCGCGTGCGCAATTGTCTCCTGAACTGAGAGAGTTTCTCAGCACAAATAAGACTGCACAGACGAATTGGTCGTCCATTTTCAGTAGGACTGAGACCAACATACAGGGTTCATTTATTCCACCAATGGGAGTATGTGGAACTGGGGCCAACTTACCCCCACCACCGGAGACTTTGTAACAAAGTAAAATTTTTTTATGCTCCGAATTTGCTCGCCGGAGCCAAGGTTCTCAAATTATATTCACTTATCCTGGAAAACTAGATTATTGACCATAAGTTTACTTTACTTAATTTCTACTGTCTCATTGGGTTAGGTAAAATCAGTAAAACTCACAGGATTTCTATTAGTAAGAAATAACAAAATAATATATTGAGTTCAAAGTAAAAAATGTACAAAAATAGTATTATAATATAAAATGAATTTAACAGAATATAATCAAAATAAAAGAATTTAACAATAAAAATATATAATAAATAAAATACAAATAACAATCAATGGTGCTAGAAGAGCCGGCGTTTGTTTAAAGAAAAACAATAAGGAACAGTAATCCTCCTTGGGTTATTAAAAAACTTCACACTTCCAAAAACTGGTTAAACTCTGTTTAAGCGGTATTTAAAAAACAGATTAATAAAAAATAAATCGGTAAAGCTCCGTCTCCAATACAATATATAATTACGGACGAACCGCTAAACAATATTGCCGCCGTCATTCACCGTGATGTTAAAAATAAAATTGGCCATTTAAACGTATGGCCGATTCGCGAATACGTACACTGAAATTAATTATCAGGTAAGAAAGAAAATTAATTAATTTCATGCTACGGTAATTACGCGATTCAGTCCGGTAAAATAGTTAAATCTGAGCACGTAATTTTAGGTGCGTGGTGAATTTATCTGGAGAACAGTTAAACGAACGCGGGTATTCACCTAGCATAGAGTCTTTTCTCCAGTGACGTAGAACAGGGGAAGCCCATGCGACAATCTACGTCATGACACGGCGCGGGAGATTTAAAATGGTTTCGAGCACTTTCCTACGTCATTAGTGTCCTAACAATTTCTCTCTCGAATCCCTTGACCATTCGTGATGGACCAAGACAATGATCAAGAAACTCGTTACGGAGTGACTTTACTCCAGGCAAGATTGCTTCGTTTACGAAGTAGATGTCCAGAAGTTTATCGTGCCTGAGACTACACGATGGACCGTGACAAACCTCAGGACGATCCTGACTAGAGGAAAGTAAAAGGTTTTTGTTCTTTTGATTTTCATTGAAGGACCAATGCTAAATCTCCAGAACGTTCTCCAGGAACCATTCTTGAAGGACCAAGTTTATGGTATCTGGAGGCGTCAGAATTCACTATATCGCTCCGACTCGTGGGCCGGTATATTCTTGACTGAAAGACCATTTCCAGAAATCCAGCACCCACAAATAGTTAATTTCTGAAGGACCAGAACCTTAACTATTTGTTAAGTCGGAGAGGTACAGCCCGAGGTGAACCTCGATGTGCTCCCGGCGCTTGACTGACTTAAATGCAATCAAGTCGGTCGATATATTCACGTGGCTCGCCATACATCTGCGCGTTCATACTACTTAGCGCCGTCTGCGCTGTATCTGGCGTTCCACGCCATCTTACGTCGATGCGTGCGTCAGGATGCGCGGTTGACTAGCAAATACTTCTGCTAGCCACGTTTTTGTCACTTCCATAATAAGACGAAAGTGTAACTTAACCTCAAAGTTAAGTTTATTTAATTTAAGCTTAAAATTAATTATTTAATTATTTTATAAAAGTCAAGTGCTGTTGTGAGGTTCGTCACAACTTTTAGAACAGTTATAAGTCCCGTGGAAGGAGAAGAATGGACGAGGCGAAGGGCTGAAATACCAAGCCCAATGCGAGAGCAGGACAACTGAGACAATAGCATTCTCAATAGTAACCGGACCAATGGCGGAAGTAGACCGGAAGCCGCAGAAGTTCAAAAATTCGATAGGCGGGGACTAGACTTCGTAAGACAAGGACCGAGTTTCAGAAGAAACACAACGGGAACAAGAGGTGGTGAAGACCGAAGAAATCGCCATCGTGAAGATAGGCGGTCAACTGGAGGTTCGAGTCACACTTTGCCATTTTTACCAAGTGACTCGGAACCTGAGGAAGAGTTTGAGCAGGATGAAGCAGAAAATGGGCGCTGACAGGGACGCGATAGTTTTATTAGTAATCGGGTAGTTAAACTGTTAAAGGAGTGGGATATTAAATTTTCGGGTGGTGAAAAAGAAGATCCAGAGGACTTTTTGGAAAGAGCGGAAGAGTGTAGGAAATGCAACGCCATTTGCGACCAAGACATGTTGGAAGCAATTCCAAGTGTCTTGAAATTATCCGCAAGCCGTTGGTTTCGAGTCGTAAGGAAGGAGATTAATTTTTGGAGAGCTTTTAAGAAGCTTTTTAAGCGTGAGTTCGCGACATCAGTTGAGGAAGACGAGTTGGATGAGTTGAGAAGCCGAACTCAGGCAAAAGGACAGAAGATTTCTTCGTATCTTCTCAACTTAAAACTCATCATGGGACATTTAAAGCGCCCTCTGATGTCGGAACAATTTTTTAAGATTGTTTTTAAAGGATTAACTCCGGAATACCGACGACAGCTCACTTATTCCGGTTTCGAAGATATCGAGAATCTGGAGACGATACTTATTCCACCACCAAGGATAAGATGAGGATTCCATCTGCTGCGCCAAGAGGAACGGGACGAAGTTTAAAGGTGGATGCGTTAATAGAGGAATCCATGACATGGTTTGGTGAATCTGACAGTGCAACACCGAAGAAGAAAGGGAAACGAACAAACAAAGAAGAATAGCAAGCCAAAGCAAAAATTGAATATTGGGAAAAAGGAGGAAAGCTTCGATGTGGATGCAATTAGTTCCTCTGGTGGAACTCAATAAAAAAAAATCCACGGCTACGGCGAAAACGATGCCACCTCCTGCTGTCCCACAGACGTCATATGCTCAGGTAGTTGCACCTTTTACGAGTTTGGTGCTGTCCCAAGAACTGTCCCATCAGTCAGATAGATGAGAGTTCAACGTCCGGCTTCACCATCTGCGCCAAGTAGTTGGAGACAATTTTTGGAAGTGTGTTTTCGTTGTCAAGTGGTGGGACATCGAGCTTCAGAGTGCCCACAACGCACGTGTTATCGATGTAGTGCATCGGGACACTTCTCAACCGAATGTCCTAACAAGCCTACCCCCACCACTTACCGTGTTTGTCAAGTGTGTGGTACTAAAGGCAATACCTTTAGATATTGTCCGAATTGTGAGTGGATTCGACAGATGATGGGAAACGGCCAGGGGGGGGGGGCAGACCAACCTTCCCCCCCAGTCGCAAACCGAAGGAAGACAATAGTGCCCCCACCATCTGGACCGGATGACGTTTTTATGGAGGTAATACCCATGGTGTATAGTGAGGATGTTCCTGAGACACCAGTGGATAAAGAGATTGCAGAGGCCGTATTAGTTTGTGATTTAGAGCGAGGAAACTCAGATGAAAACGAAGTAACGAACCTGGACAGCATGAGGAGTAGACGGAACTCATGTCCTCTTGAGAGCCGATGTAAGCAGTCTAATCAACCGTTGAGAAGTATTTTGAAATCTGGAGCAACGTTTAAGTCTCGTTCCTGCTGGTAGACCAAGTGGGATGTCTTGGGCGGAACAAGCGGTTCACCAGTGATTGTAAGAGAGGGTAGCAGTGAGCAACCGGAGCACAGTGGTCCAGAAATCTAAAAAATTGGCCAAAAGTCAAAATTTAATTTCATAATTTTTATTGTTTAAATAGTTGTAGTAGTGTCCCTAGAGTTGCTTAAGGTCTTTTTGAGAAGTAGAGTTTCCTTTTTATAATCAGATTCGCCTTCCTGTTTATTTCTATCAGATCGCGCACGATAATTGCACGTTTTGCGAAAAAAGCAGTTTTCTTTGTTAGTGCACAGTATTCCAATGGATTGATTAATTTTAAAATCCTAAAATGGATTCAATTCAGAAAAGTAAGTATTTTCAGAAAAGTATTTGTTTATCATTAATGATAAAAAGTTTCGGAGAATTGGAAACATCAAAATTACATAAAATCATCTATTGAGATACGCAAATTTTTGCAATAAAGACTTATAAGTTTAAAGTTTTGCAGAGTATTGCCAAGTCTGATATAACAAAATGTTCGCTACATGCACATTTAAAATGTATGTGAAGATTGGTTGCCAAGACCTGCCAAGACAGCTTTGACACACACTTGAATGTGAACAAACACGAATTACAAAAAGTGAAGAAAATTGCCTAAAAACGATAAATGTCCTTACCTTTGACGAAATAAATAAACAATATTATTTTGAAATCAAATCAATTTTAAGCTGGGAACTGGTCGGGCTATCTAGTCTGGATTTCGCTGGGCGCGTCACGCTCGGACAACCAGTTTATGACTAAGAAGCCCTGACGAAGCCCGACTTATCTACGATAGTCCTTCACATATATAAAAATAATGAATGCAGCTGAAATTATTCTTATAATTGTAAAAATTATTATAATTTGTTCCAATTTGAAGTAACTTTTGAAAATGAAAACAATCTCTAATTTGTCTGCGAAGTTATTTTCTTTTAATTCTACCTGGTCGGAGACTCGAACCCTTGACCATATAGTATATTGTGTTCGTGTATGGTGCCTTCAACCTTGGAAGCTGCGCATAAACGCGCTCGGCCAAGGGAGGCTTATGAAATGTGTTTATAAGAAACATGTGATATATTCAATAAGAGATATTATAAACTATAGATTATTTCTAAAATTCAATATTATTTATTATTGAATAAAATTATAACAAATTATTGAAATTAATTATAATTACAATTAAATAAATAAGTAAGTGAATACATATCATCGCTTGGGAGAAGAACTCTGCCATTTCGATAAAACTCTGAAAACAAAACCAACTCGCAAAAGCTCTGAAAACTATGCCGTTTCGAAAAAGTGTGGAAAACTGCGCCATTCTAATTAACATTTGAAGAAACTGCCATTTCGGAATTGACAGATTTTGTTTTTAAAATTAAATTGGCAAAGCGAAAGATTTTTATTAGGTAAAGAATGTCTGTATAAAAAAGAAGCTAAGGTGACCAAAACCAATTCATTTTTGCACTTTATGTCTGCCATATTTGATCCGCTATTTTTTGTGTGAAAAATAATATCAAGTTGGAAATCAGAGATCTCAAAAACCCCTTAGCACCAATTTCTATAAAAATTAAATTATTTGTTGTACTTTATGTCCGCCATATTAGATCCGCCATTTTTTTCTTTCAAAAAATAATATCAAATTCGAAATTAGAGACCTTAAAAACCTCCGATTAACGAATATTAGAAAGATTTATTCATTTTTTCGACTTTTGGCCAGGTTTTCGGCAATCTGAGCCACTGTGGCGGAGGAACAGATGAGTGAAGAGGATTCACCTTCCTTGCCCTCTAGCAGCTCCAGCAGTGCTACTAGTGTGTATGGTACTCAACTGCCCACAACGGAAAGTGGGAAAGTAGAGTTACCAGTTATTGTGAGCAAGAGTAGCAGCGAGCAGTCGAAGAAACGGACGAGTGAAGAGGATTCACCTTCTTTGACCTCCAACAGCTCCTGCATTTCTGAGATGATTGATGAGACAAATCTGCCTCCGACGGAAAGTGGGACAGTAGAGTCGACTGTTATAATGAGTGAGTGTGGAAGCTACACTGTGTGTAGCTAAACTTGGTTCGAATATGAGAGTGTTGATAGCACGAGTGAAGAGAATCGTTTCTTCCTGAAAATTGTTCTTTGTGGTCAGCCATATCTTGCATTGTGGGATCCAGGTGCTACGACATGGGTTATTGGTCCTCAATTGGCGGAACGTTTTAAACAGAAGTTGATACCAGCTAGGGCAGCAATACACAGCACCTTAAGAGGTTCTACTGCTATACTGCGAAAATTGAAACTGTGGTTGACTGTTTATGGGGTATCACACCCATTTGAGGTGAAAGCCATTAATACGCTGTCACATGACCTCATATGGATTTCTGTAAGAAATGGAAAATAGATACCCAATTTGGAAAGAAACTGTGGCGAGTGAATCAGCGTGAATGGCACGAGTATGATGAAAGTACCATCGAGAAAAACGAAAATAATATTTTTGCTGAGTGTGCGGGAATCTCTGAGCTGACTGTGGACCAACGCGGACGAGTTCAAGAATTATTCAAGAAGCTAGTACTACCGGAATCGGCAGAACACGGCATGACGACGATGACGGAACATAACATCTGCGTAACGGATCCAACACCAGTCAAGCATCGTTCGAGACGAATGTCTCCGAAGATTCTTGATTGGGCCAATCAGGAGGTTAGAGAAATGTGTAAAAAAAGGGATAATCGAGAGGTCAGCAAGTGAGTGGAGTAGTGCGCCGGTGATTACAGAGATTTGAATAAGGTGACAGTACGTGATGCTTATTCCATCTTAAGTATGGATTCCATTTTGGATAAATTGAAGAAAGCACGGTACATCTCGAAGATCGATTTAAAACAGGCCTATCATCAGGTTCCAATGTCTGCAGAAAGTAAGAAATTCACGACGTTTGCGATACCAGGTTCCCGACTTTGGCAGTTCAAGAGAATGCCGTTCGGACTCACGAATGCCCCGATGACCTTTCAAAGACTGATCGATTCGTTGTTTGGGCCGGAATTTGATCCCGTGGTGTTCGGATATCTGGACGATATTATTATCGTCACTGATAGGTTCGAGGAGCAGGTGAAGTGGCTTGAAATTGTTTTGAAGAAGCTAGCATCTGTGGGATTGGTTGTGAATCCGAAAAAGTGTGAGTTTGGCTGCTCCAGTGTTTCGTATTTGGGTTATGTGTTGGACAGAGATGGTTTACGCTCAGATCCTGCCAAGGTCGAGCCAGTTTTAAATTATTCAGCACCGTTTAATTTGAAACAACTTCGACTATTCTTAGGAATGGAAGGCTGATATGCGAGATTTATTAAAAAGGATAGCGAGCTAAAACTTCCATTGTTAAAACTGCTGCAAAAAGGTCAAAAGTGGGAGTGGGGGGAAGTTCATGAGGAAGCTTTCCAAGCTTTGAAGCAGAAGCTTGTTTCTGCACCAGTTCTTGCCCGTCCTGATTTCACCAAACCTTTTTCAATTCAGTGTGATGCGAGTGATTATGCTATGGGAGCAGTGCTTACACCGGAATCGGATGAAGGAGAACATCTAATCGTGTATATTAGTAAAGTGTTATCTGCGCCAAAGAGAAACTATAGTGTAACTGAGAAGGAGTGTCTTGCGTAATTGTGGTCGATTGAAAAGCTGAGAACGTACATCGAAGGGTACAAGTTCAAGGCTATTACCGACCACATCGCATTGAAATGGTTAAGGAACTTGAAAGAACCCTCAGGACGATTGGATCGATGGGCTCTCGAAATGCAGCAATGGGATTTTGATATTGTCCATCGGAAAGAAGCTTATCACGATGTTCCAGACGCTCTTTCTAGGATTTCCATTTTCAGAAACTTAAAATAGCAGACAATTTTCATTAATTTTTATAAAACTTTAATTTTAAAAATGTTTAGGGTCATTAATTATTATTCTGAAAGCAGTTTAGTGACATGTCCTTTCATTAAAAAATGCATTAAGTATCCAACTAACTAATCTTCAAGTAAAACTTGCAATTTTTAAACTTTTTTTTTGAGGTTTTGTTCGGAATAGCGAAAAAGCTGGACAAAACCCAAAAAAACATTAAAAATTCTTAAGAGTAAGTGCATAAATATTTTTTAGGTTCTTAATAACGAATCTGGCGCTAGATTTCCAAAATTAAAAATGGCGGGTTAAATATGGCGAACTGTTTTTTTTAAAAAAATGCTGGATTGTTTTGTAACTTGATATTTAAAATTGTGTAGGGTTGCGGATTGCAATTTTTTTACAAATTTACGATTTTCAAAATGGCCGACACAATATAGTGGATGCTTTTTGAAAAAAGGCTGCATTTGTTATAAACTTGGTATTTAGGAGTTTTGAGGGTTGCTATTATTGAGGTAGGGGAGACTGACCTATAGTGGATAGCCATTCCAACAGTGAATAACTTTAAATAATTACGAAATAAACTAAAAATTTCAATCATAATAATTATTAAAACATTAAGCAATTAATATTCATTATAGTTTTCTAAGATTTGTTTCGGTATAATGAATAATTTTTAAAATCTTAAGTTATTTACTGTTGGGACGTCTATCTACCATAGAGCAGTTTCCCTTAAATGTGAACAGAGGCGGTCCAAGCAAAATTTTTTACCCGGGCAAACCATAGGGGGCAGGCGCTTTTCCCTGCCCCGGCCTATTTCACAAGCCTGCAAAAAAAAATGTTTTTCTGTTGTTGGAGATCGGCAAGTCATTTCTCGTAATTTTTGATGCCCTGAATCAGAATCTGTCAACGAAAACCTCCTATCACGTCAGGATTATGAGAAAAGTGGGGGTAAAACTCCCAAAAATCACGTTTTTGTCGCTTTTTAAAAATTTTGTACCGAGTAATTCCGGCGTGCTAGAGACTTTTCATAGAGGTTAAATTAAAGCTTGAACCCTTTACTTTACGAAGATATAGTAATATTATCAACAACATGCTAAATTAACTGTCAAACATGATTTTTTTGACAGTTGTCAAGTATAAAAAATGTCTTACACTATCCGTAAATACAACTATGTTAAAAATTGATTGGATTCGCTTGGAACTTGTTATTCGGGGTTTTTCGGAATTGCTGAATACGAATATGAA
Organism: Ganaspis brasiliensis; assembly: GCA_037103525.1. Taxonomy (NCBI): domain Eukaryota; kingdom Metazoa; phylum Arthropoda; class Insecta; order Hymenoptera; family Figitidae; genus Ganaspis; species Ganaspis brasiliensis. Next base: position 93,723 of record JAZKLR010000462.1, on the reverse strand, counting down.
ATAAGATTTCAAAAATTCAAAATAGCGGATCCAATATGGCGGTTTTAAGCGAAACGAATCAGTTTTGAAAAAAATCGTCCTCCATATTGGATCCGACATTTGAATTTTTGAATTCTGATTACCTATTCGTACTCAGCGACCCCGAAAACCCCCGAGTAACAAGTATCAAGCGAATCTAATTAATTTTTAAAATAGTTGTATTTACGGATAGTGTAAGACATTTTTTATGCTTGACAACTGTCAAAAAAATCGTGATTGACAGTTAATTTAGCATGTTGTTGCCAATATCACTATATCTTCATAAAGTACAGGGTTCAAGCTTTAATTTAACCTCTATGACAAGTCTCTAGAACATTGGAATTACTCGGTATAAATTTTCAAAAAGTGCCAAAAACGTGATTTTAGAGAGTTTTACCCCCACTTTTCTCAAAATCCTGACGTGATGGGAGGTTTTTGTTGACAGGTTCGGATTCAGCGCATCAAAAACTGCGGGAAATGACTTGCCGATCTCAAACAACAGAATTTTTTTTTTTTTGCAGGCTTGTGATTTTTGGCGCCCCATTTTGCATTAAGACAATCTTGGCGCCCTGGGCGGTCGCCCGGCTTGCCCGCTCGTTTGTTCGCCCCTGCATGTGAAATAATAAAAGAATGGGTTCTAATAAACTATTTGAAAGAACTAAACAAAGCATGTTCAGGGTGCCCACCAGTCAGGGAAAACAGGGAAAGTCAGGGAAAATCAGGGAATTGAAAAAAAATTCAAAAAGTCAGGGAAAGTCAGGGAATTTGAAAATGACAAGGTATATTTAATTTTTTTAGTGAAAAGTTATGGTGTTTTTGTTAACACATAATACTAAAAATTGCAATAGGATCAGTAGGAATTCAACGATCTACTATATTTTTTCTCCACCGAACATGAACTGCTTATTATAGATCTTATTATCTCGGTGGGAACGTTAAAAAATAGAAATTTACAAGGATTTAAACATGTCAATGCGTTTTAATAATTAGTACTAAAATTAGCTAGTCGATTTTACCTAACCTTAAAAAATATCACTCGCAGTTTCACGAATATCAAGTGTTAAATCGAACAGATGTATAGCTAAAAGTGTTTATTAAGTTCAGTGTTTTATTAAAATTATGAAAATTTATTTGAGTTTTTAAAAAAAAATTTATTTACGCCGATTTATATTTATAATTATAAAATTTAATGGTATTGAAATTGCGAAAATTGAACACTATATTAAAAAGAACTTGAACTCTTTGATCGATAAAAAAATTAATTGGCATTCGTCTTTTCAACATTTTCTTCTCGGAAATAGTTTTAAACGTCACTAAAATTACTTGCTCAAAGAAAACAAGGAATAGCATTCTTCATTTTTAAAATTATCTTCTGCAAAAGGACTTAAAAAACACTTAAATTAGTATGTCAGTAAAAAGGATTAAATAGCATTTGTTTCTTCAATATATTCTCCTTGAAAAGGTATTGAAAGGTATTAAACTTTACATTCCGACGAATAGTATTGAATGACTGTGACTTCATTCGACACTTTATCTGTATTATGGCATTGAATAGCATTCCAGTTTTTTAGAATATTTTTGAGGATTAAAAGGCATTAAAACAAGTTGAGTTATAATCTACTGAGGGCATCAAAGTGGATTAAAGACAAAACAGAAATTCATTGTCATTTAAATGTAGTCAGACGTATATTTTTTTCAATGCCAAACAATGCCTTTTAATCCACAGCTTCTTACCTGGAAATGACTGCAATTGTAAAATAGACATATTGAAAAAAAGTGAGAATATCGAAAAATTGAAAAATCCCAAAAGACAGTTGTAGAAGAACAAATCCAAGATATTAATACCCAATTTTATTTTATTTATTGAATTTAATTTTTGTACTTTATTGCAAAATAACACTTATAAAAAGTCAGGGAAAATAACTTTTGGTCAGGGAAAGTCAGGGAAAGTCAGGGAATTTCAAAACGAAAAGGTGGTGGGCACCCTGATGTTAGAAAGTGCAGCTTATTTATGCGGCAGTGTTATTTGAGATTTAGATTATTTATTAAAATACTTTCAAACGCTGTCATCTGCTGTGACCCTTTTTACAGATTTAATTAGACAAAAGTATCTAGAATTTATACTTAATAATATAAAATTTGCCCTAATTTGCCCCTTTTGTTTATTAACGACAATTGTAGGCCGATGCACAAAATTTCTGTAGTAAACAAAAAGCAAAGTCAAAGGGATGCAATTTTTTTTTATTTTGCAATTTTTCAAGTTTAAACAAATCCAGCATTTTAAAAAAAAACGGCCGCCATACTGTGTCGGTCATTTTGAAAATCGTAAATTTATAAAAAATTTGCAATCTGCAATCCTACAAATCTTTAAATACCCAGTTTCAAGAAAATCCAGCATTTTTTTAAAAAAACCGTCCGCCATATTAAGAATTTTTAATGCATTTTTGGGGTTTGTCCAGCTTTTTTGCTATTCCGACCACTGTGCACTGTGGTTTAATCTAAAAAAAATACAAATTTTATGTGGCAAACAAACTTTGTTAATTATTAACGGATTTTCTTCAAATTTGGTGTCCATGTGTTTTTGGAGTCTCTAATGACCAGCTACAATCAACCCCTTTTAACCAACCCTTATTAGGATATTCAAGCCATATCAGTTTTGCTTAGACTTCACAAGCCCCAAAATGCTTTTAACACTTGACTCTGACCTAGAAAATGTCTCTGGTACATATAAGAGTGAGGACCACTGATGACTAGCTACAATGAACCCCTTGTAACCAACCCTTATTAGGATACTCAGCCATCTTAGTTCTGCTTAGATTCACTAGCGCCAAGATTTTTTTAACACTTGACTCTGACCTGGAAAATGTCCCTGGTACATATAAGAGTGATGACCACTGATAACCAGCTACAATCAGACCCTTGTAACCAACCCTTATTAAGATATTCAAGCCATATCAGTTTTGCTTAGATTCACTAGTACCAAAATTTTTACAAGGGGTTGATTGTAGCTGGTCATCAGTGGTCATCACTCTAAGGTGTACAAGAGACATTTTTTAGATCAGATCCAAGTGTTAAAAAAATCTTTGGGCTTGTGAATCTAAGCAAAACTGATATGGCTTGCATATCCTAATAACCCTACTAGAAGTAAAGAGATAGAAATCTTATCACTTTTTATCTTTTCTTATCCCTGTTATAGAAAGAGATGCAGAAAAGCTATCATTTTTAAACTCGACTCTATATCTCCTTATATCTTTCTATCGACCCCAATCTCTTTTAATCTCTACCTTAATCACGATGACCAGCTTATCGCCATTAATCGGCTTTTCTCTATAACTTTCAATCTCTAATCTTTACCATCCTATACCTTTCTATTGCCTCTAATCTATTTCCATCTCTACCTTAATCAAAATGACCAGCTTTTTGCCATTAATCACCTTTTTCCTATAACTTTCAATCTCTAATCTTTACCTTTCTATCCAAGCCTATCCCTACCTTAATGGACATAGCGAGTTATCGCTTTTAATCACCTTTTTCTATAACTTTCAATTAATTTCTAATACCTTCATATTATTTCGAAATCCCACTTGAATGAACATGATGAGCTTTCCCTTTTAATCACTTTTCATCAATACTTTTCAATAACCTATAACATATCCACATAGTTTTTGCTATTCCACTATAACCAGCATCATCAGTTATCGCTTTTAATCACCTTTTTTCTATAACTTTTAATCTTTCACCTATCCCTTCCTATCCCTTTTTATCCCTTTTTTAACCCTTTCTATCCCTTTCTATCTCTTTTTATCCCTTTCTATCCCTTTTAATCCCTTTCTATCTTTACTTATACTTTCCCATCCCTAACTAAAAGAACATGATCTCTCAATAGATTACTGAAAGTAATGAAAGGAAAGTGATTAAAAGCGAAAAATGATCATGTTAATACAGGTGGGATAAGAAAATATAAAAAGGGATAGAAAAGGATAGAAAGAGATAGAAAGGGATAGAAAGTGATAGGTGAAAGATAGAAAGTTATTGAAGGAAAGTGATTAAAAGCCATAAACCGATGATGCTGGTTAAGAGAAGAATAGCAAAAAATATGTGTATATGACATAGGTTATTGAAAATTATAGATGAAAAGGGATTAAAAGGGAAAGCTCATAGTGTTCATTCAGGTGGGGTTTGGAAATGATGTGAAAGTATTAGACACTAATTCAAAGTTATAGAAAAAGATGATTAAAAGCGATAACTTGCTATGTCCATTGAAGTAGGGATAGGGCGGGATAGAAAGATATAGATTAGAGATTAAAAGTTATAAGAAAAAGGTGATTAATGGTGATAACTGATCATTATGATTAAGGTAGAGATTGAAAGAGATTGGAGACAATAGAAAGGGATAGGATGTTGAAGATTAGAGATTGAAAGTTATAGGGAAAATGTGATTAATGGCGATAAGCTGGTCATGGTGATTAAGGTGGAGATTGAAAGAGATTGAAGGCAATAGAAAGGGAGAGAATGGTAAAGATTAAAGATTGAAAGTTATAGGGAAACGGTGATTAATGGTGAAAACTGATAATTATGATTATGGTAGAGATTGAAAGAGGTTTGAGGTCAATAGAAAGGGTTAAGGAGGTATAGAGTCGGGATTGAAAATTATACGTTTTCTGTATCTCTTTCTATAACAGAGATAAGAAAAGATAAAAAGTAATAAGATTTCTATCTCTTTATTTCTAGTATGGATCTCCAAAAATATAAATACTATGTGGGATAGAAAAAGATAGAAGAGGAAGATTAAAAGAGATGGGAGTAAGAGTGATAAAAGTCAGTCAAGTAAAAAAGTGATCTGTAGTGTATCGTTCGTTAGCTTAGTTGGTAGTGTGTTTAGGTTAATGCGCACGAGGTTAGGGGATCACTCCATCATAGCTGACGATTTTTCAGTATTATACGCGTTAAATATCAGATTAATTTCAGTATATATATATATATATATATAGATATAGATATATTTACTACCATATAAAATAACTAAAGCAATTGGGTATTTAAAATAGTAGATAAGCGAAAAGATAGATGGAGATTAAATTTTTAAAGAAGAGGATAGAAAGGGGATAGAAAGATATTCACTTTTTATAGAAAAGGAAAAAAAGGGGATAGAAAAGGGATAGAAAGAGATAAAAATAGTTGATGGACGAAGAGATAGAAAGAGATTTATTTATTTTAGAAAATGATAGAAAGGGAATAGAAACGGATACAAATTCAAAGCGAATAAAGAAAGAATATAGAGGTAGAAGTTTAGAGATAGAAAGATATTGTGTTTTGGGAATGCAAAGTAGATATATGGAAGGGATAGAAAAAGTGTAATCTCTTTCTATCCTCATATTTCTTTCCCTTTTTATCTTTTTACTCTTAACAGGGAATGGTTGGTTACAAGGCTCAATGGGATAAAAACGAAGCTGCTGGACAAAATTCTGATGACAATTGAAATCTTAACCGATTTTAACATTTTTTTAAAAATTCTCAAAAAGAATTGCGCAATAAAGGTACGGTCACAGCTCTTGTCTGCCTGCAGGTTACCATGGCAACGTATGAGAGTGAGCAAGAGAGAAAATTTGTTCCCTCTTGCTCACTCTCATACGTTGCCATGGTAACCTGCAGGCATCCAAGAGCTGTGACCGTGCCTTAAGCCTTCGTTGCCACTTTTTAAAAATTTTGTAACATAACCTCAATTATAAGGGAGAGTCACCAGTTGTGAGACGGGTTTTATTCTTTACCTATAAATTGGAAATAGGTAAACGAAATCGTAAATAAAATACACCGTTTAAAAAGTAACTTAAATACGCAACTTTTATTCATAGAAAGTGTAGTGTTCAGATGAATTCGAAAAATTTTATGTTCAATTTTCGGAGCACGTCTTTTTAGTAATAAAAATAAAAAAAAAGGTGTCTAGTTGTGTGACATTTATAAAAAAAATGCTAAAATTTAAAAAATTTGTCATGAAACATTATTTTTAGTATAAATAACTAAATATATTCATAATACATATTATTATATACTAAATAATAATATTTATTCTTTAAAATATAACTATCAGTTTTTTTTATCGAAATCGCTGTCGCAATGTAGGCAAATGAAATAACTTGTGCGCACCTTACCGATAGAAAATCATTGGAAAATTATTAGAAGCTCACTGGCTCAGTGAGCTACTAGCGCACTAGGGTTTATTGCTACACTCAGGCCAGGTCAAAATTTATTGCCCGTTTTGAGGTAGTCCTTTTAAATTTAGTTTCAAAAGAAATTAAAATTATATTGTCACAAACCATCTGTGGCTCTTTATTAAACATATATTTTCATGTAGATTTCTTAAAAAAATATTTTTCTGAAAATTCAATATACATTATGCGAGTATATACCTATATTAAAAATTGTGTCAATAATATAACAATATAATTATTTACAGAGAATAATATTAATTAAGAAGCTAATTATGATTAAAAATTATTAATTCATTTTATTGTTTATGAATTATAAGATTAGTTTTTGCAATTGTTATTTTCTATAAAAAATATAAATGTCTATATCATATATTTTAATAATTACACAGAAAAAACTATCTGTGATTTTTGCTGCATGTGATTTTCAGGTGAATGGAATTCTTAAGATTAACTCTTAGATCATTGTTAAATATCTTTTTATTTTGATGTTAAATTTACACATATTGTTGACTTTCTGCTGCAATGAAATTTTCACCCAAATCATATGTTAAATTAACAAAAATTTTTTTCAGTGTAATTATTCTTTAAGTATTTTATTGATTATAATTTTAAATTAGTAGTATACATTTTTAAAATGGATTTTAAAAATTCAGAATAGTGAAATACTGAAGATTTCAATTTTTGTATTGCAGACCTCAAAAAGTAAAAGTATATAAATTCCAGATAATAAAATGCCGGGTTGAAAAACATGAACTTAAATGACAAAAGAATTGGAAATCTACTGCTAAAGTGCAGGGATCCATTTTAAATCCCCATGTCTATTGTTACCCTAGCTAATAATTTTTGAACCCTAATATTTTATGACTTAAAATTTTGGCAATTTAATTATTCGAAATTTTTAATTAAAAAATTTCGAATCTGTAATACTTCACGATTCCAAATATCTAAAATTTATTGTGATAATTTTATATTTTAAGAAATTATAAGGTATTTCGTGAACCATAAATATTACGTTAAAATTGATATCATTTTTGAAATCAAAGTCAAAGGGATATGTAGTAAACATAATAGTATCATGATAATAGTTCAAGTTCATTGAAACCAATATAATGTTAAAATAAATAAACATTATTTTTAGCGTAATTATTTTTGTGCCCAAAGGTCACCAAAAGTATTTATGTTGGTCATAAACCGCAAAAGGGCCCAAGAAATTATTTTTACCTCTTAAGGGTTTCCAGTGGAATTTCCCATTGCCATAAATCAGACTTAAAAGACCCAACAAGTTTTGAGTGAGTAAATGTTTCAAATACTATCTGAAAACGCATTGAAATAGCCCAAAAAACTCAGTGATTTTCGCCAGTGAGTTTTCCAGTGAGTTTGTATCGGTAGGGCATGTTCACACACTTAAAATAATTGTTGTGCTATTAAATGTACATAACGAACTAAACCCCGCAAGAAGCCTTGAAAATAAAAGAATTAAGTTTATTTGACATTTACTCAAAATCGCAATGATTTCTTTTCTATTAAATACTTGAATTTCCCTCAAATACTTACTTCTAGAAATAGAAAAGAATATTTTTGAAATTGATTCTGCTTTATTCTAAAATGATTTTGAATTTCATACAGCAGAATATAATTAAAATGTTCTTAATTCCAAAAAAATTTTCTATTCTGTAAAACAGTATAGGCATTCATGATTTTTCCATCCCCAATAATTCCTTCTGGAATAGAGTCTCCAAAATGTTTAATTCCGTAATAGAGAATACAGTTGAAATTTTTCCTTTCCCTGCAAATTCTTTCACAGTTTTAATTCAAAAGGCTCATTTATGTTTACATATTCAAGTCACGAGTAGCTCAGTGGTCACTTTCATAGACTTGTGACATAAAAACTTGGGATCGATTCTTATATTTATTGAAATTTTTTCCAAAACTGAATTACAAGGAACAGAATTTTGTTATTTTTAATTCATAATGCAAAATCATAAAATGAAGGGAAATTCAAGTATTAAGTAGAATTAATAAAATTAATTCTACGTTATTCCAGCCTTCTTACCGGGAACTGAACACAGCGCTTTATGATGCATACAGAAAAGTATAGGCTATCCCAGATGGGCGGCGCCACCGTCTCACAACTGGTGACTTGCTGTGTCTCACAACCGGAAATTGGCGCTATTTTGAAAAAGGAAAAAAAATATTTTTTCAACTGTAGATTGGAACAATGCAATATTGCATCACAAAATATAAGGAAAATACTAAATAATAATGCATAACATTTAGCTTTTCCAATTAATTAACTTGAAAAGTAAAGTACTTTGCACATATTGAAAAAAAGTTTTTTAGTCGATTCTCACACACAGTGTTGTCATCTAACACAAACAATACATATATCCGCTTCGGTGTACACGCAAAAATTGGCTCGTAGAAAAAGAAATGTTTTTATGTAAACCAATCGGCCTTTTTATATTTCGTGTTAAAAAAAATCGACTGTCTTACAACTGGGCCGTCTCACAACTGGCGACTCTCCCCTATTTATTTCGTCAGCTCGATTACCAAAGTTAATGTTGAAAATTATTTATGAAATATAGTAATTGAAAGGTTTTTAGTCCCTTAATAAAAATCTGGCATCAAATTTGTAAAATTTAAAATGGCGTATCCAAGATGGCGCCCGAAACATAGAAAAATTTCTTTACGCCTCCTAAGTAATAAAATTAATTACAAACAAATGACCCAAGTTTATAAGAGTTTTTGGGATCGCTGATTACAAATTTAATGTCAAATTGGCATTTTGACAGTTTACAGCTGTCAAATAAAGTGTCAACTTTGACATAAAGCATTTCATTTTTATGAAAAAGACAGTTAAAGGCTCGCTGATTTCAAATATGATGTCAAATCGACACTTTCACCGTTTTTTTTTTTTTTTTGAAAATTCCACTTTCCGCATGCGGAATAGTGTTTTTCAAAAGTTCTGCATTCCGCATGCGGAATTTTGCATTTTATTTCTCATGCATAATTGTCATAAAACACAATTCCGCACGCGTTTTTTTCAAGCGGGATGGTTTAAACTATTAAAAAAAAAAAGTTTCGTGTGCAGCAGACCAGACTAGTCATTCCCTATGTATTTTGACGCGCTGAACACGAATACGAAGTCAGTTTTGCTCCATCACGTCAGGATTTTTTCCTAACCTCAAAATCAATAAAATGACACTTTTTGTTCATTAGCATGTGAACCCGACTTAACATTAATACATGCCTAGGGCCAATAGAAAGCTTGAATTATGACCTTTGAAACGTTTTTTTAGAAATTGTTCTACGATGATTTTTAACGAAGTTATGATGTTTTATTTAAAATCATTTTCTTCCATTACACCATACCACATCAATAATTGAAGTGTTATTTATACATTTGGAAAAAATTTATATTTTAAGTAAAACATCATAACTTCGTTAAAAATCATCGTACAACAATTTTTAAAAAAGCGTTTTAAAGGTCACAATCCAAGCTTTCTATTCGCTCTAGGCATGTATTAATGTTAAGTCGGGTTCACATGCTAATGAACAAAAAGTGTCATTTTATTGATTTTGAGGTTAGGAAAAAATCCTGACGTGGTGGAGCAAAACTGACTTCGGATTCGTGTTCAGCGCGTCGAAATACATAGGGAATGACTAGTCTGGTCTGCTGTACACGAAACTTTTTTTTTGTGGGCCTGTGTAATCATACGAAACAAGTCACAAAAAAAGTGTTCTAACCAAAGCATGTTCAGCTCCCACAAGACGGGCGGACAGACGTCCCAAAGCTTTGGTTCTGCTGTTATACCAGTACGGTGCTACCGCACGCCCCGAGTAGGAGCACAGGCTTCTCGAATTTTGGTCGCACAGTCGTCCCACGAATTTTCACCCACTGGGTGTGCAGACGACCCAAAGGTTTTTCGGTGTAGCTGATGATAGAAATTTGTACACAAATCTAACTTGAGTCGTTAAACTAGTCCTTAAGAAAACTGCAATTAAGCTTTGAGTCAAAATATAAACTGAAATTGAAATTGTCTCAAAACAAGATATAAGCCATTTTAAGGACTAGTTTTTTTTGTTAGACTTTAATGACTAATTTTAAAACACTATTTTCCCATGAAATTAGTCTTTGGATAAATTTTATTCTAAATAATAAATTAGTCTGAACTACATTCAAGACATTCTTTTTTCTGTGATGACTATAGTTTTGAAAATTCTTGCAGTACACTGAGCAAAAAATACTTTTGAATCCATAGCACGCACATTTGAATACGTTTAAAAGTAAATTTGTTTGATTCTATTTTACAGTATACCTTTTGAAATAAAGACTAGAGCTTCTACATGAAAGCTCATGTCTTTATTCCAAAAGATATACTGCAGAATCAAACAAATATACTTTTGAACTTATTCAACTGTGGGTGCTATGGATTCAAAAGTATTTTTCTCAGTGTAATATTTACGTTAGGACAAGAAAGGTTTCACAAAAAAGGTATGTCTTAACCTTCAGTGTCAAATCCTATGGACACGTAAGTGCGAAAGATATGCAGATATACTCTTGTCACTTTTACACTCCATGGTCTAATTACAAATCAATGGAGCCTTTGGTATAATTTCTGTCGGAGTCAAGTAAAAAAATTGAAATTTTTTTTTTAATTTTAAAATCTTTCAAAATTTTCCGCTCCCAAAACCTGCTGCCCTTAGCTAAAGCCTTCTAAGCCTTACAGTAAATCCGCCACTGACAACAGGTCCATAATAATTATGGTATTGTGCTCGAATCCTCAACAACAAAACGAATTCTTTAAAAATTAGTTCTAACGGAACAATTTTTTTTTCGTGTATATAAATTACCTCTAATTAATTGACTAATGTTATTAGTATAATTTAGAATTAAAATGAAGGGATTCTTTACAATTTCCTAATTTTGCTATTTTTTATTTCATTTAAAAATTTGAATATTGTGTGCTGGGTCTATTATAAATCGCGTTGTTCAGATTATCTGGACGTCGTGTGATTTCGGCAGACACGAAGGAAAAGGTAATGGGTTGTGGGGATCGCTCGAGAGACACCTAATTTGGGGGAAAACGGCCCTTGTTAATAAAAATGATTTCCGACGATTCTCGGCCTCATTTCCTACACTGAATTATTATAGTCTATTTGATTTCGCGTTATACTTCTGGGTCCGACGCCAATGACGTAGAGGTATAGTTACTTGATTTAGTTTTTTTTTTGTTGTTGGGTGGTAAATTTAAAAAAAAAATATAATAAATTTATAAAGTAATGAGTATAAAATTTGTGGTTTTTTTTTGTTTTGTTTTATTAAAATTAGTGTGGCGATTGTAATTTGTATCTGGCCGAAATAAAGTGAACGAGGAGTTCCGAATTAACGAGGTTGAGGGTCGTCGGAGGACTTTTTGGGGATCAGTTCCAAATAAAATCCAGGCCTGGGAATTTTGAAAATTGGCTCAACCAGTCTTTTATGCAAAAAAAACCGTTATGGAAACTATTCCACCTGATCCTGAGGGCCACGTGGTCATTGGTTTCTTCCTAGCGATCTCTACACCTAAGAACCTCTTCGGCAGAAAGGAAATGATAAGTTTTTATATCTACATGAATATGTGTAATGTCTAATTTATTTATTTAAAATTGACCATTTTCATGGGCTCGAAAACGGACGCTTTTAGTCAATCCGTTTTTCGTTCCTCAAAACTGTTTTTCTCGTCCGTGACGAGAGTTAAATGATTTTTATTAATGTAAAAACCAATTTATCGACTGATTTTGTTGTTGTTGATATTATAATGTTTAATATGTAAATTTATATTTTTGGGAATCGAATAGGTGTTGTAATTATTTTATTATCTGAAATTCAATCCGTTGGGGCTCGAGCCGGCGCGTGAAACTTTGTTGCATATTTTGCGAAGTCGATTATTTCTTTTATTTTGTGAAGAATTGAAACACGAAAATAAATGTTTATTGACTCTATTAAATCTTTATTTTAATCTCTTTCAAAGTACTTAATTTATATATGTATAGACATGTTAGTTGATTTTTTGACGAAATTACTAGTCCATTAATTTAGTGTTTTTTGGTCGATATTTGTTATTATTCGTAATTTCTATTAAATTTTATTCTAATCATTTTAATTTATTTATCGTTTTGATTTTATTCTGAAAGTTAGTATTTATTAAAAATAAAGTTTGTTACAATAATAAATATTTACTGTAACATGTTTCAAATTTTAGATATTATCAACGATGCAATTTTTGATGAAGATCACGATGAAATGGTTGTTGTCAAAGATATAGAAATGTTTTCAATGTGTGAACATCATTTAGTACCATTCTATGGAAAAGTATCAATTGGATATCTTCCCCAGAAAAAAGTTTTGGGTCTTAGTAAGTTAGCAAGGTAAGATTATGTATAAATGTTATAAATGTTTGATCTTAACCATTTAACGCCCAAATGTACAATTTTTTGTTATGAAATTTGACACTACATTATAGCAATTAAACATTATTGATAGAACGTTCCAGCGCGAACTCGTGTAGAAAATATTCCCGGTTTTTTAACGTTGCTGTATAGTGTTACTAGGCACTATACAGTAACTGTACAGATTAACCGTAACGAAACTATGCTCAAATGTAACGCTCAGATCGACAAGTTTCTGTCTAGTTCAACTACATAAGAGTACTGCTTAAAAACTAGTTCGTAAATCCATGATTTCTTTAATTGGTTAAATGATCGGCTTTTAATGTTGAATGTATAAAATTATAAAAATAACAATAACAATAATCACAGTAATAATAACTTAGTAATAAAAATAATAATTTTAACAATAATAATAATAAATAATAATAATAAAAAATAATAATAATAATGAGTATATACAATTACAAAATTAAATTTTTTTTTAAAAGTAGAATAAAAATCATTTAGATATTTTTTTACATTGCAATTTCTTAACATTTTATAAATATTTAATAAGGTTTTTATTATTTAATTAATTACAGTTTTTATTTTTAATGATTTTCACACTTTTAACGCTAGACGTGACACATTTTTGTTAAACACTTATATTATCCTAAACGCAATTATAAACTTAAAATTAAAATATTTGACGGATGGAGGATTCGAACCCTCGACGCTACGGACGCAAGTCAGACGCTTTACCACTACACCACGCAACCTTGGGACAGTAAACCAAAAATCTAATTTTTAAGCGTCAGACCTACCTCGGACAAATTATTTTTTTATTTGTAATAAGTTTGCTACCACATTAAAGTTTTTATAAACAGGAATTCAGAAATCATTAAATATGAATATTATTTGCATATTTAACAATTGTTTCTAAAATTAAAAGTTATATAATATAAAATCAAAAAAGTAATAAATACTTTCAATATTTATTTCAAAGTTTTTAACAATTAACTTCTAATGTTTAGAATTTTTAATTACTTTATTAGTAAAAATATTATTATACATAAAAATTAAAATTTTTTATTTTCATTTAATGAAATTCAAATGACGTTTAAAACATTATTTTTTAAAAATGGTTTTAATTTTTGTATTACCAAATATTTAAATATTAATTGTTATTTAACAAATTATAAAAATAATTAAATATTTAAACATATGTTACAGTATTTGTTTAGTTAAATAGTAATTTATATATAATTTTTGGTTTATTTATCTGATTGTTATTTTCACTTTTTATTTGTTCTTTTTTAAAATAAATTATAAATTGAATTAAAAAAATAAGTAAATTCATATTTTATACAGGAATTATAAATATTCAATTAGATATTTATAAATAAATATTTATATTTAATATTTTAAAAAATGATTGTTATTATTATTTAATTATTAATTAAGTTCAGTATTAGATCAAGATCTAATTATTCGATTATTATGCATCAATGTACTGTACTATTTCTTGGACAAAAAAAATTAGGTAATAAAAAAAAGCTATTTCTTTGACTTTTAAACAAAATTCAAAATAACAAACCAACAAAAAATGTTTATTAAAGCGCTTTCAAATATAATAAAAAGTTTTTTTATAACGTTATTTACAAAATTTTTGAAGAATTTTAATTTTTTATAGAATTTTATTTTATTGTTATAAAAATTCTACACATTTCTACAGTTTCGAATTTTAAAACAAATACGCAGATGTAAAGAATCTTTTTTCATTTAAAATAATTCCTTATTTATTAAAATCCCATAATTTTCGAAATTTTAGTAAATAAGGTCATAATTTATTTATTGTATATGAAACAGTAAAATATAATGATAAAATATTCAGAATAGTAAAACTGTACAGGTTCTGTTTGCTTTCTGTGTATATGTTCATTCTAGTGGATCTATCAATATTCTAGACAGAGTTGTCAAGATTGCTATATCATGTATATACGAAAAGATACAGTGGTATTATGTAAATTACAGACAGTATTGACACAGTCACACGTGACAAGTGAAACGTTACATTAACTGTAAAGTTACTGTATTGAAATCTAGCGATACTGTGCAAATTCGAGACAGTATTTACACAGCTGTACGTGACAAGTTAAACGTTACGTTAACTGTAAAGCTACTATATTCCACCTAGTTTGACTAGAAATTTTTCCACACGGGAATCTTCCGGCAGGACAGCTCATCGATCGTCTTCCATTGCAAGTCCCCCGTCATTTGAATTTAGAAATTTGAACTTTGATTGCGCTAATAGCTTATTTCTTTACCTTTCTAACCATGTAAGTAACTTTGTTTTTATCTTAGGGGAGATTCCAGTCATTTTAAGGTTTGATTCAAAGATTTTTTTTTATAGTAAAAAAATAGGTATTTATTAATTTTTTTTTACCATAAAATACAATTCTCAAAGTAATTAAAAAAATTTTTTTTTAATGCAGTCTTACAAAATGGCTGCCGAAAGTGGTCCTCTCTAAAAGTTGTTTACATTTTTTCTTTGCAACGGTTAATGTGAAATAAAAAAAATAAATAGTTTCTTAATCTGTACCATTTTGGCTATCGTGTAAACTAGGATAACAAATATTTATTGAAAAATAACCGAATGACAGACTTTTGAATTTTTCAACCCTAATTTTGCAACTTAAATTGTTAATAACTTTTTAAAATATTAATAAATCTTAAAAAATCCTAGTTTACTCGAAAACTACACATTCATAGAACATGTTGTCCAAATTTCAAGTTCTTTCGTTGAATAGAGTCAAAATAAGAGTGTAAACAAGTTGAAAATATGCAGTTTCGAGAAAAACGCGTTTAAAGTTTGAAGGACCAAATGTACAAAAATTTAACTTAAAGTTCGGCAATATTTTTAAATAGTAAAGCACAATAAGACGAATTTATATTAATAGTTATATACATATAACCCTTCTTATTTAACAATATACATTTCTTATAGTTTAAGAACTGCTCTTTCAAGCGGTGCACCAAAAAACTGTTAATTTAAAAATAAACATTCTACAGTTAGCTAATTGATAAAAAATACAAATTTTCGAGATTTTTTTTTTTACTTAAGACTATTTTTTCCGTCTTTTTAAATAATTATACTAACCAAAAATGAAAAAAAAAATTCGATTTTTGGAAAAAAAATCACTGTAATCTCCCCTTAATTCATATTCACTTTATAACGCGATTTAGCACGTACTCGCGGAAGGATTTTTTGTCCTGTCGGAAGGACGTTGGAGGTTCTATTATTATGTAAAAAAATCTCCAATAGCCATATCTTATGGTCCAAGAATCGCTCTTCAGAATGGAGTATTAAAAAATCTTGGAAATTTTCAAATAAAAAAATTATACTTGTTCTTTTTTTACAAAAACATGAAATTTTTAGGTTTCATTTTCAAATTATTGAAATTTTTTATATAGGTAATGGCATTACAATATCTGTAAAAGTAATAAATCAAAAATAAAAAAAGCTATTAAGGTCGAGACAAACTATGCGCGCCAAACCTACCTACCTCTCTACCATCAAAAATAGTAAAACTCTTACTATCTATTTCTCTCAGTGTAATCATAAATTTTGTCCTATTGTACTTTCATTTTTATGATAAACTTTCATGAGAGTTTATCATAAAATTTAAAACTCAAACTCATTTTTTGCTTAAATTTTAAACTTTTGCTAATCCTTCATAATTTTAGGGCACTTTTACTGACCGGAGTTATTGTAGTATTTGGAAACAGTCTTCGTTTTTCCATTGTCCATATAGGCTCGTCTGACGTTCGTCGCTTAATCACAGCGAATCCTCCAGGCTAGGTGGACTCTCCGTAATTTTTTGGCGAATTAAGTTAGTTAAGGTGAAGACACTACAAAGGCACTGAGTCGCTGTCAGTGACTGGCAATTGGCCAGCCTCTCCCTTTGTTAACCTCTAACACACATGAAGTGCTACACTGTAAATAATCGTGCCTGTATTATTACGACGTCAGACGAGGAAAATAAAGACTTCAAGTCAGAAGTTGTAAAGTGTTAAACCTGTTAAATTACTGACCGTTTGATTACCACTTAGCGTAACTACAAAAAATCAGATTAAAAAAAAAAAATTGGTCGGGAAGAATTGAACTCGCGCTTCTTTACTCTACAGTCGAGTGGAACATCCTCCAGGCTATATTTGTAGGTTAGGTTGTAAAAAAAATTGGAAAAAGTGAATCGGAAATTTCTTTTTAAAAACCAAATTCAACCAAATTCGCCAGAAATTTCTTAAAATCTCCGATTCACCAAGAAATTTAGCAATAAGTTTTTATTTCCGGGGAAGGAAGTAACAACCGGTCATACACTGTGAAAATTTTATATATTAAATTTTGCACCGATAGTCGGTTGACATAAAATTAAATAGAACCCTCATACGAATTTTATTAAATGTCCTGAGAAATTTTAACAAATCTGTTGAATTTCCACCGCTAATCTTGAGACATTTAGATTCTAAATTTTTATGAAAATTGTCAGGACCGTCCTGTGTAATTTTTATGTCAACCAATTGTGGGTGGAAAATTAAACAGAAACGGTAATTTTAGATGGAACTGCAGTGGGAATTTCATACGTATGATAACATTACACGGAGCAGAGAAGAAAAATTCCTAAAAGTTGGGTAATATTCTTAGGACAGTTCCTGATAAACGCTTTACACATTACCTAACAGGAAAATTCAATACAAATTTCTCACAGTGTAATTTTACGACACAATAGTATTTTAGAGACCGCAGGATACATTTTACACACCGGAGGACATATTTTACAGACCGTAGTCTGTAAACATACTGCCGATTGTTGAATTACACACCGATAGCTACTTTACAAACTATTTGTAATTTAACAGTCTGTGCAGATTTTTATTGAACGTCAATAATTTTACTACTTAGAACTTGAAGTCTTTTTTTTCCTCGTCTGACGGAGTATTATTACAGCCAGTCGTACAAACGATACTTCATACATTATAAAAGTACATAATAGTTGTCGAATAGCAATCAAACTGTTAATTAACTGTTTCTGACGCAAACAATTTACTGCGTCAAACGATGTTAATATTTTGACGGTTAATAAGTTTTTACAGACGGTCTGTAATTCCTACTTTGGGATTTTTTACAGTGTATGCAACACATAGACAAACGACTGTATACATAGCAACGTGAAGCTTTCCTGAAGACTCATCAGAGGCGCTGAAGTCAAGAACTATTCTGCCACTTTTTGTATATCGAGTCTACACAGCCTGGAATACTCGCCAAGCATTGCATTACAGTCTCGGCTCGCGTAGTCTGTACCCACTAGGCTGGTCCAAAAAAACCGACTTTTGAAAATTGTAAAATGTTTATCCAGTTTCATATAATATACTATGCGCTGATAAACATCCTTTTTTTTAGATTTTTAAATTAATATTTACAACTGCCAGGAAGTATTAACCTCTCTTATGGGATTATAGCCAAATTAACATGTAAAATAAACACTCAAGCTTTGAATATTCTTTTAAGAACCTTATTAAACTTTAAAAACAAATTCCATTCAACGAAGGCTTGTCAAAGAATCAAAAAGTATATAACAAAATAGAAAATTGAAAACTTTTTATTTTTGTGATTGTAATTCAATGTTAAAGTCCGTTAAAAACGGCTTTTTAGGTACTTTTCAGAAGCTGTTTTCAATGACTAAATAACAATTTTCCTAGTTGAAATTTGCATGAAACGATAATTTATCTCTTGCTGAAGGGAAATTATGAAAATTATCATATTTAAAAAATAATAAATGTTCAAATTATTGAAACGAAAATTTGAGTTTTTAAGTTTTAGCTTGTTGGGGAACGAAATTTATGACTTCATGGACATCATAAAAGTGAAAGTGATACTCGCAACCTGTAATGTAAGAGTTAATAATTAATTTCAATAAAGTAAAGTACTCAAAACATTATTATGCTTCGCTTTCACCACAACATATTTTTACCACGACCAAAGGGAGATTCCGCTGAACCGCGCGGGTTTGTCGAGAACTCGGAAACAACGACCAAAAAATCTCAAATAATCGAAACTTACCAGTATGCAACATAGTGATACCACCAAAATCTGCCAGCACGTGCTCGAGGATGAGGGCTTCGAAAACACTTTCCCCCCACAATCACCCCAAAAACACCACACAATTGTATAAAAAGTATTTATTGTCCCAACGGGGAACTAAACAAGAAATACACTGTAGAGAATAATAATATTAATAAACCAAGCTTAATCCGTGCCTGGAAGAATTTATCGGAAAAAGGAAGGCCGGTCCGAACTGCGAAAACGTGTCCCTTCGAAGGTAGTCTCGTACTCAGTGGTCCCATCGAACGGCTGATTGAACCGTCACACAGGATCGCGAGGGGTGGGGACTCCGCCCCTTCCGTATTGGCCTCTCTGTCGTTCTTCCGTCCTTCGGTCACGGTCCTCGTTCCACACCCGGTCACTCCTAGCTGAAACACGAAAAGAGGGCTCTCCTGTTGACGAGGGAAAACGATAGGAAAAACCGCGCAAATTTTTCACCAATTTAATTGGCCAACTAACCCCACGTGAACTCGAAATTAACATCATTCCAGGGACTGCGACGAAGCGGAAATCGGGCGCTCATTCAGGGCCGTAAATACGGAAAAATACCTGAGCTGCACCGATTACGAAAATTAACTCTTATTAAAATACAAAAAATTTCATGTAACGCATCAGACATTCTCTGACTCTTTCTCACGTCTTTTTAAACACTAAATAAAATATAAGTGACGATCTGCTTCGTCAGAATCCCCTCCCCTAGGCCGATACTACTCTCTAGTATCGCCTACAAAAAGAAAACAATAAAAACAAAAAAAACTTTTTCATAAATCAACAAAAAAAAAAAAATAACCAATCTTTTAACTCACCTATAACTCCCCTCCAGAATAAATAACCAACTAATGGCCAGAACCATCGCCCGGTCGACGACGTTCCTCCAGGAACTGTAGAACGGCCAGATCCACGAGGTGCTGAGGAGAATTCCTCAACATTTCTGTTAGTCTGGCCACTCCTTCCAGTACGGGAATCTCCTGGCGACCCACCGGAATCACTGCCTCTCCCACTGGAGGCTCTTCGGCAACCTGCGGCCTCTCCTCGATTCGGTGCTCTTCCGCTGGTACTATTACCCGCACTGGATCAACAATGAGGTCAAATGGCGCCTCCTGCTTCACCAACTGCATGGCAACGACCTCCTGAACCTCCTCAACAGGCACCACGGGCCGCTCCAACGGCAGTACCTCTTCAACGGCTTCTCTGGCGGGGTTCCCCTCTGCCCCGTACTCCTGGTCTCGTTCCACTACAGCCACTTCACGGGGTCGTCCATTGCGTCTCTCCACATCCAGCCGGTACAACCACAAAATGTACGCCTCCGCGCAACGCAGACATCGGTTTATCTTTGCCCCCCTCCTTCCACAATTATTACAGAATTCCCCCCGTTGGGGGTGGGGGCATCTAATTCTTAGATGGCCGCGCCGCCAGCAATTAAAACAACACCCCGGAGGGGGATCTAAAGAGGGCACTGTGGGTATGGGCTTAAGCCCACCAAACCAAACTCCTTTTGTTTTAATCTTCAACGGCGGTCTTCCTCCCCCCGGCTGCTGGTACCCCGATGGTCCCGGCACAGGATGCGGTGACCCTCTACGTTCTGGCGGTCCAGGGGGCGTGATTGGACGGGGTGGGGCCACCGGAGACACATCTCTAGGGCTAACAAAGTCGTCCCTATTGAAGTGACTCCGGCGAATCCTTTCTACCGCCTCATCCCTCTTCCGCTTAAGGTCCGCCAACAACGCCTGGTTTCACCTCTCTTCCTCCTCAAGATGACCATGGAGGTCCGCGACGGCCTGACTGCTGTCAGCGTCCACCACTGACTCATCCTCCTCTTGTAAACTTGAGGATTGCTCAGTGGAGGACACCAACATTTCCGGAGACTCTCGGTTCTGTGCCTCCTCACTCCAGCTGACCTCTTCCTCCATGACCACCTCCGGCACCACTTCCACCAATAATCCACCAGCAACTTCCTCTCTCTCCCCCTCCAGATTCTCCTTACTCCCCTTTGGATTTTCCTTATCTTCCCCGACCACTTCCTTCCTTTCTTCCTCTCCCCTAGCTACCCCTCGTGATCTCCTTTCCTCTTCCACTCTCGGGGTCGCAAGATCCATCTGGGGCGGGAAGGGTGGCGGAAACTCCACCCTCCTTGCCTCTCTTCCCCTCTGCTTCCGTAAACTCGGAAGATCAGATGCCCGAGTCCTATTCGGAGTCATTCTGTCTTGAAATCTAAAACAAAGAAAATAAAACACACTTATTAGTCACAAGTCTATTTTCTAGGCGGAACAAAACGTTTAATATCTGACACATGCACCTTACTCACGCGGCGATTCTCATTCGTTTTTAACACACATACCGAATCCGAAAATTTCTCTATTATTTCAAATGGCCCCTCATACTTCGGTGCTAATTTCGCCAAAAACTTTTTCGCCGCGTTTGACAACTTGTGTGTCCTGCACAATACTAGATCACCCACGTGAAATTCCGCCACTCGCTTATTCCGATTATAGTATGCCGTTTGTTTCTCTCTCTCTTTATCTATAAATCTCGCGACCAAGTCTCTCAACGCATCTAACCTCTTTAATCGATCGTTCCACACTTCCGGATCAATTCTCTCGACCATTTTTCTCCCCTCTACCTCTCTACGCAGACTTTTGACCGGTTTAGGATTCCGTCCGTAATTAAGGAATGCGGGCGAGAACTTAGTTGTCGACTGGACAGCAGTATTCATGGCATGCCGGAACTCATGAACATGCTTGTCCCACTCTCGATGATCCTCCCCTATAAACGTCGCGACCATAGTCTTAAACACTCGGTTACTCCTCTCGACAGGATTGGCCTGCGGATGATAAGGTGGCGTAGTGAGATGCTGGACTCCATAATCATTCAAGACTGATTTTAGGAATTTATTATCAAATTCCTTACCATTATCAGTCAACAAAAACTCGGGAGTCTCCTACCTGAACAAAATTAACTCCTCAAACGCCCGTGCAATTGCCTTGCCATCCGCAGATCTTAAAGGCTTGACCTCCACCCAGCGAGAAAATAAGTCTTGAAACACTACCAGATAGCGGCACCGACTCTTGCTTGGCGGAAATTCCATGCAGTCAGCTGCCACTACCACTCAGTGTCTCTCAACTATCCTCTGTCCCATAAGGCCTTGAGGACCTTCCTGTGAGACCTTATGGTACTGACATTGAGGACACGCTCGCACAAATTGTTGAACATCGTGCCACACTCCCTGCCAATAATATTCTTTCGCTACTCGGTCATAGGTCTTCTCAATTCCCAAATGTCCTGCCGAGAACTCTGAGTGCGCACTCTTGAGCACTCTTTTGCGATACTCTAGAGGCACGACTAACTTCCACCCCTCTTCATCCCCTGTATACGGCAATAACAATGGATCCTCCCTAAATCGGTATAAACTCCCCTCTAAAACTTTCCAACTTGAAAATCTGTTAGGAAACTTCACCACCAAGTCGAGTCTTTTTAGATACCACGGGTCTGAAATGGTTTCAAACGCCGCCACTTCTTCAAACTCATCCTCGTACATCCTAGATAAGGCATCCGGAACGTGATGGTGAATTCCCCTTCGGTGAACGATCTTAAAATCCCACTGCTGCATCTCGAGGGCCCAACGCGCCAATCTACCCGTTGGTTCTTTTAAATTTCGCAACCATTTTAAAGCACTATGGTCTGTAATGGCCGTGAATTTGTACCCCTTGATGTATGGTCTTAGTTTCTTAATTGACCACAACAACGCCAAACACTCTTTCTCTGTTACACTATAATTCCTCTCGTGTACCGAGAGTGTTTTACTCACAAACACAATTGGATGTTCACCGTCTTCCCCCTCCTGAGTCAAAACTGCCCCTATCGCGTAACCACTCGCGTCGCATTGAATCGTAAATGGCTTCGTAAAGTCTGGTCTTGCCAAGACCGGTGCCGAAGTCAATTTATTCTTCAATGCTTGAAACGCCTCTTATTGCTCTTCTCCCCACTCCCAAGCTCGACCTTTTTGTAATAACCTCAAAAGTGGTATTTTTAATTCGCTATCATGTTCTATGAACCGCGCATACCACCCCACCATACCTAAAAAACGACGGAGCTGTTTTATATTGGTTGGTGCCGGATAATCAACCACTGGTGTGATTTTCTCTGGGTCCGGTCTCAATCCTTGGCTGTCGAGTACATAACCTAAATATGAAACTCTCGAACACCCAAATTCGCACTTTTCCGGATTTACCACCAACCAAGCCTCCGCCAATTTTCTCAACTCGATCTCTAACCATTCCAGATGTTTCTCATAATCATCAGTAACGATGATTATGTAATTCAGGTACCCAAACACATAAGGCTCGAACTCAGGTCCAAATAACGAATCGATTAATCGCTGGAATGTCATCGGGGCATTTGTGAGTCCAAATGGCATTCTTTTAAACTGCCACAACCCAGAACCAGGAATAGCAAACGCTGTATATTTTCGACTCTCAGGGGACATCGGCACTTGGTGGTAAGCCTGCTTGAGATCGATTTTGGAAATATATCGTGCTTTCCGTAATTTATCCAAAATCGAATCAATGGAGTGGATGGGATATGCGTCTCTGACTGTCACTTTATTTAAATCTCTGTAGTCGATACAGAAGCGCAATGAACCATCTCCCTTTTTCACGATAACTGGAGCACTGCTCCACTCACTGGCCGATCTTTCTATTACTCCCCTTTCTAGCATCTTTTGAACTTCCTGATTAGCCCATTCTAATATCATAGGCGACATTTTACGAGAACGATGTTCGATCGGTGTTGGATCAGTGACTATTATGCTATGTTCAGTCAAGGAAGTCATACCATGTTCCACCTCCTGTGGTAAAATCAGCTGATCCACCAATTTTTAAATTTTCGATCTCTGCCCCTCTGATAACTCACAAATCCCTGCACATTCCGCAAAAATATCTCCCTCTACACCATTTCCTATACCACTTCTCCCCCCTGCACTCAACTCTCCATACTCCAAAAATTTATGCCATTCCCCCTCTTGAACTCTTCACAACCCCCTTCCTAACCTCACATCCATGTCCGCCATTCGATGAAAATCCTGACCTAAAAGCATGTCATGGGACATAATATCTACCACCCGTAAGTTAAACGGTTGAAAAAAACCATCTACCGTTAACCACGACCTCAATTTCCCCAATGCTGCTGTTGATCCGCCAAGCGCGCTTCCAATCGCTGTATTCGCTTTCGTCAGTCTATCCCGAAATTTTTCTGCTAATTCCGGCCCATCCAACGAAACCGTCGCGCCCGGATCAAACAACGCTATATAAGGTTTGTCCGCTATCCCCACTTTCAAAAAATAACGGTTCTCCATGGATGAGGCATCTATCCGTTCCCCCGTTAAATCAGGAGCTGCTGTATTCTTTACAGCATCACCCCTACCCTGGACTGAACATGCTGATGGGACATCAGTAGATTCCGTCCCAATACACGCTTGTAGAAACCCCTCATTAATAAATTGCGTCCCCTGTACTGAGAGTTCCATCCCGGATTGCTCTGCAGTGGGTTGCGTCCTAGAGTTCACAACTTCCGTCCTGGCTTCCAGAAACTGGCTTGTGGACTCACAGGATTGCGTCCCAGAACCCGTGGGTTGTGTCCGAACGTCACGAAGTTGCGTCCCAACGAGTTCCGTCCCCTCACTACTGGATTGCGTCCCAGCTTCAGTACTGATTGCTGGATCCAGCATGGGTTGAGTTTCCTCTTGAGGCACTGGCACCACTTGAATGGGTGTCCCATTTTCTCCCCCCACTACTGTCCACTGTAGTGATGTTTGGGACACTGGGACATTTTCTTCCACTAAAACATCCTCAATTTGCTGAACTTCCTCTTGATTTCCTTGTTCCCCCTGTTGTTGACCCACTTGTGTCCCAAATGTCCCACTCATGTCCTCCTGCCCCATTTCCTCTATTTTCTCTTCCAACTCTACTCTTTCCCCTCCGAAATACTCATCCGCATGAATTAAAGTGAAGAAAATATCCGGATTCGCTTCCTCTTCCTCTATTGTCCCACCGACGATGGTCCTGGGGGGAAGCGTTGTTCAGTCCCCCCCCTGCCCCGTTTTCCAGCATCGTTCTCAACTCTGCGCAATTTGGACAATTCCTAAACGTTGTCACATTTGTCCCACACACCTGGCAGAACATTCGGTTGCCAGTGGGACGGGGCAAGGGACACTCGTTGGCATAATTCCCTTGCTGTTGGCATCGGAAACACGTTCTCAATTTGCACTCCGATGCTCGGTGTCCCACTGACTGACACTGGTAGCATGCCCCAGTAAATCCCCTCGGGACACTAGGCCTGAACGCCGGTGGTCGTCCCCCACCAAAAGTGCGATTGGGAACCTTTCCCCCTCCATAGGGACGATTCTGAGCTTGTCCCACTCCATAGGGACGATTCTGGAACTGTTGTCCCAGATTGCGTATCCCACTGGTCGATGGGACATGAGGGTTTGAAGCCACCATTTGGGGATACGTCACCGGGGTTTGTTGTGCCGGGACCTGTTGAACAGCCGCTATTGGTGCTGTCCCAGTTGTCCCTACATTCATTTTCCCCCTTTGCGTCCCATTATCTCCCTTAGTTGTTCCTAAGTTCGCAAGACTCCCCTTTAACTTCATATTCTTCTCCTTTTTCGCCGGACAGTTCGGACTGTCCCACTTTCTTCCCCACTTGACTCTGAACCCGAGACCCCTAGCAAAGCATCTACTTTTGCCCCTCGTAAATTTCCCCTCGGAGCCGCGGACGGAATTCTCATCTTGTCCCGGGACGGAGGTGGGACATACCTCTTATCGAGATCCTTGATCCTCTCATACCGTCTTAGAATCTTTTCTAACCCCTCAATATTGTCAAACTCCGAGTTTGACAATTGACGCCTATACTCAGGCGTCAGTCCTTTAAACACGATTTTCAAAAACGATTCACGTGAAATGGAACGCCTCAAATGTCCCACAATTACTCGCATACTCATTATGAAATCGGAGATTTTCTCTCCTTTCGCCTGAGTCCTGCTGCGAGCCTCATCTAAAACGTCATCGTCCACCAACACACATGAGAATTCCCGTTTGAATAATTTTTTAAAAACATTCCACGAGTTCAAGTCTTTTCGCACCAACCTGAACCAACGACTCGCCGTTTTGCGCAACACACTCGGAAGCGCTGTCAGCATCTCGGAATCGCTGATCAGATTGCACCCTTTGCAATCTTCTAAACGCTCTAAAAATTCCTCACAGTCCTCCTTCTCCCCTCCAGAAAATTTTATGTCTCAATCCTTCAGGATTTTAACAATTTTAGTTCCCCCACCTATATTTTGGTAACCGCGACCCCTTCGTCGGCTCTTATCACTGAAAGAGTCGGTTTCAGTTTCCAACTCACTGGAGGACAACACCACGCGACTACGCCTCTTGCGTTTATTCGTACCGGAACTTCCACTTTCGGTATGTCGATCCTTTTTCCCCTCTTCCCCAGGGAAAAATCCTGGAGGATGAGGGGGTAAAGGGGGTGTAGAATTACCGTCTAGCTCGGTGTTTCCTTAATCACCCCCCCTTTGTCCCCATTCTCGACCCTGATCAGGGTCTACCGGTATGGTTCGCCTCGGACCTTTTGCCCCCCCCCCACATCACGTGGGACTTGCGTTTGTTGGGCATTATTTTCACTAATGTGCAATTGCTCAATCAAAAATGCATTGTGTGCGCGCAACTGCTCCAACTCACGCAGTTGCTGTTGTGCATAAATTGCACGTTGATCCGGGCTCAACCCCCACGCCCCCACCCCCTGCCTCATACTCCATAACTCTGGAGACTCTCCTGGCGCAGGAATACCTCCTGCCCCCCCTGTCCACGTCACGAACGTCGGTGCCCCAAATCTCGAACTTGACGTCGTGGTAGTCACAGTTGTGACAAACGTGGTCCTAGTCGTAACCCTCGGGATCTCGAAGGACGCGGAAGTAACTTTCGGGTTAACGGCGGCATTTCCGTTTTCCCTATTTACCGGCTCTCTCCCCTCTGTATTCATTTCCGGAATATTCTCTTCATCATTTGAAGGGTTTTCCCCCTCTTGTTGTACTTCCGGTGGATTTCCGGGTTCGGCCGACAATCTCGACCTACGAGTCCGCGCCACAAAAGGACTAGGTCCGGCTCCCCCCTCTCTCTGACCTCGAAGCGCTTCGAAGCTAAAAACAAATTCCGATCCCTCCTTATCAAAGGTCTCGAACCACGGGACCACAACCGTTTCCGGAAAAATAGATCTGACTTCCGACCGAAGAAGTCTCTCGCGCAACACCTGCAGGGTGCCTACCGCACTGCAATCCTGGCGTTCTAATTCTTCTACCACCCGCTCAGGTGGCATTAATTGAATTTGTCGCCATGCCTCCCCTATTTGCGGAATTTCAAGAATCCGCCACATTTGTTCGCTGTACCGTTCTATTATTCTTAATTTTCTCACTTAATTCGATAAATGAAAATAAAGAGAGAGAGAGAGAAAAAAAAACAGTCTCGTTAAAAAAAACGATAATAATAATTAACCACGGAAACTCAAATTTTACCCCGAAAACTGCCAAAAACTAACCGCACACACAAAAAAAAATTTCAAAGAGAGACAAACACTTTATATTGGTACCACTCTACGACACCTTATTACGCTCTCTCCACCTCCTCACTTCAACTCCCTTCTCCCCGCCAGAACAAGAATCATATTATTATACAATACATATTTACATAATCAAAAATAATCAATACATAATAAATAAGCTGAAGAGGAACACAAGAAAATTCTTGCACTTGGCCGATTTCACTCTTAAAATCTGCTCCTGTTGGGAGGCTCTTCAACAACGAGAAGAGAAGAAAAAAAAAAAAAAATTCGTTTAGGGAAGAAATTCAGTTGTGTGGCTTTCCAAAATTCTATTCGGAAATTTTCGCTGAAGGACCGGATCTCCGTTGTGTGGCTTTCCTAAATTATTTCTCAGGACCATAACCCTCAACAAAACAAAAAAAAAACAATTATTTCCAGGGAGTTTCCGTAGAGTGGCTTTCCCAACCTTTCAGGAAAAATTTTCCGCTTAAAAATCCGTCGTGTCGGTACGTTCCCTTTCACGTCTTACCCCCCTGTCATTCGACTGACCGCAACGTACTCTGATCCAAACCTCACACACAACCCAATAGAGAACACGACACAAAAAAAAATTTAATTGTTTTTAACATTAAAAAAAAAATACACCTAAATCGCACGGAAAGGAAAAGAGAGAGAGAAAAAAAAAACGTCGGTTCTTCACGCCGTGATTTAAACCGCACTTCCGGTTTCACCACGTGGTGAAAATTAATTCTTAATTATTTCGAAAAAAATTTCTTACTCCTCCTCACACCTCCCCTCTAGACACGAACCCGAACATACCTTTCGATTACCATATTTACTAAAACACAAAAAAAAAATAAACGCAAACATTTAATTTTATTCCACGCAGGGAAAAAAAAGAAAATTTTCACTTAAAACGGAACACCATCAGCGCCTGCGCGAACTACTAGACACCCTTCGTGACACGAAAATCACGAAAAGAAACTGATAATCATAAAATAAACTTAATTTTGATTTTATATTTCTTCCCGAATACACGAATCTGCAACAACACGTTTGAAGCGGTATTTCTCACCGCTATTAACGAACTTTGCACGTGAAAATTTGAACACTCAAGCGTCGCACTTTTCCATTCAAATTTACCGTTGCCTCGCGACCACGTTTTCGACCAACTCCCGAAATTACACTTTCCCGTCACTTATCTTCTGCTCCCCCTCGTACACAAAAAAAAAATTCAGCATGAATTTTAATCATTCCTACTCACTTCTTCGTTTCTCTCCTCTCTAGAATTTAATATTATTCCTTTCCCGATAAATAATTCTCTTTCCGACCTTTCCACTCTTAATTTCACAAATCAATCGTTACTTTTTCGCTACTTTTTCACTCTTCGTCTGTTTCCGATTTCTCGACTTCCAGCAGAAAATCCCCACAAGGGATGCCAATTGTAATGTAAGAGTTAATAATTAATTTCAATAAAGTAAAGTACTCAAAACATTATTATGCTTCGCTTTCACCACAACATATTCTTACCACGACCAAAGGGAGATTCCGCTGAACCGCGCGGGTTTGTCGAGAACTCGGAAACAACGACCAAAAAATCTCAAATAATCGAAACTTACCAGTATGCAACATAGTGATACCACCAAAATCTGCCAGCACGTGCTCGAGGATGAGGGCTTCGAAAACACTTTCCCCCCACAATCACCCCAAAAACACCACACAATTGTATAAAAAGTATTTATTGTCCCAACGGGGAACTAAACAAGAAATACACTGTAGAGAATAATAATATTAATAAACCAAACTTAATCCGTGCCCGGAAGAATTTATCGGAAAAAGGAAGGCCGGTCCGAACTACGAAAACGTGTTCCTTCGAAGGTAGTCTCGTACTCAGTGGTCCCATCGAACGGCTGATTGAACCGTCACACAGGATCGCGAGGGGTGGGGACTCCGCCCCTTCCGTATTGGCCTCTCTGTCGTTCTTCCGTCCTTCGGTCACGGTCCTCGTTCCACACCCGGTCACTCCTAGCTGAAACACGAAAAGAGGGCTCTCCTGTTGACGAGGGAAAACGATAGGAAAAACCGCGCAAATTTTTCACCAATTTAATTGGCAAACTAACCCCACGTGAACTCGAAATTAACATCATTCCGGGGACTGCGACGAAGCGGAAATCGGGCGCTTATTCAGGGCCGTAAATACGGAAAAATACCTGAGCTGCACCGATTACGAAAATTAACTCTTATTAAAATACAAAACATTTCATGTAACGCATCAGACATTCTCTGACTCTTTCTCACGTCTTCTTAAACACTAAATAAAATATAAGTGACGATCTGCTTCGTCACAAACCGTTAAGGGTGCAAGGGTTATTGTCAGCAAAAGTGTGAAATTCTTTTCTACTTTTTTTTCTCTAGAAGAATAAATTTTACTATTTCTATTTATTTTAAACATAAATTCAAACCTACTTTTATACCCCTTTTCTTGATCAATACAAAGGGAAAGATGGTCGAAAAATTTTCTTGCTACCGTAACCCTAAAGGCCTTTGAAAGACAGTATTACAATAATGACTATTCAACGGAACGCGCAAAAAATTGGTTTGGAGTTTATATGAAATCCAGAAAACTTTTAATGCTTCCTGGCAGTTCTAAAAATTAATTTAAAAATCTAAAACAAAAAGGATTTTAATCAGCTCGTAGTATATTATATGAAACTGGGTAAACATTTTAACATTTCCAAAAGTCGGTTTTTTTGGACACCCACGTTAAAGCCCGTTCTACATGGATGCGAAAGAGCGAGTCGTTGCGACGAGTCGCTCTCCCACCACTGGTAGCTTGTCAGGCGGCCGACTAGGAAAGCCAATGAGGAGAAAAGGCTATTGTGCGTACACTCAGCCAAACAAGCGCCTTTGTCTTTTTATACTGTTTTCCCAATTCCTAGTCCTACCTCCAAACAATATTTTTATTTACTAGCAAAATAAAACGCGCGCCAGCGCGCCATTAGTTTTTCATGCATTTTAGAAATTATAAAATACAATAATAAATATAACAAATTGGTAAATAATATTTATCTAATAAGAAGAAATAAATATTTTAAATATAATATTTAAAAATCAATTAATATAAAAAAAATAAATATTTATTTCGGAAAAAATTTATAATATTTTAGAATTAAAAAGAATTGCAAAAAATAATTTAAATTAAACAAAATAATTGCAAATTTTGCAAATTAATTGAAAAAAAAAAATTAAATCATTTAAAAATTGGGGAAAGTAATTTAAACAATCATAGAAAAGTTTTAAAAGTAAATTAAAACAAAATTGAATAATAAAAAATTAGGGAAAATAATTGAAAATTGAAAAACATGGTTAAAAATTGAGATAAATAAATTAAAATTAAAAAAAATAATTAAAATTTGAGAAAATAATTAAACAAATTACATAAAATATTTTAAATAAAGGAAAGTTAAACAAAATTTGAGAAAAATACTTAAAACTTTCAGAAGTTCATTGAAATAAAAGAAATTAATTCTTTTGTCTCCAAAATAGAGTTTGGGATATAAAAATAGAAAATAAATAAAAAAATTATTTTTTTTTAATTTTTTTCTCAGCAACTAATTAACAGTCTTTAATTGAAAACCAGCTTAGGAGATACCAAGTTTATTGAAAAAATAGATAAAAATTAGATTTAAATTATACTTTATAATGGACAGATTTCATTGGCAAAAAACTTGTAAAAGTAGGTGGGACATATATGTATGTACCATGGGCGTGAAAGTGTTAAAGAAAATAATATAAAAAATAACATAAATAATGAAATAATTGAAAATTCAGATAAATATTTAAAAATTTTTGAAAATTGAAGGAAACAAATTTTGGAAAACAATTGAAAAATGTTTTTAAATTTTATAACTTGCCGAAAATAATTAAAATATAATACAAACAATGATAAGTTGTAAAAAATAAATGACATTTAAGTGTGATAATTGAAAAAACTACAAAATTTTTTTTAAATAAAGAAAAAATAATTGAAATTTGAAAAAAATACATGAACATCTTAGAAATCAATTAAAAAAAAGAAAATAACTAAAAATTGGAGAAAATAATTGAAGAAATAAGCTAAAAGTAATTGAAATTTACGATAATTAATAAACAAATTTTGAAATTATGAAAACAAAGGAAAATAATTAAAAATTGAAGGAAACAATTGAAATTTTAGAAAAATTCTTAAAAATCTTAGAAAATATGAATATCTAAAAATCAGATAAAAGACTGGAAGATGGCTAAAAATAATTGAAATTTACGATAATTAATAAAAATTTTTGGAAATTATGAAAACAAAGAAAAATAATTAACAAGTACGAGTTACACCCGTACCAAAATCTAGGGTTCCGTACATTTACGAAACAAAGATATACCTTATTAACAAACAGAGAGCTCTAATTTGGTACACGTATGTATTTTCACGTGTAAATTACAGGAAAATTATAGGAAACATTATCTGGATTGACAGTCAAAACGTTGTCAAAAAAAGAAAAACTACAAATTTTCGAAAAAAAAAGTTTTTTCCTCACAACTTTGGAACTATTTGAGCTACAGGGCTAAAATTTGATACATTTGTATATTTTTATGTACAGATTATGAGAATTAATTAGAACGTACAAATTATGAAAACATGAAACTTTTGCTTAAGTATACAGACTTGTATTTCATATAAAGAACATAAAAATCAAGAATTTTTTTTTAGGGGGAGGCCCTGAAATTTTTATAGGGTTTCAGGGCTTATAACAGTCTTGATTATAGGTTCTGTGGCGGCCTTGATCTAGCCTTGTATAAGATTAAAATTTTGTTTTTGTTTTTTTCATAATTTTTCAATTATTTTGAAAAAAAAGTGATAACAATTTTGAATTGCGTTTTATATCATTTTTTTAAATTCTGAGTATACAAATAAAAATTTTATTGGTTTGAGAGGTACTGTAGGACAATTAGTGTGAGCTCTAGCATAGGGGTCTAAACCTCTTTTTTGTGGTTTTTTGAATTTTTTTTTGTGACCTCATAATATTTAATTTTATTTCAAAACATAATTTTTCTATAATCTGCATGCAAAAATACACGAGTGTACCAAATTTTAGCCCTCTAGCTCAAATAATGGCAAAGTTAGAGAAAAAAAACTTTTTTTTTTTAAATTTGCAGTTTCTCCTTGTCAACGCTATGGCCATCAATTCAGATCATGTTCTCTATATTTTTCATGTAATCTACACGTGAAAATACATATGTGTACTAAATTTCAGACCTCTAGGTCAAATAGTTTAGAAGTTAAGGGGGGGAATGGTCCATTTTAATGCATTTTTGCAAAAAAAAGTTGTTATTTCCTTGACAACGCTATGAACATCACCTTGAATCATGTTCTCTATATTTTTCGTGCAATCTACACGTGAAAATACATAAGTGTACCAAATTTCAGCCCTCTAGGTCAAATAGTTTAGAAGTTAAGGGGGGGGGGGAATGGTTTTTGGCTACGGACGCACGAGTCTCGCTATAAGGGTTCAGCCGAACACCGAAGGTGTACGGAACCCTAAAAAATGAAGAAAATAATAGAAATTTGAGAAAAATACTTCAAAATCTTAAAAAATAATTTTACAAAATGAGAAAAACTAAAAATTGGAGAAAAGTCTAGAAGAAAGCTAAAAATAATTAAAATTTACGATAATTAATAAAAAAAAATTTGAAATACTTATAACAAATGAAAATAATTGGAAATTGAAGAAAATATTTGAATTTTCAGAAAAATACTTAAAAATCTTGAAAAATAAATGTAGAAAATGAGAATAATAATTAACAATGGAGAAAAATAATTGAAAAATGATAAAATTAATAGAAAATTGGAAAAAATAATTAAAATATGCTTAAAATAATTTAAGATTGAGAAAGAAAATTGAATTATGATAAAAATAATTTAAATATGAAAAATTGAAAACATTTAATAAAATTTGAGAGAAATAACTGAAAAAATCATAGAATACATGTTTAAAAAAATAATAATTGTTACGTTTATAACAAAAGACGTTATATACTTCGCGTGATCGATAAAATTTAATATAAATTTCGGAGGTCGTTAGTAAATGTTCACACGAGGTGGTAAGTCTCGTGTATAATTTTTATTTGTAGGATCGTTGTTGTTTTTCTGTTCTATGGGAATAGTTATGATATTGTTTTATCGGAAATATAAATAAAGAGAGATTATCTAAAGAGAAATGGTTTATTAAGATGTAATAAGATATATAAGAATAAAAATACAAGAATATAAAGAATACAAGAGTATAGATGTTTTAACAGAGTAATATAGTAATAGTAGTATTAATAATATTAATAATTCTTACCAAATACTAACTTTTCTTTGGTTTTTTTGAATTATTTGGTTTCGTTGTTCACTTATAATTTAGATTTTTGTGTGGTTGGAAGTCTTAACGAGTAGGATTTTGTAAGTTATCGCTTGAAGAAATTTAACAAATCAAATATCGTATTTTGACCAAAGCTTTACATCAATACCAAATGTCTCAATCTGAGTACTTTGGACCCGTTTGACTTTGTCTAAATTCGATATTTGTTACAATACTTATTAGACTTTTAAAAATCAGAACCCGGTTTCAGAAATTGATACAAAAGGCTTACACTGATGGGACAACTTAACTACTTGTAATGTATTTAACAAAACTAGAACTGAAGAAAAGTGACACTGCGGCATAGAGTTCCGGAGCTTTTATAGAGTTGTAAGATGATGCTATTGGTCATAGAAGATAGGGCGTTGACAGTTTTTCCAATTTCATGTAAATAGGTCATCTAATAGCCAATCAGCATAATTTAGGTAGGCGGAGCTCATCTTATTCGATGCTTCGTGGGGGCTAATGATGTCATAATTTCATCTCAGGAGACTTGCATTGTCGATCAAAAATATTACATAATATTGCAAATTATAATATTATAATTATAAATAATAAGCAGTATTATAATTGTAATTATATAATTATAATTAGGACTATAATTATTATTATATAATTATAAATTAATAATAAAAATTAATGCAAATTATAATGCATTCGATGACATTTTCGATAAGTTTTACAATAAGAATATAATATTAATAATCTTTTAAAATCCAATTATACTTATATGCGTACAAATACACTTTTGTATACTCGCATACTTACATACATATATATACATATATATATATATGTATATTTACATAGGTATTTATAATGTAATAAAAATATTTATAGTTTTAATAATGTCTACATCTCAATGTGTTGAATTGTGATAATTTACAATTGATTATCAAATTTAAAAGACGTGTACTGTAATTAAGAGTTGTAGGCATTATCAGTATGTTTCATACGTATTCTCTTGTTCCTTTTATTTCTTTTACTCTCGATCGGTGTCATCTGGGTCAGCAATGCGCTTGACATTAGATCACCGAGCATAGATTTACAATCTTAATACAGTTTAAATCTATGTGTTTTTTCATAAAAATATAAATAATAATATATAGATGTGTGTATATTAATGTATTCATTAATAATATGTACTCATAGAAAACATAAATTTTGATGCTTAATAATGGGTCGAAAGTTGAAAAACATAGAAAATTGCAATAGTCTTTATTTCCTTTTCTCCTTCGTCTTTGCGTTTTCTTTCTTTCTCTTTATTTGCGCAAAAGAGTCAAGCATGCGCAATTAGACGTAGTGAGACGCACGACATATGCTATAGCGTGTAAGCTATTCTTTCTTACTCTTTCTTTCTCCTTATTTCTCTCGCTCGCTCTCTCTCTTTCATTTCTTCTTTCTCAACTTGTACTGAATGCTTAGATTAAACTTGCATCAATTATAAAATAATGAAATATTGCGTTCAATAATTTTTATGCAATTCAACATTAATATTATAATTAACATTAATAAAAATAAATTATTATGCAATAATAATATATTAATATTGACAACAATTAATTATTATGCAATAATCATTATAAATAATATATTAATATGGACAACATTTAATTATTATGCAATAATCATTATAAATAATAATAATATTTAAAACAATTAATTATTATGCAAAAATTATTATAAATAACAATAATAATCATATAAATTACGCAATATAAATTATTTTAATAATAATAAAAAAAATTAGTTGTAGTGTAAACGTAACAGCCTTCCCCCCTTAGAATATTATCGTCCTCGATAATATCTTAAGAATCTGATATATTTGATCGTAATTGGCTGTAATTTAAAAATTGTGTTTGAAATCTTGTCCGTTGCGTTATTTACAAAGTAATATTTGAGCTAACAAGAAGCTTTTGGAATTTTGACATTAATTTAAAATTTGACCTTTATATATAAGGAATTTATGAAAATAATATGTTAAATAGTAGTGTTGTATATAATAAGTGTAATGGAAAAATATATGTCTAGGTGGAAGTGTTAGATTACAATAAGATTTTAGCGATTTGAGCATCTCTTTTGCTTTTTTACATAAAGTGTATCATGTGCAAGTGTCGTTGATCTAAAAAGGAATAAATGCTATGCTTTGGAATTTCTTATGGAAGAGGTTGTAGAATGGTAAGTAATTTTTATGGCAAAGGAAAAGAATAAGTGATAAGGCGAGTGCAGGATGTGGCTGGTGTCTCCAGAGCGTAGTGCATTGCTGTATCGGGTTTCATCGA
This sequence comes from Ganaspis brasiliensis, assembly GCA_037103525.1. Lineage (NCBI taxonomy): Eukaryota > Metazoa > Arthropoda > Insecta > Hymenoptera > Figitidae > Ganaspis > Ganaspis brasiliensis. The sequence goes on along the minus strand of JAZKLR010000462.1, from coordinate 57,608 downwards.
CTATGAATCTGATTTGATAAGAAAAGAAAAATCAAATTTTTCTTTTCGTAATGTGTGCAGATGTTCATCCCTTCTTTGGTCCTGAATTCCTTAGGATGATGAGGCTTGGTGACAAATAACACCCATGACAGAAATCAGTTGTCATTGAAGCAATGGACGGGGAACGGGTCAGAAATCTTCTAAACCTGCATATACTCGATTTGCTCCTTATTTAAGGATGAATTCGGCTCCTTCAGGTAGTGTGTCAGATCCAAATTTTCTAGAAGCTAGTGCAAGTGTAGAAATACCAAGATTGGAAAACATTCCGGAAACTACTGGCAGAAGATTAGGCCAAATCCGTTCAAAGTTAGCCAGTGGTGACAGTGTTGACGTGCAGCCAGGACCGAGTTCCAGTACTGGGCGGAGACCAAGACCAGAAAGTGTCGAACTTCTCTACATGTCTGCTTCTTCTTTTGAAAGGTCAAATAGATATCTAAGCCGAGACCAGGCATCAGGATCAATACTGTATGATCGTTTACAACAAAATCCACCACCGAGACCGGAGGATAACATTGGTCTTGATCCAAGGTTCCAACGTCAGGTAGAATATGGGAGTTTTATTGAATTGCATCACATGGTCAAACAATTGTGTAGTCGGATTTCAATGCTGGAAGACACGCATTGTAATTATATCTTGGCCTTGTGGGGTCTACCTATGAACGATCCAGCTAAAGAAGTGGCGTCGGTGTTAGGAGAGTTGTTAAGAATTACTTCTACTGATCCTGTATCAATCATCGACCGTTTAGCTGAGCCTAGGAAAGGTGTCCTGTTGCGTTTTACTTCGAAGGTGGTGAGAGACTACATCCTGAGGGCGCGTAAACTATTGGCAGCTCATAGGATTTGGGTTGATAGAATGTAAGGTAAGGGAATATCAATAAAAGTTTTATGTAAGAGGATAATTTCGGGAATTTCGAGTTTTAATGAGTTTAGTATTAGATGTCTTAGAATATGATGTTGGCGACAAAACTATCAAATTTGATATAGAAAAATTCCTTTAAAATATTTTTCAAGACGTTTAAAAATTACAATAATAAAAATTAGAGTACTAAAAATAAAAATTTTTCTGGTTTCTTAAATTTTTATTATTTTTGATTATATACTTAAATGATAATTAAATATAAATGTTAATTTTTTTTTTTTTTTTTTTTGCGTAGGATGTGAAAACCTGCCTTCAGGTACCCTGTAGCCCGTACTACAGGGTTATGCGGGGGTGGCGATGTTCTGCCGACCCGCTAAAAACACACCCTTATTTGGGGACCTTAAGACCACTCCCAGGTAGAGCCAGTTTACTGACGTATCGCCTTCAGGAGTGGTCTTATATCCCGCCTTTATCGCCTAAACTATTATCATCCCTCGACCTACGGGAACTACCTTTGTTGGCGGCCATCGAGATCCTTAACCCTCATAACATGTTGGATGAAGGTCTCGATGTGCCGCCAATTCTCTTTGGACTCAATCATTAACAGGATCATGTTCTCCGGTGTAACTTCGCAGTTTACACCGGCGAACATGACCTGTCTCTGAGCGTTCCATTGTCCGCATATAAAGAGTGTGTGCTCTGCGTCATCCTTTGGGGATTTGCAGTACGCACACTCTGAATTTTGTCTTCTTTTGAAGCGCTCCAGGTACGAGTTAAAACACCCGTGACCGGAGAGCGCTTGGGTAAGGTAGTACGAGACTACTCCATGCTTTCGGTCTATCCAGGTGGCGAGTGTAGGTATGAGCCGATGTGTCCATCGACCCTTCTCATCCCCGCTCCATCTTGCTTGCCATCTATCGACGAGTCTGCTTCTCGCATCTCGGCGAATTTGGCCCTTGCAGGGTCTATTGGCGTCCGTATAACGGGTGGACATCCTATCTTTGAAAAGGAGGAAAATTTCCTCCCTTTCTTGCGCCAAAAGATCTGCCGGCGGGACGCTGGCAAGGACCTGAGCAGCACTCGCAGATACTGTCCTGTAGGCAGAGATTATACGCTTAGTGATAATCCTTTGCGAGGACAGTATCTTTTCCAAGATGGTCTTGCTTCTATCTGTTCGCAGGGAGGGGGCCCACAACGGTGCTGCATAAAGCAGCTTTGAGTGGAACACACTCGCCACCAATCTCCTTTTCTTTTCAAAAGGCCCACCGACGTTCGGCATTATACGGGCTAAGCTGAGTGCACATTCTGCTGCTTTTTTGGAAGCCACAGCGATGTGGTGCTTAAAATTCAAGAACTTGTCGAGTTGTACACCAAGATACTTTATATGCGTGCTCCACTTGACCTCGAATCCGTCTACTTCGATCCGGGGAAGTTCGTAACCACGTCTATCTGTGACCATGAGCGCTTCGGTTTTGTCCAGGGCCATTTGAAGACCTCTAGCATCCAGCCAGCTCTTTATTCGTCGCAGACGTTCGTTTACCAAGATTCCGAGCTCTTCTGCAGTTTCGACAGAGCATACGATCATCACGTCGTCCGCGAAGCCGATGATCACCGCACCTTCGGGTAGACCCATTCGCAAAAAGTCATCATAAGAGATGTTCCATACGATGGTCCTATCCTCGAACCTTGAGGGGCACCTTTTTGCATCTCTTCCTTCAGAGTGCAGGTGTCTCCCTCGTATATTACCCACCTGTCGCTAAGATAATTATTCATTATCCGCAACAGGTAGGGCGGTATTCCTTTGTTTCTCATCGACTTGATGAGATCTTCCATTTAAGTGGAGCTGCATCCTCTGCAGAACCATGTCCTCCAGAAGTTTACCCATCGTATCCAACAGGCATATTGGCCTGTAAGATGAGACATTATCTAGAGGTTTGTTACCTTTCCTTAGGAGGACCAGCCTCTGTCGTTTCCAGTCCCGGAAGAACTCTCCTCTTTTTAGGCAGTTGTTGAGTCCAGTCATTCCAGTCCATCCTAGGCCATGGTTCTGCTGGTGGAAACAAGGCCTTGATTATTTGACGCACCCAATCGGGATTGTCCAGGCCGGGGGTCTTTTGCTTCGTTACCAATTTCTTGGTGACGATTTTATAGCCCAGACCCCATGGGTCCTTCTCGACATCCTCGATCAGGGTCTTCCAACACCTTCGCTGTGAAGCTCGAATCTCCTTTCTGAGGATCCTCTTGGCCTCTATATATGCGTCCTTTAGCATAGGATCTCCCTTAGAGCGGGTGTATATTTTTCTTGCTCTGAAGCATGCTTTTCGCAAAGAGGCCAGCTCCTCTGACCACCAGTATACATTACGTCTTCTGGGAGTGGTACTTCTACAACGCGGCATTGACGCGTTGCATGCGGTGATTATCATGTTCATCACCGGCCGCACCTCCCCATCCAGGTTGTTCGGTCTCTTCACCCATCCAAGTTCCTCAAAGAGGCGGGATTCTTCAAGGGACCGACCGAACTTTTCGACGTCTAGCTTCTTCATGTTCCACCTAGGGCCTCTCTTACAGGAAGCATCCTGCTTGTTTGGCCTAGGTGTGTCTCCTCCTGAGACTGAAAACTTAATATACTGGTGGTCACTTTCGGTATGATCCTCAGAGACGTGCCAGTCTTTAATGTGCTTGTTTAGGAGAGACGTTGTTATCGTAAGATCAATAATAGATCCGATATTATGGTCTCTTCTGAACGTCCACTTTTGGCCCTGGTTAACAACCATCAGATTGTTCCTGGAGACCATTTCTGCGATTAGAATTCCTCTTTTGTCGAGCCTTGTCTCGCCCCAGTCTGGCGACTTCGCATTGAAGTCGCCTGTGACGAGAACATCCAGCCTGGATTCTCGCAGGCTCGACTCGAGTTCGTCTATCTCCGCTGCGAAGGTTGTCAGTGGGTCGTTGGGTGAGAAGTAGCAACTATACATGCGCATACCTGAAATTTCCACCCACACGAACCCACTGCTCGTCTCCAGGAACTTGTCTACTCTCAAATCGGGATTGTAGACCTGAATGGCTGCCCTACCCGATGAATCCTGGTACCAGGGAGTTCGATCGTTTCTTTTGTTCTGTTCACTAAGGAACAGAACATCGATCTTCTCCTCACTGGCTGTCACCATCACCAGGTCCTGGGCCTTTTTACTTGTATGCAGATTTATCTGCAGAAACTTTAGGCTCTTGCCTTTTTAAGTTTCTGCAGTTCCTCTTTGTAGGTTGGACAAGTGCTACGCCAAGAGAGATGAGCACAGTCCTCCTTGTTTTGGTCTGAGCAAGTCAGACATTGCGGATGTTCAGAGGTGCAGTCTCTAGCCATATGACCCGAGGTGCCGCATCTCCGACAGTTTTTAGTTCTGTCGGGGCCCTTGCAATTTCGGGTCAGGTGACCGAAGCCAAGGCACCTCTGGCATCTAAGAACCTCTAAATTCTCTCGGACGTGAGCATTGATCCATCCCACTCGGAGTTTACCTGCGTTAAGCAAAGCATTAGTATTTGTTTCTGGCAGGCGGATCAATGCCGTCTTCGTTCCCCCGTAACGTGGGAGAAGGCGGCATGTAAGCTCCAGGTTCTCGTCCTTGGCTTCCGTTCTAACAGCCGTTATGACCTCGGCTTCGGTCACCGTCTCGTCAAGATTCCGGATTTCCAGACTCTTCTTATTTACGAGAGCGGTCACCTGTGCCTTTTCTTTCAAGGCGGTGGCAAGTGCTCCCGCGAATTTCGAGGTTTCTCCACCTTTTCGGACCACAAGAAGTACTTCTTGTTTCAACGTCCTTCTCATTTTCAAAATCTCGATCTTCGAGTCCTCTGGCTTTACCAGCAGTTTCATCTCCTTGATGATATCTGGGTACAACTGCTGGTTCTGGACCGTAATCCTCACCGCCTCAGTGGAGCGAGGCTTCAAAGGTTTTTCCTTTGTCACCTTCTTTTTGTCTTGCTCCTTTTGGGCGGCTTTTTTCTTCCTTGCTTCCTTTTTTTTATTTACCTTGACTTGGAAGCCTTCATCTTCGTTTTCTGACCCTAGAGGGACCACGTCATCTCCCCTTTTCAGAGCTTCAACATATAAGGAAGCTGACGGGAGTTCTTTTGACGCAGCTACCTTCTTGGTCGGCGCTTTATCCTCCGGTGTTGCAGACGGTCCCCTTTTAGCACTCCCCCGACGCTGTCGGGGAGGGGTCAAGGGGTCTTGGACCCTCTTTTTTAATTTAAGCAGGGTTCTTTCACCTTTAATTCCTGTTTCAGCTTCTTTAACCAAAGCTTCCGCTTCTGTTTTCATCTTGTCGATCACATCGACAAGTTGATCGCTTTTAACACAGGAAGCTTCGATCTTGCTTTTAACCAAATTCGGATTGTTTTTTAATTGATTATCCCGAACATACCTTAGGGACTCGGCAATCTCTTTAGTGATGCTTGCCTGCTGTTCCATTAAATGGAGCATACGCCTGCAAGCCATCAGTAAAGGTGGCACCTTTCCTTTGTATCCTGCAATCTTGGCAGGTACCTTCTGCTTTTCGCCAACATTATTCGACTGCTGAGAATTATCTTTCGAATTCCCAGGAGTCGTTGCAGCTGGCTCACTCGAACTCATCTCCTTCGTCTCCAAAGAGCTTGGCGCCGGGGTGACGGAATCAAGTTCCATATCCACTTCTCCTCCAAAAATTGTGTTTATGTCCATAGTTCTATTTTACCAGCGCCTCGTGCGAAAAGTGGCGGGCCGCCTTGATTGGGAACGGGTACACCCTCGGATACTGCGATCCTACCCCAGATCCCTGAGGCCCAATCAGCTGCTTAGCCGTTCCCGGAATACACGGACGGAACGGACTCGCCAGTAACAATGCAGGTTCCGATCCCTTACATCCATTACGCACTCGCCGATCCATCCCGAAGGGACTGGCTCCTGACACCCTACCGCAGGTCCAACTCGGCAGAGCTACGCTCACATCAGACTCGTACCTGCCACGGTTGGAACCGCCGCGACAGGACTTATCACTCCCAGTGTACTGCCTGTAGGGTGCTGATCGGCTAGTGTCGTTGGTCAGACCGAACAGACAACCGGTCCATCGGGCGCCAACCCTGGACTAAGGCTACTCCACACCAACTTAGAAAAACCAAGAAGGCAGGAGTGTCCCACTCCTCTCAGAACCCATGTCGTCCACAGCTGACGAGGATGGTTAGCCCCCATTTGGAATCCGAATTAACATCATCCGCACAGGATAGCTAGTGCACAGGTTCACAAAACGGCGACTACCCGAATTAACGGGGTCCCGTTCATTCCCCTGTGCCCAAACTCGCCAGACATCGGGAGTCGATGAGTCCTGGGAAGAGCCGAACAGCTCGTCCAGTGATGGCGCCCGAAGGACAAGCGCCTGGCCAGTCCTAAGCCCCCTCACCACGACAAGGTGACACTACGAGGGGGATAAATGTTAATTTATAAATTATGTTAATTTTGCCTTCATATTACATACAAAAAATAACATTACGTCATGATTTTTCGCTATAATATATTATTACATTCCTTATGTTACTACCCTTTTCGAACACAATTGATTTTGATTATGTTTTAAATGTCAAATAGTATAAATTTGTTAACAGAATAATTTAGATGTGTTTCCGTTTACTTGAAAAAGAATACCGCCTTACAGTTTTCAAAGTTAAATTCGATTAAAAAAAAAAAAATTAAAAGAAATTTGATTTTGATATTCTTCTATATATGCATATATATATTTTTGTGTTTCAGCCAAAGAAAAAGAAATTCATTAACAACAACATCGTTTCCAAACACGGATCAGTTAATCAATTAATGATGGATTTTGGTGGAACTTGGCCACTGTTATAAAAATCATTCTATTAATCTCTTTTTTTTTAACATATATATACATATATAATTTTATATACTTCACACATAATTTACGCAAACATACATCTACTCTGCTTCCAGTCATTATGTATTTGAATACTTGTAACTATATACACACATATATATACTTTGTACTTACAAGAAAATAAATTGAATAAAATTTAAATTTCAAAAATTGTTTGATTTTTTTGATTGAGTTGCTTTTATTTTGTAAAAATAAAATGTTAATTTTATTGTTTTTATTTGTAGATGTATTATTTATTTTTTTGTTAGAAAATTGAAAATTAATTAATTTTATAATTTTGTAAAAAAAAAAAAGGTAACATAACCTTAAAACAAAACAGCTCCAGTATAGCCCATATTAAGTCGTTTAATTGATGAAATCCACATAAAATATGATTTTTGGAAAATTCTATTACTTAAATTTTTATTTTGTTTTATAATTTCTATAACAGTTTAAATGTATAAAGGAAATGTTTACTACATTTTACAGATAAGGGCTAATTTTGTAATATAAAAGTCACATTTGATAGTATACTTTTGAATTCTGAAAGTAATCAAGAAGTTAATTAAAAGATAAGGTAGGAGATTGGAAATTATATAAAAGAAATTTAAAAATAAAAGAAAATCAGATATAGAGTAAAATGAATCGGTTTGTACTTTATCATGACAATTTAAATTTAAATTTTCTATAATATTTATATAATTTAGGTTATGAATTGTCATTTTTATATTTTGTGCATCAGTAATAAATAAAACACAAAAAAAAAATCAAGAATTTTGGATTATTAGGTAAGAAAATACTGGCGATTCTTTTCACTCTTGCTCAGCAACCACCAAGAAGAGGAAGTCTGATGCACCTTGATCGTGCGTTACTCTTCGCCAAGGTGAGATGCGGAGGGTCTTGTTACTCTATAGCTAAGCATATACGTTTGTAGACTGTGGCGGAGTAGAGAACTGGCGGGGGTGGAAAGGAGTACGCGAGAAAGCGAAGAGAGATGAGTGTAGAAGTATGCACACAGTATAGTGCTTAGCAAATGTAATATAGTGAGACTTTCTGAGCAATCATTTAGATACATTACGGGTACAATTTTTAATTTATTCTATTGACTCCTTTTGAAATTTTATTTATTAACTATTTTAAAGTTTAAATATTTTAGCATAGAAGGTGTAAGGGTTTTAATCTTTTGTAGTAAAATAAATTAATCATAATAGTAATAACAAAAATAACATTAAATAAAGTTATTACTCGTTTAGCTTGAGTTTTTTTGACTTCTTGATATAGTAATTTTACTAATTTATATCGTTTTACTTGAAACAAAATATTATAATAAAGATAATAAGATTATCATTATTTTAAAGTTTGGTTAGTCGTAATATTAGACTTGGTTATTTTGTTAGTAATATAATAATTATTATAATAAAGTAATATTAATAAAAGAAAAATGATGATCTTAGTGATGATAGATTATGCAATATGTGAGAGCTATTCTACAGAGTTTTAGATATATAAATGTTGGATATTATATTTATATATTTATTTGTTCATTTTAGAACTGTAGCAAAACTTATATTTTAAATGTTACTTGAATAATTATTCAAAAGTATATGTTTTAAAGTAAAAATATAGGTGCAACGCAGTGAATATATTTGGCACTATTTATTAATTATATAATTGATTATTGTTTATTTGTTAGTAGTATAATAGTATGAGTAATTAGATAATCTCTTTTTAATTAGAATTAAAAGAATAATAAAATAGGTTAAGATAAACTTAAATTTAAGGTTAGTTTCTAGATAAATATAGAAAAATGTAGTTTTTCACTTACAATATTAATGTGTGCGATGTCCTTTTACAAATCTTATAATACAATATATCGTTAGTATACCTCCAAAGGTTCCTATGACGGATAAGGTTTAAAATAAATCTCGGTAGAAGTTAGAGTGGCTTTGTCTTTTGAAAGTGCTTAAAACTTTTAATTGGTTCTCGATTTCAGCAAGAGATGTTTCTTCCGAAAAATTCCATTTTTTTGTTTGAAATAATTCGTCCCTCGTTAAATATTCATTTGGTTGAGAAATATTTTCTAAAATTTTCGAATTTGGTAATATAACCGATATATTGAGGGATAAATTCGGTTCGTAAAGGTATTCGATCTCAGAGTTTTGAATAGATAAACCATTTAATGTCACGTATGGGCCTCTAGCAATACAGGTGTTTCCAAGGCGCAGTAGTCCGAATCCAGAAAATTTTATTTGGCGTTCGTAGTTATCTGGACAGTTGATTATCATTGTTTCTTGTTTAAGTGTAGAAAATAACCATCCACCTAGTGTTATTACTTGTCTCCAAGAGCCCTTAGGATTGGCCTTCATTCTGATATCGCATAACTTTAAAATTTCATCCTTTGGATCGAGTAATAATTGACTCTCGCAGGTTTTCACTACGTTTGTTTCAAAAATTGGTCCATGGTTGTCGCATATATCGTATGCATCAGTTTTCAAGCATAAATTGAAGGTCTCTTGATCCATGTTAATATATGAGCGTCGGTCTTCAGATACGACTATATATGGTGTTTCAGGAATTATATACGCAGAATAAGTTTGTGGTTCGGTGTATTGTGGGATTGGATAAGAATGTATCTTATATAATTTATAGGTAGTCTTACTTAATAAAGGGAGATCTATTGTAACTAGAATTTTTCCTTTGTGGTATCCAATTTTTGTCTTGGCAATTGTGGACAATTCTTCAGCTAAAATCCTAGATGTTTGTAAAGGAAAATCAAAATTTTTATTGATTGTTTGTAGCCTTGTTTTTATATCGTGAAGTTGTTCCGAATTTAATAGTGCTGGGTGAAATTTTCCTTCTCTTCCTGATAAAATTATGTTTATTATTTCGTTCATAGCGTGAATAAAGTGGTCCAATTTTGATTCTAACCCTTGACTCCATTGTGTCAAATAAGTGTAGTATTGTTTTTGGTTTAAGGACTCTGTCATAGTGTTCAAATTTTTCAAATTGGTTCTAATATGATTTAAAACGTCTGAGTGTCGATCGGCTTCCTTATATAATTTCTGTAAATCTGAACCAATTACGTGTGTCTGGCGACCGACTAGATGTGATAAATTTCGATTCATTTCGTAGAGTTCGTCTATAGCTTCTTCGTAGATGTCTCCATCTTCAGTAGTTAATATGCCTATAATGGGTTTTAAACCTTTGCCAATAAAATCAAAAGGAGATCTTCGTTTTCTGATGCTTACCGGTAAATTTTCCATGTTTAGCGATGTGTCTTTGATATCAAGAAATAAACTTGTTGCATCTTGAAAAACATTGTTGGCTTGGGCAATCTTATCTTTTAAAGTATGCGGCCGTATTGCTTGTTCACAAGGTTCAGTGTATGGTCTTGCACAATTGCTGTATACTTGGTCAATTTCTTTCGTTAATAACTTTATTGAAAGATTGTTCTGTAATTTTTCCATATCTATAAATATTGTTAACCTCCAAAAGGTTTGAATAAATCTAATCGTTTTTAGCCTTTCATAAAATAAACCTGGGTTTTTATCAAATCTCGTGATTTGATAATTTTCAGAGTGTCCATTTGTTATTGTAACTGCGATGAGTAAGTTCCAAAGCAATAACATCGTCAAGCTTCACCTGCAGAAATCCAAGGTATATAAAATGTTATTTTCGAACATATATAGAAGGTTATATTTTTATTTGGTGTGAAAATGAATGAAGTTGAAGTTTGGTACATGGATTTTATATCAAATGTTTGTTAATTGTACTGAGTTAACATCCATTGTCCTGTGTTCAGTTCAACTAACCATCGGTGTAGTCGATTGTTATTAATATTGAGATTACTCAGCCAAGTCAATGCATTATGCCCGTTCGGTAGTAAAATAAAATTATTTCCCAAAAATTGACTAAATCTTCTTTTTGCGTGGACAATAGCTAAACACACTTTTTCATTTTCTGTGTAATTTTGCTCCGGTTGTTGGAAATGTCGGCTTGATTTTGTTATTAATTTAATTCTGTTCTCCTTATGTTCAGCGAGGACAGTTCGAAGTTTTCTTTTTAGTATTTGAAAATATAAAATTAGTTGTCCAGAATATAATGGATATGGAATGAATCCTTGATTTTCAAGATTTAACTCATCATTTAAAAAGTCAAGTGCGTCAATTTTGTTTAAGAAAAATTTGCATCGAGATGCTTGAATAGTAATACCATGAATTCCAAAAGCGTGGAATATCGTTGACAGATTATCTGAATGTTCCTTCAAGCTTTTGCTTGTTACTATAATACCCTTTTGATAGAATGTTATATCTTTATTCTTTTCCGCGTTAGGTAATATGATTCTTAAAATTCTTAAAAAGGTCAAGACAGAACCTTTGATGCTTGATGTTAGACGATTAAATTTATATCTTCCAACGGGGGTTATGAATGAGGTTTTATCTCTATCGTTTAGCTGTATTTCTATTCGCGAATATAGATCCATCAAGTCGAAAATAGATATTTTATTAGCTTGGTCGATTTTGGCTCTGATTTCTTCAATAGTATTAAATTGTGATGGCCAAACAATAATTATTGAGTTTAAATATTTAAAATCAAGTGTGACCTTCCACATAAATTGTTGTGAAGATGGTGTCCATCTTAATGTTGTTGTTATTTGATTATTATATTTTGAGTTCGAGAGATTCAAAATTCCTGCAGATTTTAGCTGAGTCATTTGGAGGAATATATTTCGTCTTTGTTCTCTAGAATAAGTTCCTGATGTTTTATATTTGGCTTTAAAAGGAAGATGTTTTGTTGTAACAATATGGTGTTGTAGTTGTGGAAAAGGGTCAAATGAACATAGAGTAAATAGAGGGAAATATTTCCACATCAGTTCTGTTACAACCTTAACTTCTTCTGTATCCATCTGCTCTGTTTCTAATTCTTCGAAGGTTCGTATATATTCTTCAGATGATATTACTGGATTTTCTTCCATATTTACCTATAATTGTAATGATTCAATTCAAGATTTGGAAAATAAAAAAAAATAATAAAAGTGTATTAGTTTAGATGTTATAAAAAAGATTCCCCTTATTTTTAAATTTTATGAGAAGCTAAATAGGTCCAGTTTAATTTTTCTACGGTTAATAACCAGTGCATGAACTTAAATCCTTTTGCTAGTGTTTGTAACCATTCGATGCCAGTTCTTCCATCGTAGAACGAGATGTGGTTATTGCCAATTAATTTTTCAAAATTTTTAATACTGTGTATAATAGCAAAACATGTCTGCTCATGTAGATTGTAAGCCATTTCAGATCCGAAAAATTTTCGAGAGCAATTCCCAATCACTGTATTCTCTTTTGTATCGGTTTCAGAAAGGATTGTGTTAAATCCTATTTCTACAATTACTATCGTAAGTAACAGCTCTTATGAGTAGTTTGGGGATTGATTAGTATTAAATGTGGTATCTGAAATTTCGCTTATATACCTTAGACAGTCGAAGTTTGATCTAAAAAGTCTCAAATTAGTCGGCTCAAAAGGTATAACATAAAATAGGCACGTGTCAAAAATATTTGCTAAAGCTCTTTTGTGTGCTTCAAAAGTAAGGGTTGCTATCATTATTCCGGTGGGGAGAAAAGTAATAAGATTTTCTTCTTCGTTTGGGAAAATTTGACGTAGTAATTTAAGAAATGAAGTCGCAGATCCTTTTATAAATGGCGATAGTGTGGTAAATTGATATTTTCCGACCGGAGTGGTAAAAGCGGTTTTATTTGCATCGTTTTGATTTATTTAAATACGATGGTACAGATCCTTTATTTCTATAATCGAAAAGTAAATATATTTTTATTTATAATATCTCTGATTTCTTTAGCGGGTTTGTAATCTGGTGGTGAAGAGATGATTTGTCGGTTTAATGTTTGGAAGGGGACTTTTATTCGCCATACTGGTATGTTGCCTTCTATTGAATTTTCTCGGGAAACTCTTATTTCATTATTGTACTTAGAATCTGATGCTACAATGATGTTGTGAGATATAAGTGCGTTAATTTGAGCGAGTATATCTGTTTGTTGTTCTGCTGTGAATTCAGTTACCCTTTTATAGTGTTTTCTGAAAACTTTTCCTTGTGCTGTTATTATCTTGTGTTCCATTAAGGGTGCTGACATCGTACATGAACCAAATAGGAAAGGATACTTTTCGATTAAATGAATGACAAATATTGCTTCTTCTGTTTCAAGTCCTTCAATGTGTAATTTCTCATATAGTTCAAAATATTTAGGACTTAATCCATCCTCAGGTTCCTCCTTGTTCATGGTGATATAGGCTAAAAATAGAAAATAAAATATTTCTCTTTTTCTAATTTTTCATCAGAAGGTATTGGAAAGTAGTGTTTTAGTTTGTTAAGAAGGTAATAATAAAACATGTTTTGCATACCCAATCCAAATGCGAATAAAGGTTGTTTATTACTCCTAGACTATCTGAACATTGACTGCTATAAGAAATTTTATTTACTTTCTTAATATCAGCAACGCTCAATCAGACCAGCAGCATTGGTCTCATTCATAGGCTATTTTAATTTTATCCATGTGTTTCTGGAATCGTTGTCCTTCATCACCTTCAAGAATGACGTTGTGCTTATCTGTTATATCGATAATTTTATATGGGCCGTGGTATCTTTTTTCAAATTTATTAGTTCTGGGTTCTTTTAAAACGTATGCTAGTTCACCAACTTTTCCTTGAAATTCTTTACAACTTTTAGCATAATTTATTTTAGAACGGTTTTTTGCTTGAATTAAATTTTTAGCAGCTAAAATTTTTATCTCATTGAGTCGTGTTATTAATTCTCGCAAATAGGTGCCGTAGGTCATTAGTTTTTCATCTGCTGGGAAAGCTGTTGGGGCCCTAGCAATTTTTCCGAAAACAATTTCATAAGGGGTGAAATTTGTTCCCTCATGAACGGAAGTGTTATAAGAAAACATGGGGAATGGGATAAGGCGATCCCAATCGTCGAAGTGTTTCGCATAGTGTTTTATAAATTCCATCAGAACAGTGTGGCTTCGTTCTAATGATCCGTTCGTTTGTGGTCGATAACCGGATGTTGTCAATTGCTTAACTCCAAATATTTGACATAAGTGGTTCATAAGCTTACTAACAAAACTCCCTCCTCTGTCGGTTAGTATTGCTCGCGGAGCGCCGAACTGAGCAAAAAGGTTTTTAGCTATGGCATGAGCTATTGTAGCGGTTGAAATATCAGGCACAGGTACTGCAATACAGTACTTAGACAAATTATCTTGGATGGTTAGAATATACCTATTACCATCTGGGGTGGTGGGAAGTTTTTCAACCGTGTCAAGGGAAACTTTATCGAAGGTGTCTATCGGGGTATCGGTGATTAGCATTGGTTCTCGTATCCTGGATCTAACAACCTTCTGTTCCTGACAAGGTTTACAATGTCTGATGAATTCTATTATATCATTTTTCATTCCTGTCCAAACAAAACGTTCTCTGATTCTACGGTATGTTTTAGTCATACCTTTGTGACCTCCTATAAGACTCTCGTGCATTTCGGAAATTATTTTAAGGCGTTTTTCTGTGGGTGGATTCTGTGCTGTACCATAACATAATGTTATAGTTAACGTGTCTTCATAAAATGTATCTGTTAGCATTTCAGCTAAATGGTTTGCTTTTATGTTTTCTAAATAATTTCCTAACAAAGAAAGTCGCAATGTCTTAATTTTTGCATTCATAATTAAGTTTTGTAAATTTTCAAGAGCAATTCATAAATTAGCTTTGTTTAAGTCATCGCTGTGTTTACACTTAATTATCACTGGGAAGACTTTGTAGCTTCCGCGAGGTGTTATCAGTATTTGTCCTAATTTTGGGTTTTGTAGTTTTATTTGTTCTGGGTCTATAATGCCTAAATCGATAAATAATTTATCTATTGGCGTTAAGAATTCGCACTGAGCTGACGTAAAGTGAACGTAATTATCTCGGATATATGAGTCAGAATTTATGAAGTGGCCCCCTATTTCACCAACATTGACAGAAGATAAAAGTCAATACATTTTTTTGTAGTATTAACTAACACAAATTAGTTGCTAAAATGGTTTTTGAAAATTTTGAAAATTTAAAAAGTTATAAACAATTATAATTTTATGTACCCTATTTTTGAAAAATTCATAGTTTAAAGAGTTCAAATTAAAAATGAACATTAATACCCGGAGTTTACTGACAATAATTGTAACTTTTAAGTACCATAACTGATGTACCAAAAAAAAATTTTTTTTATGAAAATTTTTTTATTTTTAATAAACAAATTACATTATTTTCCTGTTCCAAATCGCAAATTAAAGTTTTCCTTTGAGATTACGAAACTCCATACATTCAAGAAGATGTTCATGCAAAAAAATTTTGGTATTCTTTAATATTAAAAAAATTACATGGTTTTTTGTTGCGCGCCCTGTTACGCTTGAGTGCAGTGCACCGGCCGCGACGCGACGCCACGGCAGTGGAACAAAACCGGCTTTTCGTGGACAAATTAACTTGTAGATCAGAATTCTTGACGAATTAACATGTATTTTTTTTTAATTTACAGCTTATTAAATTGCGCTAAGAACTATTGTGGCCGACTTGTTTAATTGTTGCTTGTGTCAAAATTTATTAACAATTAAGCAATAAATAATTAAATATATTTTTTAAAATTTTATCTAAAAGCTTTGAAATTCAAAGAAAGTACACTTTCTTACAATTATAGTTCAAAAATAAACAATTTCTGTCATAAGTATTTGTTATAAACAATTCCTATAAATAATTAAGCAATTTTTAATTTTTAATTTTGTTGAATTAAAAAAATTTGTTTAGAGTAAGTGCCTGAATTCGTTCTTCATAAATTGACATTTGCTAGAATGTAATTAAATAGCAATTAATTCATTAGTTATAAACTATTTTTATAAACAATTAAGCAACAATCCGTATTTTTGATGATTTAAATATTCTTTTTTAGACTAAGTGCCTGAATACGTTCTTTATAAATGCACATTTGGCATAATGTATTTAAATGTCAATAATTTTATTTGTTATAAATATAAAAATAATCAAAAGTATGGATTGTTGCTTAATTGATTATCAAAAATTTTTATAACAAATAAAATTATTGACATTTAATCACATTCTGCCAAATGTTCATTTATGAAGAACAAATTCAGACAAATAGTCTAAAAAAGAATTTTTAATTTATAAAAATTATGAATTGTTGCGTAATTGTTTATAACCAATGAATTTATTGCTATTTAATTACATTCTAGCAAATGTCAATTTATGAAGAACGAATTCAGGCACTTACTCTAAACAAATTTTTTTAATTCAACAAAATTAAAAATTAAAAATTGCTTAATTATTTATAAGAATTGTTTATAACAAATACTTATGACAGAAATTGTTTATTTTTGAACTATAATTGTAAGAAAGTGTACTTTCTTTGAATTTCAAAGCTTTTAGATAAAATTTTAAAAAATATATTTAATTATTTATTGCTTAATTGTTAATAAATTTTGACACAAGCAACAATTAAACAAGTCGGCCACAATAGTTCTTAGCGCAATTTAATAAGCTGTAAATTAAAAAAAAATACATGTTAATTCGTCAAGAATTCTGACCTACAAGTTAATTTGTCCACGAAAAGCCGGTTTTGTCCCACTTCCGTGCACTCAAGCGTAACAGGGCGCGCAACAAAAAACCATGTAATTTTTTTAATATTAAAGAATACCAAAATTTTTTTGCATGAACATCTTCTTGAATGTATGGAGTTTCGTAATCTCAAAGGAAAACTTTAATTTGCGATTTGGAACAGGAAAATAATGTAATTTGTTTATTAAAAATAAAAAAATTTTCATAAAAAAAATTTTTTTTTGGTACATCAGTTATGGTACTTAAAAGTTACAATTATTGTCAGTAAACTCCGGGTATTAATGTTCATTTTTAATTTGAACTCTTTAAACTATGAATTTTTCAAAAATAGGGTACATAAAATTATAATTGTTTATAACTTTTTAAATTTTCAAAATTTTCAAAAACCATTTTAGCAACTAATTTGTGTTAGTTAATACTACAAAAAAATGTATTGACTTTTATCTTCTATCAATGTTGGTGAAATAGGGGGCCACTTCATAAATTCTGACTCATATGTGAGATTCTCTCTACATCCTTGAATGGACATATTCCTCATATATAATCCTTTTGCTAGATTTTCTAATTCATTGGTTTTAGGAATAGACTGGGTCGATTTATCTTTAACATTTGGGACCATAGTAGGGTTTGATAATATTTGTTCGGATTCTTCTACATCCTTTGCATTAATAGGAGGTAAATTTGTTTCAATATTTACATCCGTGTGCAACTTTCGTGGTAGTTTTTCTTTTAGTTTTGTGGTTAAATTCCCTTCATCTTCTTCCTGAATGGTTGGATATAACGTAGGTCCATGTGGAAATGGCGTAGATCTTGCCCTAGGCTTGGATGAAGTGAGAGGGGTAGTAACTCCTTGAGATGTTAAAGGTGTTCCAGGGTCGAGTGAAATTTGTTCTTCAATATCTTCGCCTATTATGTTAGTTGAATCCTGTCGGTTTTCCTCTTTATTCATTTCATTGTCACTGGACTTAGTTGTATTAGAATCGCGTTGGTGCAGTTCACTTTCGTCGTCGAAATTTTGGGTTTGGACCGTTTCCGTCGTTAGGCCGGTTAGATTTTCGGTATTTCGAATTAGTTTTTCAATTCTTTCATTTAATTCGGCATCTTCATTATCTGTATCGTATGGGTCAAGATTTTCTAGAGTCTTTAGTAGCTCTTGGTCTTCCTCTCCTTCTGATACGGCAGTGGGGAGTGGATCTTCGTCAGATTCATCGATTTCTTCCTCTGACTCGAGGTTCGACTGATGTTTTAATAAAGATTTATTAAAAATTTCTATGGAATTCCGGATTTGGTCTTTCAAATTTTTGCTTAACAACGATGTATTAGTAGTTTGGTTGCAGATTTCATCTTCTGTGTCTGATTCACTTTGTGCAGGTTCCTCTAGTGGAATTGCGACTAGTGATGGATCAGTCACTGGATCACTTTGTTCTATTTCGAATTCTTTGTCGAAAATTGGTTCTGTGGTGTTAATAATTGGAGCACTCTTTAATGGAGTAGGAAATTTAGCAGAATCTGAAGTTACGTCGAGGCTTGGGAGTACGCTTGACCTTCTCTTCCAAATCGGAATCTGAACATTTTCCATAGATTCTTCTTCTGAGTCAGATTCATCTGATTTTTCTTCACTGTCTTTTTCTGGGATTTTAATTGGTATCTTTTCCATTGCTTTTCGTGGATGAGATCTTCCTCCAATTGTGCTCGCATTCGGATCCTCTGGGGGTTTTGCAGTAATTTTTGGGCGAGGTTTTAATATCCTTCCGGGTAGTTTCCTTGTTTTATCCTGAGGAAGTGGAAACTCCAGGGTAGAGCTGGTAGACCTTGATTTTGGAATCACTTTAGGTTTCTTGATTGATTTTGTTGATTCAGATGCTGTAACCTTAGTTTTAGGTTTCGTACTAGTCGGATTTTTACTGGAGGTTGATGGTTCTTCCATCTTTTTCCTGCTACTTCGTGTGATCATAAATATTTGAGGTTGGAATCCGTCGCTGACGTCAGTTGGGTTTCTTGATAATGCGTCTGCGTTACAATTTAACTTTTCAGGTTTATATTTAAAGGTATACTGGTAATCTCGTAGCTTCAAACGCCAACGTACAAGTCTTTGGCCTGGATCTTTTATACTGCCTATCCAGCGTAGAGGCTCGTGATCGCTTACTAATAAGAATTCTTTTCCGTATAAATAAGGACGAAAATATCTGACTGCATACATTACTGCGAGACATTCCTTTTCTGTGGTAAAATAATTTCTTTCTGGGCCAGTCAAAAGTCGAGATAGATATGCTACTGGATGATCAAATCCATCCTTTTCTTGACTTAGTACCGCTCCAATGGCATAATCTGATGCATCAGTTGTTAGAGTAAATTTTTTATTAAAATCCGGATATTGTAAAATAGGTTCCTTGCAAAGAGCATTTTGGAGAATTGTGAATGCTTCTTCGTGTTCAGGGGTCCAAATGAACTTCTTGTCCTTTTTTAATAAATCAGACAACGGTTTTGCCTTTTTGGAGAAATCTTGTATGAACCTGCGGTAATAACCTGCAAGACCGAGAAATTGTCTTATATTACGTACGGTCGTCGGCCTAGGAAAATGTTTTACAGCTTCGATTTTCTTAGGATCAGGTTTTAAACCGTCTTTACTTATTATATGACCTAGATATGTTACCTCTCTTTTCAAAAATTCGCACTTTTCAGGTTGTAGTTTTAAATTAGCTGCACGTAATTTTGAAAATAATCTCATTAATTTTTTCTTATGCTCCTTTAGGTCTTTGGCATACACAACTATGTCATCTAGGTAGACGAATAGTTCTACACCTTGAAGTCCTCTAAGGACTTGATCCATAAGTCTTTGAAAAGTGGCGGGGGCGTTTTTTAGTCCAAATGGCATTCTCACGTATTCATAATGTCCGTTCAGAGTTGAAAATGCATTATTGAACTCTTGGATTAGTTCTTTTATATGAGATGTTTCTTCAGGGGTAAGATGGTTTAGACTTAATCTTTCTACGATCGCTTTGGTTCGATCTTGTTGTGGAGTGATGTTTTCTGAAGATTCAAAATTTTCAAGATACTCGTCGCCTGGTATATTATAATACTCGAAAGGTATTAGTTCTTGAGGGTCTAGTTCGATAGTGACGTCATCATCAGTCGTGTTTATTGCTAATATATATGCAACTCCATTTCGGTTTGTCACGGCTGCTTCACCTATATAGATTCCTGGGATAGTAGAAACTAAAGGAAGATATCCTTCTTTGATTTCAGGATTTAAAACGTCAACAGGGATGGATTCTCGCATTCTTGCTTGAATTTTAAAGATTTTAGGGGTCTTAATTTTAGTTGGTTCGCTTTCTAATGATTCTTGATCAATAAAGGGTATAGGTTTGGTAGGATCTGAGTGAGTGACGATGGTATTATGCCAGAACGAAATTTCTGTTCTTTCCTGTCTAAGGTAATTTCTTCCTAATATACCATCGGTGGTAATTGGAAAATTTGTCGTAACAACGTGAAATTTGATAGGTGTTTTTCTGATTGTCAATGTAATAGTTCCTAACGTATTAGCTCTAAGTTTTGTTATACCCGAAAGTTCGAGAGCTTCTGTAGGGTCTACTAATAGTTCTGGTTTTAATTGATTTAGTTTAATAATATTCACGTCCGCGCCTGTATCAACCAAAAGTCTAGCTCTAGAATTTCTAAATTCAGGGGCCGAAATTTCAATTACTGGGGACTCGCGGCATTCTCCGATTGCTTGGAATATATTTCGGGGGTTTCCAGAAATTTCACACTTACTTGGCGCTCGGTTTTCGTGTCGCTCGGTGTCGCGCCATTCCATCGAGCGTGGTTTAAGTTTAAATCGTTTCGTTAAGTGCTGTATTAATTCTTTCAAAGTGTCAATTTGGAGGTCTCGTACGCTGTCTCGAGCAGCTCCTTTTAAACGGCCTAAAATCGCTTGCACATATTTCTTTTGGCTTGTTACAGGAACATATGCCGCGCCATTTTGTATGTCTTGTATAAAGTCTCTAACACGCATATTTTTACCATCGAAATATTGAACGTTTAGTATGCCTTGCTGCAACGCAATGCATTCTGCTACGTTCGTAACCATTTCAGTGGTAATGTTATGGTCTATTTCGGTGCCCAATGTTCCATCATTATCACCTTCGGTTTCAGTCCCGGCGTTAGGCATGTTTGTTTGGGTGTATGAATCGACGTATTCTGTAATATACTTATTTCTTTTTCCACGCGGTGACATAAATTAGAAACGCATAAAAATAACCTTTTGTATTGGTAAAAATAGAATTAACTGAAAAATTATTATTTTTTTGACTTGTTAAGGTTTCGTTTGTATTTACGACAAGATGAGAAGGTGTGACCACGAAAAAAGCAAAATTCGCAGCAATTTGTCCACTTGTACAATTTAATTTTTGGTTTGATTGGGTTTTGAGTAAGGGCAGATATCGCGAAAATTTCGGCTGGTTTTTCCGATTTTTCCTCGCTGAAATAGTAAACGTTATTTAAGGATTCTAAAATTTTCCTAGCCGCAGAATGTTCCGAGTGGATAATTCGCCTTTCGCCGTTTCCAATTTCTTCAAAAAAATTATTATCGTAAAAATCTTCGACTACGCACTTTACGAAAAATGTTTTTTCGTGTGCGGGACCAGTTTTGTGGTGTATCGAATAAATTGGTTTTGATAAATCGTATTCCGCGGACAATTCTTCAAGGGTTGATTTAGGGTATTCTAAAGTTTGAATGTCACCCTTTGGAAAATCAAGATTAGGTACAATCTCTAATTTTGGAAAATATGATTTTATAACAGTTTTATTTAGAAACATATGGTAAACAAAAATATATGTATTATTTAGAAGCTTATTTTGCCTTAAAATACAGTATATTTCTGGAATTATTCAAAAATTATTCTTGTTCGAAAGTATTTTTTTAAAAATTATGAATTCAGCAAGATGATTTCTAGGGCAAGGAACTAAAGTTCAAAATTAAAACAATTGATAAAAAGTTTTTTATTTATTCTGTAATTTTAATTTTTGTGTGTGTTCTTTTAATTCTTGTTCTAATTCGGCAATTAAAGTATTTAACTCTTGTTCTCTACTGGCTACTTTTGTTGGGTCCGATTCGGGAAGAATTTCTGAACAGTCTGGAAATAATTCTTTTTTTTAATTTCTTGCCACTTTCGTTCAATGTTTCTCTTTCTGTTAGCCTTACTATACTTTGGTTCCTTTTTGTTATTTGAATTCATTTATTTTAAATTTGGGTCTTTCCTTTTTGATGGGTTGGCTCAAAAATTGTGTGGATGTATCGACAAAAAAAACAAGCAAGTTTTAATTAAAATAAATGTATTTATTGCCTGGTTTTCATCATTCTCAAACATACCATTTACAACTAAGACATAAGTGATTGCCGTACTTAAATGTCTTAAACAAAAATAAAAGCTTATTTTCAAACACACAACTTATAAACTAATTAAACTTAATACACAAACATTCAAAATATCTTAATCTTTGTCACTGATCAATTAGATTGGTGTAAGATTCTTTGATATTTTCAATCATACAACTTAAAAACTAAGACATAAGTGATTGCCGTACTTAAATGTCTTAAACAAAAATAAAAGCGTATTTTCAATCATACAACTTAAAAACTAAGACATAAGTGATTGCCGTACTTAAATGTCTTAAACAAAAATAAAAGCTTATTTTCAAACATACAACTTAAAAACTAAGACATAAGTGATTGCCGTACTTAAATGTCTTAAACAAAAATAAAAGCTTATTTTCAAACACACAACTTATAAACTAATTAAAATTAATACACAAGCATTCAAAAATATATTAATCTTTGTCACTGATCAATTAGATCGGTGTAAGATTCTTTGATATTTCACGCACATAAGTGTACTGACAAATCACCAAGCAATAAAAATTAATATAGCTTGAAAAATTATTATAAAATCGCGTATATATAATTTTTAATTGGTTTTAATAAATTGCATAAGGATTTAAATAAGAGTTTAATATTGTATGGCTGAAATGACGAATTTCACTGCATGAACAACACCTTATATAATAATGATAAATAATAATAATGGTAAATAAATTTCAAACAGGCGTATGAATAATTAGTCCTCTAACAATTACACATACATCAGTAGGAATTTTAGAAGATAGGAATAATCGAAATCGAATCTTTTTGGTGTTTAGTCTTGTTAGAGGGGAAAAGCCTGAAAGATTGTTGATTAAAACAATATCAAAATTTGGCAACTATCCCACCGCTGCCACCAGAAAATTTACTAACTGTTACGTTTATAACAAAAGACGTTATATACTTCGCGTGATCGATAAAATTTAATATAAATTTCGGAGGTCGTTAGTAAATGTTCACACGAGGTGGTAAGTCTCGTGTATAATTTTTATTTGTAGGATCGTTGTTGTTTTTCTATTCTATGGGAATAGTTATGATATTGTTTTATCGGAAATATAAATAAAGAGAGATTATCTAAAGAGAAATGGTTTATTAAGATGTAATAAGATATATAAGAATAAAAATACAAGAATATAAAGAATACAAGAGTATAGATGTTTTAACAGAGTAATATAGTAATAGTAGTATTAATAATATTAATAATTCTTACCAAATACTAACTTTTCTTTGGTTTTTTTGAATTATTTGGTTTCGTTGTTCACTTATAACTTAGATTTTTGTGTGGTTGGAAGTCTTAACGAGTAGGATTTTGTAAGTTATCGCTTGAAGAAATTTAACAAATCAAATATCGTATTTTGACCAAAGCTTTACATCAATACCAAATGTCTCAATCTGAGTACTTTGGATCCGTTTGACTTTGTCTAAATTCGATCTTTGTTACAATACTTATTAGACTTTTAAAAATCAGAACCCGGTTTCAGAAATTGATACAAAAGGCTTACACTGATGGGACAACTTAACTACTTGTAATGTATTTAACAAAACTAGAACTGAAGAAAAGTGACACTGCGGCATAGAGTTCCGGAGCTTTTATAGAGTTGTAAGATGATGCTATTGGTCATAGAAGATAGGGCGTTGACAGTTTTTCCAATTTCATGTAAATAGGTCATCTAATAGCCAATCAGCATAATTTAGGTAGGCGGAGCTCATCTTATTCGATGCTTCGTGGGGGCTAATGATGTCATAATTTCATCTCAGGAGACTTGCATTGTCGATCAAAAATATTACATAATATTGCAAATTATAATATTATAATTATAAATAATAAGCAGTATTATAATTGTAATTATATAATTATAATTAGGACTATAATTATTATTATATAATTATAAATTAATAATAAAAATTAATGCAAATTATAATGCATTCGATGACATTTTCGATAAGTTTTACAATAAGAATATAATATTAATAATCTTTTAAAATCCAATTATACTTATATGCGTACAAATACACTTTTGTATACTCGCATACTTACATACATATATATACATATATATATATATGTATATTTACATAGGTATTTATAATGTAATAAAAATATTTATAGTTTTAATAATGTCTACATCTCAATGTGTTGAATTGTGATAATTTACAATTGATTATCAAATTTAAAAGACGTGTACTGTAATTAAGAGTTGTAGGCATTATCAGTATGTTTCATACGTATTCTCTTGTTCCTTTTATTTCTTTTACTCTCGATCGGTGTCATCTGGGTCAGCAATGCGCTTGACATTAGATCACCGAGCATAGATTTACAATCTTAATACAGTTTAAATCTATGTGTTTTTTCATAAAAATATAAATAATAATATATAGATGTGTGTATATTAATGTATTCATTAATAATATGTACTCATAGAAAACATAAATTTTGATGCTTAATAATGGGTCGAAAGTTGAAAAACATAGAAAATTGCAATAGTCTTTATTTCCTTTTCTCCTTCGTCTTTGCGTTTTCTTTCTTTCTCTTTATTTGCGCAAAAGAGTCAAGCATGCGCAATTAGACGTAGTGAGACGCACGACATATGCTATAGCGTGTAAGCTATTCTTTCTTACTCTTTCTTTCTCCTTATTTCTCTCGCTCGCTCTCTCTCTTTCATTTCTTCTTTCTCAACTTGTACTGAATGCTTAGATTAAACTTGCATCAATTATAAAATAATGAAATATTGCGTTCAATAATTTTTATGCAATTCAACATTAATATTATAATTAACATTAATAAAAATAAATTATTATGCAATAATAATATATTAATATTGACAACAATTAATTATTATGCAATAATCATTATAAATAATATATTAATATGGACAACATTTAATTATTATGCAGTAATCATTATAAATAATATATTAATATGGACAACATTTAATTATTATGCAATAATCATTATAAATAATAATAATATTTAAAACAATTAATTATTATGCAAAAATTATTATAAATAACAATAATAATCATATAAATTACGCAATATAAATTATTTTAATAATAATAAAAAAAAATTAGTTGTAGTGTAAACGTAACAATAATAACAAAATTACTTAAAAAGTTTTAATTACAGAAAATAATTAAAAAATCGCAGAAATAACGAAAATTGATGAAAATAACCGCAATATCGGATAAATAATTTAAATTTTTAAAAGTAATGCTAAAATCCTGAGGGCCGTTGCAACCATATTTTTAAACAATCTATTTTTAAAATAATATGTGAAACTACAACATTTTATGCATTCAATAAGCAAATATTATTGTGGCATTAATTTTTATTTTTTATTGTGTTTTAACCTCAAAATTTTAGGAGGTTCCACAAAAAAGTTAGAAGCTGCGAAAAATAGTGAAACTCTTTATAAATATAAATTTTTCTAATTATAGGTTTTTTTTTTTTTTTTTTTTAAAATAGTTTTTATACACTCGTTTTAACGACCTTACTGGCCCAATGAGTGTCTCCCGTAGGGAGTTCCTAGAATTGTACCTTTGTATATATTCTTTTTTTAAGTGTTTTTGCGTCTACAGAACGGCTTGAAATTAGGAGTACTCGCATTTGCCTGGACCACCCGGTATATTGGGTTTTCTCGACAGTGGAGAGGGAAAACTGTAGAAAAACCTCACCGAATACAACTGGTTTATCGACAGTCGAGTTCTAGTGATCTGCACAGGTCGATTACCGACAGTGCATATCATTATTCCTTGACGTCAAACCTTCCACTGAAGTTATCTCACGAGTCAGAAAAATCTCAGACTCATCGGGGCGCGAACCCAGCAAGCTGGACTTGGCGCGACCGCAGAGTCTAGTATTTAACCAACTGAGCTAACTCCGTGGTTTTATAGTATTATTTTACTATAATGTAATTTTTTAACAAATTCATCTTTTCTACCTTTATAATAAAATGATTTATATTTCTAATAAGTTTTGACACATAATTATTATATTAAATAGGTTTAGAATTATAACATCTTTAAAAAAAGAAGTGTCAGATTTAAGGTTAGGAAGTGAAGTCGTGAACCTTCTATTTTTGATTTATTCTATTTATGACAATAATGACAATATTAAAAATGGTATGCTAACTTCAAGTTTCAAATTTAACCTTTTTGAGTTAAAATTTTGTAAAATATAATATTCCCTAAACGAAGCAAAAGACGTTTGTCAAAATTTAAAGGCAAGTAGAGTATATTCATATTAAATTATATTCCAAACCACAGAATTTTAGGAGGTTCCACAAAAAAGTTAGAATCTCCGAAAAATAGTTAAACAGTTTAGAAATATAAATTTTTTAAATTAGAGTATTATTTTAATATAATGAAATTTTAAAATAAATGCATCTTTCGACCTTAAGAATAAAATGATTTATATTGCTAATAAGTTTTGATACATATTATATTAAATATATTATATTATAATATAATAAAATTTTATTTAAAAAAAGTGTCAGATTAAAGGTTACGAACTGAAGTCGTAAACCATCTATTTTGATTATTAATAACAAAATAAGAAATAAAAATAATGACATAATAATATGCTTACTGAATGCAGAAAATGTTGGAGTTTTACCACGGTGATCTTAAAGGACCAAAAAATGGGATGAAAATGGATCCAAAATCGGGTTGTAGGAGGTGTTTCTAGGTCACTTGTAGGTTCAGAATCTGGAAAATTTGAAATCCTAGCTGCTCCCTTTTTTGAGATATCGATATTTTTGTGTATTTGGCCCATTAACGTCCAAAATCCAAAAGTTTGTTATCTATTTTCAAGCTACATTATTATAAACATAAAATAGTATATTAAGCAACAAGGGGTTAAAGGCAGCCATTTGTTTACACAAACATCATTGTAAACAAATTGGACTGACTTTAAACCCGTGTTGCTTACGATACTTTTTATTTCAAAGGCACAAAAGAGGTGCTTTTAAATGCTTGTAGGTTAGGGTCGAAATGCGTTCATTTGTTTGACCGTATGAAAATGGCGTCCATTTTTTCCCTAAGGTGAAAAAAATGCATGGATCAGCTGTTCATTTTTTCCCTAGGGAAAAAATAGACGCCATTTTCACATGGCCGAACAAATGAGTGCGTTTAGACCCTGCCTACAGGCATCTAAAAGCGCCATTTTTGTGCCTGTGGGATAAAAAATAAATCTTTACCAGAAGTACACTTTCTTTAGGTTTTAAGTGTGCTCTTTTCGAATCTGAAATCAAATATTTTTTTTTTAACCGAATTTAAATATAGCGGTTTTAATAACAAAAAACATACAAAAAATTTCAATTTTGATTTTTTGATATTTCCTTTCACCCAGAGAAAGTGTAAGCATACAATTATGTTTTTAACCAATAGTTCATAAAAGTTTTTCACTTTAAAGATATGAAAGGCAGAATTAAAATTTTCAAGATGGCGGACCTAATGTGGCATGAAATTCATTGCAAAATTTTCAAGTTCATACACATATTTTACTAATCGACAAAATGTTGTCGGATTCGCCTAAATTTTCTTCCGTGAGGGTTTTTGGGGTCGCTGATTACGTATTTAAAGATAGATTTTCGAAATTCAAAATGGCGGATCTAATATGGCGGATGAAAAATTTTAATTTTAGTTTGATTCAGTTCAAATTCGTTACCCAGGGTTTTTCGAGTCGCTGATTACGAATATAAAGTTAGATTTTCAAAATTCAAAATAGCGGATCAAATAAGGCGGATGAAAATTTTGAAAATGAATTTTTTTTCTTTTACCTTTTTTTTAAATGTTAACCGACTCGTAACCACGTGGAGGTAGACCAAATTAAGAGTCGGCAAAGTAAATTCTACAAGTAACAAAGGACAGTAGTGACACAACATTACTAATATTTTAAAAAACTCACACAACAGCATTTCAAATAAAAAAACGAAGAAAACTTGATCATATCAATCTGTCA
Source organism: Ganaspis brasiliensis (assembly GCA_037103525.1). NCBI lineage: Eukaryota > Metazoa > Arthropoda > Insecta > Hymenoptera > Figitidae > Ganaspis > Ganaspis brasiliensis. Next base: position 29,766 of record JAZKLR010000462.1, on the reverse strand, counting down.
CACAACTTCGTAAAGTATACAGAAACATATACAAAAATACTCAATAATAACTTACTTCTCTGCTAATCATAAAAACATTAAAGACAAGTAATCATATGAATAATGAATTGTAAATGCAATTTTATTGTTACACAATTCCGCTTATTTGGAAGAACATAATGTTAGAACTCAGAAATTTGTTCATGTAATTACAAAACACTATACTGGAAACGCTGCTTCGAAAGTTGGATAACTACATGACTTATGTAACAAAAGTAAACAAAAAACATTTTCTTTAAAACATTGTGTCATTAAAACATACAAGTTTTGCCAAATATGTAGTAACGAGTTTGAACTGAATCAGACAAAAATTAAAACTTTTCATTTGGCATATTAGATCCGCCATTTTGAATTTTGAAAATCTAACTTTAAATTTGTAATCAGCGACTCCAAGAACTTCTGGGTAACGAATTTTAACTGAATCGGACGAAACTTCAAATTTGTCATCTGACATATTGGATCCGACATTTTAAATTTTGAAAATCTAACTTTATATTTGTAATCAGCGACTCCAAAAACCCCTGGGTAACGAATTTAAATTTTTGTGTGTCTTTTGACATTAAAACCGTCATATTTAATTTCGGTTTAAAAAAAATTAATTTTTTATTTCAGATTCGAAAAGAGCACACTTAAAACTTAAAGAAAATGTACCTCCGGTGAAGATTTATTTTTTATGGTTATAATAACGTAGCTTGAAAATAGAAAACAAACTTTTGGATTTTGGACGTTAATGAGTCAAATACACAAAAATATCTCAAAAAAAGGAGCAGCTAGGATTTCAAATCTTCCAGATTCTGAACCTACAAGAGACCTAGAAACACCCCCTACAACCCGATTTTGGATCCATTTTCATTCCATTTTTTGGTTCTTCAAGACCACTTACATATTTGTTACATATTTTAAAACTATTCTTTTTTAAAAATATGGATGCAACAGCCCTCAGACGAAAGTCAGTTTTAAAAGAATAAATATAAGAAACATTACAAGCTCGGCTCGTTCAGTTCAACGCGCATAGTGTGTCTTGACCTTAAGATAGGAGTATTAAAAAAAATTCAAAATGGCGGACACAAAATGTCGAATAAATTATACCCCCACCACCGTCCATCTTGACGGCGCCAACTGCTACCCCTACTTTGATCGCAATGTTTAGCAATAATAATATGAGAAACAACTTCGTCGATTTTTTAACAACTGATACATGTTATCTTGTAAACATCTTGTGAGTTTGACTTTAGAGACGTAAGACGGTTCCCTAAAATGATTATCTAGAAAGTTAGTGAGGCAGAATTTTAGAAGGCAGAATGTTTCTTTTACCGTATGTTTCTTTTCTCGAACTATAATTTGTAAGAAAGCGCATGTAGACAAAAATTTGTAAAATCAAATTGACAATTATAAAAATTTTCGTATACATTAATTTGTAAATAAGGGAATTTGCAGTTAACTATATTTTTAAGGTACAAATTTTAGTTTAAAATGCATTTTCTCCAACCGAAATTTTATTTGTACCAATTTTTGATAAATAGATTGATACTTTAATATAAATGTCAAATAACCTAACTTTTGTGTGTCAGAATTTTTATAAAAGCTTATTTTTATTTCTCAAAATTTTTACTTCAATGAATTATAATTTGACAGATTTTATATAACACAGAAATTTTATTTGATAAATAATCTATTTAGCAGAATTTATATATGCCAGAATTACAATTTAACAGATATACAAAAAGTCAGAATTTTTATTTAACACAAAATTGATTTAAAATTTTGTTTTATTAGTCGAAATTCAATTTGTCATTATTTTTATGAGTTAGAATTGTAATTTAATAGAATTTACATTTGTTAGAATTTGTATATTGCAGAATTTATATTTAACCAACTTTCTGTTTTTCCAAATTTTTATACAGAAAAATCTCTATTTAGTAGAATTTGTATTTAACAGAATTAAAAAATAACACATAATTTATGCAACCGAATTTTCATGTAACAGACTGCTTACGAGCCCGAATTTTAATACGAAAGAAGTTCTATGTATTCAAAACCCATATTACATAGAATTTCAAAGTGGCAGAACTTTCAACTGACCAACAACTCATATCGTCGAACTTTAGTTTGGCAGAATCGCTATGTGACAGAAGTTCCGATTGGCCGAATCTTTAGCCAATCAGATACAACTATGTACTTGAACTTAAATCTGATTGGCTACAGATTTGGCCAATCGGAACTTCTGTCACATAGCGATTCTGCCAAACTAAAGTTCGACGATATGAGTTGTCGGTCAGTTGAAAGTTCTGCCACTTTGAAATTCTATGTAATATGGGTTTGAATACATAGAACTTCTTTCGCATTAAAATTCGGGTTCTTAAGCAGTCTGTTACATGAAAATTCGGTTGCATGAATTATGTGGTATATTTTAATACTGTTAAATACAAATTCTACTAAATAGAGATTCTTTTGTATAAAAATTTAGATAAATAGAAATTTAGTTAAATATAAATTCTGCAATATACAAATTCTAACAAATGTAAATTCTATTAAATTACAATTCTAACTCATAAAAATGATGACTAAGGAAAATTCGACTAATAAAACAATCTTTTAAATAAATTTGTTATTAAATAAGAATTTTGACTTTTGGTATTTCTGTTAAATTGTAATTCTGGCATATATAAATTCTGCTAAATGGATTGTTTATCAAATACAATTTGTGTGTTATATAAAATTTGTTAAATTATAATTCATTGAAGTAAAAATTTTGAGAAATGAAAATAAGCTTTTATAAAAATTCTGACACACAAAAGTTATGTTATTTGACATTTATATTAAAGTATCAATCTATTTATCAAAAATTGGTACAAATAAAATTTCGGTTGGAAAAAATGCATATTAAACTAAAATTTGTACATTTAAAAATATAGTTAACTGCAATTTCCCTTATTTACAAATTAATGTATACGAAAATTTTTATAAATGTGAATTAGATTTTCCAAATTTTTGTCTGCGTGCGCTTTCTTACAAATTCTAGTACGAGGAAATAAACATTCGGTAAAAGAAACATTCTGCCTTCTGAAATTCTGCCTATCTAACTTTCTAGATAAATATTTTAGGGAACCGTCATACGTCTCAACTTTAAACTGTTAAAAACGACAGCGTCAGTATTTTTCTAAACAAAAAAAATTTTTTTACCCCCTAATTGAGATAGAACAAATTTTTTTTTAAAAGTTGCATAAAAGCATGTACTTTACGAATCAATTTCAACCGATGTCATAACATAATTATTCACAAAGTTATTCCATTTGTTTATAACGGTTAAATTTTTGACACCCCTTTTTTCCAACTTATTGTTAATAAATTATTATGTATAAAAATGTATATGTTAATATGACTCTCCGGGAGTAGAATAAGTGCATTGTAGTTAAAATGCAATAAGCCAGAAAAATATTATTTACATCTGCATAAAACAGTTTTTTTTAGTAACAAATGTAATTAGAATAAAACTTTTCATCCGATCGGGTTAAAATTTATTACACTTCTTAAGAGTGACAAGAGGCAAGATTTTACATCATTTGACAACTGTCACTTAATTATTTAAAAAGTCATTAAACCCTCGCCCAGAGACGGAACGAATGGAGAACGCGGTTGGGTTTTCTCAGCGTTCTGGTTAGTTCCCGATTGGTTTTTTGTTGAATATTGGAAAAAATTAAATAAAATTGGGAAAAAGGTTAATTGTTATTGTAAAATAGAAGTTCCCTGATTAGTTTAAAATAATCAGGGAACTTCTATTTTACAAGAACAATTAAAAATTAAAAGAAAATTGTGAAAATAACATTTATCGTTATTTGGAACACTTCTAGTGACTTCTAGTTAGTCAGTACCGCGGAAAATTCAAATATGTCAATCTCTTGTTGAACAATTTAAGAACATGAAAGTCTTAAATAATATAGAAATGTACATTCAATTAAAAGGGAAAATGTTCAAACTTGAATAAAAAATTAAAAACTAATAATTTCGAGTTAGAAAGATTAAACTAGGGAGCGTTTTATTGAACTTATAGGAGAGCCGGCAACCCGACTTACAGAGGAAATCGGGAAAAGATATTGAACAGGGGCTGATCGTCAAATTTTCGAATAGAAATTGGTGAAATTAATTTGTAAAAGAATAATAAATTATAATGTTTATTGAAAAAGGAAAATATGTAGGAATTGCAAATTTCAATAATAATAACAATGTTATTCTCATAAAATAATACAAAAAATATAAAATAGTTAATATTTGACCAATTTCTCATTCAACTGATTTTTTTCAAATTCAAGTTAATAAAAGTACAATATTAATAAAATAGTCAAAATAATACTTGTCTAAATGGATAAAATGAAAATCAAAGTTGGGATGATACTAATTTAAAAAAGAAATAAATAACATATATAAGATTTACTGAAACAAAGGTTAATAAAAGATTTATAGTTATAATTATTAATTTAATTAAATAATATAATTTAAATTTTATTTTAATTAAAGTTAGGTATATTAAACTTATCATTCAAATAGTTGAAATAATTAAAGGGTATGAAAATTTATCAATAAACAAATTTTATAAATATTAAATATTAAAAATAAAGGTTTATAATAATAAAATTACTTAATTATAAAAAATTAAGAATAAATAATTTTACATTTTTATTTAAAATTTCATTATCATTTAATTATTATTTAATAAATTCAAAAAAAAAAACTTATTAAATTTTAATGAGATCTATAGAAAAATTTTATTTAAAATCATTTTATTATTTAAATGATCTTACCAAATTCAATTTTTTATTAAAAAAAAATAATAATAAAATAAAATATTTATCAAATACTTTAATGAAATTATTGTAGAAAATGAATTTTTTAAAAATAAGTTTTTCCAAAATAAAGTTAATTAATTATCAGTCAAATAATTATTAAACATGTAGTTAATTAGTTTATTTTATTGGAAAAAAATAAGTAATTACATCTAATATGAATTAAAAAACAAAATAAATCAAGTATTTATCAAATACGTTATTTATATTATTTTTCAGAAAAAAAAAATTCAATTTAATATGCCGTTTCAAAAATTTATTTACTAATTTATTTGTATACATTTAATATTGCTAAAAAAACGGAAAATCGACAATTTGACAAAGTTTAAAACGCAAAATATTCAAAAATTAATAAAAAAAACGTTCTCTGCGCATAGAACTTTTAATTTGGGATCTATATTTGCAAAATATTTGATAATTAAAACAAATTATCAATTATTTTACAAAATAGACCCTACCAATCGATTAGTATTTCAAAAACGGAAAATCGACAATTTGACAAAGTTGGAAACGCAAAATTCTCATAATTTAATTAAATAATCGTTCTCTGCGCATAGAACTTTTAATTTTAGGATCTATATTTGCAAAATATTTGATAATTAAAACAAATTATCAATTATTTTACAAAATAGACCTTACCAATCGATTAGTATTTGAAAAACGGAAAATCGACAATTTGAGAAAGTTGGAAACGCAAAATTCTCATAATTTAATTATATAATCGTTCTATGCGCATAGAACTTTTAATTTGGGATCTATATTTGCAAAATATTTGATAATTAAAACAAATTATCAATTATTTTACAAAATAGATCCCAAATTAAAAGTTCTATGCGCAGAGAACGATTATTTAATTAAATTATGAGAATTTTGCGTTTCCAACTTTGTCAAATTGTCGATTTTCCGTTTTTGAAATACTAATCGATTGGTAGGGTCTATTTTGTAAAATAATTGATAATTTGTTTTAATTATCAAATATTTTGCAAATATAGATCCCAAATTAAAAGTTCTATGCGCAGAGAACGTTTTTTTTATTAATTTTTGAATATTTTGCGTTTTAAACTTTGTCAAATTGTCGATTTTCCGTTTTTTTAGCAATATTAAATGTATACAAATAAATTAGTAAATAAATTTTTGAAACGGCATATTAAATTGAATTTTTTTTTTCTGAAAAATAATATAAATAACGTATTTGATAAATACTTGATTTATTTTGTTTTTTAATTCATATTAGATGTAATTACTTATTTTTTTCCAATAAAATAAACTAATTAACTACATGTTTAATAATTATTTGACTGATAATTAATTAACTTTATTTTGGAAAAACTTATTTTTAAAAAATTCATTTTCTACAATAATTTCATTAAAGTATTTGATAAATATTTTATTTTATTATTATTTTTTTTTAATAAAAAATTGAATTTGGTAAGATCATTTAAATAATAAAATGATTTTAAATAAAATTTTTCTATAGATCTCATTAAAATTTAATAAGTTTTTTTTTTTGAATTTATTAAATAATAATTAAATGATAATGAAATTTTAAATAAAAATGTAAAATTATTTATTCTTAATTTTTTATAATTAAGTAATTTTATTATTATAAACCTTTATTTTTAATATTTAATATTTATAAAATTTGTTTATTGATAAATTTTCATACCCTTTAATTATTTCAACTATTTGAATGATAAGTTTAATATACCTAACTTTAATTAAAATAAAATTTAAATTATATTATTTAATTAAATTAATAATTATAACTATAAATCTTTTATTAACCTTTGTTTCAGTAAATCTTATATATGTTATTTATTTCTTTTTTAAATTAGTATCATCCCAACTTTGATTTTCATTTTATCCATTTAGACAAGTATTATTTTGACTATTTTATTAATATTGTACTTTTATTAACTTGAATTTGAAAAAAATCAGTTGAATGAGAAATTGGTCAAATATTAACTATTTTATATTTTTTGTATTATTTTATGAGAATAACATTGTTATTATTATTGAAATTTGCAATTCCTACATATTTTCCTTTTTCAATAAACATTATAATTTATTATTCTTTTACAAATTAATTTCACCAATTTCTATTCGAAAATTTGACGATCAGCCCCTGTTCAATATCTTTTCCCGATTTCCTCTGTAAGTCGGGTTGCCGGCTCTCCTATAAGTTCAATAAAACGCTCCCTAGTTTAATCTTTCTAACTCGAAATTATTAGTTTTTAATTTTTTATTCAAGTTTGAACATTTTCCCTTTTAATTGAATGTACATTTCTATATTATTTAAGACTTTCATGTTCTTAAATTGTTCAACAAGAGATTGACATATTTGAATTTTCCGCGGTACTGACTAACTAGAAGTCACTAGAAGTGTTCCAAATAACGATAAATGTTATTTTCACAATTTTCTTTTAATTTTTAATTGTTCTTGTAAAATAGAAGTTCCCTGATTATTTTAAACTAATCAGGGAACTTCTATTTTACAATAACAATTAACCTTTTTCCCAATTTTATTTAATTTTTTCCAATATTCAACAAAAAACCAATCGGGAACTAACCAGAACGCTGAGAAAACCCAACCGCGTTCTCCATTCGTTCCGTCTCTGGGCGAGGGAAGATAAAAAAAATCTCTTTTTTAAGTAGTTTTTAAAATTTTTTGAATAAAGAAATTACTTGATCTTGACTTCATGATAGTCAATTTTTTTGATTTTTTAAGGGCTATCTTTTTTATTAAAACGTTTTTCTTGTCAAGGAATTAGTTAAGCAACAATCATCAAAAAACCCTATTTCTCCAACTTCTACAATTGTTTATGCGAAACGATACCACTAAAAAAAGTCCGAAATATAAATTTTTTCATTTTTTTGACCCGCTCTTTCCAAAAATCGTTAAATGGTTGCTGTTCCGATTTTTCCGAGTTTTTTGATAGAATTACCTATAGAATTGATGCTTGATACTTGATAGAATTATTGCTCGCCGAGCATTCGCCGAGCGTTACATCATAAGCTCGGCTCGTCCAGTTCGACGCGCATAGTGTGTTTTGACCTCAAGATAGGAGTATTAAAAAAAATTCAAAATGGAGGACACAAAATGTCGAGTAAAGTGAATTTTGTTTGTAATATAGATAACCTTGTTCGCAAAATCGAAAAACATGGTTGACTTTTAATAAACTTGTTATACAAAGGTTTTTGAAGTCGCTGAAAATGATTCTGAAGTCAATTTCTAAAAATCAAAAATGGCGCATCTAATATGGCTGACGAAATTTTGAAAAATTAATTGGATTCGCTACAAACTTGTTACTTGGAGGTTTTGGGGTGACTGATCACGAATCTGAAGTCATTTTTTTTAAATTCAACCGCCATTTTGTTGTCTCACTACCGGGAGTGAAAATAAAATTTCAAAGTTTTAATTTAAATTAATTTAATAACGAGTCGAGAACGAGAACACTCGTTACAAAACATAATAGGGTCAGTTGGGGCAATGAAAAACAGAATTCCTAATTTTCACCAGTATAACGTAAGTTTTTAATTTAAAAGGAAATACTTCCGGATTTCTTTTGCATTTACTTTCTACGTCACTTCCCTAGAATAATTTTATGGTTTAGCAGAATATATAGATGACCTTGATTGTCCAGAAACTGTTGTTTTTAATTATCCCGAAATTTGGACAAAATTGAAAATTTTTGGGGTAATTAAAACCAGCATTATTTCTAAAGCGGATGTAAGAAAAAAGTTACAGTAAGTATGCTGATGCTGTATTAAGGGATGCAAAAACTTGTAAAAACTTCGTAGTGGGTATATGATACTTGAACCATTTGAATGACAATGCATCATATAAGTTAAAACATCGACCACATCAAAAGTAGTAAAGTAAAACAATAAATAAATTCATCAAATTTTAACGGATTTATTTTAAATTTGGTGAAGAAAGGTTCCTGCACGGCGGGCAGGAAGCCGGGAGGTCCGACCAAAAATGACGACCAAATCGGTAAACAGGGATGTTTTAGGGTACGTTTGGACATTACAAATCCGTTGGATTTGAAATCCTAGCTGATCGTTTAACCGAGTTATCGTAAAATCAGTCTCATATGTACAAATTTCAAGTTCAATTTTTTAGAAAATGCAACTTAGCAGAAAAGATTGGTATAAATATTACTATATATATATTAGGGTGGCCGTTAAAAATGACATTTTGAAATTTTGTCCATTTCCGAGTCTCATTTTGTCACAATTTGAAAAAAATAGACACGTATTTTTTTTTTTTTTTTAAATTAATATTTAGTGGTGCCTGTAGGCTATTGAAATTTTGCATGTATTTTGCATTGCAAAAAACTTTTTTTCGTAGATTTCCTGTAAAATAGTTGAAAATTAACATTTTTTGACCGGACTACTCTGTTTCTCTTCATAAATGTTCAAAGAATAATATACAATTTTTAACATATGTAATTTGTTAAGTTAACTATTTTTTACAGGACCCAAAAGTTGACAAAAAAAAAAAAAAAAAATAGATTATTGGCAAAAAATATTGATTCTGAAAGAAACGAGAAATTTAAACTGCTAATCATGGTTTCTAATGTTTTTGAGGTCGCTTATTACAAATCTGAAGTCATATTTTAAAAATTTAAAATGGAGGATCCAATATGGCGGCCATGAAAAATTTAAAATTAATCAATTTCTAGAAAATTTCGTATCAGGAGTTTTTGGGTGTCTCTGATTACAAATTTGAAGTCAGATTTCAAAAATTCAAAATGGCGGATCCAATATGAACATGAAAATTTTAGAATTAATCTTTTTTATTAAACTTGGTATCAAGGGGTTTTTGGGGTTCCTAGTTACAAACCTGAAGTCAGATTTCAAAAATTCAAAGTGCTGGATCCAATATAGCGGGCATAATGATTATAAAATTAATAATTTTTTTTAAATTTAGTTATGTAATATCTTATCCCAGAATCCAACAAAATTTTTGCTTCAGAGTTACATTGTGTCATCTAATTTGTGAACGAAACTTATCTAGCTAATAAATACTAACCTTCCCATTTCTAATTAGCAGCGAGGTCCTGTTTGAATTTTTAATTTCATATTTGTAACTAAGAACCCTAAAACCCCTTGATACCAAGTTTCATAATCGTTAAGATTATCGATTTTTCAAAAATAGTCTAATTCGACTCATATTCATCTAAAAACTGTCATTCCTAAGCAAATGTCCAGATGTATGTTGTAACGAAGTAATTATTATTAGGTTTAAAAGTTAATTCAAAGCCTAATAAGTGGCCAATTTACTTCCTTCTTGAAATTTACATACCCGAACGATAAACGACCACGACACAAATCAACTCTAAAATCCCAGGGGAGATTCCGCCGGAATTCCACCTTCGACGGCCACGAAGATGCGACGATTCTCGCAAAATTTGACACCAAGACAACAGACTTACGATTCACCAACGACGACCAAACTTCCACAACCCTCGGCGAGATCCTCGGTACAGCACGGACTCCACAACGCCTTCTCGAGAGGAAGATAGGAAAGGGTTCCTCCAACACCACAAATCAAAAATACACAATTTTCACTATCAAAAACAAAGTATTTAATCGAAGTGGTGAACTTCCTTAACACCGTCCGTAACACACCCAATTCAAAGTTTACACATTCAAATATAATAATTCTAATCACAAACTACAATCGCGACAATTCCCAACGTCTCACACGTTACACGCTCGATTAACAAGTCCTCTTTCAAAACACAACTATCTTTAATCACAGCCCGATTAAAAGTGAGGTAGCACGTGGCGACTTCCCTCTCGTCCCACTTTGCGTTGCCCACCGAAAATTGGTTCCTCTCCTTCGACTTCCTATTCACCCTCCGCCCTCTTGTCCGTCCTTAGTCTAGGATTGGTTGTCACGCTGCTCGCAGATTTGAACCTGTAACGCGAAAACTGACGACTGGTGCAGATGGGAAAGGGGAGAGGTGACTGCTGAATTCAGAATATTCAACGACCAAGAAATTAGCCAAAATTTACGAGGGAAATCACTTATTAGCGGAAAAACGTCAGTCAGGCTCATCTCAAGGAAAGTCGAACCCTGGCGCAGATGTTTAACTAATAATTTTCCCTTATTTAACCCATTCAAAATAATACCAATAATACTGCAACTCTTAAGTAACGAAACACTTCGTTACAATGTGTGTATAGCGTTTTTTGTGTACAGGACATGGGCGTACCCACGTTGGGTCAGGGGGGCCGCTGCCCCCCCCTCCCTAGAAAACCAGTTTATATGAGAGAGAGAAAGAGATATCAATATATTGTTGTCTCTCTCACTCTCACATAAAACCCCCACCAAGAAACTTTTCTGGGTACGCCCCTGGTACAGGATAACTTAAGAACGCTTAAACGGATTCCAATAAAATTTAGATGACTTATTAGGCTTATGAATATCTTAATTTGGACACAGGGATTTTTGAAAATACCCAACCAAACTTTTTTGAGCACCTTTTTTCATCTAAAAAAATTCGTTTTTTGCCAACAAAATTTTTTATGATTAAAATACAACATAAGGAATACAAAAATCATATCCCTTACATCAAAACGAATCAATTGATATATATTACTTTTATATATGACCAAAAATTCGTAAAATAATTAATTTTTTTTCATTTTTTTTGCATTTTAAATAATAATAAATAATAATAAATCTTTTAATAACTTCCCCGGCACTTTCAATTTTTGAAATCTGACTTCAAATTTGTAACCAGTTACCCCAAAAACCTCTTGATACCAAGTTTCATAAAAATTGATTAATTTAAAACTTTTCACGCCCGCCATATTCGATTCGCCATTTTAAATTTTTTAAAATCTGACTTCAAATTTGTAATCAGGGACACCCAAAACCCCCTGATACAAAGTTTCCTAGAAATTGGTTAATTTTAAAGTTTTCATGGACGCCATATTGGATCCGACATTTTGAATTTTTGAAATATGACTTCAGCTTTGTAATCAGCGACCTCAAGATATTAGAAACCATGATAAGCAGTTTAAATTTCTCGTTTTTTCAAAATTAATATTTTTGCCAATAATAACCTATATTTTGGTTTTTTTTGGTCAAATTTTGGGTCCTGTAAAAAATAGTTAACTTAACTTTGGCCATGAAGTTTAACACTTTATCTTAATATTTAGGTTATAATAATAAAAATTATTTGACCTCTGTTTTGTCCTATACGACTTTTTAATTATTAAATATGCGTTTTACGCGTTTCGACGCAAAATATTACGTCCTCTTCAGAAACTATAAACAAATATAATATGTTAGATTGTGGCAAATACAAATTAAGGTATAAAAAATTATAAATACAAAAAGTTCTTTCCTATACGACAATTATTTAAAATAATATAACATACCATTAATTAAATATGAAAAATCTCACATAAGAAAATGTAAAAACATTAGTATTCGGAGACATATCTGGAAAATGAAAATTCCATATATTATTGAGTTTAAAAAATTTTTTACTTAATAAAACTGTTTTTTAAAAAAATATATTTTAAAAAAATACCTGAATAATTAAAATCCATAAAAGAAAAAATCTCTGTCAATAACAGTCACAAAGGTTTCAATGTCACTATATAAATATTTGTCATGATTTAACATAAGTTTAATTTTATTTTAGGACAGAGAACAAAACTAGTTTTATAAAAAAACATTTCAAAAATCCACAAAATTTTCTATTTAAATTAAAAATTAATTTAAGCACCGAGAGCACTTTGTCTACTGAATGGAATTATAACCAAGAACAGACGAGAATCACATTAATTATCTTGTTTATGAAAACTGTATACTAATTGAATTTATTTATAGTCATTAAGATGAAAACAAAAATACAATTATTTGGGAATTGAATAAAAATTTTACGAACTTGCTATTAAATTTAAATAAATTTTATTATACTAATTGAATTTATTTATAGTCATTAAGATGAAAACAAAAATACAATTATTTGGGAATTGAATGAAAATTTTACGAACTTGCTATTAAAGGACCCCGCACACAAAGCATTAAATTTTGGGTCCGGTTAAAGTGGCCAGTACTTCAGTATTTTGTAGTTCAAAGACTCCCAAACAAAAAACTTATATAGCAAAATACTTAAAAATCAAAACTTTTTCAGATAAATTACAATTAAGATAAAAAAAATAGAAAAATTCACGTTCTAATACAAGACCAATTAACGCATGTCATAAATGTTAGTTTTTACACTTTCTTTTATGTTGAAAATAAATAAGTCACAAAAATAAAAAAAAACACTTTTTAGACATCCAAAGAAAAAAAAAATTACCTGAACATCATCAACCCTTCAAACCCACCACTAATCGATATTTTCAATCCTCATAGCTTTTACTGACTTTGATCAACTTAATCAATTTTTTTGAGCCTAATCATCAATAAGATTTTTTTTTTTGAACCTAAAAGAAAGATTTTCTTTGATTACCGAACATCATCAACCCTTTGAACCCACCCCTAATCGATATTTTCAACTCTTATGACTTTTACTGACTTTGATGAACTTAATAATTTTTTTTGAGCCTAATTAGCAATAAGATGTTTTTTGTTGGACCTCAAAAAAAGATTTTCTTTGATTACCGAACATCATCAACCCTTCAAACTCACCCCTAATCGATATTTTCAACTCTTATGACTTTTACTGACTTTGATGAACTTAAAAATTTTTTTTGAGCCTAATCAGCAATAAGATGTTTTTTTTTGGACCTCAAAAAAAGATTTTCTTTGCTTACTGAACATCATCCACCCTCTAAACCCACCCCTAATCGATATTTTCAACTCTTATGACTTTTACTGACTTTGATGAACTTAATAATTTTTTTTGAGCCTAATTAGCAAGAAGATGTTTTTTTTTGTACCTCAAAAAAAGATTTTCTTTGATTACCAAATATCATCAACCCTTTAAACCCACCCCTAATCGATATTTTCAAACCATATGGTTTTTACTGACTTTGATGAACTTAATAGTTTTTTTTGAACCTAATCAGCAATAAGATGTTTTTTCTTAAACCTCAAAAACAAATTTTCTATGATTACCGAACATCATCAACCCTTTAAAACCACCCTTAATCGATATTTTCAAACCTTATGGCTTTTACTGACTTTGATGAACTTAATAATTGTTTTTGAGCCAAATTAGCAATAAGATGTTTTTTGTTGGACCTCAAAAAAAGATTTTCTTTGATTACCGAACATCATCAACCCTTTAAAGTCACCCGTAATCGATATTTTCAACTCTTATAGCTTTTACTGACTTTGATGAACTTAATAATTTTTTTTGAGTCTAATCAGCACTAACATGTTTTTTGTTGAACCTCAAAAAAAGATTTTCTTTCATTACCAAATATCATCAACCCATTAAACCCACCCCTAATCGATATTTTTAAACCATATGGCTTTTACTGACTTTGATGAACTTAATAATTTTTTTTAAGCCTGATCAGCAATATGATGTTTTTTTTTTAACCTTTAAAAAAGATTTTCTTTCATTACCGAATATCATCAACCCTTTAAACCCACCCCTAATCGATATTTTCAAACCTTATGGCTTTTACTGACTTTGATGAACTTAATAATTTTGTTTGAGCCTAATCAGCAATAAGATGTTTTTTGCTGAACCTCAAAACAAGTTTTTCTTTGTTTAAGGGTGAGTTTGAAGGGTTGATGATGTTGGGTAATCAAAGAAAATCTTTTTTTAAGGTTTAACAAAAAACATCTTATTGCTGATTAGGCTCAAAAAAAATTATTAAGTTCATCAAAGTCATTAAAAGTCATAAGAGTTGAAAATTTCGATTTAGGGTGGGTTTAAAGGGTTGATGATGTTCGGTAATAAAAGAAAATCTTTTTTTGAGGTTTAACAAAAAACATCTTTTTGCTGATTAGGCTGAAAAAAAATTATTAAGTTCATCAAAGTCAGTAAAAGTCATAAGAGTTGAAAATATCGATTAGGGGTGAATTTAAAGGGTTGATGATGTTCGGTAATCAAAGAAAATCTTTGTTTGAGGTCCAACAAAAAACATCTTATTGCTGATTAGGCACAAAAAAAATTATTAAGTTTATCAAAGTCAGTAAAAGACATAAGAGTTGAAAATATCGATTAGGGGTGAGTTTAAAGGGTTGATGATGTTCGGTAATCAAAGAAAATCTTTTTTTGAGGTCCAACAAAAAACATATTATTACTAATTAGGCTCAAAAAAAATTATTAAGTTTATCAAAGGCAGTAAAAGTCATAAGAGTTAAAAATATCGATTAGGGGTGAGTTTGAAGGGTTGATGATGTTCGGTAATCAAAGAAAATCTTTTTTTAAGGTCCAACAAAAAACATCTTATAGCTGATTAGGCTCAAAAAAATTTATTAAGTTCATCAAAGTCATTAAAAGTCATAAGAGTTGAAAATATCGATTTGGGGTGGGTTTAAAGGGTTGATGATGTTCGGTAATCAAAGAAAATGTTTTTTTTAAGGTCCAAAAAAAAACATTTTATTGCTGATTAGGCTCAAAAAAAATTATTAAGTTCATCAAAGTCCATAAAAGTCATAAGAGTTGAAAATATCGATTAGGGGTGAAATTAAAGGGTTGATGATGTTCGGTAATCAAAGAAAATCATTGTTTGAGGTCCAACAAAAAACATCTTATTGCTGATTAGGCTCAAAAAAAATTATAAAGTTTATCAAAGTCAGTAAAAGTCATAAGAGTTAAAAATATCGATTAGGGGTGAGTTTGAAGTGTTGATGATGTTCGGTAATCAAAGAAAATCTTTTGTTGAGGTCCAACAAAAAACATCTTATTGCTAATTAGGCTCAAAAAAAATTATTAAGTTCATCAAAGTCAGTAAAAGTCATAAGAGTTGAAAATATCGATTAGGGGTGAGTTTGAAGGGTTGATGATGTTTGGTAATCAAAGAAAATCTTTTGTTGAGCTTCAACAAAAAACATCTTATTGCTGATTAGGCTCAAAAAAAATTATGAAGTTCATCAAAGCCAGTAAAAGTCATAAGAGTTGAAAATATCGATTAGGGGTGAAATTAAAGGGTTGATGATGTTCGATAATCAAATAAAATCTTTTTTTAAAGTTTAAGAAAAAACATCTTATTGCTAATTAGGCTCAAAAAAAATTATTAAGTTTATCAAAGTCAGTAAAAGTCATAAGATTTAAAAATATCGATTAGGGGTGAGTTTGAAGGGTTGATGATGTTCGGTAATTAAAGAAAATCTTTTTTTGAGGTCCAACAAAAAATATCTTATAGCTGATTAGGCTCAAAAAAAATTATTAAGTACATCAAAGTCATTAAAAGTCATAAGAGTTGAAAATATCGATTTAAGGTGGGTTTAAAGGGTTGATGATGTTCGGTAATCAAAGAAAATCTTTTTTTGAGGTTCAACAAAAAACATCTTATTGCTAATTAGGCTCAAAAAAAATGATTAAGTTTATCAAAGTCAGTAAAAGTCAAAAGAGTTAAAAATATCGATTAGGGGTGAGTTTGAAGGGTTGATGATGTTCGGGAATCAAAGAAAATCTTTTTATGAGATCTAACAAAAAACATCTTATAGCTGATTAGGCTCGAAAAAAATTATAAGGTTCATCAAAGTCAGTAAAAGCCATAAGGTTTAAAAATATCGATTTAGGGTGGGTTTAAAGGGTTGATGATGTTCGGTAATAAAAGAAAATCTTTTTTTGAGGTCCAACAAAAAACATCTTATTGCTGATTAGGCTCAAAAAAAATTATTAAGTTCATTAAAGTCAATAAAAGTCATAAGAGTTGAAAATATCGATTAGGGGTGAGTTTGAAGGGTTGATGATGTTCGGTAATCAAAGAAAATCTTTTTTTGAGGTCCAACAAAAAACATTTTATAGCTGATTAGGCTCAAAAAAAATTATTAAGTTCATCAAAGTCATTAAAAGTCATAAGTGTTGAAAATATCGATTTAAGGTGGGTTTAAAGGGTTGATGATGTTCGGTAATCAAAGAAAATCTTTTTTTGAGGTTCAACAAAAAACATCTTATTGCTAATTAGGCTCAAAAAAAATTATTAAGTTCATCGAAGTCAGTAAAAGTCATAAGAGTTGAAAATATCGATTAGGGGTGAGTTTGAAGGGTTGATGATATTCGGTAATCAAAGAAAATCTTTTGTTGAGGTCCAACAAAAAAAATCTTATTGCTAATTAGGCTCAAAAAAAATTATTAAGTTTATCAAAATCAGTAAAAGTCATAAGAGTTGAAAATATCGATTAGGGGTGAGTTTGAAGGGTTGATGATGTTCGGTAATTAAAGAAAATCTTTTTTTGAGGTCCAACAAAAAACATCTTATAGCTGATTAGGCTCCAAAAAAATTATTAAGTTCATCAAAGTCATTAAAAGTCATAAGAGTTGAAAATATCGATTTAAGGTGGGTTTAAAGGGTTGATGATGTTCGGTAATCAAAGAAAATCTTTTTTTGAGGTTCAACAAAAAACATCTTATTGCTAATTAGGCTCAAAAAAAATTATTAAGTTTATCAAAATCAGTAAAATTCATAAGAGTTGAAAATATCGATTAGGGGTGAGTTTGAAGGGTTGATGATGTTCGGTAATCAGAGAAAATCTTTTTTTGAGGTTCAAGAAAAAACATCTTATTGCTGATTAGGCTAAAAAAAATTATTAAGTTCATCAAAGTCAGTAAAAGTCATAAGAGTTGAAAATATCGATTAGGGGTGAGTTTGAAGGGTTGATGATGTTCGGTAATCAAAGAAAATCTTTTTTTAAAGTTCAAGAAAAAACATCTTATTGCTAATTAGGCTCAAAAAAAATTATTAAGTTTATCAAAGTCAGTAAAAGTCATAAGGGTTAAAAATATCGATTAGGGGTGAGTTTGAAGGGTTGATGATGTTCGGTAATTAAAGAAAATCTTTTTTTGAGGTCCAACAAAAAACATCTTATAGCTAATTAGGCTCAAAAAAAATTATTAAGTTTATCAAAATCAGTAAAAGTCATAAGAGTTAAAAATATCTATTAGGGGTGAGTTTGAAGGGTTGATGATGTTCGGGAATCAAAGAAAATCTTTTTATGAGGTCCAACAAAAAACATCTTATAGCTGATTAGGCTCGAAAAAAATTATTAAGTTCATCAAAGTCAGTAAAAGCCATAAGGTTTAAAAATATCGATTTAGGGTGGGTTTAAAGGGTTGATGATGTTCAGTAATAAAAGAAAATCTTTTTTTGAGGTCCAACAAAAAACATCTTATTGCTGATTAGGCTCAAAAAAAATTATTATGTTCATCAAAGTCAGTAAAAATCATGAGAGTTGAAAATATCGATTAGGGGTGAAATTAAAGGGTTGATGATGTTCGGTAATCAAAGAAAATCATTGTTTGAGGTCCAACAAAAAACATCTTATAGCTGATTAGGCTCAAAAAAAATATTAAGTTCATCAAAGTCATTAAAAGTCATAAGAGTTGAAAATATCGATTTAAGGTGGGTTTAAAGGGTTGATGATGTTCGGTAATCAAAGAAAATCTTTTTTTGAGGTTCAACAAAAAACATCTTATTGCTAATTAGGCTCAAAAAAAATTATTAAGTTCATCGAAGTCAGTAAAAGTCATAAGAGTTGAAAATATCGATTAGGGGTGAGTTTGAAGGGTTGATGATGTTCGGTAATCAAAGAAAATCTTTTGTTGAGGTCCAGCAAAAAACATCTTATTGCTAATTAGGCTCAAAAAAAATTATTAAGTTTATCAAAATCAGTAAAAGTCATAAGAGTTGAAAATATCTATTAGGGGTGAGTTTGAAGGGTTGATGATGTTCGGTAATCAGAGAAAATCTTTTTTTGAGGTTCAAGAAAAAACATCTTATTGCTGATTAGGCTAAAAAAAATTATTAAGTTCATCAAAGTCAGTAAAAGTCATAAGAGTTGAAAATATCGATTAGGGGTGAGTTTGAAGGGTTGATGATGTTCGGTAATTAAAGAAAATCTTTTTTTGAGGTCCAACAAAAAACATCTTATAGCTGATTAGGCTAAAAAAAAATTATAAAGTTTATCAAAGTCAGTAAAAGTCATAAGAGTTAAAAATATCGATTAGGGGTGAGTTTGAAGTGTTGATGATGTTCGGTAATCAAAGAAAATCTTTTGTTGAGGTCCAACAAAAAACATCTTATTGCTAATTAGGCTCAAAAAAAATTATTAAGTTCATCAAAGTCAGTAAAAGTCATAAGAGTTGAAAATATCGATTAGGGGTGAGTTTGAAGGGTTGATGATGTTTGGTAATCAAAGAAAATCTTTTGTTGAGCTTCAACAAAAAACATCTTATTGCTGATTAGGCTCAAAAAAAATTATGAAGTTCATCAAAGCCAGTAAAAGTCATAAGAGTTGAAAATATCGATTAGGGGTGAAATTAAAGGGTTGATGATGTTCGATAATCAAATAAAATCTTTTTTTAAAGTTTAAGAAAAAACATCTTATTGCTAATTAGGCTCAAAAAAAATTATTAAGTTTATCAAAGTCAGTAAAAGTCATAAGATTTAAAAATATCGATTAGGGGTGAGTTTGAAGGGTTGATGATGTTCGGTAATTAAAGAAAATCTTTTTTTGAGGTCCAACAAAAAATATCTTATAGCTGATTAGGCTCAAAAAAAATTATTAAGTACATCAAAGTCATTAAAAGTCATAAGAGTTGAAAATATCGATTTAAGGTGGGTTTAAAGGGTTGATGATGTTCGGTAATCAAAGAAAATCTTTTTTTGAGGTTCAACAAAAAACATCTTATTGCTAATTAGGCTCAAAAAAAATGATTAAGTTTATCAAAGTCAGTAAAAGTCAAAAGAGTTAAAAATATCGATTAGGGGTGAGTTTGAAGGGTTGATGATGTTCGGGAATCAAAGAAAATCTTTTTATGAGATCTAACAAAAAACATCTTATAGCTGATTAGGCTCGAAAAAAATTATAAGGTTCATCAAAGTCAGTAAAAGCCATAAGGTTTAAAAATATCGATTTAGGGTGGGTTTAAAGGGTTGATGATGTTCGGTAATAAAAGAAAATCTTTTTTTGAGGTCCAACAAAAAACATCTTATTGCTGATTAGGCTCAAAAAAAATTATTAAGTTCATTAAAGTCAATAAAAGTCATAAGAGTTGAAAATATCGATTAGGGGTGAGTTTGAAGGGTTGATGATGTTCGGTAATCAAAGAAAATCTTTTTTTGAGGTCCAACAAAAAACATTTTATAGCTGATTAGGCTCAAAAAAAATTATTAAGTTCATCAAAGTCATTAAAAGTCATAAGTGTTGAAAATATCGATTTAAGGTGGGTTTAAAGGGTTGATGATGTTCGGTAATCAAAGAAAATCTTTTTTTGAGGTTCAACAAAAAACATCTTATTGCTAATTAGGCTCAAAAAAAATTATTAAGTTCATCGAAGTCAGTAAAAGTCATAAGAGTTGAAAATATCGATTAGGGGTGAGTTTGAAGGGTTGATGATATTCGGTAATCAAAGAAAATCTTTTGTTGAGGTCCAACAAAAAAAATCTTATTGCTAATTAGGCTCAAAAAAAATTATTAAGTTTATCAAAATCAGTAAAAGTCATAAGAGTTGAAAATATCGATTAGGGGTGAGTTTGAAGGGTTGATGATGTTCGGTAATTAAAGAAAATCTTTTTTTGAGGTCCAACAAAAAACATCTTATAGCTGATTAGGCTCCAAAAAAATTATTAAGTTCATCAAAGTCATTAAAAGTCATAAGAGTTGAAAATATCGATTTAAGGTGGGTTTAAAGGGTTGATGATGTTCGGTAATCAAAGAAAATCTTTTTTTGAGGTTCAACAAAAAACATCTTATTGCTAATTAGGCTCAAAAAAAATTATTAAGTTTATCAAAATCAGTAAAATTCATAAGAGTTGAAAATATCGATTAGGGGTGAGTTTGAAGGGTTGATGATGTTCGGTAATCAGAGAAAATCTTTTTTTGAGGTTCAAGAAAAAACATCTTATTGCTGATTAGGCTAAAAAAAATTATTAAGTTCATCAAAGTCAGTAAAAGTCATAAGAGTTGAAAATATCGATTAGGGGTGAGTTTGAAGGGTTGATGATGTTCGGTAATCAAAGAAAATCTTTTTTTAAAGTTCAAGAAAAAACATCTTATTGCTAATTAGGCTCAAAAAAAATTATTAAGTTTATCAAAGTCAGTAAAAGTCATAAGGGTTAAAAATATCGATTAGGGGTGAGTTTGAAGGGTTGATGATGTTCGGTAATTAAAGAAAATCTTTTTTTGAGGTCCAACAAAAAACATCTTATAGCTAATTAGGCTCAAAAAAAATTATTAAGTTTATCAAAATCAGTAAAAGTCATAAGAGTTAAAAATATCTATTAGGGGTGAGTTTGAAGGGTTGATGATGTTCGGGAATCAAAGAAAATCTTTTTATGAGGTCCAACAAAAAACATCTTATAGCTGATTAGGCTCGAAAAAAATTATTAAGTTCATCAAAGTCAGTAAAAGCCATAAGGTTTAAAAATATCGATTTAGGGTGGGTTTAAAGGGTTGATGATGTTCAGTAATAAAAGAAAATCTTTTTTTGAGGTCCAACAAAAAACATCTTATTGCTGATTAGGCTCAAAAAAAATTATTATGTTCATCAAAGTCAGTAAAAATCATGAGAGTTGAAAATATCGATTAGGGGTGAAATTAAAGGGTTGATGATGTTCGGTAATCAAAGAAAATCATTGTTTGAGGTCCAACAAAAAACATCTTATAGCTGATTAGGCTCAAAAAAAATATTAAGTTCATCAAAGTCATTAAAAGTCATAAGAGTTGAAAATATCGATTTAAGGTGGGTTTAAAGGGTTGATGATGTTCGGTAATCAAAGAAAATCTTTTTTTGAGGTTCAACAAAAAACATCTTATTGCTAATTAGGCTCAAAAAAAATTATTAAGTTCATCGAAGTCAGTAAAAGTCATAAGAGTTGAAAATATCGATTAGGGGTGAGTTTGAAGGGTTGATGATGTTCGGTAATCAAAGAAAATCTTTTGTTGAGGTCCAGCAAAAAACATCTTATTGCTAATTAGGCTCAAAAAAAATTATTAAGTTTATCAAAATCAGTAAAAGTCATAAGAGTTGAAAATATCTATTAGGGGTGAGTTTGAAGGGTTGATGATGTTCGGTAATCAGAGAAAATCTTTTTTTGAGGTTCAAGAAAAAACATCTTATTGCTGATTAGGCTAAAAAAAATTATTAAGTTCATCAAAGTCAGTAAAAGTCATAAGAGTTGAAAATATCGATTAGGGGTGAGTTTGAAGGGTTGATGATGTTCGGTAATTAAAGAAAATCTTTTTTTGAGGTCCAACAAAAAACATCTTATAGCTGATTAGGCTAAAAAAAAATTATTAAGTTCATCAAAATCATTAAAAGTCATAAGAGTTGAAAATATCGATTTAAAGTGGGTTTAAAGGGTTGATGATGTTCGGTAATCAAAGAAAATCTTTTTTTGAGGTTCAAAAAAAAACATCTTAATGCTAATTAGGCTCAAAAAAAATTATTAAGTTTATCAAAATCAGTAAAAGTCATAAGAGTTGAAAATATCGATTAGGGGTGAGTTTGAAGGGTTTATGATGTTCGGTAATCAAAGAAAATCTTTTGTTGAGGTCCAACAAAAAACATCATATTGCTAATTAGACTCAAAAAAAATTATTAAGTTCATCAAAGTCAGTAAAAGTCATAAGAGTTGAAAATATCGAATAGGGGTGAGTTGGAAGGGTTGATGATGTTCGGTAATCAGAGAATTTTTTTTTTGAGGTTTAAGAAAATACATCTTATTGCTGATTAGGCTAAAAAAAATTATTAGGTTCATCAAAGTCAGTAAAAGTCATAAGAGTTGAAAATATCGATTAGGGGTGAGTTTGAAGGGTTGATAATGTTCGGTAATCAAAGAAAATCTTTTGTTGAGGTCCAACAAAAAACATCTTATAGCTGATTAGGCTCAAAAAAAATTATTAAGTTCATCAAAGTCATTAAAAGTCATAAGAGTTGAAAATATCGATTTAAAGTGGGTTTAAAGGGTTGATGATGTTCGGTAATCAAAGAAAATCTTTTTTTGAGGTTCAAAAAAAAACATCTTAATGCTAATTAGGCTCAAAAAAAATTATTAAGTTTATCAAAATCAGTAAAAGTCATAAGAGTTGAAAATATCGATTAGGGGTGAGTTTGAAGGGTTTATGATGTTCGGTAATCAAAGAAAATCTTTTGTTGAGGTCCAACAAAAAACATCTTATTGCTAATTAGGCTCAAAAAAATTATTAAGTTCATCAAAGTCAGTAAAAGTCATAAGAGTTGAAAATATCGAATAGGGGTGAGTTTGAAGGGTTGATGATGTTCGGTAATCAAAGAAAATCTTTTGTTGAGGTCCAACAAAAAACATCTCATTGCTAATTAGGCTCAAAAAAAATTATTAAGTTTATCAAAATCAGTAAAAGTCATAAGAGTTGAAAATATCTATTAGGGGTGAGTTTGAAGGGTTGATGATGTTCGGTAATCAGTGAAAATCTTTTTTTGAGGTTCAAGAAAATACATCTTATTGCTGATTAGGCTAAAAAAAATTATTAGGTTCATCAAAGTCAGTAAAAGTCATAAGAGTTGAAAATATCGATTAGGGGTGAGTTTGAAGGGTTGATAATGTTCGGTAATCAAAGAAAATCTTTTGTTGAGGTCCAACAAAAAACATCTTATTGCAAATTAGGCTCAAAAAAAATTATTAAGTTCATCGAAGTCAGTAAAAGTCATAAGAGTTGAAAATATCGATTAGGGGTGAGTTAGAAGGGTTGATGATGTTCGGTAATCAAAGAAAATCTTTTGTTGAGGTCCAACAAAAAACATCTTATTGCTAATTAGGCTCAAAAAAATTATTAAGTTCATCAAATTCAGTAAAAGTCATAAGAGTTGAAAATATCGATTAGGGGTGAGTTTGAAGGGTTGATGATGTTCGGTAATCAAAGAAAATCTTTTGTTGAGGTCCAACAAAAAACATCTTATTGCTAATTAGGCTCAAAAAAAATTATTAAGTTTATCAAATTCAGTAAAAGTCATAAGAGTTGAAAATATCGATTAGGGGTGAGTTTGTAGGGTTGATGATGTTCGGGAATCAAAGAAAATCTTTTTATGAGGTCCAACAAAAAACATCTTATTGCTGATTAGGCTCAAAAAAAATTATTAAGTTCATCAAAGTCCATAAAAGTCATAAGAGTTGAAAATATCGATTAGGGGTGAGTTTGAAGGGTTGATGATGTTCGGTAATCAAAGAAAATCTTTTTTTGAGGTCCAACAAAAAACATCTTATAGCTAATTAGGCTCAAAAAAAATTATTAAGTTTATCAAAATCAGTAAAAGTCATAAGAGTTAAAAATATCTATTAGGGGTGAGTTTGAAGGGTTGATGATGTTCGGGAATCAAAGAAAATCTTTTTATGAGGTCCAACAAAAAACATCTTATAGCTGATTAGGCTCGAAAAAAATTATTAAGTTCATCAAAGTCAGTAAAAGCCATAAGGTTTAAAAATATCGATTTAGGGTGGGTTTAAAGGGTTGATGATGTTCAGTAATAAAAGAAAATCTTTTTTTGAGGTCCAACAAAAAACATCTTATTGCTGATTAGGCTCAAAAAAAATTATTATGTTCATCAAAGTCAGTAAAAATCATGAGAGTTGAAAATATCGATTAGGGGTGAAATTAAAGGGTTGATGATGTTCGGTAATCAAAGAAAATCTTTTTTTGAGGTTCAACAAAAAACATCTTATTGCTAATTAGGCTCAAAAAAAATGATTAAGTTTATCAAAGTCAGTAAAAGTCAAAAGAGTTAAAAATATCGATTAGGGGTGAGTTTGAAGGGTTGATGATGTTCGGGAATCAAAGAAAATCTTTTTATGAGATCTAACAAAAAACATCTTATAGCTGATTAGGCTCGAAAAAAATTATAAGGTTCATCAAAGTCAGTAAAAGCCATAAGGTTTAAAAATATCGATTTAGGGTGGGTTTAAAGGGTTGATGATGTTCGGTAATAAAAGAAAATCTTTTTTTGAGGTCCAACAAAAAACATCTTATTGCTGATTAGGCTCAAAAAAAATTATTAAGTTCATTAAAGTCAATAAAAGTCATAAGAGTTGAAAATATCGATTAGGGGTGAGTTTGAAGGGTTGATGATGTTCGGTAATCAAAGAAAATCTTTTTTTGAGGTCCAACAAAAAACATTTTATAGCTGATTAGGCTCAAAAAAAATTATTAAGTTCATCAAAGTCATTAAAAGTCATAAGTGTTGAAAATATCGATTTAAGGTGGGTTTAAAGGGTTGATGATGTTCGGTAATCAAAGAAAATCTTTTTTTGAGGTTCAACAAAAAACATCTTATTGCTAATTAGGCTCAAAAAAAATTATTAAGTTCATCGAAGTCAGTAAAAGTCATAAGAGTTGAAAATATCGATTAGGGGTGAGTTTGAAGGGTTGATGATATTCGGTAATCAAAGAAAATCTTTTGTTGAGGTCCAACAAAAAAAATCTTATTGCTAATTAGGCTCAAAAAAAATTATTAAGTTTATCAAAATCAGTAAAAGTCATAAGAGTTGAAAATATCGATTAGGGGTGAGTTTGAAGGGTTGATGATGTTCGGTAATTAAAGAAAATCTTTTTTTGAGGTCCAACAAAAAACATCTTATAGCTGATTAGGCTCCAAAAAAATTATTAAGTTCATCAAAGTCATTAAAAGTCATAAGAGTTGAAAATATCGATTTAAGGTGGGTTTAAAGGGTTGATGATGTTCGGTAATCAAAGAAAATCTTTTTTTGAGGTTCAACAAAAAACATCTTATTGCTAATTAGGCTCAAAAAAAATTATTAAGTTTATCAAAATCAGTAAAATTCATAAGAGTTGAAAATATCGATTAGGGGTGAGTTTGAAGGGTTGATGATGTTCGGTAATCAGAGAAAATCTTTTTTTGAGGTTCAAGAAAAAACATCTTATTGCTGATTAGGCTAAAAAAAATTATTAAGTTCATCAAAGTCAGTAAAAGTCATAAGAGTTGAAAATATCGATTAGGGGTGAGTTTGAAGGGTTGATGATGTTCGGTAATCAAAGAAAATCTTTTTTTAAAGTTCAAGAAAAAACATCTTATTGCTAATTAGGCTCAAAAAAAATTATTAAGTTTATCAAAGTCAGTAAAAGTCATAAGGGTTAAAAATATCGATTAGGGGTGAGTTTGAAGGGTTGATGATGTTCGGTAATTAAAGAAAATCTTTTTTTGAGGTCCAACAAAAAACATCTTATAGCTAATTAGGCTCAAAAAAAATTATTAAGTTTATCAAAATCAGTAAAAGTCATAAGAGTTAAAAATATCTATTAGGGGTGAGTTTGAAGGGTTGATGATGTTCGGGAATCAAAGAAAATCTTTTTATGAGGTCCAACAAAAAACATCTTATAGCTGATTAGGCTCGAAAAAAATTATTAAGTTCATCAAAGTCAGTAAAAGCCATAAGGTTTAAAAATATCGATTTAGGGTGGGTTTAAAGGGTTGATGATGTTCAGTAATAAAAGAAAATCTTTTTTTGAGGTCCAACAAAAAACATCTTATTGCTGATTAGGCTCAAAAAAAATTATTATGTTCATCAAAGTCAGTAAAAATCATGAGAGTTGAAAATATCGATTAGGGGTGAAATTAAAGGGTTGATGATGTTCGGTAATCAAAGAAAATCATTGTTTGAGGTCCAACAAAAAACATCTTATAGCTGATTAGGCTCAAAAAAAATATTAAGTTCATCAAAGTCATTAAAAGTCATAAGAGTTGAAAATATCGATTTAAGGTGGGTTTAAAGGGTTGATGATGTTCGGTAATCAAAGAAAATCTTTTTTGAGGTTCAACAAAAAACATCTTATTGCTAATTAGGCTCAAAAAAAATTATTAAGTTCATCGAAGTCAGTAAAAGTCATAAGAGTTGAAAATATCGATTAGGGGTGAGTTTGAAGGGTTGATGATGTTCGGTAATCAAAGAAAATCTTTTGTTGAGGTCCAGCAAAAAACATCTTATTGCTAATTAGGCTCAAAAAAAATTATTAAGTTTATCAAAATCAGTAAAAGTCATAAGAGTTGAAAATATCTATTAGGGGTGAGTTTGAAGGGTTGATGATGTTCGGTAATCAGAGAAAATCTTTTTTTGAGGTTCAAGAAAAAACATCTTATTGCTGATTAGGCTAAAAAAAATTATTAAGTTCATCAAAGTCAGTAAAAGTCATAAGAGTTGAAAATATCGATTAGGGGTGAGTTTGAAGGGTTGATGATGTTCGGTAATTAAAGAAAATCTTTTTTTGAGGTCCAACAAAAAACATCTTATAGCTGATTAGGCTAAAAAAAAATTATAAAGTTTATCAAAGTCAGTAAAAGTCATAAGAGTTAAAAATATCGATTAGGGGTGAGTTTGAAGTGTTGATGATGTTCGGTAATCAAAGAAAATCTTTTGTTGAGGTCCAACAAAAAACATCTTATTGCTAATTAGGCTCAAAAAAAATTATTAAGTTCATCAAAGTCAGTAAAAGTCATAAGAGTTGAAAATATCGATTAGGGGTGAGTTTGAAGGGTTGATGATGTTTGGTAATCAAAGAAAATCTTTTGTTGAGCTTCAACAAAAAACATCTTATTGCTGATTAGGCTCAAAAAAAATTATGAAGTTCATCAAAGCCAGTAAAAGTCATAAGAGTTGAAAATATCGATTAGGGGTGAAATTAAAGGGTTGATGATGTTCGATAATCAAATAAAATCTTTTTTTAAAGTTTAAGAAAAAACATCTTATTGCTAATTAGGCTCAAAAAAAATTATTAAGTTTATCAAAGTCAGTAAAAGTCATAAGATTTAAAAATATCGATTAGGGGTGAGTTTGAAGGGTTGATGATGTTCGGTAATTAAAGAAAATCTTTTTTTGAGGTCCAACAAAAAATATCTTATAGCTGATTAGGCTCAAAAAAATTATTAAGTACATCAAAGTCATTAAAAGTCATAAGAGTTGAAAATATCGATTTAAGGTGGGTTTAAAGGGTTGATGATGTTCGGTAATCAAAGAAAATCTTTTTTTGAGGTTCAACAAAAAACATCTTATTGCTAATTAGGCTCAAAAAAAATGATTAAGTTTATCAAAGTCAGTAAAAGTCAAAAGAGTTAAAAATATCGATTAGGGGTGAGTTTGAAGGGTTGATGATGTTCGGGAATCAAAGAAAATCTTTTTATGAGATCTAACAAAAAACATCTTATAGCTGATTAGGCTCGAAAAAAATTATAAGGTTCATCAAAGTCAGTAAAAGCCATAAGGTTTAAAAATATCGATTTAGGGTGGGTTTAAAGGGTTGATGATGTTCGGTAATAAAAGAAAATCTTTTTTTGAGGTCCAACAAAAAACATCTTATTGCTGATTAGGCTCAAAAAAAATTATTAAGTTCATTAAAGTCAATAAAAGTCATAAGAGTTGAAAATATCGATTAGGGGTGAGTTTGAAGGGTTGATGATGTTCGGTAATCAAAGAAAATCTTTTTTTGAGGTCCAACAAAAAACATTTTATAGCTGATTAGGCTCAAAAAAAATTATTAAGTTCATCAAAGTCATTAAAAGTCATAAGTGTTGAAAATATCGATTTAAGGTGGGTTTAAAGGGTTGATGATGTTCGGTAATCAAAGAAAATCTTTTTTTGAGGTTCAACAAAAAACATCTTATTGCTAATTAGGCTCAAAAAAAATTATTAAGTTCATCGAAGTCAGTAAAAGTCATAAGAGTTGAAAATATCGATTAGGGGTGAGTTTGAAGGGTTGATGATATTCGGTAATCAAAGAAAATCTTTTGTTGAGGTCCAACAAAAAAAATCTTATTGCTAATTAGGCTCAAAAAAAATTATTAAGTTTATCAAAATCAGTAAAAGTCATAAGAGTTGAAAATATCGATTAGGGGTGAGTTTGAAGGGTTGATGATGTTCGGTAATTAAAGAAAATCTTTTTTTGAGGTCCAACAAAAAACATCTTATAGCTGATTAGGCTCCAAAAAAATTATTAAGTTCATCAAAGTCATTAAAAGTCATAAGAGTTGAAAATATCGATTTAAGGTGGGTTTAAAGGGTTGATGATGTTCGGTAATCAAAGAAAATCTTTTTTTGAGGTTCAACAAAAAACATCTTATTGCTAATTAGGCTCAAAAAAAATTATTAAGTTTATCAAAATCAGTAAAATTCATAAGAGTTGAAAATATCGATTAGGGGTGAGTTTGAAGGGTTGATGATGTTCGGTAATCAGAGAAAATCTTTTTTTGAGGTTCAAGAAAAAACATCTTATTGCTGATTAGGCTAAAAAAAATTATTAAGTTCATCAAAGTCAGTAAAAGTCATAAGAGTTGAAAATATCGATTAGGGGTGAGTTTGAAGGGTTGATGATGTTCGGTAATCAAAGAAAATCTTTTTTTAAAGTTCAAGAAAAAACATCTTATTGCTAATTAGGCTCAAAAAAAATTATTAAGTTTATCAAAGTCAGTAAAAGTCATAAGGGTTAAAAATATCGATTAGGGGTGAGTTTGAAGGGTTGATGATGTTCGGTAATTAAAGAAAATCTTTTTTTGAGGTCCAACAAAAAACATCTTATAGCTAATTAGGCTCAAAAAAAATTATTAAGTTTATCAAAATCAGTAAAAGTCATAAGAGTTAAAAATATCTATTAGGGGTGAGTTTGAAGGGTTGATGATGTTCGGGAATCAAAGAAAATCTTTTTATGAGGTCCAACAAAAAACATCTTATAGCTGATTAGGCTCGAAAAAAATTATTAAGTTCATCAAAGTCAGTAAAAGCCATAAGGTTTAAAAATATCGATTTA